>JAWDJD010000005.1:167377142-168580357 GCA_035047305.1 Bradypodion pumilum | reverse complement strand
ATTTTTTCACACTCCCGGGGTCAGGAAAATTGGATATTTTCATACTCCCGGGGTCAGGAAAATCGGATATTTTCACACTCCCGGGGTCAGGAAAATTGCATTTTTCAGACTCCCGGGGTCAGGAAAATTGCATTTTTCATACTCCCGGGGTCAGGAAAATCAAAAAATTTTCACATTCCCGGTGTTAGGAAAATCACATTTTTCACACTCCCGGGGTAAGGAAAATTGGGTTTTTTTCACACTCCCGGGGTCAAGAAAATCACATTTTTTCACACTCACGGGGTCAGGAGATTCTGATTTTTTTCACACTCCCGGGGTCAAGAAAATCACATTTTTTCACACTCCCGGGGTCAGGAAATTCTGATTTTTCACACTCCCGGGGTCAGGAAAATTGGATTTTTTCACACTCCCGGGGTCAGGAAAATTGGGTTTTTTTCACACTTCCGGGGTCAAGAAAATCACATTTATTCACACTCCCGGGGTCAGGAGATTCTGATTTTTTTTCACACTCCCGGGGTCAAGAAAATCACATTTTTTCACACTCCCGGGGTCAGGAAATTCTAATTTTTTTCACACTCCCGGTGTTAGGAAAATCACATTTTTCACACTCCCGGGGTCAGAAAAATTGTGTTTTTTTCACACTTCCGGGGTCAAGAAAATCACATTTTTTCACACTCCTGGGGTCAGGAGATTCTGATTTTTTTCACACTCCCGGGGTCAAGAAAATCACATTTTTTCACACTCACGGGGTCAGGAGATTCTGATTTTTTTCACACTCCCGGGGTCAAGAAAATCACATTTTTTCACATTCCCGGGGTCAGGAAATTCTGATTTTTCACACTCCCGGGGTCAGGAAAATTGAATTTTTTCACACTCCCGGGGTCAGGAAAATTGGGTTTTTTTCACACTTCCGGGGTCAAGAAAATCACATTTTTTCACACTCCCGGGGTCAGGAGATTCTGATTTTTTTCACACTCCCGGGGTCAAGAAAATCACATTTTTTCACACTCCCGGGGTCAGGAAATTCTAATTTTTTTCACACTCCCGGTGTTAGGAAAATCACATTTTTCACACTCCCGGGGTCAGAAAAATTGGGTTTTTTTCACACTTCCGGGGTCAAGAAAATCACATTTTTTCACACTCCTGGGGTCAGGAGATTCTGATTTTTTTCACACTCCCGGGGTCAAGAAAATCACATTTTTTCACACTCCCAGGGTCAGGAGAATTTAATTTTTTTCACACTCCCGGGGTCAAGAAAATCACTTTTTTTCACACTCCCGGGGTCAGGAGATTCTGATTTTTTTCACACTCCCGGGGTCAAGAAAATCACATTTTTTCACACTCCCGGGGTCAGGAATTTCTGATTTTTTTCACACTCCCGGTGTTAGGAAAATCACATTTTTCACACTCCCGGGGTAAAGAAAATCACATTTTTCACACTCCCGGGGTCAGGAAAATTGGATTTTTTTAACACTCCCGGGGGCAGGAAAATTGGATTTTTTTCACACTCCCGGGGTCAGGAAAATTGGGTTTTTTTCACACTCCCGGGGTCAAGAAAATCACATTTTTTCACACTCCCGGGGTCAGGAGATTCTGATTTTTTTCACACTCCCGGGGTCATGAAAATCACATTTTTTCACACTCCCGGGGCCAGGAGATTCTGATTTTTTTCACACTCCCGGCGTCAGGAAAATCGGATATTTTCACACCCCCGGGATCAGGAAAGTCAGATTTTTTTTTAAACTCCCAGGGTCAGGAAAATTGGATTTTTTTTCACTCTCCCGGTGTCAGGAAAATTGGATATTTTCATACTCCCGGGGTCAGGAAAATTCCATTTTTCAGACTCCCGGGGTCAGGAAAATTGGATTTTTTAACACTCCCGGGGTCAGGAAAATTGGATTTTTTTCACACTCCCAGGGTCAGGAAAATTGGGTTTTTTTCACACTCCCGGGGTCAAGAAAATCACATTTTTTCACACTCCCGGGGTAAGGAGATTCTGATTTTTTTCACACTCCCGGGGACAAGAAAATCACATTTTTTCACACTCCCGGGGTCAGGAATTTCTGATTTTTTCACACTCCCGGTGTTAGGAAAATCACATTTTTCACACTCCCGGGGTCAAGAAAATCACATTTTTTCACACTCCCGGGGTCAGGAAATTCTGATATTTTTCACACTCCCGGGGTCAGGAAAATTGGATATTTTCACACTCCCGGGGTCAGGAAAATCAGATTTTTTTCATACTCCCGGGGTCAGGAAAATCACATTTTTTCACACTCCCTGGGTCAGGAAATTCTGATTTTATTCATACTCACCGTGTTAGGAAAATCGGATATTTTCACACTCCCGGGGTCAGGAAAATTGCATTTTTCAGACTCCCGGGGTCAGGAAAATTGCATTTTTCATACTCCCTGGGTCAGGAAAATCAAAAAATTTTCACATTCCCGGTGTTAGGAAAATCACATTTTTCACACTCCCGGGGTCAGGAAAATTGGGTTTTTTTCACACTCCCGGGGTCAAGAAAATCACATTTTTTCACACTCCCGGGGTCAGGAGATTCTGATTTTTTTCACACTCCCGGGGTCAACAAAATCACATTTTTTCACACTCCCGGGGTCAGGAAATTCTGATTTTTCACACTCCCGGGGTCAGGAAAATTGGATTTTTTCACACTCCCGGGGTCAGGAAAATTGGGTTTTTTTCACACTTCCGGGGTCAAGAAAATCACATTTTTTCACACTCCCGGGGTCAGGAGATTCTGATTTTTTTCACACTCCCGGGGTCAAGAAAATCACATTTTTTCACACTCCCGGGGTCAGGAAATTCTAATTTTTTTCACACTCCCGGTGTTAGGAAAATCACATTTTTCACACTCCCGGGGTCAGAAAAATTGGGTTTTTTTCACACTTCCGGGGTCAAGAAAATCACATTTTTTCACACTCCTGGGGTCAGGAGATTCTGTTTTTTTTCACACTCCCGGGGTCAAGAAAATCACATTTTTTCACACTCCCAGGGTCAGGAGAATTTAATTTTTTTCACACTCCCGGGGTCAAGAAAATCACTTTTTTTCACACTCCCGGCGTCAGGAGATTCTGATTTTTTTCACACTCCCGGGGTGAAGAAAATCACATTTTTTCAAACTCCCGGGGTCAGGAATTTCTGATTTTTTTCACACTCCCGGTGTTAGGAAAATCACATTTTTCACACTCCCAGGGTAAAGAAAATCACATTTTTTCACACTCCCGGGGTAAGGAAAATTGGATTTTTTAACACTCCCGGCGGCAGGAAAATTGGGTTTTTTTCACACTCCCGGGGTCAAGAAAATCACATTTTTTCACACTCCCGGGGTCTGGAGATTCTGATTTTTTTCACACTCCCGGGGTCAAGAAAATCACATTTTTTCACACTCCCGGGGTCAGGAGATTCTGATTTTTTTCACACTCCTGGCGTCAGGAAAATCGGATATTTTCACACCCCCGGGATCAGGAAAGTCAGATTTTTTTTCAAACTCCCAGGGTCAGGAAAATTGGATTTTTTTTTCCACTCTCCCGGTGTCAGGAAAATTGGATATTTTCATACTCCCGGGTTCAGGAAAATTCCATTTTTCAGACTCCCGGGGTCAGGAAAATTGGATTTTTTAACACTCCCGGGGTCAGGAAAATTGGGTTTTTTTCACACTCCCGGGGTCAAGAAAATCACATTTTTTCACACTCCCGGGGTAAGGAGATTCTGATTTTTTTCACACTCCCGGGGTCAAGAAAATCACATTTTTTCACACTCCCGGGGTCAGGAATTTCTGATTTTTTCACACTCCCGGTGTTAGGAAAATCACATTTTTCACACTCCCGGGGTCAAGAAAATCACATTTTTTCACACTCCCGGGGTCAGGAAATTCTGATATTTTTCACACTCCCGGGGTCAGGAAAATTGGATATTTTCACACTCCCGGGGTCAGGAAAATCAGATTTTTTTCATACTCCCGGGGTCAGGAAAATCACATTTTTTCACACTCCCTGGGTCAGGAAATTCTGATTTTATTCATACTCACCGTGTTAGGAAAATCATATTTTTCACACTCCCGGGGTCAGGAAAATTGGATTTTTTCACACTCCCGGGGTCAGGAGAATTTAATTTTTTTTCACACTCCCGGGGTCAAGAAAATCATATTTTTTCACACTCCTGGGGTCAGGAAATTCTGATATTTTTCACACTCCCGGGGTCAGGAAAATCTGATATTTTCACACTCCCGGGGTCAGGAAAATCAGATTTTTTTTCACACTCCTGGGGTCAGGAAAATTGGATATTTTCATACTCCCGGGGTCAGGAAAATCGGATATTTTCACACTCCCGGGGTCAGGAAAATTGCATTTTTCAGACTCCCGGGGTCAGGAAAATTGCATTTTTCATACTCCATGGGTCAGGAAAATCAAAAAATTTTCACATTCCCGGTGTTAGGAAAATCACATTTTTCACACTCCCGGGGTCAGGAAAATTGCGTTTTTTTCACACTCCCGGGGTCAGGAATTTCTGATTTTTTTCACACTCCCGGGGTGAAGAAAATCACATTTTTTCAAACTCCCGGGGTCAGGAATTTCTGATTTTTTTCACACTCCCGGTGTTAGGAAAATCACATTTTTCACACTCCTGGGGTAAAGAAAATCACATTTTTTCACACTCCCGGGGTAAGGAAAATTGGATTTTTTTAACACTCCCGGGGGCAGGAAAATTGGATTTTTTTCACACTCCCGGGGGTCAGGAAAATTGGGTTTTTTTCACACTCCCGGGGTCAAGAAAATCACATTTTTTCACACTCCCGGGGTCAGGAAAATTGGATATTTTCATACTCCCGGGGTCAGGAAAATCGGATATTTTCACACTCCCGGGGTCAGGAAAATTGCATTTTTCAGACTCCCGGGGTCAGGAAAATCACATTTTTCACACTCCCGGGGTCAGAAAAATTGGGTTTTTTTCACACTTCCGGGGTCAAGAAAATCACATTTTTTCACACTCCTGGGGTCAGGAGATTCTGATTTTTTTCACACTCCCGGGGTCAAGAAAATCACATTTTTTCACACTCACGGGGTCAGGAGATTCTGATTTTTTTCACACTCCCGGGGTCAAGAAAATCACATTTTTTCACACTCCCGGGGTCAGGAAATTCTGATTTTTCACACTCCCGGGGTCAGGAAAATTGAATTTTTTCACACTCCCGGGGTCAGGAAAATTGGGTTTTTTTCACACTTCCGGGGTCAAGAAAATCACATTTTTTCACACTCCCGGGGTCAGGAGATTCTGATTTTTTTCACACTCCCGGGGTCAAGAAAATCACATTTTTTCACACTCCCGGGGTCAGGAAATTCTAATTTTTTTCACACTCCCGGTGTTAGGAAAATCACATTTTTCACACTCCCGGGGTCAGAAAAATTGGGTTTTTTTCACACTTCCGGGGTCAAGAAAATCACATTTTTTCACACTCCTGGGGTCAGGAGATTCTGATTTTTTCACACTCCCGGGGTCAAGAAAATCACATTTTTTCACACTCCAAGGGTCAGGAGAATTTAATTTTTTTCACACTCCCGGGGTCAAGAAAATCATTTTTTTTCACACTCCCGGGGTCAGGAGATTCTGATTTTTTTCACACTCCCGGGGTCAAGAAAATCACATTTTTTCACACTCCCGGGGTCAGGAAAATTGGATTTTTTTAACACTCCCGGGGGCAGGAAAATTGGATTTTTTTCACACTCCCGGGGTCAGGAAAATTGGGTTTTTTTCACACTCCCGGGGTCAAGAAAATCACATTTTTTCACACTCCCGGGGTCAGGAGATTCTGATTTTTTTCACACTCCCGGGGTCATGAAAATCACATTTTTTCACACTCCCGGGGCCAGGAGATTCTGATTTTTTTCACACTCCCGGCGTCAGGAAAATCGGATATTTTCACACCCCCGGGATCAGGAAAGTCAGATTTTTTTTCAAACTCCCAGGGTCAGGAAAATTGGATTTTTTTTCACTCTCCCGGTGTCAGGAAAATTGGATATTTTCATACTCCCGGGGTCAGGAAAATTCCATTTTTCAGACTCCCGGGGTCAGGAAAATTGGATTTTTTAACACTCCCGGGGTCAGGAAAATTGGATTTTTTTCACACTCCCAGGGTCAGGAAAATTGGGTTTTTTTCACACTCCCGGGGTCAAGAAAATCACATTTTTTCACACTCCCGGGGTAAGGAGATTCTGATTTTTTTCACACTCCCGGGGACAAGAAAATCACATTTTTTCACACTCCCGGGGTCAGGAATTTCTGATTTTTTCACACTCCCGGTGTTAGGAAAATCACATTTTTCACACTCCCGGGGTCAAGAAAATCACATTTTTTCACACTCCCGGGGTCAGGAAATTCTGATATTTTTCACACTCCCTGGGTCAGGAAAATTGGATATTTTCACACTCCCGGGGTCAGGAAAATCAGATTTTTTTCATACTCCCGGGGTCAGGAAAATCACATTTTTTCACACTCCCTGGGTCAGGAAATTCTGATTTTATTCATACTCACCGTGTTAGGAAAATCGGATATTTTCACACTCCCGGGGTCAGGAAAATTGCATTTTTCAGACTCCCGGGGTCAGGAAAATTGCATTTTTCATACTCCCTGGGTCAGGAAAATCAAAAAATTTTCACATTCCCGGTGTTAGGAAAATCACATTTTTCACACTCCCGGGGTCAGGAAAATTGGGTTTTTTTCACACTCCCGGGGTCAAGAAAATCACATTTTTTCACACTCCCGGGGTCAGGAGATTCTGATTTTTTTCACACTCCCGGGGTCAACAAAATCACATTTTTTCACACTCCCGGGGTCAGGAAATTCTGATTTTTCACACTCCCGGGGTCAGGAAAATTGGATTTTTTCACACTCCCGGGGTCAGGAAAATTGGGTTTTTTTCACACTTCCGGGGTCAAGAAAATCACATTTTTTCACACTCCCGGGGTCAGGAGATTCTGATTTTTTTCACACTCCCGGGGTCAAGAAAATCACATTTTTTCACACTCCCGGGGTCAGGAAATTCTAATTTTTTTCACACTCCCGGTGTTAGGAAAATCACATTTTTCACACTCCCGGGGTCAGAAAAATTGGTTTTTTTTCACACTTCCGGGGTCAAGAAAATCACATTTTTTCACACTCCTGGGGTCAGGAGATTCTGTTTTTTTTCACACTCCCGGGGTCAAGAAAATCACATTTTTTCACACTCCCAGGGTCAGGAGAATTTAATTTTTTTCACACTCCCGGGGTCAAGAAAATCACTTTTTTTCACACTCCCGGCGTCAGGAGATTCTGATTTTTTTCACACTCCCGGGGTGAAGAAAATCACATTTTTTCAAACTCCCGGGGTCAGGAATTTCTGATTTTTTTCACACTCCCGGTGTTAGGAAAATCACATTTTTCACACTCCCAGGGTAAAGAAAATCACATTTTTTCACACTCCCGGGGTAAGGAAAATTGGATTTTTTAACACTCCCGGCGGCAGGAAAATTGGGTTTTTTTCACACTCCCGGGGTCAAGAAAATCACATTTTTTCACACTCCCGGGGTCTGGAGATTCTGATTTTTTTCACACTCCCGGGGTCAAGAAAATCACATTTTTTCACACTCCCGGGGTCAGGAGATTCTGATTTTTTTCACACTCCTGGCGTCAGGAAAATCGGATATTTTCACACCCCCGGGATCAGGAAAGTCAGATTTTTTTTCAAACTCCCAGGGTCAGGAAAATTGGATTTTTTTTTCCACTCTCCCGGTGTCAGGAAAATTGGATATTTTCATACTCCCGGGTTCAGGAAAATTCCATTTTTCAGACTCCCGGGGTCAGGAAAATTGGATTTTTTAACACTCCCGGGGTCAGGAAAATTGGATTTTTTTCACACTCCCAGGGTCAGGAAAATTGGGTTTTTTTCACACTCCCGGGGTCAAGAAAATCACATTTTTTCACACTCCCGGGGTAAGGAGATTCTGATTTTTTTTCACACTCCCGGGGTCAAGAAAATCACATTTTTTCACACTCCCGGGGTCAGGAATTTCTGATTTTTTCACACTCCCGGTGTTAGGAAAATCACATTTTTCACACTCCCGGGGTCAAGAAAATCACATTTTTTCACACTCCCGGGGTCAGGAAATTCTGATATTTTTCACACTCCCGGGGTCAGGAAAATTGGATATTTTCACACTCCCGGGGTCAGGAAAATCAGATTTTTTTCATACTCCCGGGGTCAGGAAAATCACATTTTTTCACACTCCCTGGGTCAGGAAATTCTGATTTTATTCATACTCACCGTGTTAGGAAAATCGGATATTTTCACACTCCCGGGGTCAGGAAAATTGCATTTTTCATACTCCCGGGGTCAGGAAAATCACATTTTTTCACACTCCCTGGGTCAGGAAATTCTGATTTTATTCATACTCACCGTGTTAGGAAAATCGGATATTTTCACACTCCCGGGGTCAGGAAAATTGCATTTTTCAGACTCCCGGGGTCAGGAAAATTGCATTTTTCATACTCCCTGGGTCAGGAAAATCAAAAAATTTTCACATTCCCGGTGTTAGGAAAATCACATTTTTCACACTCCCGGGGTCAGGAAAATTGGGTTTTTTTCACACTCCCGGGGTCAAGAAAATCACATTTTTTCACACTCCCGGGGTCAGGAGATTCTGATTTTTTTCACACTCCCGGGGTCAACAAAATCACATTTTTTCACACTCCCGGGGTCAGGAAATTCTGATTTTTCACACTCCCGGGGTCAGGAAAATTGGATTTTTTCACACTCCCGGGGTCAGGAAAATTGGGTTTTTTTCACACTTCCGGGGTCAAGAAAATCACATTTTTTCACACTCCCGGGGTCAGGAGATTCTGATTTTTTTCACACTCCCGGGGTCAAGAAAATCACATTTTTTCACACTCCCGGGGTCAGGAAATTCTAATTTTTTTCACACTCCCGGTGTTAGGAAAATCACATTTTTCACACTCCCGGGGTCAGAAAAATTGGGTTTTTTTCACACTTCCGGGGTCAAGAAAATCACATTTTTTCACACTCCTGGGGTCAGGAGATTCTGTTTTTTTTCACACTCCCGGGGTCAAGAAAATCACATTTTTTCACACTCCCAGGGTCAGGAGAATTTAATTTTTTTCACACTCCCGGGGTCAAGAAAATCACTTTTTTTCACACTCCCGGCGTCAGGAGATTCTGATTTTTTTCACACTCCCGGGGTGAAGAAAATCACATTTTTTCAAACTCCCGGGGTCAGGAATTTCTGATTTTTTTCACACTCCCGGTGTTAGGAAAATCACATTTTTCACACTCCCAGGGTAAAGAAAATCACATTTTTTCACACTCCCGGGGTAAGGAAAATTGGATTTTTTAACACTCCCGGCGGCAGGAAAATTGGGTTTTTTTCACACTCCCGGGGTCAAGAAAATCACATTTTTTCACACTCCCGGGGTCTGGAGATTCTGATTTTTTTCACACTCCCGGGGTCAAGAAAATCACATTTTTTCACACTCCCGGGGTCAGGAGATTCTGATTTTTTTCACACTCCTGGCGTCAGGAAAATCGGATATTTTCACACCCCCGGGATCAGGAAAGTCAGATTTTTTTTCAAACTCCCAGGGTCAGGAAAATTGGATTTTTTTTTCCACTCTCCCGGTGTCAGGAAAATTGGATATTTTCATACTCCCGGGTTCAGGAAAATTCCATTTTTCAGACTCCCGGGGTCAGGAAAATTGGATTTTTTAACACTCCCGGGGTCAGGAAAATTGGGTTTTTTTCACACTCCCGGGGTCAAGAAAATCACATTTTTTCACACTCCCGGGGTAAGGAGATTCTGATTTTTTTCACACTCCCGGGGTCAAGAAAATCACATTTTTTCACACTCCCGGGGTCAGGAATTTCTGATTTTTTCACACTCCCGGTGTTAGGAAAATCACATTTTTCACACTCCCGGGGTCAAGAAAATCACATTTTTTCACACTCCCGGGGTCAGGAAATTCTGATATTTTTCACACTCCCGGGGTCAGGAAAATTGGATATTTTCACACTCCCGGGGTCAGGAAAATCAGATTTTTTTCATACTCCCGGGGTCAGGAAAATCACATTTTTTCACACTCCCTGGGTCAGGAAATTCTGATTTTATTCATACTCACCGTGTTAGGAAAATCATATTTTTCACACTCCCGGGGTCAGGAAAATTGGATTTTTTCACACTCCCGGGGTCAGGAGAATTTAATTTTTTTTCACACTCCCGGGGTCAAGAAAATCATATTTTTTCACACTCCTGGGGTCAGGAAATTCTGATATTTTTCACACTCCCGGGGTCAGGAAAATCTGATATTTTCACACTCCCGGGGTCAGGAAAATCAGATTTTTTTTCACACTCCTGGGGTCAGGAAAATTGGATATTTTCATACTCCCGGGGTCAGGAAAATCGGATATTTTCACACTCCCGGGGTCAGGAAAATTGCATTTTTCAGACTCCCGGGGTCAGGAAAATTGCATTTTTCATACTCCATGGGTCAGGAAAATCAAAAAATTTTCACATTCCCGGTGTTAGGAAAATCACATTTTTCACACTCCCGGGGTCAGGAAAATTGCGTTTTTTTCACACTCCCGGGGTCAGGAATTTCTGATTTTTTTCACACTCCCGGGGTGAAGAAAATCACATTTTTTCAAACTCCCGGGGTCAGGAATTTCTGATTTTTTTCACACTCCCGGTGTTAGGAAAATCACATTTTTCACACTCCCGGGGTAAAGAAAATCACATTTTTTCACACTCCCGGGGTAAGGAAAATTGGATTTTTTTAACACTCCCGGGGGCAGGAAAATTGGATTTTTTTCACACTCCCGGGGGTCAGGAAAATTGGGTTTTTTTCACACTCCCGGGGTCAAGAAAATCACATTTTTTCACACTCCCGGGGTCAGGAAAATTGGATATTTTCATACTCCCGGGGTCAGGAAAATCGGATATTTTCACACTCCCGGGGTCAGGAAAATTGCATTTTTCAGACTCCCGGGGTCAGGAAAATCACATTTTTCACACTCCCGGGGTCAGAAAAATTGGGTTTTTTTCACACTTCCGGGGTCAAGAAAATCACATTTTTTCACACTCCTGGGGTCAGGAGATTCTGATTTTTTTCACACTCCCGGGGTCAAGAAAATCACATTTTTTCACACTCACGGGGTCAGGAGATTCTGATTTTTTTCACACTCCCGGGGTCAAGAAAATCACATTTTTTCACACTCCCGGGGTCAGGAAATTCTGATTTTTCACACTCCCGGGGTCAGGAAAATTGAATTTTTTCACACTCCCGGGGTCAGGAAAATTGGGTTTTTTTCACACTTCCGGGGTCAAGAAAATCACATTTTTTCACACTCCCGGGGTCAGGAGATTCTGATTTTTTTCACACTCCCGGGGTCAAGAAAATCACATTTTTTCACACTCCCGGGGTCAGGAAATTCTAATTTTTTTCACACTCCCGGTGTTAGGAAAATCACATTTTTCACACTCCCGGGGTCAGAAAAATTGGGTTTTTTTCACACTTCCGGGGTCAAGAAAATCACATTTTTTCACACTCCTGGGGTCAGGAGATTCTGATTTTTTTCACACTCCCGGGGTCAAGAAAATCACATTTTTTCACACTCCAAGGGTCAGGAGAATTTAATTTTTTTCACACTCCCGGGGTCAAGAAAATCATTTTTTTTCACACTCCCGGGGTCAGGAGATTCTGATTTTTTTCACACTCCCGGGGTCAAGAAAATCACATTTTTTCACACTCCCGGGGTCAGGAATTTCTGATTTTTTTCACACTCCCGGTGTTAGGAAAATCACATTTTTCACACTCCCGGGGTAAAGAAAATCACATTTTTTCACACTCCCGGGGTCAGGAAAATTGGATTTTTTTAACACTCCCGGGGGCAGGAAAATTGGATTTTTTTCACACTCCCGGGGTCAGGAAAATTGGGTTTTTTTACACTCCCGGGGTCAAGAAAATCACATTTTTTCACACTCCCGGGGTCAGGAGATTCTGATTTTTTTCACACTCCCGGGGTCAAGAAAATCACATTTTTTCACACTCCCGGGGTCAGGAGATTCTGATTTTTTTCACACTCCCGGCGTCAGGAAAATCGGATATTTTCACACCCCCGGGATCAGGAAAGTCAGATTTTTTTTCAAACTCCCAGGGTCAGGAAAATTGGATTTTTTTTCACTCTCCCGGTGTCAGGAAAATTGGATATTTTCATACTCCCGGGGTCAGGAAAATTCCATTTTTCAGGCTCCCGGGGTCAGGAAAATTGGATTTTTTAACACTCCCGGGGTCAGGAAAATTGGATTTTTTTCACACTCCCAGGGTCAGGAAAATTGGGTTTTTTTCACACTCCCGGGGTCAAGAAAATCACATTTTTTCACACTCCCGGGGTAAGGAGATTCTGATTTTTTTCACACTCCCGTGGTCAAGAAAATCACATTTTTTCACACTCCCGGGGTCAGGAATTTCTGATTTTTTCACACTCCCGGTGTTAGGAAAATCACATTTTTCACACTCCCGGGGTCAAGAAAATCACATTTTTTCACACTCCCGGGGTCAGGAAATTCTGATATTTTTCACACTCCCGGGGTCAGGAAAATTGGATATTTTCACACTCCCGGGGTCAGGAAAATCAGATTTTTTTCATACTCCCGGGGTCAGGAAAATCACATTTTTTCACACTCCCTGGGTCAGGAAATTCTGATTTTATTCATACTCACCGTGTTAGGAAAATCGGATATTTTCACACTCCCGGGGTCAGGAAAATTGCATTTTTCAGACTCCCGGGGTCAGGAAAATTGCATTTTTCATACTCCCTGGGTCAGGAAAATCAAAAAATTTTCACATTCCCTTTGTTAGGAAAATCACATTTTTCACACTCCCGGGGTCAGGAAAATTGGGTTTTTTTCACACTCCCGGGGTCAAGAAAATCACATTTTTTCACACTCCCGGGGTCAGGAGATTCTGATTTTTTTCACACTCCCGGGGTCAACAAAATCACATTTTTTCACACTCCCGGGGTCAGGAAATTCTGATTTTTCACACTCCCGGGGTCAGGAAAATTGGATTTTTTCACACTCCCGGGGTCAGGAAAATTGGGTTTTTTTCACACTTCCGGGGTCAAGAAAATCACATTTTTTCACACTCCCGGGGTCAGGAGATTCTGATTTTTTTCACACTCCCGGGGTCAAGAAAATCACATTTTTTCACACTCCCGGGGTCAGGAAATTCTAATTTTTTTCACACTCCCGGTGTTAGGAAAATCACATTTTTCACACTCCCGGGGTCAGAAAAATTGGGTTTTTTTCACACTTCCGGGGTCAAGAAAATCACATTTTTTCACACTCCTGGGGTCAGGAGATTCTGTTTTTTTTCACACTCCCGGGGTCAAGAAAATCACATTTTTTCACACTCCCAGGGTCAGGAGAATTTAATTTTTTTCACACTCCCGGGGTCAAGAAAATCACTTTTTTTCACACTCCCGGCGTCAGGAGATTCTGATTTTTTTCACACTCCCGGGGTGAAGAAAATCACATTTTTTCAAACTCCCGGGGTCAGGAATTTCTGATTTTTTTCACACTCCCGGTGTTAGGAAAATCACATTTTTCACACTCCCAGGGTAAAGAAAATCACATTTTTTCACACTCCCGGGGTAAGGAAAATTGGATTTTTTAACACTCCCGGCGGCAGGAAAATTGGGTTTTTTTCACACTCCCGGGGTCAAGAAAATCACATTTTTTCACACTCCCGGGGTCTGGAGATTCTGATTTTTTTCACACTCCCGGGGTCAAGAAAATCACATTTTTTCACACTCCCGGGGTCAGGAGATTCTGATTTTTTTCACACTCCTGGCGTCAGGAAAATCGGATATTTTCACACCCCCGGGATCAGGAAAGTCAGATTTTTTTTCAAACTCCCAGGGTCAGGAAAATTGGATTTTTTTTTCCACTCTCCCGGTGTCAGGAAAATTGGATATTTTCATACTCCCGGGTTCAGGAAAATTCCATTTTTCAGACTCCCGGGGTCAGGAAAATTGGATTTTTTAACACTCCCGGGGTCAGGAAAATTGGGTTTTTTTCACACTCCCGGGGTCAAGAAAATCACATTTTTTCACACTCCCGGGGTAAGGAGATTCTGATTTTTTTCACACTCCCGGTGTTAGGAAAATCACATTTTTCACACTCCCGGGGTCAAGAAAATCACATTTTTTCACACTCCCGGGGTCAGGAAATTCTGATATTTTTCACACTCCCGGGGTCAGGAAAATTGGATATTTTCACACTCCCGGGGTCAGGAAAATCAGATTTTTTTCATACTCCCGGGGTCAGGAAAATCACATTTTTTCACACTCCCTGGGTCAGGAAATTCTGATTTTATTCATACTCACCGTGTTAGGAAAATCATATTTTTCACACTCCCGGGGTCAGGAAAATTGGATTTTTTCACACTCCCGGGGTCAGGAGAATTTAATTTTTTTTCACACTCCCGGGGTCAAGAAAATCATATTTTTTCACACTCCTGGGGTCAGGAAATTCTGATATTTTTCACACTCCCGGGGTCAGGAAAATCGGATATTTTCACACTCCCGGGGTCAGGGAAATCAGATTTTTTTTCACACTCCTGGGGTCAGGAAAATTGGATATTTTCATACTCCCGGGGTCAGGAAAATCGGATATTTTCACACTCCCGGGGTCAGGAAAATTGCATTTTTCAGACTCCCGGGGTCAGGAAAATTGCATTTTTCATACTCCCTGGGTCAGGAAAATAAAAAAATTTTCACATTCCCGGTGTTAGGAAAATCACATTTTTCACACTCCCGGGGTCAGGAAAATTGGGTTTTTTTCACACTCCCGGGGTCAAGAAAATCACATTTTTTCACACTCCCGGAGTCAGGAGATTCTGATTTTTTTCACACTCCCGGGGTCAACAAAATCACATTTTTTCACACTCCTGGGGTCAGGAAATTCTGATTTTTCACACTCCCGGGGTCAGGAAAATTGGATTTTTTCACACTCCCGGGGTCAGGAAAATAGGGTTTTTTTCACACTTCCGGGGTCAAGAAAATCACATTTTTTCACTCTCCCGGGGTCAGGAGATTCTGATTTTTTTCACACTTCCGGGGTCAAGAAAATCACATTTTTTTACACTCCCGGGGTCAGGAAATTCTAATTTTTTTCACACTCCCGGTGTTAGGAAAATCACATTTTTCACACTCCCGCGGTCAGAAAAATTGGGTTTTTTTCACACTTCCGGGGTCAAGAAAATCACATTTTTTCACACTCCTGGGGTCAGGAGATTCTGATTTTTTTCACACTCCCGGGGTCAAGAAAATCACATTTTTTTCACACTCCCAGGGTCTGGAGAATTTAATTTTTTTCACACTCCCGGGGTCAAGAAAATCACTTTTTTTCACACTCCCGGCGTCAGGAGATTCTGATTTTTTTCACACTCCCGGGGTGAAGAAAATCACATTTTTTCAAACTCCCGGGGTCAGGAATTTCTGATTTTTTTCACACTCCCGGTGTTAGGAAAATCACATTTTTCACACTCCCGGGGTAAAGAAAATCACATTTTTTCACACTCCCGGGGTAAGGAAAATTGGATTTTTTTAACACTCCCGGGGGCAGGAACATTGGATTTTTTTCACACTCCCGGGGGTCAGGAAAATTGGGTTTTTTTCACACTCCCGGGGTCAAGAAAATCACATTTTTTCACACTCTCGGGGTCAGGAAAATTGGATATTTTCATACTCCCGGGGTCAGGAAAATCGGATATTTTCACACTCCCGGGGTCAGGAAAATTGCATTTTTCAGACTCCCGGGGTCAGGAAAATCACATTTTTCACACTCCCGGGGTCAGAAAAATTGGGTTTTTTTCACACTTCCGGGGTCAAGAAAATCACATTTTTTCACACTCCTGGGGTCAGGAGATTCTGATTTTTTTCACACTCCCGGGGTCAAGAAAATCACATTTTTTCACACTCACGGGGTCAGGAGATTCTGATTTTTTTCACACTCCCGGGGTCAAGAATATCACATTTTTTTCACACTCCCGGGGTCAGGAAATTCTGATTTTTCACACTCCCGGGGTCAGGAAAATTGAATATTTTCACACTCCCGGGGTCAGGAAAATTGGGTTTTTTTTTCACACTTCCGGGGTCAAGAAAATCACATTTTTTCACACTCCCGGCGTCAGGAGATTCTGATTTTTTTCACACTCCCGGGGTCAAGAAAATCACATTTTTTCACACTCCCGGGGTCAGGAAATTCTAATTTTTTTCACACTCCTGGTGTTAGGAAAATCACATTTTTCACACTCCCGGGGTCAGAAAAATTGGTTTTTTTCACACTTCCGGGGTCAAGAAAATCACATTTTTTCACACTCCTGGGGTCAGGAGATTCTGATTTTTTTCACACTCCCGGGGTCAAGAAAATCACATTTTTTCACACTCCAAGGGTCAGGAGAATTTAATTTTTTTCACACTCCCGGGGTCAAGAAAATCACTTTTTTTCACACTCCCGGGGTCAGGAGATTCTGATTTTTTTCACACTCCCGGGGTCAAGAAAATCACATTTTTTCACACTCCCGGGGTCAGGAATTTCTGATTTTTTTCACACTCCCGGTGTTAGGAAAATCACATTTTTCACACTCCCGGGGTAAAGAAAATCACATTTTTTCACACTCCCGGGGTCAGGAAAATTGGATTTTTTTAACACTCCCGGGGGCAGGAAAATTGGATTTTTTTCACACTCCCGGGGTCAGGAAAATTGGGTTTTTTTACACTCCCGGGGTCAAGAAAATCACATTTTTTCACACTCCCGGGGTCAGGAGATTCTCTTTTTATTCATACTCACCGTGTTAGGAAAATCATATTTTTCACACTCCCGGGGTCAGGAAAATTGGATTTTTTCACACTCCCGGGGTCAGGAGAATTTAATTTTTTTTCACACTCCCGGGGTCAAGAAAATCATATTTTTTCACACTCCTGGGGTCAGGAAATTCTGATATTTTTCACACTCCCGGGGTCAGGAAAATCGGATATTTTCACACTCCCGGGGTCAGGAGATTCTGATTTTTTTCACACTCCCGGGGTCAAGAAAATCACATTTTTTCACACTCCCGGGGTCAGGAATTTCTGATTTTTTTCACACTCCCGGTGTTAGGAAAATCACATTTTTCACACTCCCGGGGTAAAGAAAATCACATTTTTTCACACTCCCGGGGTCAGGAAAATTGGATTTTTTTCACACTCCCGGGGGCAGGAAAATTGGATTTTTTTCACACTCCCGGGGTCAGGAAAATTGGGTTTTTTTACACTCCCGGGGTCAAGAAAATCACATTTTTTCACACTCCCGGGGTCAGAAGATTCTGATTTTATTCATACTCACCGTGTTAGGAAAATCATATTTTTCACACTCCCGGTGTCAGGAAAATTGGATTTTTTCACACTCCCGGGGTCAGGAAAATTGGGTTTTTTTCACACTTCCGGGGTCAAGAAAATCACATTTTTTCACTCTCCCGGGGTCAGGAGATTCTGATTTTTTTCACACTTCCGGGGTCAAGAAAATCACATTTTTTCACACTCCCGGGGTCAGGAAATTCTAATTTTTTTCACACTCCCGGTGTTAGGAAAATCACATTTTTCACACTCCCGCGGTCAGAAAAATTGGGTTTTTTCACACTTCCGGGGTCAAGAAAATCACATTTTTTCACACTCCTGGGGTCAGGAGATTCTGATTTTTTTCACACTCCCGGGGTCAAGAAAATCACATTTTTTCACACTCCCGGGGTCAGGAGATTCTGATTTTTTTCACACTCCCGGGGTCAAGAAAATCACATTTTTTCACACTCCCGGGGTCAGGAAATTCTAATTTTTTTCACACTCCCGGTGTTAGGAAAATCACATTTTTCACACTCCCGGGGTCAGAAAAATTGGGTTTTTTTCACACTTCCGGGGTCAAGAAAATCACATTTTTTCACACTCCTGGGGTCAGGAGATTCTGTTTTTTTTTCACACTCCCGGGGTCAAGAAAATCACATTTTTTCACACTCCCAGGGTCAGGAGAATTTAATTTTTTTCACACTCCCGGGGTCAAGAAAATCACTTTTTTTCACACTCCCGGCGTCAGGAGATTCTGATTTTTTTCACACTCCCGGGGTGAAGAAAATCACATTTTTTCAAACTCCCGGGGTCAGGAATTTCTGATTTTTTTCACACTCCCGGTGTTAGGAAAATCACATTTTTCACACTCCCAGGGTAAAGAAAATCACATTTTTTCACACTCCCGGGGTAAGGAAAATTGGATTTTTTAACACTCCCGGCGGCAGGAAAATTGGGTTTTTTTCACACTCCCGGGGTCAAGAAAATCACATTTTTTCACACTCCCGGGGTCTGGAGATTCTGATTTTTTTCACACTCCCGGGGTCAAGAAAATCACATTTTTTCACACTCCCGGGGTCAGGAGATTCTGATTTTTTTCACACTCCTGGCGTCAGGAAAATCGGATATTTTCACACCCCCGGGATCAGGAAAGTCAGATTTTTTTTCAAACTCCCAGGGTCAGGAAAATTGGATTTTTTTTTCCACTCTCCCGGTGTCAGGAAAATTGGATATTTTCATACTCCCGGGTTCAGGAAAATTCCATTTTTCAGACTCCCGGGGTCAGGAAAATTGGATTTTTTAACACTCCCGGGGTCAGGAAAATTGGGTTTTTTTCACACTCCCGGGGTCAAGAAAATCACATTTTTTCACACTCCCGGGGTAAGGAGATTCTGATTTTTTTCACACTCCCGGGGTCAAGAAAATCACATTTTTTCACACTCCCGGGGTCAGGAATTTCTGATTTTTTCACACTCCCGGTGTTAGGAAAATCACATTTTTCACACTCCCGGGGTCAAGAAAATCACATTTTTTCACACTCCCGGGGTCAGGAAATTCTGATATTTTTCACACTCCCGGGGTCAGGAAAATTGGATATTTTCACACTCCCGGGGTCAGGAAAATCAGATTTTTTTCATACTCCCGGGGTCAGGAAAATCACATTTTTTCACACTCCCTGGGTCAGGAAATTCTGATTTTATTCATACTCACCGTGTTAGGAAAATCATATTTTTCACACTCCCGGGGTCAGGAAAATTGGATTTTTTCACACTCCCGGGGTCAGGAGAATTTAATTTTTTTTCACACTCCCGGGGTCAAGAAAATCATATTTTTTCACACTCCTGGGGTCAGGAAATTCTGATATTTTTCACACTCCCGGGGTCAGGAAAATCTGATATTTTCACACTCCCGGGGTCAGGAAAATCAGATTTTTTTTCACACTCCTGGGGTCAGGAAAATTGGATATTTTCATACTCCCGGGGTCAGGAAAATCGGATATTTTCACACTCCCGGGGTCAGGAAAATTGCATTTTTCAGACTCCCGGGGTCAGGAAAATTGCATTTTTCATACTCCATGGGTCAGGAAAATCAAAAAATTTTCACATTCCCGGTGTTAGGAAAATCACATTTTTCACACTCCCGGGGTCAGGAAAATTGCGTTTTTTTCACACTCCCGGGGTCAGGAATTTCTGATTTTTTTCACACTCCCGGGGTGAAGAAAATCACATTTTTTCAAACTCCCGGGGTCAGGAATTTCTGATTTTTTTCACACTCCCGGTGTTAGGAAAATCACATTTTTCACACTCCCGGGGTAAAGAAAATCACATTTTTTCACACTCCCGGGGTAAGGAAAATTGGATTTTTTTAACACTCCCGGGGGCAGGAAAATTGGATTTTTTTCACACTCCCGGGGGTCAGGAAAATTGGGTTTTTTTCACACTCCCGGGGTCAAGAAAATCACATTTTTTCACACTCCCGGGGTCAGGAAAATTGGATATTTTCATACTCCCGGGGTCAGGAAAATCGGATATTTTCACACTCCCGGGGTCAGGAAAATTGCATTTTTCAGACTCCCGGGGTCAGGAAAATCACATTTTTCACACTCCCGGGGTCAGAAAAATTGGGTTTTTTTCACACTTCCGGGGTCAAGAAAATCACATTTTTTCACACTCCTGGGGTCAGGAGATTCTGATTTTTTTCACACTCCCGGGGTCAAGAAAATCACATTTTTTCACACTCACGGGGTCAGGAGATTCTGATTTTTTTCACACTCCCGGGGTCAAGAAAATCACATTTTTTCACACTCCCGGGGTCAGGAAATTCTGATTTTTCACACTCCCGGGGTCAGGAAAATTGAATTTTTTCACACTCCCGGGGTCAGGAAAATTGGGTTTTTTTTCACACTTCCGGGGTCAAGAAAATCACATTTTTTCACACTCCCGGGGTCAGGAGATTCTGATTTTTTTCACACTCCCGGGGTCAAGAAAATCACATTTTTTCACACTCCCGGGGTCAGGAAATTCTAATTTTTTTCACACTCCCGGTGTTAGGAAAATCACATTTTTCACACTCCCGGGGTCAGAAAAATTGGGTTTTTTTCACACTTCCGGGGTCAAGAAAATCACATTTTTTCACACTTCTGGGGTCAGGAGATTCTGATTTTTTTCACACTCCCGGGGTCAAGAAAATCACATTTTTTCACACTCCAAGGGTCAGGAGAATTTAATTTTTTTCACACTCCCGGGGTCAAGAAAATCATTTTTTTTCACACTCCCGGGGTCAGGAGATTCTGATTTTTTTCACACTCCCGGGGTCAAGAAAATCACATTTTTTCACACTCCCGGGGTCAGGACTTTCTGATTTTTTTCACACTCCCGGTGTTAGGAAAATCACATTTTTCACACTCCCGGGGTAAAGAAAATCACATTTTTTCACACTCCCGGGGTCAGGAAAATTGGATTTTTTTAACACTCCCGGGGGCAGGAAAATTGGATTTTTTTCACACTCCCGGGGTCAGGAAAATTGGGTTTTTTTACACTCCCGGGGTCAAGAAAATCACATTTTTTCACACTCCCGGGGTCAGGAGATTCTGATTTTTTTCACACTCCCGGGGTCAAGAAAATCACATTTTTTCACACTCCCGGGGTCAGGAGATTCTGATTTTTTTCACACTCCCGGCGTCAGGAAAATCGGATATTTTCACACCCCCGGGATCAGGAAAGTCAGATTTTTTTTCAAACTCCCAGGGTCAGGAAAATTGGATTTTTTTTCACTCTCCCGGTGTCAGGAAAATTGGATATTTTCATACTCCCGGGGTCAGGAAAATTCCATTTTTCAGGCTCCCGGGGTCAGGAAAATTGGATTTTTTAACACTCCCGGGGTCAGGAAAATTGGATTTTTTTCACACTCCCAGGGTCAGGAAAATTGGGTTTTTTTCACACTCCCGGGGTCAAGAAAATCACATTTTTTCACACTCCCGGGGTAAGGAGATTCTGATTTTTTTCACACTCCCGGGGTCAAGAAAATCACATTTTTTCACACTCCCGGGGTCAGGAATTTCTGATTTTTTCACACTCCCGGTGTTAGGAAAATCACATTTTTCACACTCCCGGGGTCAAGAAAATCACATTTTTTCACACTCCCGGGGTCAGGAAATTCTGATATTTTTCACACTCCCGGGGTCAGGAAAATTGGATATTTTCACACTCCCGGGGTCAGGAAAATCAGATTTTTTTCATACTCCCGGGGTCAGGAAATTCACATTTTTTCACACTCCCTGGGTCAGGAAATTCTGATTTTATTCATACTCACCGTGTTAGGAAAATCGGATATTTTCACACTCCCGGGGTCAGGAAAATTGCATTTTTCAGACTCCCGGGGTCAGGAAAATTGCATTTTTCATACTCCCTGGGTCAGGAAAATCAAAAAATTTTCACACTCCCTTTGTTAGGAAAATCACATTTTTCACACTCCCGGGGTCAGGAAAATTGGGTTTTTTTCACACTCCCGGGGTCAAGAAAATCACATTTTTTCACACTCCCGGGGTCAGGAGATTCTGATTTTTTTCACACTCCCGGGGTCAACAAAATCACATTTTTTCACACTCCCGGGGTCAGGAAATTCTGATTTTTCACACTCCCGGGGTCAGGAAAATTGGATTTTTTCACACTCCCGGGGTCAGGAAAATTGGGTTTTTTTCACACTTCCGGGGTCAAGAAAATCACATTTTTTCACACTCCCGGGGTCAGGAGATTCTGATTTTTTTCACACTCCCGGGGTCAAGAAAATCACATTTTTTCACACTCCCGGGGTCAGGAAATTCTAATTTTTTTCACACTCCCGGTGTTAGGAAAATCACATTTTTCACACTCCCGGGGTCAGAAAAATTGGGTTTTTTTCACACTTCCGGGGTCAAGAAAATCACATTTTTTCACACTCCTGGGGTCAGGAGATTCTGTTTTTTTTCACACTCCCGGGGTCAAGAAAATCACATTTTTTCACACTCCCAGGGTCAGGAGAATTTAATTTTTTTCACACTCCCGGGGTCAAGAAAATCACTTTTTTTCACACTCCCGGCGTCAGGAGATTCTGATTTTTTTCACACTCCCGGGGTGAAGAAAATCACATTTTTTCAAACTCCCGGGGTCAGGAATTTCTGATTTTTTTCACACTCCCGGTGTTAGGAAAATCACATTTTTCACACTCCCAGGGTAAAAAAAATCACATTTTTTCACACTCCCGGGGTAAGGAAAATTGGATTTTTTAACACTCCCGGCGGCAGGAAAATTGGGTTTTTTTCACACTCCCGGGGTCAAGAAAATCACATTTTTTCACACTCCCGGGGTCAGGAGATTCTGATTTTTTTCACACTCCCGGGGTCAAGAAAATCACATTTTTTCACACTCCCGGGGTCAGGAGAATCTGATTTTTTTCACACTCCTGGCGTCAGGAAAATCGGATATTTTCACACCCCCGGGATCAGGAAAGTCAGATTTTTTTTCAAACTCCCAGGGTCAGGAAAATTGGATTTTTTTTCCACTCTCCCGGTGTCAGGAAAATTGGATATTTTCATTCTCCCGGGTTCAGGAAAATTCCATTTTTCAGACTCCCGGGGTCAGGAAAATTGGATTTTTTAACACTCCCGGGGTCAGGAAAATTGGATTTTTTTCACACTCCCAGGGTCAGGAAAATTGGGTTTTTTTCACACTCCCGGGGTCAGGAATTTCTGATTTTTTCACACTCCCGGTGTTAGGAAAATCACATTTTTCACACTCCCGGGGTCAAGAAAATCACATTTTTTCACACTCCCGGGGTCAGGAAATTCTGATATTTTTCACACTCCCGGGGTCAGGAAAATTGGATATTTTCACACTCCCGGGGTCAGGAAAATCAGATTTTTTTCATACTCCCGGGGTCAGGAAAATCACATTTTTTCACACTCCCTGGGTCAGGAAATTCTGATTTTATTCATACTCACCGTGTTAGGAAAATCATATTTTTCACACTCCCGGGGTCAGGAAAATTGGATTTTTTCACACTCCCGGGGTCAGGAGAATTTAATTTTTTTTCACACTCCCGGGGTCAAGAAAATCATATTTTTTCACACTCCTGGGGTCAGGAAATTCTGATATTTTTCACACTCCCGGGGTCAGGAAAATCGGATATTTTCACACTCCCGGGGTCAGGAAAATCAGATTTTTTTTCACACTCCTGGGGTCAGGAAAATTGGATATTTTCATACTCCCGGGGTCAGGAAAATCGGATATTTTCACACTCCCGGGGTCAGGAAAATTGCATTTTTCAGACTCCCGGGGTCAGGAAAATTGCATTTTTCATACTCCCTGGGTCAGGAAAATCAAAAAATTTTCACATTCCCGGTGTTAGGAAAATCACATTTTTCACACTCCCGGGGTCAGGAAAATTGGGTTTTTTTCACACTCCCGGGGTCAAGAAAATCACATTTTTTCACACTCCCGGAGTCAGGAGATTCTGATTTTTTTCACACTCCCGGGGTCAACAAAATCACATTTTTTCACACTCCTGGGGTCAGGAAATTCTGATTTTTCACACTCCCGGGGTCAGGAAAATTGGATTTTTTCACACTCCCGGGGTCAGGAAAATTGGGTTTTTTTCACACTTCCGGGGTCAAGAAAATCACATTTTTTCACTCTCCCGGGGTCAGGAGATTCTGATTTTTTTCACACTTCCGGGGTCAAGAAAATCACATTTTTTTACACTCCCGGGGTCAGGAAATTCTAATTTTTTTCACACTCCCGGTGTTAGGAAAATCACATTTTTCACACTCCCGCGGTCAGAAAAATTGGGTTTTTTTCACACTTCCGGGGTCAAGAAAATCACATTTTTTCACACTCCTGGGGTCAGGAGATTCTGATTTTTTTCACACTCCCGGGGTCAAGAAAATCACATTTTTTCACACTCCCAGGGTCTGGAGAATTTAATTTTTTTCACACTCCCGGGGTCAAGAAAATCACTTTTTTTCACACTCCCGGCGTCAGGAGATTCTGATTTTTTTCACACTCCCGGGGTGAAGAAAATCACATTTTTTCAAACTCCCGGGGTCAGGAATTTCTGATTTTTTTCACACTCCCGGTGTTAGGAAAATCACATTTTTCACACTCCCGGGGTAAAGAAAATCACATTTTTTCACACTCCCGGGGTAAGGAAAATTGGATTTTTTTAACACTCCCGGGGGCAGGAAAATTGGATTTTTTTCACACTCCCGGGGGTCAGGAAAATCAGATTTTTTTTCACACTCCTGGGGTCAGGAAAATTGGATATTTTCATACTCCCGGGGTCAGGAAAATCGGATATTTTCACACTCCCGGGGTCAGGAAAATTGCATTTTTCAGACTCCCGGGGTCAGGAAAATTGCATTTTTCATACTCCCTGGGTCAGGAAAATCAAAAAATTTTCACATTCCCGGTGTTAGGAAAATCACATTTTTCACACTCCCGGGGTCAGGAAAATTGGGTTTTTTTCACACTCCCGGGGTCAAGAAAATCACATTTTTTCACACTCCCGGAGTCAGGAGATTCTGATTTTTTTCACACTCCCGGGGTCAACAAAATCACATTTTTTCACACTCCTGGGGTCAGGAAATTCTGATTTTTCACACTCCCGGGGTCAGGAAAATTGGATTTTTTCACACTCCCGGGGTCAGGAAAATTGGGTTTTTTTCACACTTCCGGGGTCAAGAAAATCACATTTTTTCACTCTCCCGGGGTCAGGAGATTCTGATTTTTTTCACACTTCCGGGGTCAAGAAAATCACATTTTTTTACACTCCCGGGGTCAGGAAATTCTAATTTTTTTCACACTCCCGGTGTTAGGAAAATCACATTTTTCACACTCCCGCGGTCAGAAAAATTGGGTTTTTTTCACACTTCCGGGGTCAAGAAAATCACATTTTTTCACACTCCTGGGGTCAGGAGATTCTGATTTTTTTCACACTCCCGGGGTCAAGAAAATCACATTTTTTCACACTCCCAGGGTCTGGAGAATTTAATTTTTTTCACACTCCCGGGGTCAAGAAAATCACTTTTTTTCACACTCCCGGCGTCAGGAGATTCTGATTTTTTTCACACTCCCGGGGTGAAGAAAATCACATTTTTTCAAACTCCCGGGGTCAGGAATTTCTGATTTTTTTCACACTCCCGGTGTTAGGAAAATCACATTTTTCACACTCCCGGGGTAAAGAAAATCACATTTTTTCACACTCCCGGGGTAAGGAAAATTGGATTTTTTTAACACTCCCGGGGGCAGGAAAATTGGATTTTTTTCACACTCCCGGGGGTCAGGAAAATTGGGTTTTTTTCACACTCCCGGGGTCAAGAAAATCACATTTTTTCACACTCCCGGGGTCAGGAAAATTGGATATTTTCATACTCCCGGGGTCAGGAAAATCGGATATTTTCACACTCCCGGGGTCAGGAAAATTGCATTTTTCAGACTCCCGGGGTCAGGAAAATCACATTTTTCACACTCCCGGGGTCAGAAAAATTGGGTTTTTTTCACACTTCCGGGGTCAAGAAAATCACATTTTTTCACACTCCTGGGGTCAGGAGATTCTGATTTTTTTCACACTCCCGGGGTCAAGAAAATCACATTTTTTCACACTCACGGGGTCAGGAGATTCTGATTTTTTTCACACTCCCGGGGTCAAGAAAATCACATTTTTTTCACACTCCCGGGGTCAGGAAATTCTGATTTTTCACACTCCCGGGGTCAGGAAAATTGAATATTTTCACACTCCCGGGGTCAGGAAAATTGGGTTTTTTTTCACACTTCCGGGGTCAAGAAAATCACATTTTTTCACACTCCCGGCGTCAGGAGATTCTGATTTTTTTCACACTCCCGGGGTCAAGAAAATCACATTTTTTCACACTCCCGGGGTCAGGAAATTCTAATTTTTTTCACACTCCTGGTGTTAGGAAAATCACATTTTTCACACTCCCGGGGTCAGAAAAATTGGTTTTTTTTCACACTTCCGGGGTCAAGAAAATCACATTTTTTCACACTCCTGGGGTCAGGAGATTCTGATTTTTTTCACACTCCCGGGGTCAAGAAAATCACATTTTTTCACACTCCAAGGGTCAGGAGAATTTAATTTTTTTCACACTCCCGGGGTCAAGAAAATCACTTTTTTTCACACTCCCGGGGTCAGGAGATTCTGATTTTTTTCACACTCCCGGGGTCAAGAAAATCACATTTTTTCACACTCCCGGGGTCAGGAATTTCTGATTTTTTTCACACTCCCGGTGTTAGGAAAATCACATTTTTCACACTCCCGGGGTAAAGAAAATCACATTTTTTCACACTCCCGGGGTCAGGAAAATTGGATTTTTTTAACACTCCCGGGGGCAGGAAAATTGGATTTTTTTCACACTCCCGGGGTCAGGAAAATTGGGTTTTTTTACACTCCCGGGGTCAAGAAAATCACATTTTTTCACACTCCCGGGGTCAGGAGATTCTGATTTTATTCATACTCACCGTGTTAGGAAAATCATATTTTTCACACTCCCGGGGTCAGGAAAATTGGATTTTTTCACACTCCCGGGGTCAGGAGAATTTAATTTTTTTTCACACTCCCGGGGTCAAGAAAATCATATTTTTTCACACTCCTGGGGTCAGGAAATTCTGATATTTTTCACACTCCCGGGGTCAGGAAAATCGGATATTTTCACACTCCCGGGGTCAGGAGATTCTGATTTTTTTCACACTCCCGGGGTCAAGAAAATCACATTTTTTCACACTCCCGGGGTCAGGAATTTCTGATTTTTTTCACACTCCCGGTGTTAGGAAAATCACATTTTTCACACTCCCGGGGTAAAGAAAATCACATTTTTTCACACTCCCGGGGTCAGGAAAATTGGATTTTTTTCACACTCCCGGGGGCAGGAAAATTGGATTTTTTTCACACTCCCGGGGTCAGGAAAATTGGGTTTTTTTACACTCCCGGGGTCAAGAAAATCACATTTTTTCACACTCCCGGGGTCAGGAGATTCTGATTTTATTCATACTCACCGTGTTAGGAAAATCATATTTTTCACACTCCCGGTGTCAGGAAAATTGGATTTTTTCACACTCCCGGGGTCAGGAAAATTGGGTTTTTTTCACACTTCCGGGGTCAAGAAAATCACATTTTTTCACTCTCCCGGGGTCAGGAGATTCTGATTTTTTTCACACTTCCGGGGTCAAGAAAATCACATTTTTTTACACTCCCGGGGTCAGGAAATTCTAATTTTTTTCACACTCCCGGTGTTAGGAAAATCACATTTTTCACACTCCCGCGGTCAGAAAAATTGGGTTTTTTCACACTTCCGGGGTCAAGAAAATCACATTTTTTCACACTCCTGGGGTCAGGAGATTCTGATTTTTTTCACACTCCCGGGGTCAAGAAAATCACATTTTTTCACACTCCCAGGGTCTGGAGAATTTAATTTTTTTCACACTCCCGGGGTCAAGAAAATCACTTTTTTTCACACTCCCGGCGTCAGGAGATTCTGATTTTTTTCACACTCCCGGGGTGAAGAAAATCACATTTTTTCAAACTCCCGGGGTCAGGAATTTCTGATTTTTTTCACACTCCCGGTGTTAGGAAAATCACATTTTTCACACTCCCGGGGTAAAGAAAATCACATTTTTTCACACTCCCGGGGTAAGGAAATTTGGATTTTTTTAACACTCCCGGGGGCAGGAAAATTGGATTTTTTTCACACTCCCGGGGGTCAGGAAAATTGGGTTTTTTTCACACTCCCGGGGTCAAGAAAATCACATTTTTTCACACTCCCGGGGTCAGGAAAATTGGATATTTTCATACTCCCGGGGTCAGGAAAATCGGATATTTTCACACTCCTGGGGTCAGGAAAATTGCATTTTTCAGACTCCCGGGGTCAGGAAAATCACATTTTTCACACTCCCGGGGTCAGAAAAATTGGGTTTTTTTCACACTTCCGGGGTCAAGAAAATCACATTTTTTCACACTCCTGGGGTCAGGAGATTCTGATTTTTTTCACACTCCCGGGGTCAAGAAAATCACATTTTTTCACACTCACGGGGTCAGGAGATTCTGATTTTTTTCACACTCCCGGGGTCAAGAAAATCACATTTTTTCACACTCCCGGGGTCAGGAAATTCTGATTTTTCACACTCCCGGGGTCAGGAAAATTGAATTTTTTCACAGTCCCGGGGTCAGGAAAATTGGGTTTTTTTCACACTTCCGGGGTCAAGAAAATCACATTTTTTCACACTCCCGGGGTCAGGAGATTCTGATTTTTTTCACACTCCCGGGGTCAAGAAAATCACATTTTTTCACACTCCCGGGGTCAGGAAATTCTAATTTTTTTCACACTCCCGGTGTTAGGAAAATCACATTTTTCACACTCCCGGGGTCAGAAAAATTGGGTTTTTTTCACCCTTCCGGGGTCAAGAAAAATCACATTTTTTCACACTCCTGGGGTCAGGAGATTCTGATTTTTTTCACACTCCCGGGGTCAAGAAAATCACATTTTTTCACACTCCAAGGGTCAGGAGAATTTAATTTTTTTCACACTCCCGGGGTCAAGAAAATCACTTTTTTTCACACTCCCGGGGTCAGGAGATTCTGATTTTTTTCACACTCCCGGGGTCAAGAAAATCACATTTTTTCACACTCCCGGGGTCAGGAATTTCTGATTTTTTTCACACTCCCGGTGTTAGGAAAATCACATTTTTCACACTCCCGGGGTAAAGAAAATCACATTTTTTCACACTCCCGGGGTCAGGAAAATTGGATTTTTTTAACACTCCCGGGGGCAGGAAAATTGGATTTTTTTCACACTCCCGGGGGTCAGGAAAATTGGGTTTTTTTCACACTCCCGGGGTCAAGAAAATCACATTTTTTCACACTCCCGGGGTCAGGAAAATTGGATATTTTCATACTCCCGGGGTCAGGAAAATCGGATATTTTCACACTCCCGGGGTCAGGAAAATTGCATTTTTCAGACTCCCGGGGTCAGGAAAATCACATTTTTCACACTCCCGGGGTCAGAAAAATTGGGTTTTTTTCACACTTCCGGGGTCAAGAAAATCACATTTTTTCACACTCCTGGGGTCAGGAGATTCTGATTTTTTTCACACTCCCGGGGTCAAGAAAATCACATTTTTTCACACTCACGGGGTCAGGAGATTCTGATTTTTTTCACACTCCCGGGGTCAAGAAAATCACATTTTTTCACACTCCCGGGGTCAGGAAATTCTGATTTTTCACACTCCCGGGGTCAGGAAAATTGAATTTTTTCACAGTCCCGGGGTCAGGAAAATTGGGTTTTTTTCACACTTCCGGGGTCAAGAAAATCACATTTTTTCACACTCCCGGGGTCAGGAGATTCTGATTTTTTTCACACTCCCGGGGTCAAGAAAATCACATTTTTTCACACTCCCGGGGTCAGGAAATTCTAATTTTTTTCACACTCCCGGTGTTAGGAAAATCACATTTTTCACACTCCCGGGGTCAGAAAAATTGGGTTTTTTTCACACTTCCGGGGTCAAGAAAATCACATTTTTTCACACTCCTGGGGTCAGGAGATTCTGATTTTTTTCACACTCCCGGGGTCAAGAAAATCACATTTTTTCACACTCCAAGGGTCAGGAGAATTTAATTTTTTTCACACTCCCGGGGTCAAGAAAATCACTTTTTTTCACACTCCCGGGGTCAGGAGATTCTGATTTTTTTCACACTCCCGGGGTCAAGAAAATCACATTTTTTCACACTCCCGGGGTCAGGAATTTCTGATTTTTTTCACACTCCCGGTGTTAGGAAAATCACATTTTTCACACTCCCGGGGTAAAGAAAATCACATTTTTTCACACTCCCGGGGTCAGGAAAATTGGATTTTTTTAACACTCCCGGGGGCAGGAAAATTGGATTTTTTTCACACTCCCGGGGTCAGGAAAATTGGGTTTTTTTACACTCCCAGGGTCAAGAAAATCACATTTTTTCACACTCCCGGGGTCAGGAGATTCTGATTTTTTTCACACTCCCGGGGTCAAGAAAATCACATTTTTTCACACTCCCGGGGTCAGGAGATTCTGATTTTTTTCACACTCCCGGCGTCAGGAAAATCGGATATTTTCACACCCCCGGGATCAGGAAAGTCAGATTTTTTTTCAAACTCCCAGGGTCAGGAAAATTGGATTTTTTTTCACTCTCCCGGTGTCAGGAAAATTGGATATTTTCATACTCCCGGGGTCAGGAAAATTCCATTTTTCAGGCTCCCGGGGTCAGGAAAATTGGATTTTTTAACACTCCCGGGGTCAGGAAAATTGGATTTTTTTCACACTCCCAGGGTCAGGAAAATTGGGTTTTTTTCACACTCCCGGGGTCAAGAAAATCACATTTTTTCACACTCCCGGGGTAAGGAGATTCTGATTTTTTTCACACTCCCGGGGTCAAGAAAATCACATTTTTTCACACTCCCGGGGTCAGGAAATTCTAATTTTTTTCACACTCCTGGTGTTAGGAAAATCACATTTTTCACACTCCCGGGGTCAGAAAAATTGGTTTTTTTTCACACTTCCGGGGTCAAGAAAATCACATTTTTTCACACTCCTGGGGTCAGGAGATTCTGATTTTTTTCACACTCCCGGGGTCAAGAAAATCACATTTTTTCACACTCCAAGGGTCAGGAGAATTTAATTTTTTTCACACTCCCGGGGTCAAGAAAATCACTTTTTTTCACACTCCCGGGGTCAGGAGATTCTGATTTTTTTCACACTCCCGGGGTCAAGAAAATCACATTTTTTCACACTCCCGGGGTCAGGAATTTCTGATTTTTTTCACACTCCCGGTGTTAGGAAAATCACATTTTTCACACTCCCGGGGTAAAGAAAATCACATTTTTTCACACTCCCGGGGTCAGGAAAATTGGATTTTTTTAACACTCCCGGGGGCAGGAAAATTGGATTTTTTTCACACTCCCGGGGTCAGGAAAATTGGGTTTTTTTACACTCCCGGGGTCAAGAAAATCACATTTTTTCACACTCCCGGGGTCAGGAGATTCTGATTTTATTCATACTCACCGTGTTAGGAAAATCATATTTTTCACACTCCCGGGGTCAGGAAAATTGGATTTTTTCACACTCCCGGGGTCAGGAGAATTTAATTTTTTTTCACACTCCCGGGGTCAAGAAAATCATATTTTTTCACACTCCTGGGGTCAGGAAATTCTGATATTTTTCACACTCCCGGGGTCAGGAAAATCGGATATTTTCACACTCCCGGGGTCAGGAGATTCTGATTTTTTTCACACTCCCGGGGTCAAGAAAATCACATTTTTTCACACTCCCGGGGTCAGGAATTTCTGATTTTTTTCACACTCCCGGTGTTAGGAAAATCACATTTTTCACACTCCCGGGGTAAAGAAAATCACATTTTTTCACACTCCCGGGGTCAGGAAAATTGGATTTTTTTCACACTCCCGGGGGCAGGAAAATTGGATTTTTTTCACACTCCCGGGGTCAGGAAAATTGGGTTTTTTTACACTCCCGGGGTCAAGAAAATCACATTTTTTCACACTCCCGGGGTCAGGAGATTCTGATTTTATTCATACTCACCGTGTTAGGAAAATCATATTTTTCACACTCCCGGTGTCAGGAAAATTGGATTTTTTCACACTCCCGGGGTCAGGAAAATTGGGTTTTTTTCACACTTCCGGGGTCAAGAAAATCACATTTTTTCACTCTCCCGGGGTCAGGAGATTCTGATTTTTTTCACACTTCCGGGGTCAAGAAAATCACATTTTTTTACACTCCCGGGGTCAGGAAATTCTAATTTTTTTCACACTCCCGGTGTTAGGAAAATCACATTTTTCACACTCCCGCGGTCAGAAAAATTGGGTTTTTTCACACTTCCGGGGTCAAGAAAATCACATTTTTTCACACTCCTGGGGTCAGGAGATTCTGATTTTTTTCACACTCCCGGGGTCAAGAAAATCACATTTTTTCACACTCCCAGGGTCTGGAGAATTTAATTTTTTTCACACTCCCGGGGTCAAGAAAATCACTTTTTTTCACACTCCCGGCGTCAGGAGATTCTGATTTTTTTCACACTCCCGGGGTGAAGAAAATCACATTTTTTCAAACTCCCGGGGTCAGGAATTTCTGATTTTTTTCACACTCCCGGTGTTAGGAAAATCACATTTTTCACACTCCCGGGGTAAAGAAAATCACATTTTTTCACACTCCCGGGGTAAGGAAATTTGGATTTTTTTAACACTCCCGGGGGCAGGAAAATTGGATTTTTTTCACACTCCCGGGGGTCAGGAAAATTGGGTTTTTTTCACACTCCCGGGGTCAAGAAAATCACATTTTTTCACACTCCCGGGGTCAGGAAAATTGGATATTTTCATACTCCCGGGGTCAGGAAAATCGGATATTTTCACACTCCCGGGGTCAGGAAAATTGCATTTTTCAGACTCCCGGGGTCAGGAAAATCACATTTTTCACACTCCCGGGGTCAGAAAAATTGGGTTTTTTTCACACTTCCGGGGTCAAGAAAATCACATTTTTTCACACTCCTGGGGTCAGGAGATTCTGATTTTTCACACTCCCGGGGTCAGGAAAATTGAATTTTTTCACAGTCCCGGGGTCAGGAAAATTGGGTTTTTTTCACACTTCCGGGGTCAAGAAAATCACATTTTTTCACACTCCCGGGGTCAGGAGATTCTGATTTTTTTCACACTCCCGGGGTCAAGAAAATCACATTTTTTCACACTCCCGGGGTCAGGAAATTCTAATTTTTTTCACACTCCCGGTGTTAGGAAAATCACATTTTTCACACTCCCGGGGTCAGAAAAATTGGGTTTTTTTCACCCTTCCGGGGTCAAGAAAAATCACATTTTTTCACACTCCTGGGGTCAGGAGATTCTGATTTTTTTCACACTCCCGGGGTCAAGAAAATCACATTTTTTCACACTCCAAGGGTCAGGAGAATTTAATTTTTTTCACACTCCCGGGGTCAAGAAAATCACTTTTTTTCACACTCCCGGGGTCAGGAGATTCTGATTTTTTTCACACTCCCGGGGTCAAGAAAATCACATTTTTTCACACTCCCGGGGTCAGGAATTTCTGATTTTTTTCACACTCCCGGTGTTAGGAAAATCACATTTTTCACACTCCCGGGGTAAAGAAAATCACATTTTTTCACACTCCCGGGGTCAGGAAAATTGGATTTTTTTAACACTCCCGGGGGCAGGAAAATTGGATTTTTTTCACACTCCCGGGGGTCAGGAAAATTGGGTTTTTTTCACACTCCCGGGGTCAAGAAAATCACATTTTTTCACACTCCCGGGGTCAGGAAAATTGGATATTTTCATACTCCCGGGGTCAGGAAAATCGGATATTTTCACACTCCCGGGGTCAGGAAAATTGCATTTTTCAGACTCCCGGGGTCAGGAAAATCACATTTTTCACACTCCCGGGGTCAGAAAAATTGGGTTTTTTTCACACTTCCGGGGTCAAGAAAATCACATTTTTTCACACTCCTGGGGTCAGGAGATTCTGATTTTTTTCACACTCCCGGGGTCAAGAAAATCACATTTTTTCACACTCACGGGGTCAGGAGATTCTGATTTTTTTCACACTCCCGGGGTCAAGAAAATCACATTTTTTCACACTCCCGGGGTCAGGAAATTCTGATTTTTCACACTCCCGGGGTCAGGAAAATTGAATTTTTTCACAGTCCCGGGGTCAGGAAAATTGGGTTTTTTTCACACTTCCGGGGTCAAGAAAATCACATTTTTTCACACTCCCGGGGTCAGGAGATTCTGATTTTTTTCACACTCCCGGGGTCAAGAAAATCACATTTTTTCACACTCCCGGGGTCAGGAAATTCTAATTTTTTTCACACTCCCGGTGTTAGGAAAATCACATTTTTCACACTCCCGGGGTCAGAAAAATTGGGTTTTTTTCACACTTCCGGGGTCAAGAAAATCACATTTTTTCACACTCCTGGGGTCAGGAGATTCTGATTTTTTTCACACTCCCGGGGTCAAGAAAATCACATTTTTTCACACTCCAAGGGTCAGGAGAATTTAATTTTTTTCACACTCCCGGGGTCAAGAAAATCACTTTTTTTCACACTCCCGGGGTCAGGAGATTCTGATTTTTTTCACACTCCCGGGGTCAAGAAAATCACATTTTTTCACACTCCCGGGGTCAGGAATTTCTGATTTTTTTCACACTCCCGGTGTTAGGAAAATCACATTTTTCACACTCCCGGGGTAAAGAAAATCACATTTTTTCACACTCCCGGGGTCAGGAAAATTGGATTTTTTTAACACTCCCGGGGGCAGGAAAATTGGATTTTTTTCACACTCCCGGGGTCAGGAAAATTGGGTTTTTTTACACTCCCAGGGTCAAGAAAATCACATTTTTTCACACTCCCGGGGTCAGGAGATTCTGATTTTTTTCACACTCCCGGGGTCAAGAAAATCACATTTTTTCACACTCCCGGGGTCAGGAGATTCTGATTTTTTTCACACTCCCGGCGTCAGGAAAATCGGATATTTTCACACCCCCGGGATCAGGAAAGTCAGATTTTTTTTCAAACTCCCAGGGTCAGGAAAATTGGATTTTTTTTCACTCTCCCGGTGTCAGGAAAATTGGATATTTTCATACTCCCGGGGTCAGGAAAATTCCATTTTTCAGGCTCCCGGGGTCAGGAAAATTGGATTTTTTAACACTCCCGGGGTCAGGAAAATTGGATTTTTTTCACACTCCCAGGGTCAGGAAAATTGGGTTTTTTTCACACTCCCGGGGTCAAGAAAATCACATTTTTTCACACTCCCGGGGTAAGGAGATTCTGATTTTTTTCACACTCCCGGGGTCAAGAAAATCACATTTTTTCACACTCCCGGGGTCAGGAATTTCTGATTTTTTCACACTCCCGGTGTTAGGAAAATCACATTTTTCACACTCCCGGGGTCAAGAAAATCACATTTTTTTACACTCCCGGGGTCAGGAAATTCTGATATTTTTCACACTCCCGGGGTCAGGAAAATTGGATATTTTCACACTCCCGGGGTCAGGAAAATCAGATTTTTTTCATACTCCCGGGGTCAGGAAAATCACATTTTTTCACACTCCCTGGGTCAGGAAATTCTGATTTTATTCATACTCACCGTGTTAGGAAAATCATATTTTTCACACTCCCGGGGTCAGGAAAATTGGATTTTTTCACACTCCCGGGGTCAGGAGATTTTAATTTTTTTTCACACTCCCGGGGTCAAGAAAATCATATTTTTTCACACTCCTGGGGTCAGGAAATTCTGATATTTTTCACACTCCCGGGGTCAGGAAAATCGGATATTTTCACACTCCCGGGGTCAGGAAAATCAGATTTTTTTTCACACTCCCGGGGTCAGGAAAATTGGATATTTTCATACTCCCGGGGTCAGGAAAATCGGATATTTTCACACTCCCGGGGTCAGGAAAATTGCATTTTTCAGACTCCCGGGGTCAGGAAAATTGCATTTTTCATACTCCCTGGGTCAGGAAAATCAAAAAATTTTCACACTCCCGGGGTCAAGAAAATCACATTTTTTCACACTCCCGGGGTCAGGAAATTCTGATTTTTCACACTCCCGGGGTCAGGAAAATTGAATTTTTTCACAGTCCCGGGGTCAGGAAAATTGGGTTTTTTTCACACTTCCGGGGTCAAGAAAATCACATTTTTTCACACTCCCGGGGTCAGGAGATTCTGATTTTTTTCACACTCCCGGGGTCAAGAAAATCACATTTTTCACACTCCCGGGGTAAAGAAAATCACATTTTTTCACACTCCCGGGGTAAGGAAAATTGGATTTTTTTAACACTCCCGGGGGCAGGAAAATTGGATTTTTTTCACACTCCCGGGGTCAAGAAAATCACATTTGTTCACACTCCTGGGGTCAGGAGATTCTGATTTTTTTCACACTCCCGGGGTCAAGAAAATCACATTTTTTCACACTCCAAGGGTCAGGAGAATTTAATTTTTTTCACACTCCCGGGGTCAAGAAAATCACTTTTTTTCACACTCCCGGGGTCAGGAGATTCTGATTTTTTTAACACTCCCGGGGGCAGGAAAATTGGATTTTTTTCACACTCCCGGGGTCAAGAAAATCACATTTTTTCACACTCCTGGGGTCAGGAGATTCTGATTTTTTTCACACTCCCGGGGTCAAGAAAATCACATTTTTTCACACTCCAAGGGTCAGGAGAATTTAATTTTTTTCACACTCCCGGTGTTAGGAAAATCACATTTTTCACACTCCCGGGGTCAGAAAAATTGGGTTTTTTTCACACTCCCGGGGTCAAGAAAATCACATTTTTTCACACTCCCGGGGTCAGGAGATTCTGATTTTTTTCACACTCCCGGGGTCAACAAAATCACATTTTTTCACACTCCCGGGGTCAGGAAATTCTAATTTTTTTCACACTCCCGGTGTTAGGAAAATCACATTTTTCACACTCCCGGGGTCAGAAAAATTGGGTTTTTTTCACACTTCCGGGGTCAAGAAAATCAAATTTTTTCACACTCCTGGGGTCAGGAGATTCTGATTTTTTTCACACTCCCGGGGTCAAGAAAATCACATTTTTTCACACTCCCAGGGTCTGGAGAATTTAATTTTTTTCACACTCCCGGGGTCAAGAAAATCACATTTTTTCACACTCCCTGGGTCAGGAAAATTGGATATTTTCATACTCCCGGGGTCAGGAAAATTGGATTTTTTTCACACTCCCGGGGGTCAGGAAAATTGGGTTTTTTTCACACTCCCGGGGTCAAGAAAATCACATTTTTTCACACTCCCGGGGTCAGGAAAATTGGATATTTTCATACTCCCGGGGTCAGGAAAATCGGATATTTTCACACTCCCGGGGTCAGGAAAATTGCATTTTTCAGACTCCCGGGGTCAGGAAAATCACATTTTTCACACTCCCGGGGTCAGAAAAATTGGGTTTTTTTCACACTTCCGGGGTCAAGAAAATCACATTTTTTCACACTCCTGGGGTCAGGAGATTCTGATTTTTTTCACACTCCCGGGGTCAAGAAAATCACATTTTTTCACACTCACGGGGTCAGGAGATTCTGATTTTTTTCACACTCCCGGGGTCAAGAAAATCACATTTTTTCACACTCCCGGGGTCAGGAAATTCTGATTTTTCACACTCCCGGGGTCAGGAAAATCGGATATTTTCACACTCCCGGGGTCAGGAAAATTGCATTTTTCAGACTCCCGGGGTCAGGAAAATCACATTTTTCACACTCCCGGGGTCAGAAAAATTGGGTTTTTTTCACACTTCCGGGGTCAAGAAAATCACATTTTTTCACACTCCTGGGGTCAGGAGATTCTGATTTTTTTCACACTCCCGGGGTCAAGAAAATCACATTTTTTCACACTCCCGGGGTCAGGAAATTCTGATTTTTCACACTCCCGGGGTCAGGAAAATTGAATTTTTTCACACTCCCGGGGTCAGGAAAATTGGGTTTTTTTCACACTTCCGGGGTCAAGAAAATCACATTTTTTCACACTCCCGGGGTCAGGAGATTCTGATTTTTTCACACTCCCGGGGTCAAGAAAATCACATTTTTTCACACTCCCGGGGTCAGGAAATTCTAATTTTTTTCACACTCCCGGTGTTAGGAAAATCACATTTTTCACACTCCCGGGGTCAGAAAAATTGGGTTTTTTTCACACTTCCGGGGTCAAGAAAATCACATTTTTTCACACTCCTGGGGTCAGGAGATTCTGATTTTTTTCACACTCCCGGGGTCAAGAAAATCACATTTTTTCACACTCCAAGGGTCAGGAGAATTTAATTTTTTTCACACTCCCGGGGTCAAGAAAATCACTTTTTTCACACTCCCGGGGTCAGGAGATTCTGATTTTTTTCACACTCCCGGGGTCAAGAAAATCACATTTTTTCACACTCCCGGGGTCAGGAATTTCTGATTTTTTTCACACTCCCGGTGTTAGGAAAATCACATTTTTCACACTCCCGGGGTAAAGAAAATCACATTTTTTCACACTCCCGGGGTCAGGAAAATTGGATTTTTTTAACACTCCCGGGGGCAGGAAAATTGGATTTTTTTCACACTCCCGGGGTCAGGAAAATTGGGTTTTTTTACACTCCCGGGGTCAAGAAAATCACATTTTTTCACACTCCCGGGGTCAGGAGATTCTGATTTTTTTCACACTCCCGGGGTCAAGAAAATCACATTTTTTCACACTCCCGGGGTCAGGAGATTCTGATTTTTTTCACACTCCCGGCGTCAGGAAAATCGGATATTTTCACACCCCCGGGATCAGGAAAGTCAGATTTTTTTTCAAACTCCCAGGGTCAGGAAAATTGGATTTTTTTTCACTCTCCCGGTGTCAGGAAAATTGGATATTTTCATACTCCCGGGGTCAGGAAAATTCCATTTTTCAGACTCCCGGGGTCAGGAAAATTGGATTTTTCACACTCCCGGGGTCAGGAAAATCGGATATTTTCACACTCCCGGGGTCAGGAAAATTGCATTTTTCAGACTCCCGGGGTCAGGAAAATCACATTTTTCACACTCCCGGGGTCAGAAAAATTGGGTTTTTTTCACACTTCCGGGGTCAAGAAAATCACATTTTTTCACACTCCTGGGGTCAGGAGATTCTGATTTTTTTCACACTCCCGGGGTCAAGAAAATCACATTTTTTCACACTCCCGGGGTCAGGAAATTCTGATTTTTCACACTCCCGGGGTCAGGAAAATTGAATTTTTTCACACTCCCGGGGTCAGGAAAATTGGGTTTTTTTTCACACTTCCGGGGTCAAGAAAATCACATTTTTTCACACTCCCGGGGTCAGGAGATTCTGATTTTTTCACACTCCCGGGGTCAAGAAAATCACATTTTTTCACACTCCCGGGGTCAGGAAATTCTAATTTTTTTCACACTCCCGGTGTTAGGAAAATCACATTTTTCACACTCCCGGGGTCAGAAAAATTGGGTTTTTTTCACACTTCCGGGGTCAAGAAAATCACATTTTTTCACACTCCTGGGGTCAGGAGATTCTGATTTTTTTCACACTCCCGGGGTCAAGAAAATCACATTTTTTCACACTCCAAGGGTCAGGAGAATTTAATTTTTTTCACACTCCCGGGGTCAAGAAAATCACTTTTTTCACACTCCCGGGGTCAGGAGATTCTGATTTTTTTCACACTCCCGGGGTCAAGAAAATCACATTTTTTCACACTCCCGGGGTAGGAATTTCTGATTTTTTTCACACTCCCGGTGTTAGGAAAATCACATTTTTCACACTCCCGGGGTAAAGAAAATCACATTTTTTCACACTCCCGGGGTCAGGAAAATTGGATTTTTTTAACACTCCCGGGGGCAGGAAAATTGGATTTTTTTCACACTCCCGGGGTCAGGAAAATTGGGTTTTTTTACACTCCCGGGGTCAAGAAAATCACATTTTTTCACACTCCCGGGGTCAGGAGATTCTGATTTTTTTCACACTCCCGGGGTCAAGAAAATCACATTTTTTCACACTCCCGGGGTCAGGAGATTCTGATTTTTTTCACACTCCCGGCGTCAGGAAAATCGGATATTTTCACACCCCCGGGATCAGGAAAGTCAGATTTTTTTTCAAACTCCCAGGGTCAGGAAAATTGGATTTTTTTTCACTCTCCCGGTGTCAGGAAAATTGGATATTTTCATACTCCCGGGGTCAGGAAAATTCCATTTTTCAGACTCCCGGGGTCAGGAAAATTGGATTTTTCACACTCCCGGGGTCAGGAAAATCGGATATTTTCACACTCCCGGGGTCAGGAAAATTGCATTTTTCAGACTCCCGGGGTCAGGAAAATCACATTTTTCACACTCCCGGGGTCAGAAAAATTGGGTTTTTTTCACACTTCCGGGGTCAAGAAAATCACATTTTTTCACACTCCTGGGGTCAGGAGATTCTGATTTTTTTCACACTCCCGGGGTCAAGAAAATCACATTTTTTCACACTCCCGGGGTCAGGAAATTCTGATTTTTCACACTCCCGGGGTCAGGAAAATTGAATTTTTTCACACTCCCGGGGTCAGGAAAATTGGGTTTTTTTTCACACTTCCGGGGTCAAGAAAATCACATTTTTTCACACTCCCGGGGTCAGGAGATTCTGATTTTTTCACACTCCCGGGGTCAAGAAAATCACATTTTTTCACACTCCCGGGGTCAGGAAATTCTAATTTTTTTCACACTCCCGGTGTTAGGAAAATCACATTTTTCACACTCCCGGGGTCAGAAAAATTGGGTTTTTTTCACACTTCCGGGGTCAAGAAAATCACATTTTTTCACACTCCTGGGGTCAGGAGATTCTGATTTTTTTCACACTCCCGGGGTCAAGAAAATCACATTTTTTCACACTCCAAGGGTCAGGAGAATTTAATTTTTTTCACACTCCCGGGGTCAAGAAAATCACTTTTTTCACACTCCCGGGGTCAGGAGATTCTGATTTTTTTCACACTCCCGGGGTCAAGAAAATCACATTTTTTCACACTCCCGGGGTAGGAATTTCTGATTTTTTTCACACTCCCGGTGTTAGGAAAATCACATTTTTCACACTCCCGGGGTAAAGAAAATCACATTTTTTCACACTCCCGGGGTCAGGAAAATTGGATTTTTTTAACACTCCCGGGGGCAGGAAAATTGGATTTTTTTCACACTCCCGGGGTCAGGAAAATTGGGTTTTTTTACACTCCCGGGGTCAAGAAAATCACATTTTTTCACACTCCCGGGGTCAGGAGATTCTGATTTTTTTCACACTCCCGGGGTCAAGAAAATCACATTTTTTCACACTCCCGGGGTCAGGAGATTCTGATTTTTTTCACACTCCCGGCGTCAGGAAAATCGGATATTTTCACACCCCCGGGATCAGAAAAGTCAGATTTTTTTTCAAACTCCCAGGGTCAGGAAAATTGGATTTTTTTTCACTCTCCCGGTGTCAGGAAAATTGGATATTTTCATACTCCCGGGGTCAGGAAAATTCCATTTTTCAGACTCCCGGGGTCAGGAAAATTGGATTTTTTAACACTCCCGGGGTCAGGAAAATTGGATTTTTTTCACACTCCCAGGGTCAGGAAAATTGGTTTTTTTTCACACTCCCGGGGTCAAGAAAATCACATTTTTTTCACACTCCCGGGGTAAGGAGATTCTGATTTTTTTCACACTCCCGGGGTCAAGAAAATCACATTTTTTCACACTCCCGGGGTCAGGAATTTCTGATTTTTTCACACTCCCGGTGTTAGGAAAATCACATTTTTCACACTCCCGGGGTCAAGAAAATCACATTTTTTCACACTCCCGGGGTCAGGAAATTCTGATATTTTTCACACTCCCGGGGTCAGGAAAATTGGATATTTTCACACTCCCGGGGTCAGGAAAATCAGATTTTTTTCATACTCCCGGGGTCAGGAAAATCACATTTTTTCACACTCCCTGGGTCAGGAAATTCTGATTTTATTCATACTCACCGTGTTAGGAAAATCATATTTTTCACACTCCCGGGGTCAGGAAAATTGGATTTTTTCACACTCCCGGGGTCAGGAGATTTTAATTTTTTTTCACACTCCCGGGGTCAAGAAAATCATATTTTTTCACACTCCTGGGGTCAGGAAATTCTGATATTTTTCACACTCCCGGGGTCAGGAAAATCGGATATTTTCACACTCCCGGGGTCAGGAAAATCAGATTTTTTTTCACACTCCCGGGGTCAGGAAAATTGGATATTTTCATACTCCCGGGGTCAGGAAAATCGGATATTTTCACACTCCCGGGGTCAGGAAAATTGCATTTTTCAGACTCCCAGGGTCAGGAAAATTGCATTTTTCATACTCCCTGGGTCAGGAAAATCAAAAAATTTTCACATTCCCGGTGTTAGGAAAATCACATTTTTCACACTCCCGGGGTCAGGAAAATTGGGTTTTTTTCACACTCCCGGGGTCAAGAAAATCACATTTTTTCACACTCCCGGGGTCAGGAGATTCTGATTTTTTTCACACTCCCGGGGTCAACAAAATCACATTTTTTCACACTCCCGGGGTCAGGAAATTCTGATTTTTCACACTCCCGGGGTCAGGAAAATTGGATTTTTCACACTCCCGGGGTCAGGAAAATTGGGTTTTTTTCACACTTCCGGGGTCAAGAAAATCACATTTTTTCACTCTCCCGGGGTCAGGAGATTCTGATTTTTTTCACACTTCCGGGGTCAAGAAAATCACATTTTTTTACACTCCCGGGGTCAGGAAATTCTAATTTTTTTCACACTCCCGGTGTTAGGAAAATCACATTTTTCACACTCCCGGGGTCAGAAAAATTGGGTTTTTTTCACACTTCCGGGGTCAAGAAAATCACATTTTTTCACACTCCTGGGGTCAGGAGATTCTGCTTTTTTCACACTCCCGGGGTTAAGAAAATCACATTTTTTCACACTCCCAGGGTCTGGAGAATTTAATTTTTTTCACACTCCCGGGGTCAAGAAAATCACTTTTTTTCACACTCCCGGCGTCAGGAATTTCTGATTTTTTTCACACTCCCGGTGTTAGGAAAATCACATTTTTCACACTCCCGGGGTAAAGAAAATCACATTTTTTCACACTCCCGGGGTAAGGAAAATTGGATTTTTTTAACACTCCCGGGGGCAGGAAAATTGGATTTTTTTCACACTCCCGGGGTCAGGAAAATTGGGTTTTTTTCACACTCCCGGGGTCAAGAAAATCACATTTTTTCACACTCCCGGGGTCAGGAAAATTGGATATTTTCATACTCCCGGGGTCAGGAAAATCGGATATTTTCAAACTCCCGGGGTCAGGAAAATTGCATTTTTCAGACTCCCGGGGTCAGGAAAATCACATTTTTCACACTCCCGGGGTCAAGAAAATCACATTTTTTCACACTCCTGGGGTCAGGAGATTCTGATTTTTTTCACACTCCCGGGGTCAAGAAAATCACATTTTTTCACACTCACGGGGTCAGGAGATTCTGATTTTTTTCACACTCCCGGGGTCAAGAAAATCACATTTTTTCACACTCCCGGGGTCAGGAAATTCTGATTTTTCACACTCCCGGGGTCAGGAAAATTGAATTTTTTCACACTCCTGGGGTCAGGAAAATTGGGTTTTTTTCACACTTCCGGGGTCAAGAAAATCACATTTTTTCACACTCCCGGGGTCAGGAGATTCTGATTTTTTTCACACTCCCGGGGTCAAGAAAATCACATTTTTTCACACTCCCGGGGTCAGGAAAATCTAATTTTTTTCACACTCCCGGTGTTAGGAAAATCACATTTTTCACACTCCCGGGGTCAGAAAAATTGGGTTTTTTTCACACTTCCGGGGTCAAGAAAATTGCATTTTTTCACACTCCTGGGGTCAGGAGATTCTGATTTTTTTCACACTCCCGGGGTCAAGAAAATCACATTTTTTCACACTCCAAGGGTCAGGAGAATTTAATTTTTTTCACACTCCCAGGGTCAAGAAAATCACTTTTTTTCACACTCCCGGGGTCAGGAGATTCTGATTTTTTTCACACTCCCGGGGTCAAGAAAATCACATTTTTTCACACTCCCGGGGTCAGGAATTTCTGATTTTTTTCACACTCCCGGTGTTAGGAAAATCACATTTTTCACACTCCCGGGGTAAAGAAAATCACATTTTTTCACACTCCCGGGGTCAGGAAAATTGGATTTTTTTAACACTCCCGGGGGCAGGAAAGTTGGATTTTTTTCACACTCCCGGGGTCAGGAAAATTGGGTTTTTTCACACTCCCGGGGTCAAGAAAATCACATTTTTTCACACTCCCGGGGTCAGGAGATTCTGATTTTTTTCACACTCCCGGGGTCAAGAAAATCACATTTTTTCACACTCCCGGGGTCAGGAATTTCTGATTTTTTCACACTCCCGGTGTTAGGAAAATCACATTTTTCACACTCCCGGGGTCAAGAAAATCACATTTTTTCACACTCCCGAGGTCAGGAAATTCTGATATTTTTCACACTCCCGGGGTCAGGAAAATTGGATATTTTCACACTCCCGGGGTCAGGAAAATCAGATTTTTTTCATACTCCTGGGGTCAGGAAAATCACATTTTTTCACACTCCCTGGGTCAGGAAATTCTGATTTTATTCATACTCACCGTGTTAGGAAAATCATATTTTTCACACTCCCGGGGTCAGGAAAATTGGATTTTTTTCACACTCCCGGGGTCAGGAGAATTTAATTTTTTTTCACACTCCCGGGGTCAAGAAAATCATATTTTTTCACACTCCTGGGGTCAGGAAATTCTGATATTTTTCACACTCCCGGGGTCAGGAAAATCGGATATTTTCACACTCCCGGGGTCAGGAAAATCAGATTTTTTTCACACTCCCGGGGTCAGGAAAATTGGATATTTTCATACTCCCGGGGTCAGGAAAATCGGATATTTTCACACTCCCGGGGTCAGGAAAATTGCATTTTTCAGACTCCCGGGGTCAGGAAAATTGCATTTTTCATACTCCCTGGGTCAGGAAAATCAAAAAATTTTCACATTCCCGGTGTTAGGAAAATCACATTTTTCACACTCCCGGGGTCAGGAAAATTGGGCTTTTTCACACTCCCGGGGTCAAGAAAATCACATTTTTTCACACTCCCGGGGTCAGGAGATTCTGATTTTTTTCACACTCCCGGGGTCAACAAAATCACATTTTTTCACACTCCCGGGGTCAGGAAATTCTGATTTTTCACACTCCCGGGGTCAGGAAAATTGAATTTTTTCACACTCCCGGGGTCAGGAAAATTGGGTTTTTTTCACACTTCCGGGGTCAAGAAAATCACATTTTTTCACACTCCCGGGGTCAGGAGATTCTGATTTTTTTCACACTCCCGGGGTCAAGAAAATCACATTTTTTCACACTCCCGGGGTCAGGAAAATATAATTTTTTTCACACTCCCGGTGTTAGGAAAATCACATTTTTCACACTCCCGGGGTCAGAAAAATTGGGTTTTTTTCACACTTCCGGGGTCAAGAAAATCACATTTTTTCACACTCCTGGGGTCAGGAGATTCTGATTTTTTTCACACTCCCGGGGTCAAGAAAATCACATTTTTTCACACTCCAAGGGTCAGGAGAATTTAATTTTTTTCACACTCCCAGGGTCAAGAAAATCACTTTTTTTCACACTCCCGGGGTCAGGAGATTCTGATTTTTTTCACACTCCCGGGGTCAAGAAAATCACATTTTTTCACACTCCCGGGGTCAGGAATTTCTGATTTTTTTCACACTCCCGGTGTTAGGAAAATCACATTTTTCACACTCCCGGGGTAAAGAAAATCACATTTTTTCACACTCCCGGGGTCAGGAAAATTGGATTTTTTTAACACTCCCGGGGGCAGGAAAGTTGGATTTTTTTCACACTCCCGGGGTCAGGAAAATTGGGTTTTTTCACACTCCCGGGGTCAAGAAAATCACATTTTTTCACACTCCCGGGGTCAGGAGATTCTGATTTTTTTCACACTCCCGGGGTCAGGAAAATCACATTTTTTCACACTCCCGTGGTCAGGAGATTCTGATTTTTTTCACACTCCCGGCGTCAGGAAAATCGGATATTTTCACACCCCCGGGACCAGGAAAGTCAGATTTTTTTTCAAACTCCCAGGGTCAGGAAAATTGGATTTTTTTTCACTCTCCCGGTGTCAGGAAAATTGGATATTTTCATACTCCCGGGGTCAGGAAAATTCCATTTTTCAGACTCCCGGGGTCAGGAAAATTGGATTTTTTAACACTCCCGGGGTCAGGAAAATTGGATTTTTTTCGCACTCCCAGGGTCAGGAAAATTGGGTTTTTTTCACACTCCCGGGGTCAAGAAAATCACATTTTTTCACACTCCCGGGGTAAGGAGATTCTGATTTTTTTCACACTCCCGGGGTCAAGAAAATCACATTTTTTCACACTCCCGGGGTCAGGAATTTCTGATTTTTTCACACTCCCGGTGTTAGGAAAATCACATTTTTCACACTCCCGGGGTCAAGAAAATCACATTTTTTCACACTCCCGAGGTCAGGAAATTCTGATATTTTTCACACTCCCGGGGTCAGGAAAATTGGATATTTTCACACTCCCGGGGTCAGGAAAATCAGATTTTTTTCATACTCCCGGGGTCAGGAAAATCACATTTTTTCACACTCCCTGGGTCAGGAAATTCTGATTTTATTCATACTCACCGTGTTAGGAAAATCATATTTTTCACACTCCCGGGGTCAGGAAAATTGGATTTTTTCACACTCCCGGGGTCAGGAGAATTTAATTTTTTTTCACACTCCCGGGGTCAAGAAAATCATATTTTTTCACACTCCTGGGGTCAGGAAATTCTGATATTTTTCACACTCCCGGGGTCAGGAAAATCGGATATTTTCACACTCCCGGGGTCAGGAAAATCAGATTTTTTTTCACACTCCCGGGGTCAGGAAAATTGGATATTTTCATACTCCCGGGGTCAGGAAAATCGGATATTTTCACACTCCCGGGGTCAGGAAAATTGCATTTTTCAGACTCCCGGGGTCAGGAAAATTGCATTTTTCATACTCCCTGGGTCAGGAAAATCAAAAAATTTTCACATTCCCGGTGTTAGGAAAATCACATTTTTCACACTCCCGGGGTCAGGAAAATTGGGCTTTTTCACACTCCCGGGGTCAAGAAAATCACATTTTTTCACACTCCCGGGGTCAGGAGATTCTGATTTTTTTCACACTCCCGGGGTCAACAAAATCACATTTTTTCACACTCCCGGGGTCAGGAAATTCTGATTTTTCACACTCCCGGGGTCAGGAAAATTGGATTTTTTCACACTCCCGGGGTCAGGAAAATTGGGTTTTTTTCACACTTCCGGGGTCAAGAAAATCACATTTTTTCACACTCCCGGGGTCAGGAGATTCTGATTTTTTTCACACTCCCGGGGTCAAGAAAATCACATTTTTTCACACTCCCGGGGTCAGGAAATTCTAATTTTTTTCACACTCCCGGTGTTAGGAAAATCACATTTTTCACACTCCCGGGGTCAGAAAAATTGGTTTTTTTTCACACTTCCGGGGTCAAGAAAATCACATTTTTTCACACTCCTGGGGTCAGGAGATTCTGATTTTTTTCACACTCCCGGGGTCAAGAAAATCACATTTTTTCACACTCCCAGGGTCAGGAGAATTTAATTTTTTTCACACTCCCGGGGTCAAGAAAATCACTTTTTTTCACACTCCCGGCGTCAGGAGATTCTGATTTTTTTCACACTCCCGGGGTGAAGAAAATCACATTTTTTCAAACTCCCGGGGTCAGGAATTTCTGATTTTTTTCACACTCCCGGTGTTAGGAAAATCACATTTTTCACACTCCCGGGGTAAAGAAAATCACATTTTTTCACACTCCCGGGGTAAGGAAAATTGGATTTTTTTAACACTCCCAGGGGCAGGAAAATTGGATTTTTTTCACACTCCCGGGGTCAGGAAAATTGGGTTTTTTTCACACTCCCGGGGTCAAGAAAATCACATTTTTTCACACTCCCGGGGTCAGGAGATTCTGATTTTTTTCACACTCCCGGGGTCAAGAAAATCACATTTTTTCACACTCCCGGGGTCAGGAGATTCTGATTTTTTTCACACTCCCGGCGTTAGGAAAATCGGATATTTTCATACCCCCGGGATCAGGAAAGTCAGATTTTTTTTCAAACTCCCAGGGTCAGGAAAATTGGATTTTTTTTCACTCTCCCGGTGTCAGGAAAATTGGGTTTTTTTCACACTCCCGGGGTCAAGAAAATCACATTTTTTCACACTCCCGGGGTAAGGAGATTCTGATTTTTTTCACACTCCCGGGGTCAAGAAAATCACATTTTTTCACACTCCCGGGGTCAGGAATTTCTGATTTTTTCACACTCCCGGTGTTAGGAAAATCACATTTTTCACACTCCCGGGGTCAAGAAAATCACATTTGTTCACACTCCCGGGGTCAGGAAATTCTGATTTTATTCATACTCACCGTGTTAGGAAAATCATATTTTTCACACTCCCGGGGTCAGGAAAATTGGATTTTTTCACACTCCCGGGGTCAGGAGAATTTAATTTTTTTTCACACTCCCGGGGTCAAGAAAATCATATTTTTTCACACTCCTGGTGTCAGGAAATTCTGATATTTTTCACACTCCCGGGGTCAGGAAAATCGGATATTTTCACACTCCCGGGGTCAGGAAAATCAGATTTTTTTTCACACTCCCGGGGTCAGGAAAATTGGATATTTTCATACTCCCGGGGTCAGGAAAATCGGATATTTTCACACTCCCGGGGTCAGGAAAATTGCATTTTTCAGACTCCCGGGGTCAGGAAAATTGCATTTTTCATACTCCCTGGGTCAGGAAAATCAAAAAATTTTCACATTCCCGGTGTTAGGAAAATCACATTTTTCACACTCCCGGGGTCAGGAAAATTGGGCTTTTTCACACTCCCGGGGTCAAGAAAATCACATTTTTTCACACTCCCGGGGTCAGGAGATTCTGATTTTTTTCACACTCCCGGGGTCAACAAAATCACATTTTTTCACACTCCCGGGGTCAGGAAATTCTGATTTTTCACACTCCCGGGGTCAGGAAAATTGGATTTTTTCACACTCCCGGGGTCAGGAAAATTGGGTTTTTTTCACACTTCCGGGGTCAAGAAAATCACATTTTTTCACACTCCCGGGGTCAGGAGATTCTGATTTTTTTCACACTCCCGGGGTCAAGAAAATCACATTTTTTCACACTCCCGGGGTCAGGAAATTCTAATTTTTTTCACACTCCCGGTGTTAGGAAAATCACATTTTTCACACTCCCGGGATCAGAAAAATTGGTTTTTTTTCACACTTCCGGGGTCAAGAAAATCACATTTTTTCACACTCCTGGGGTCAGGAGATTCTGATTTTTTTCACACTCCCGGGGTCAAGAAAATCACATTTTTTCACACTCCCGGGGTCAGGAAATTCTAATTTTTTTCACACTCCCGGTGTTAGGAAAATCACATTTTTCACACTCCCGGGATCAGAAAAATTGGTTTTTTTTCACACTTCCGGGGTCAAGAAAATCACATTTTTTCACACTCCTGGGGTCAGGAGATTCTGATTTTTTTCACACTCCCGGGGTCAAGAAAATCACATTTTTTCACACTCCCGGGGTCAGGAATTTCTGATTTTTTCACACTCCCGGTGTTAGGAAAATCACATTTTTCACACTCCCGGGGTCAAGAAAATCACATTTTTTCACACTCCCGGGGTCAGGAAATTCTGATATTTTTCACACTCCCGGGGTCAGGAAAATTGGATATTTTCACACTCCCGGGGTCAGGAAAATCAGATTTTTTTCATACTCCCGGGGTCAGGAAAATCACATTTTTTCACACTCCCTGGGTCAGGAAATTCTGATTTTATTCATACTCACCGTGTTAGGAAAATCATATTTTTCACACTCCCGGGGTCAGGAAAATTCGATTTTTTCACACTCCCGGGGTCAGGAGAATTTAATTTTTTTCACACTCCCGGGGTCAAGAAAATCATATTTTTTCACACTCCTGGGGTCAGGAAATTCTGATATTTTTCACACTCCCGGGGTCAGGAAAATCGGATATTTTCACACTCCCGGGGTCAGGAAAATCAGATTTTTTTTCACACTCCCGGGGTCAGGAAAATTGGATATTTTCATACTCCCGGGGTCAGGAAAATCGGATATTTTCACACTCCCGGGGTCAGGAAAATCGCATTTTTCAGACTCCCGGGGTCAGGAAAATTGCATTTTTCATACTCCCTGGGTCAGGAAAATCAAAAAATTTTCACATTCCCGGTGTTAGGAAAATCACATTTTTCACACTCCCGGGGTCAGGAAAATTGGGTTTTTTTCACACTCCCGGGGTCAAGAAAATCACATTTTTTCACACTCCCGGGGTCAGGAGATTCTGATTTTTTTCACACTCCCGGGGTCAACAAAATCTCATTTTTTCACACTCCCGGGGTCAGGAAATTCTGATTTTTCACACTCCCGGGGTCAGGAAAATTGGATTTTTTCACACTCCCGGGGTCAGGAAAATTGGGTTTTTTTCACACTTCCGGGGTCAAGAAAATCACATTTTTTCACACTCCCGGGGTCAGGAGATTCTGATTTTTTTCACACTCCCGGGGTCAAGAAAATCACATTTTTTCACACTCCCGGGGTCAGGAAATTCTAATTTTTTTCACACTCCCGGTGTTAGGAAAATCACATTTTTCACACTCCCGGGGTCAGAAAAATTGGGTTTTTTTTCACACTTCCGGGGTCAAGAAAATCACATTTTTTCACACTCCTGGGGTCAGGAGATTCTGATTTTTTTCACACTCCCGGGGTCAACAAAATCACATTTTTTCACACTCCCGGGGTCAGGAAATTCTGATTTTTCACACTCCCGGGGTCAGGAAAATTGGATTTTTTCACACTCCCGGGGTCAGGAAAATTGGGTTTTTTTCACACTTCCGGGGTCAAGAAAATCACATTTTTTCACACTCCCGGGGTCAGGAGATTCTGATTTTTTTCACACTCCCGGGGTCAAGAAAATCACATTTTTTCACACTCCTGGGGTCAGGAGATTCTGATTTTTTTCACACTCCCGGGGTCAAGAAAATCACATTTTTTCACACTCCCAGGGTCAGGAGAATTTAATTTTTTTCACACTCCCGGGGTCAAGAAAATCACTTTTTTTCACACTCCCGGCGTCAGGAGATTCTGATTTTTTTCACACTCCCGGGGTGAAGAAAATCACATTTTTTCAAACTCCCGGGGTCAGGAATTTCTGATTTTTTTCACACTCCCGGTGTTAGGAAAATCACATTTTTCACACTCCCGGGGTAAAGAAAATCACATTTTTTCACACTCCCGGGGTAAGGAAAATTGGATTTTTTTAACACTCCCAGGGGCAGGAAAATTGGATTTTTTTCACACTCCCGGGGTCAGGAAAATTGGGTTTTTTTCACACTCCCGGGGTCAAGAAAATCACATTTTTTCACACTCCCGGGGTCAGGAGATTCTGATTTTTTTCGCACTCCCGGGGTCAAGAAAATCACATTTTTTCACACTCCCGGGGTCAGGAGATTCTGATTTTTTTCACACTCCCGGCGTTAGGAAAATCGGATATTTTCATACCCCCGGGATCAGGAAAGTCAGATTTTTTTTCAAACTCCCAGGGTCAGGAAAATTGGATTTTTTTTCACTCTCCCGGTGTCAGGAAAATTGGGTTTTTTTCACACTCCCGGGGTCAAGAAAATCACATTTTTTCACACTCCCGGGGTCAGGAGATTCTGATTTTTTTCACACTCCCGGGGTCAAGAAAATCACATTTTTTCACACTCCCGTGGTCAGGAGATTCTGATTTTTTTCACACTCCCGGCGTCAGGAAAATCGGATATTTTCACACCCCCGGGACCAGGAAAGTCAGATTTTTTTTCAAACTCCCAGGGTCAGGAAAATTGGATTTTTTTTCACTCTCCCGGTGTCAGGAAAATTGGATATTTTCATACTCCCGGGGTCAGGAAAATTCCATTTTTCAGACTCCCGGGGTCAGGAAAATTGGATTTTTTAACACTCCCGGGGTCAGGAAAATTGGATTTTTTTCACACTCCCAGGGTCAGGAAAATTGGGTTTTTTTCACACTCCCGGGGTCAAGAAAATCACATTTTTTCACACTCCCGGGGTAAGGAGATTCTGATTTTTTTCACACTCCCGGGGTCAAGAAAATCACATTTTTTCACACTCCCGGGGTCAGGAATTTCTGATTTTTTCACACTCCCGGTGTTAGGAAAATCACATTTTTCACACTCCCGGGGTCAAGAAAATCACATTTTTTCACACTCCCGAGGTCAGGAAATTCTGATATTTTTCACACTCCCGGGGTCTGGAAAATTGGATATTTTCACACTCCCGGGGTCAGGAAAATCAGATTTTTTTCATACTCCCGGGGTCAGGAAAATCACATTTTTTCACACTCCCTGGGTCAGGAAATTCTGATTTTATTCATACTCACCGTGTTAGGAAAATCATATTTTTCACACTCCCGGGGTCAGGAAAATTGGATTTTTTCACACTCCCGGGGTCAGGAGAATTTAATTTTTTTTCACACTCCCGGGGTCAAGAAAATCATATTTTTTCACACTCCTGGGGTCAGGAAATTCTGATATTTTTCACACTCCCGGGGTCAGGAAAATCGGATATTTTCACACTCCCGGGGTCAGGAAAATCAGATTTTTTTTCACACTCCCGGGGTCAGGAAAATTGGATATTTTCATACTCCCGGGGTCAGGAAAATCGGATATTTTCACACTCCCGGGGTCAGGAAAATTGCATTTTTCAGACTCCCGGGGTCAGGAAAATTGCATTTTTCATACTCCCTGGGTCAGGAAAATCAAAAAATTTTCACATTCCCGGTGTTAGGAAAATCACATTTTTCACACTCCCGGGGTCAGGAAAATTGGGCTTTTTCACACTCCCGGGGTCAAGAAAATCACATTTTTTCACACTCCCGGGGTCAGGAGATTCTGATTTTTTTCACACTCCCGGGGTCAACAAAATCACATTTTTTCACACTCCCGGGGTCAGGAAATTCTGATTTTTCACACTCCCGGGGTCAGGAAAATTGGATTTTTTCACACTCCCGGGGTCAGGAAAATTGGTTTTTTTTCACACTTCCGGGGTCAAGAAAATCACATTTTTTCACACTCCCGGGGTCAGGAGATTCTGATTTTTTTCACACTCCCGGGGTCAAGAAAATCACATTTTTTCACACTCCCGGGGTCAGGAAATTCTAATTTTTTTCACACTCCCGGTGTTAGGAAAATCACATTTTTCACACTCCCGGGGTCAGAAAAATTGGTTTTTTTTCACACTTCCGGGGTCAAGAAAATCACATTTTTTCACACTCCTGGGGTCAGGAGATTCTGATTTTTTTCACACTCCCGGGGTCAAGAAAATCACATTTTTTCAAACTCCCGGGGTCAGGAATTTCTGATTTTTTTCACACTCCCGGTGTTAGGAAAATCACATTTTTCACACTCCCGGGGTAAAGAAAATCACATTTTTTCACACTCCCGGGGTAAGGAAAATTGGATTTTTTTAACACTCCCAGGGGCAGGAAAATTGGATTTTTTTCACACTCCCGGGGTCAGGAAAATTGGGTTTTTTTCACACTCCCGGGGTCAAGAAAATCACATTTTTTCACACTCCCGGGGTCAGGAGATTCTGATTTTTTTCACACTCCCGGGGTCAAGAAAATCACATTTTTTCACACTCCCGGGGTCAGGAGATTCTGATTTTTTTCACACTCCCGGCGTTAGGAAAATCGGATATTTTCACACCCCCGGGATCAGGAAAGTCAGATTTTTTTTCAAACTCCCAGGGTCAGGAAAATTGGATTTTTTTTCACTCTCCCGGTGTCAGGAAAATTGGGTTTTTTTCACACTCCCGGGGTCAGAAAAATTGGGTTTTTTTCACACTTCCGGGGTCAAGAAAATCACATTTTTTCACACTAATGAGGTCAGGAGATTCTGATTTTTTTCACACTCCCGGGGTCAAGAAAATCACATTTTTTCACACTCCCAGGGTCTGGAGAATTTAATTTTTTTCACACTCCCGGGGTCAAGAAAATCACTTTTTTTCACACTCCCGGCGTCAGGAATTTCTGATTTTTTTCACACTCCCGGTGTTAGGAAAATCACATTTTTCACACTCCCGGGGTAAAGAAAATCACATTTTTTCACACTCCCGGGGTAAGGAAAATTGGATTTTTTTAACACTCCCGGGGGCAGGAAAATTGGATTTTTTTCACACTCCCGGGGTCAGGAAAATTGGGTTTTTTTCACACTCCCGGGGTCAAGAAAATCACATTTTTTCACACTCCCGGGGTCAGGAAAATTGGATATTTTCATACTCCCGGGGTCAGGAAAATCGGATATTTTCACACTCCCGGGGTCAGGAAAATCACATTTTTCACACTCCCGGGGTCAGAAAAATTGGGTTTTTTTCACACTTCCGGGGTCAAGAAAATCACATTTTTTCACACTCCTGGGGTCAGGAGATTCTGATTTTTTTCACACTCCCAGGGTCAAGAAAATCACATTTTTTCACACTCACGGGGTCAGGAGATTCTGATTTTTTTCACACTCCCGGGGTCAAGAAAATCACATTTTTTCACACTCCCGGGGTCAGGAAATTCTGATTTTTCACACTCCCGGGGTCAGGAAAATTGAATTTTTTCACACTCCCGGGGTCAGGAAAATTGGGTTTTTTTCACACTTCCGGGGTCAAGAAAATCACATTTTTTCACACTCCCGGGGTCAGGAGATTCTGATTTTTTTCACACTCCCGGGGTCAAGAAAATCACATTTTTTCACACTCCCGGGGTCAGGAAATTCAAATTTTTTTCACACTCCCGGTGTTAGGAAAATCACATTTTTCACACTCCCGGGGTCAGAAAAATTGGGTTTTTTTCACACTTCCGGGGTCAAGAAAATCACATTTTTTCACACTCCTGGGGTCAGGAGATTCTGATTTTTTTCACACTCCCGGGGTCAAGAAAATCACATTTTTTCACACTCCAAGGGTCAGGAGAATTTAATTTTTTTCACACTCCCAGGGTCAAGAAAATCACTTTTTTTCACACTCCCGGGGTCAGGAGATTCTGATTTTTTTCACACTCCCGGGGTCAAGAAAATCACATTTTTTCACACTCCCGGGGTCAGGAATTTCTGATTTTTTTCACACTCCCGGTGTTAGGAAAATCACATTTTTCACACTCCCGGGGTAAAGAAAATCACATTTTTTCACACTCCCGGGGTCAGGAAAATTGGATTTTTTTAACACTCCCGGGGGCAGGAAAGTTGGATTTTTTTCACACTCCCGGGGTCAGGAAAATTGGGTTTTTTTCACACTCCCGGGGTCAAGAAAATCACATTTTTTCACACTCCCGGGGTCAGGAGATTCTGATTTTTTTCACACTCCCGGGGTCAAGAAAATCACATTTTTTCACACTCCCGTGGTCAGGAGATTCTGATTTTTTTCACACTCCTGGCGTCAGGAAAATCGGATATTTTCACACCCCCGGGACCAGGAAAGTCAGATTTTTTTTCAAACTCCCAGGGTCAGGAAAATTGGATTTTTTTTCACTCTCCCGGTGTCAGGAAAATTGGATATTTTCATACTCCCGGGGTCAGAAAAATTCCATTTTTCAGACTCCCGGGGTCAGGAAAATTGGATTTTTTAACACTCCCGGGGTCAGGAAAATTGGATTTTTTTCACACTCCCAGGGTCAGGAAAATTGGGTTTTTTTCACACTCCCGGGGTCAAGAAAATCACATTTTTTCACACTCCCGGGGTAAGGAGATTCTGATTTTTTTCACACTCCCGGGGTCAAGAAAATCACATTTTTTCACACTCCCGGGGTCAGGAAAATTGGATATTTTCATACTCCCGGGGTCAGGAAAATCGGATATTTTCACACTCCCGGGGTCAGGAAAATCACATTTTTCACACTCCCGGGGTCAGAAAAATTGGGTTTTTTTCACACTTCCGGGGTCAAGAAAATCACATTTTTTCACACTCCTGGGGTCAGGAGATTCTGATTTTTTTCACACTCCCAGGGTCAAGAAAATCACATTTTTTCACACTCACGGGGTCAGGAGATTCTGATTTTTTTCACACTCCCGGGGTCAAGAAAATCACATTTTTTCACACTCCCGGGGTCAGGAAATTCTGATTTTTCACACTCCCGGGGTCAGGAAAATTGAATTTTTTCACACTCCCGGGGTCAGGAAAATTGGGTTTTTTTCACACTTCCGGGGTCAAGAAAATCACATTTTTTCACACTCCCGGGGTCAGGAGATTCTGATTTTTTTCACACTCCCGGGGTCAAGAAAATCACATTTTTTCACACTCCCGGGGTCAGGAAATTCAAATTTTTTTCACACTCCCGGTGTTAGGAAAATCACATTTTTCACACTCCCGGGGTCAGAAAAATTGGGTTTTTTTCACACTTCCGGGGTCAAGAAAATCACATTTTTTCACACTCCTGGGGTCAGGAGATTCTGATTTTTTTCACACTCCCGGGGTCAAGAAAATCACATTTTTTCACACTCCAAGGGTCAGGAGAATTTAATTTTTTTCACACTCCCAGGGTCAAGAAAATCACTTTTTTTCACACTCCCGGGGTCAGGAGATTCTGATTTTTTTCACACTCCCGGGGTCAAGAAAATCACATTTTTTCACACTCCCGGGGTCAGGAATTTCTGATTTTTTTCACACTCCCGGTGTTAGGAAAATCACATTTTTCACACTCCCGGGGTAAAGAAAATCACATTTTTTCACACTCCCGGGGTCAGGAAAATTGGATTTTTTTAACACTCCCGGGGGCAGGAAAGTTGGATTTTTTTCACACTCCCGGGGTCAGGAAAATTGGGTTTTTTTCACACTCCCGGGGTCAAGAAAATCACATTTTTTCACACTCCCGGGGTCAGGAGATTCTGATTTTTTTCACACTCCCGGGGTCAAGAAAATCACATTTTTTCACACTCCCGTGGTCAGGAGATTCTGATTTTTTTCACACTCCCGGCGTCAGGAAAATCGGATATTTTCACACCCCCGGGACCAGGAAAGTCAGATTTTTTTTCAAACTCCCAGGGTCAGGAAAATTGGATTTTTTTTCACTCTCCCGGTGTCAGGAAAATTGGATATTTTCATACTCCCGGGGTCAGAAAAATTCCATTTTTCAGACTCCCGGGGTCAGGAAAATTGGATTTTTTAACACTCCCGGGGTCAGGAAAATTGGATTTTTTTCACACTCCCAGGGTCAGGAAAATTGGGTTTTTTTCACACTCCCGGGGTCAAGAAAATCACATTTTTTCACACTCCCGGGGTAAGGAGATTCTGATTTTTTTCACACTCCCGGGGTCAAGAAAATCACATTTTTTCACACTCCCGGGGTCAGGAATTTCTGATTTTTTCACACTCCCGGTGTTAGGAAAATCACATTTTTCACACTCCCGGGGTCAAGAAAATCACATTTTTTCACACTCCCGAGGTCAGGAAATTCTGATATTTTTCACACTCCCGGGGTCAGGAAAATTGGATATTTTCACACTCCCGGGGTCAGGAAAATCAGATTTTTTTCATACTCCCGGGGTCAGGAAAATCACATTTTTTCACACTCCCTGGGTCAGGAAATTCTGATTTTATTCATACTCACCGTGTTAGGAAAATCATATTTTTCACACTCCCGGGGTCAGGAAAATTGGATTTTTTCACACTCCCGGGGTCAGGAGAATTTAATTTTTTTTCACACTCCCGGGGTCAAGAAAATCATATTTTTTCACACTCCTGGGGTCAGGAAATTCTGATATTTTTCACACTCCCGGGGTCAGGAAAATCGGATATTTTCACACTCCCGGGGTCAGGAAAATCAGATTTTTTTTCACACTCCCGGGGTCAGGAAAATTGGATATTTTCATACTCCCGGGGTCAGGAAAATCGGATATTTTCACACTCCCGGGGTCAGGAAAATTGCATTTTTCAGACTCCCGGGGTCAGGAAAATTGCATTTTTCATACTCCCTGGGTCAGGAAAATCAAAAAATTTTCACATTCCCGGTGTTAGGAAAATCACATTTTTCACACTCCCGGGGTCAGGAAAATTGGGCTTTTTCACACTCCCGGGGTCAAGAAAATCACATTTTTTCACACTCCCGGGGTCAGGAGATTCTGATTTTTTTCACACTCCCGGGGTCAACAAAATCACATTTTTTCACACTCCCGGGGTCAGGAAATTCTGATTTTTCACACTCCCGGGGTCAGGAAAATTGGATTTTTTCACACTCCCGGGGTCAGGAAAATTGGGTTTTTTTCACACTTCCGGGGTCAAGAAAATCACATTTTTCACACTCCCGGGGTCAGGAGATTCTGATTTTTTTCACACTCCCGGGGTCAAGAAAATCACATTTTTTCACACTCCCGGGGTCAGGAAATTCTAATTTTTTTCACACTCCCGGTGTTAGGAAAATCACATTTTTCACACTCCCGGGGTCAAGAAAATCACATTTTTTCACACTCCCGGGGTCAGGAAATTCTGATATTTTTCACACTCCCGGGGTCAGGAGAATTTAATTTTTTTCACACTCCCGGGGTCAGGAAAATCAGATTTTTTTTCATACTCCCGGGGTCAGGAATTTCTGATTTTTTTCACACTCCCGGCGTCAGGAAAATCGGATATTTTCACACTCCCGGGGTCAAGAAAATCACTTTTTTTCACACTCCCGGCGTCAGGAGATTCTGATTTTTTTCACACTCCCGGGGTGAAGAAAATCACATTTTTTCAAACTCCCGGGGTCAGGAATTTCTGATTTTTTTCACACTCCCGGTGTTAGGAAAATCACATTTTTCACACTCCCGGGGTAAAGAAAATCACATTTTTTCACACTCCCGGGGTAAGGAAAATTGGATTTTTTTAACACTCCCAGGGGCAGGAAAATTGGATTTTTTTCACACTCCCGGGGTCAGGAAAATTGGGTTTTTTTCACACTCCCGGGGTCAAGAAAATCACATTTTTTCACACTCCCGGGGTCAGGAGATTCTGATTTTTTTCACACTCCCGGGGTCAAGAAAATCACATTTTTTCACACTCCCGGGGTCAGGAGATTCTGATTTTTTTCACACTCCCGGCGTCAGGAAAATCGGATATTTTCACACCCCCGGGATCAGGAAAGTCAGATTTTTTTTCAAACTCCCAGGGTCAGGAAAATTGGATTTTTTTTCACTCTCCCGGTGTCAGGAAAATTGGGTTTTTTTCACACTCCCGGGGTCAAGAAAATCACATTTTTTCACACTCCCGGGGTAAGGAGATTCTGATTTTTTTCACACTCCCGGGGTCAAGAAAATCACATTTTTTCACACTCCCGGGGTCAGGAATTTCTGATTTTTTCACACTCCCGGTGTTAGGAAAATCACATTTTTCACACTCCCGGGGTCAAGAAAATCACATTTTTTCACACTCCCTGGGTCAGGAAATTCTGATTTTATTCATACTCACCGTGTTAGGAAAATCATATTTTTCACACTCCCGGGGTCAGGAAAATTCGATTTTTTCACACTCCCGGGGTCAGGAGAATTTAATTTTTTTTCACACTCCCGGGGTCAAGAAAATCATATTTTTTCACACTCCTGGGGTCAGGAAATTCTGATATTTTTCACACTCCCGGGGTCAGGAAAATCGGATATTTTCACACTCCCGGGGTCAGGAAAATCAGATTTTTTTTCACACTCCCGGGGTCAGGAAAATTGGATATTTTCATACTCCCGGGGTCAGGAAAATTGCATTTTTCAGACTCCCGGGGTCAGGAAAATTGCATTTTTCATACTCCCTGGGTCAGGAAAATCAAAAAATTTTCACATTCCCGGTGTTAGGAAAATCACATTTTTCACACTCCCGGGGTCAGGAAAATTGGGTTTTTTTCACACTCCCGGGGTCAAGAAAATCACATTTTTTCACACTCCCGGGGTCAGGAGATTCTGATTTTTTTCACACTCCCGGGGTCAACAAAATCACATTTTTTCACACTCCCGGGGTCAGGAAATTCTGATTTTTCACACTCCCGGGGTCAGGAAAATTGGATTTTTTCACACTCCCGGGGTCAGGAAAATTGGGTTTTTTTCACACTTCCGGGGTCAAGAAAATCACATTTTTTCACACTCCCGGGGTCAGGAGATTCTGATTTTTTTCACACTCCCGGGGTCAAGAAAATCACATTTTTTCACACTCCCGGGGTCAGGAAATTCTAATTTTTTTCACACTCCCGGTGTTAGGAAAATCACATTTTTCACACTCCCAGGGTCAGAAAAATTGGGTTTTTTTTCACACTTCCGGGGTCAAGAAAATCACATTTTTTCACACTCCTGGGGTCAGGAGATTCTGATTTTTTTCACACTCCCGGGGTCAACAAAATCACATTTTTTCACACTCCCGGGGTCAGGAAATTCTGATTTTTCACACTCCCGGGGTCAGGAAAATTGGGTTTTTTTCACACTTCCGGGGTCAAGAAAATCACATTTTTTCACACTCCCGGGGTCAGGAGATTCTGATTTTTTTTCACACTCCCGGGGTCAAGAAAATCACATTTTTTCACACTCCCGGGGTCAGGAAATTCTGATTTTTCACACTCCCGGGGTCAGGAAAATTGGATTTTTTCACACTCCCTGGGTCAGGAAAATTGGGTTTTTTTCACACTCCCGGGGTCAAGAAAATCACATTTTTCACACTCCCAGGGTCAGGAAAATTGGGTTTTTTTCACACTCCCAGGGTCAAGAAAATCACATTTTTTCACACTCCCGGGGTAAGGAGATTCTGATTTTTTTCACACTCCCGGGGTCAAGAAAATCAAATTTTTCACACTCCCGGGGTCAGAAAAAATGGTTTTTTTTCACACTTCCGGGGTCAAGAAAATCACATTTTTTCACACTCCTGGGGTCAGGAGATTCTGATTTTTTTCACACTCCCGGGGTCAACAAAATCACATTTTTTCACACTCCCGGGGTCAGGAAATTCTGATTTTTCACACTCCCTGGGTCAGGAAAATTGGATTTTTTCACACTCCCGGGGTCAGGAAAATTGGGGTTTTTTACACTTCCGGGGTCTAGAAAATCACATTTTTTCACACTCCCGGGGTCAGGAGATTCTGATTTTTTTCACACTCCCGGGGTCAAGAAAATCGGATATTTTCACACCCCCGGGATCAGGAAAGTCAGATTTTTTTTCAAAATCCCAGGGTCAGGAAAATTGGATTTTTTTTCACACTTCCGGGGTCAAGAAAATCATATTTTTTCACACTCCTGGGGTCAGGAAATTCTGATATTTTTCACACTCCCGGGGTCAGGAAAATTGGATATTTTCACACTCCCGGGGTCAGGAAAATCAGATTTTTTTTCACACTCCCGGGGTCAGGAAAATTGGATATTTTCATACTCCCGGTGTCAGGAAAATCGGATATGTTCACACTCGAGGGGTCAGGAAAATCAGATTTTTTTTCACACTTCCGGGGTCAAGAAAATCACATTTTTTCACACTCCCAGGGTCAGGAGATTCTGATTTTTTTTAACACTCCCGGTGTTAGGAAAATCACATTTTTCACACTCCCGGGGTCAGAAAAATTGGGTTTTTTTCACACTTCCGGGGTCAAGAAAATCACATTTTTTCACACTCCTGGGGTCAGGAGATTCTGATTTTTTTCACACTCCCGGGATCAAGAAAATCACATTCTTTCACACTCACGGGGTCAGGAGAATCTGATTTTTTTCACACTCCCGGGGTCAAGAAAATCACATTTTTTCACACTCCCGGGGTCAGGAAATTCTGATTTTTCACACTCCCGGGGTCAGGAAAATTGGATTTTTTCACACTCCCGGGGTCAGGAAAATTGGGTTTTTTTCACACTTCCGGGGTCAAGAAAATCACATTTTTTCACACTCCCGGGGTCAGGAGATTCTGATTTTTTTCACACTCCCGGGGTCAAGAAAATCACATTTTTTTCACACTCCCGGGGTCAGGAAATTCTAATTTTTTTCACACATCCGGTGTTAGGAAAATCACATTTTTCACACTCCCGGGGTCAGAAAAATTGGGTTTTTTTCACACTTCCGGGGTCAAGAAAATCACATTTTTTCACACTCCTGGGGTCAGGAGATTCTGATTTTTTTCACACTCCCGGGGTCAAGAAAATCACATTTTTTCACACTCCCAGGGTCAGGAGAATTTAATTTTTTTCACACTCCCGGGGTCAAGAAAATCACTTTTTTCTCACTCCCGGGGTCAGGAGATTCTGATTTTTTTCACACTCCCGGGGTCAAGAAAATCACATTTTTTCACACTCCCGGGGTCAGGAATTTCTGATTTTTTTTCACACTCCCGGTGTTAGGAAAATCACATTTTTCACACTCCCGGGGTAAAGAAAATCACATTTTTTCACACTCCCGGGATTAGGAAAATTGGATTTTTTTAACACTCCCGGGGTCAGGAAAATTGGGTTTTTTTCACACTCCCGGGGTCAAGAAAATCACATTTTTTCACACTCCTGGGGTCAGGAGATTCTGATTTTTTTCACACTCCCGGGGTCAAGAAAATCACATTTTTTCACACTCCCGGGGTCAGGAATTTCTGATTTTTTTCACACTCCCGGGGTCAGGAAATTCTGATTTTTTTCACACTCCCGGTGTTAGGAAAATCACATTTTTCACACTCCCGGGGTCAGGAAATTCTAATTTTTTTCACACTCCCGGTGTTAGGAAAATCACATTTTTCACACTCCCGGGGTCAGAAAAATTGGGTTTCATTCACACTTCCGGGGTCAAGAAAATCACATTTTTTCACACTCCTGGGGTCAGGAGATTCTGATTTTTTTCACACTCCCGGGGTCAAGAAAATCACATTTTTTCACACTCCCAGGGTCAGGAGAATTTAATTTTTTTCACACTCCCGGGGTCAAGAAAATCACTTTATTTCACACTCCCGGCGTCAGGAAAGTCAGATTTTTTTTCAAACTCCCAGGGTCAGGAAAATTGGATTTTCTTTCACTCTCCCGGTGTCAGGAAAATTGGATATTTTAACACTCCCGGGGTCAAGAAAATCACATTTTTTCACACTCCCGGGGTCAGGAAATTCTAATTTTTTTCACACTCCCGGTGTTAGGAAAATCACATTTTTCACACTCCGGGGTCAGAAAAATTGGGTTTTTTTCACACTTCCGGGGTCAAGAAAATCACATTTTTTCACACTCCCGGGGTCAGGAGATTCTGATTTTTTTTCACACTCCCGGGGTCAAGAAAATCACATTTTTTCACACTCCCGGGGTCAGGAAATTCTGATTTTTCACACTCCCGGGGTCAGGAAAATTGGATTTTTTCACACTCCCTGGGTCAGGAAAATTGGGTTTTTTTCACACTCCCGGGGTCAAGAAAATCACATTTTTCACACTCCCAGGGTCAGGAAAATTGGGTTTTTTTCACACTCCCAGGGTCAAGAAAATCACATTTTTTCACACTCCCGGGGTAAGGAGATTCTGATTTTTTTCACACTCCCGGGGTCAAGAAAATCAAATTTTTCACACTCCCGGGGTCAGAAAAAATGGTTTTTTTTCACACTTCCGGGGTCAAGAAAATCACATTTTTTCACACTCCTGGGGTCAGGAGATTCTGATTTTTTTCACACTCCCGGGGTCAACAAAATCACATTTTTTCACACTCCCGGGGTCAGGAAATTCTGATTTTTCACACTCCCGGGGTCAGGAAAATTGGATTTTTTCACACTCCCGGGGTCAGGAAAATTGGGGTTTTTTACACTTCCGGGGTCAAGAAAATCACATTTTTTCACACTCCCGGGGTCAGGAGATTCTGATTTTTTTCACACTCCCGGGGTCAAGAAAATCGGATATTTTCACACCCCCGGGATCAGGAAAGTCAGATTTTTTTTCAAACTCCCAGGGTCAGGAAAATTGGATTTTTTTTCACACTTCCGGGGTCAAGAAAATCATATTTTTTCACACTCCTGGGGTCAGGAAATTCTGATATTTTTCACACTCCCGGGGTCAGGAAAATCGGATATTTTCACACTCCCGGGGTCAGGAAAATCAGATTTTTTTTTCACACTCCCGGGGTCAGGAAAATTGGATATTTTCATACTCCCGGGGTCAGGAAAATCGGATATGTTCACACTCGAGGGGTCAGGAAAATCAGATTTTTTTTCACACTTCCGGGGTCAAGAAAATCACATTTTTTCACACTCCCGGGGTCAGGAGATTCTGATTTTTTTTAACACTCCCGGTGTTAGGAAAATCACATTTTTCACACTCCCGGGGTCAGAAAAATTGGGTTTTTTTCACACTTCCGGGGTCAAGAAAATCACATTTTTTCACACTCCTGGGGTCAGGAGATTCTGATTTTTTTCACACTCCCGGGATCAAGAAAATCACATTCTTTCACACTCACGGGGTCAGGAGAATCTGATTTTTTTCACACTCCCGGGGTCAAGAAAATCACATTTTTTCACACTCCCGGGGTCAGGAAATTCTGATTTTTCACACTCCCGGGGTCAGGAAAATTGGATTTTTTCACACTCCCGGGGTCAGGAAAATTGGGTTTTTTTCACACTTCCGGGGTCAAGAAAATCACATTTTTTCACACTCCCGGGGTCAGGAGATTCTGATTTTTTTCACACTCCCGGGGTCAAGAAAATCACATTTTTTTCACACTCCCGGGGTCAGGAAATTCTAATTTTTTTCACACATCCGGTGTTAGGAAAATCACATTTTTCACACTCCCGGGGTCAGAAAAATTGGGTTTTTTTCACACTTCCGGGGTCAAGAAAATCACATTTTTTCACACTCCTGGGGTCAGGAGATTCTGATTTTTTTCACACTCCCGGGGTCAAGAAAATCACTTTTTTCTCACTCCCGGGGTCAGGAGATTCTGATTTTTTTCACACTCCCGGGGTCAAGAAAATCACATTTTTTCACACTCCCGGGGTCAGGAATTTCTGATTTTTTTTCACACTCCCGGTGTTAGGAAAATCACATTTTTCACACTCCCGGGGTAAAGAAAATCACATTTTTTCACACTCCCGGGATTAGGAAAATTGGATTTTTTTAACACTCCCGGGGTCAGGAAAATTGGGTTTTTTTCACACTCCCGGGGTCAAGAAAATCACATTTTTTCACACTCCTGGGGTCAGGAGATTCTGATTTTTTTCACACTCCCGGGGTCAAGAAAATCACATTTTTTCACACTCCCGGGGTCAGGAATTTCTGATTTTTTTCACACTCCCGGGGTCAGGAAATTCTGATTTTTTTCACACTCCCGGTGTTAGGAAAATCACATTTTTCACACTCCCGGGGTCAGGAAATTCTAATTTTTTTCACACTCCCGGTGTTAGGAAAATCACATTTTTCACACTCCCGGGGTCAGAAAAATTGGGTTTCATTCACACTTCCGGGGTCAAGAAAATCACATTTTTTCACACTCCTGGGGTCAGGAGATTCTGATTTTTTTCACACTCCCGGGGTCAAGAAAATCACATTTTTTCACACTCCCAGGGTCAGGAGAATTTAATTTTTTTCACACTCCCGGGGTCAAGAAAATCACTTTATTTCACACTCCCGGCGTCAGGAAAGTCAGATTTTTTTTCAAACTCCCAGGGTCAGGAAAATTGGATTTTCTTTCACTCTCCCGGTGTCAGGAAAATTGGATATTTTAACACTCCCGGGGTCAAGAAAATCACATTTTTTCACACTCCCGGGGTCAGGAAATTCTAATTTTTTTCACACTCCCGGTGTTAGGAAAATCACATTTTTCACACTCCGGGGTCAGAAAAATTGGGTTTTTTTCACACTTCCGGGGTCAAGAAAATCACATTTTTTCACACTCCCGGGGTAAGGAAAATTGGATTTTTTTAACACTCCCGGGGGCAGGAAAATTGGATTTTTTTCACACTCCCGGGGTCAGGAAAATTGGGTTTTTTTCACACTCCCGGGGTCAAGAAAATCACATTTTTTCACACTCCCGGGGTCAGGAGATTCTGATTTTTTCACACTCCCGGGGTCAAGAAAATCACATTTTTTCACACTCCCGGGGTCAGGAGATTCTGATTTTTTTCACACTCCCGGCGTTAGGAAAATCGGATATTTTCACACCCCCGGGATCAGGAAAGTCAGATTTTTTTTCAAACTCCCAGGGTCAGGAAAATTGGATTTTTTTTCACTCTCCCGGTGTCAGGAAAATTGGATATTTTCATACTCCCGGGGTCAGGAAAATTCCATTTTTCAGACTCCCGGGGTCAGGAAAATTGGATTTTTTAACACTCCCGGGGTCAGGAAAATTGGATTTTTTTCACACTCCCAGGGTCAGGAAAATTGGGTTTTTTTCACACTCCCGGGGTCAAGAAAATCACATTTTTTCACACTCCCGGGGTAAGGAGATTCTGATTTTTTTCACACTCCCGGGGTCAAGAAAATCACATTTTTTCACACTCCCAGGGTCAGGAATTTCTGATTTTTTCACACTCCCGGTGTTAGGAAAATCACATTTTTCACACTCCCGGGGTCAAGAAAATCACATTTTTTCACACTCCCGGGGTCAGGAAATTCTGATATTTTTCACACTCCCGGGGTCAGGAAAATTGGATATTTTCACACTCCCGGGGTCAGGAAAATCAGATTTTTTTCATACTCCCGGGGTCAGGAAAATCACATTCTTTCACACTCCCTGGGTCAGGAAATTCTGATTTTATTCATACTCACCGTGTTAGGAAAATCATATTTTTCACACTCCCGGGGTCAGGAAAATTGGATTTTTTCACACTCCCGGGGTCAGGAGAATTTAATTTTTTTCACACTCCCGGGGTCAAGAAAATCATATTTTTTCACACTCCTGGGGTCAGGAAATTCTGATATTTTTCACACTCCCGGGGTCAGGAAAATCGGATATTTTCACACTCCCGGGGTCAGGAAAATCAGATTTTTTTTCACACTCCCGGGGTCAGGAAAATTGGATATTTTCATACTCCCGGGGTCAGGAAAATCGGATATTTTCACACTCGAGGGGTCAGGAAAATCAGATTTTTTTTCACACTTCCGGGGTCAAGAAAATCACATTTTTCACACTCCCGGGGTCAGGAGATTCTGATTTTTTTTCACACTCCCGGGGTCAAGAAAATCACATTTTTTCACACTCCCGGGATCAGGAAATTCTAATTTTTTTAACACTCCCGGTGTTAGGAAAATCACATTTTTCACACTCCCGGGGTCAGAAAAATTGGGTTTTTTTCACACTTCCGGGGTCAAGAAAATCACATTTTTCACACTCCTGGGGTCAGGAGATTCTGATTTTTTTCACACTCCCGGGGTCAAGAAAATCACATTCTTTCACACTCACGGGGTCAGGAGAATCAGATTTTTTCACACTCCCGGGGTCAAGAAAATCACATTTTTTCACACTCCCGGGGTCAGGAAATTCTGATTTTTCACACTCCCGGGGTCAGGAAAATTGGATTTTTTCACACTCCCGGGGTCAGGAAAATTGGGTTTTTTTCACACTTCCGGGGTCAAGAAAATCACATTTTTTCACACTCCCGGGGTCAGGAGATTCTGATTTTTTTCACACTCCCGGGGTCAAGAAAATCACATTTTTTTCACACTCCCGGGGTCAGGAAATTCTAATTTTTTTCACACATCCGGTGTTAGGAAAATCACATTTTTCACACTCCCGGGGTCAGAAAAATTGGGTTTTTTTCACACTTCCGGGGTCAAGAAAATCACATTTTTTCACACTCCTGGGGTCAGGAGATTCTGATTTTTTTCACACTCCCGGGGTCAAGAAAATCACATTTTTTCACACTCCCAGGGTCAGGAGAATTTAATTTTTTTCACACTCCCGGGGTCAAGAAAATCACTTTTTTCTCACTCCCGGGGTCAGGAGATTCTGATTTTTTTCACACTCCCGGGGTCAAGAAAATCACATTTTTTCACACTCCCGGGGTCAGGAATTTCTGATTTTTTTCACACTCCCGGTGTTAGGAAAATCACATTTTTCACACTCCCGGGGTAAAGAAAATCACATTTTTTCACACTCCCGGGATTAGGAAAATTGGATTTTTTTAACACTCCCGGGGTCAGGAAAATTGGGTTTTTTTCACACTCCCGGGGTCAAGAAAATCACATTTTTTCACACTCCTGGGGTCAGGAGATTCTGATTTTTTTCACACTCCCGGGGTCAAGAAAATCACATTTTTTCACACTCCCGGGGTCAGGAATTTCTGATTTTTTTCACACTCCCGGGGTCAGGAAATTCTGATTTTTTTCACACTCCCGGTGTTAGGAAAATCACATTTTTCACACTCCCGGGGTCAGGAAATTCTAATTTTTTTCACACTCCCGGTGTTAGGAAAATCACATTTTTCACACTCCCGGGGTCAGAAAAATTGGGTTTCATTCACACTTCCGGGGTCAAGAAAATCACATTTTTTCACACTCCTGGGGTCAGGAGATTCTGATTTTTTTCACACTCCCGGGGTCAAGAAAATCACATTTTTTCACACTCCCAGGGTCAGGAGAATTTAATTTTTTTCACACTCCCGGGGTCAAGAAAATCACTTTATTTCACACTCCCGGCGTCAGGAAAGTCAGATTTTTTTTCAAACTCCCAGGGTCAGGAAAATTGGATTTTCTTTCACTCTCCCGGTGTCAGGAAAATTGGATATTTTAACACTCCCGGGGTCAAGAAAATCACATTTTTTCACACTCCCGGGGTCAGGAAATTCTAATTTTTTTCACACTCCCGGTGTTAGGAAAATCACATTTTTCACACTCCGGGGTCAGAAAAATTGGGTTTTTTTCACACTTCCGGGGTCAAGAAAATCACATTTTTTCACACTCCTGGGGTAAAGAAAATCACATTTTTTCACACTCCCGGGGTAAGGAAAATTGGATTTTTTTAACACTCCCGGGGGCAGGAAAATTGGATTTTTTTCACACTCCCGGGGTCAGGAAAATTGGTTTTTTTTCACACTCCCGGGGTCAAGAAAATCACATTTTTTCACACTCCCGGGGTCAGGAGATTCTGATTTTTTCACACTCCCGGGGTCAAGAAAATCACATTTTTTCACACTCCCGGGGTCAGGAGATTCTGATTTTTTTCACACTCCCGGCGTCAGGAAAATCGGATATTTTCACACCCCCGGGATCAGGAAAGTCAGATTTTTTTTCAGACTCCCAGGGTCAGGAAAATTGGATTTTTTTTCACTCTCCCGGTGTCAGGAAAATTGGATATTTTCATACTCCCGGGGTCAGGAAAATTCCATTTTTCAGACTCCCGGGGTCAGGAAAATTGGATTTTTTAACAATCCCGGGGTCAGGAAAATTGGATTTTTTTCACACTCCCAGGGTCAGGAAAATTGGGTTTTTTTCACACTCCCGGGGTCAAGAAAATCACATTTTTTCACACTCCCGGGGTAAGGAGATTCTGATTTTTTTCACACTCCCGGGGTCAAGAAAATCACATTTTTTCACACTCCCAGGGTCAGTAATTTCTTATTTTTTCACACTCCCGGTGTTAGGAAAATCACATTTTTCACACACCCGGGGTCAAGAAAATCACATTTTTTCACACTCCCGGGGTCAGGAAATTCTGATATTTTTCACACTCCCGGGGTCAGGAAAATTGGATATTTTCACACTCCCGGGGTCAGGAAAATCAGATTTTTTTCATACTCCCGGGGTCAGGAAAATCACATTCTTTCACACTCCCTGGGTCAGGAAATTCTGATTTTATTCATACTCACCGTGTTAGGAAAATCATATTTTTCACACTCCCGGGGTCAGGAAAATTGGATTTTTTCACACTCCCGGGGTCAGGAGAATTTAATTTTTTTCACACTCCCGGGGTCAAGAAAATCATATTTTTTCACACTCCTGGGGTCAGGAAATTCTGATATTTTTCACACTTCCGGGGTCAGGAAAATCGGATATTTTCACACTCCCGGGGTCAGGAAAATCAGATTTTTTTTCACACTCCCGGGGTCAGGAAAATTGGATATTTTCATACTCCCGGGGTCAGTAAAATCGGATATTTTCACACTCGAGGGGTCAGGAAAATCAGATTTTTTTTCACACTTCCGGGGTCAAGAAAATCACATTTTTCACACTCCCGGGGTCAGGAGATTCTGATTTTTTTTCACACTCCCGGGGTCAAGAAAATCACATTTTTTCACACTCCCGGGATCAGGAAATTCTAATTTTTTTAACACTCCCGGTGTTAGGAAAATCACATTTTTCACACTCCCGGGGTCAGAAAAATTGGGTTTTTTTCACACTTCCGGGGTCAAGAATATCACATTTTTTCACACTCCTGGGGTCAGGAGATTCTGATTTTTTTCACACTCCCGGGGTCAAGAAAATCACATTCTTTCACACTCACGGGGTCAGGAGAATCTGATTTTTTCACACTCCCGGCGTCAAGAAAATCACATTTTTTCACACTCCCGGGGTCAGGAAATTCTGATTTTTCACACTCCCGGGGTCAGGAAAATTGGATTTTTTCACACTCCCGGGGTCAGGAAAATTGGGTTTTTTTCACACTTCCGGGGTCAAGAAAATCACATTTTTTCACACTCCCGGGGTCAGGAGATTCTGATTTTTTTGACACTCCCGGGGTCAAGAAAATCACATTTTTTTCACTCTCCCGGGGTCAGGAAATTCTAATTTTTTTCACACATCCGGTGTTAGGAAAATCACATTTTTCACACTCCCGGGGTCAGAAAAATTGGGTTTTTTTCACACTTCCGGGGTCAAGAAAATCACATTTTTTCACACTCCTGGGGTCAGGAGATTCTGATTTTTTTCACACTCCCGGGGTCAAGAAAATCACATTTTTTCACACTCCCAGGGTCAGGAGAATTTAATTTTTTTCACACTCCCGGGGTCAAGAAAATCACTTTTTTCTCACTCCCGGGGTCAGGAGATTCTGATTTTTTTCACACTCCCGGGGTCAAGAAAATCACATTTTTTCACACTCCCGGGGTCAGGAATTTCTGATTTTTTTCACACTCCCGGGGTCAGGAAATTCTGATTTTTTTCACACTCCCGGTGTTAGGAAAATCACATTTTTCACACTCCCGGGGTCAGGAAATTCTAATTTTTTTCACACTCCCGGTGTTAGGAAAATCACATTTTTCACACTCCCGGGGTCAGAAAAATTGGGTTTCATTCACACTTCCGGGGTCAAGAAAATCACATTTTTTCACACTCCTGGGGTCAGGAGATTCTGATTTTTTTCACACTCCCGGGGTCAAGAAAATCACATTTTTTCACACTCCCAGGGTCAGGAGAATTTAATTTTTTTCACACTCCCGGGGTCAAGAAAATCACTTTTTTTCACACTCCCGGCGTCAGGAAAGTCAGATTTTTTTTCAAACTCCCAGGGTCAGGAAAATTGGATTTTTTTTCACTCTCCCGGTGTCAGGAAAATTGGATATTTTAACACTCCCGGGGTCAAGAAAATCACATTTTTTCACACTCCCGGGGTCAGGAAATTCTAATTTTTTTCACACTCCCGGTGTTAGGAAAATCACATTTTTCACACTCCGGGGTCAGAAAAATTGGGTTTTTTTCACACTTCCGGGGTCAAGAAAATCACATTTTTTCACACTCCCGGGGTAAAGAAAATAACATTTTTTCACACTCCCGGGGTAAGGAAAATTGGATTTTTTTAACACTCCCGGGGGCAGGAAAATTGGATTTTTTTCACACTCCCGGGGTCAGGAAAATTGGGTTTTTTTCACACTCCCGGGGTCAAGAAAATCACATTTTTTCACACTCCCGGGGTCAGGAGATTCTGATTTTTTCACACTCCCGGGGTCAAGAAAATCACATTTTTTCACACTCCCGTGGTCAGGAGATTCTGATTTTTTTCACACTCCCGGCGTCAGGAAAATCGGATATTTTCACACCCCCGGGATCAGGAAAGTCAGATTTTTTTTCAAACTCCTAGGGTCAGGAAAATTGGATTTTTTTTCACTCTCCCGGTGTCAGGAAAATTGGATATTTTCATACTCCCGGGGTCAGGAAAATTCCATTTTTCAGACTCCCGGGGTCAGGAAAATTGGATTTTTTAACACTCCCGGGGTCAGGAAAATTGGATTTTTTTCACACTCCCAGGGTCAGGAAAATTGGGTTTTTTTCACACTCCCGGGGTCAAGAAAATCACATTTTTTCACACTCCTGGGGTAAGGAGATTCTGATTTTTTTCACACTCCCGGGGTCAAGAAAATCACATTTTTTCACACTCCCGGGGTCAGGAATTTCTGATTTTTTCACACTCCCGGTGTTAGGAAAATCACATTTTTCACACTCCCGGGGTCAAGAAAATCACATTTTTTCACACTCCCGGGGTCAGGAAATTCTGATATTTTTCACACTCCCGGGGTCAGGAAAATTGGATATTTTCACACTCCCGGGGTCAGGAAAATCAGATTTTTTTCATACTCCCGGGGTCAGGAAAATCACATTCTTTCACACTCCCTGGGTCAGGAAATTCTGATTTTATTCATACTCACCGTGTTAGGAAAATCATATTTTTCACACTCCCGGGGTCAGGAAAATTGGATTTTTTCACACTCCCGGGGTCAGGAGAATTTAATTTTTTTCACACTCCCGGGGTCAAGAAAATCATATTTTTTCACACTCCTGGGGTCAGGAAATTCTGATATTTTTCACACTCCCGGGGTCAGGAAAATCGGATATTTTCACACTCCCGGGGTCAGGAAAATCAGATTTTTTTTCACACTCCCGGGGTCAGGAAAATTGGATATTTTCATACTCCCGGGGTCAGGAAAATCGGATATTTTCACACTCGAGGGGTCAGGAAAATCAGATTTTTTTCACACTTCCGGGGTCAAGAAAATCACATTTTTTCACACTCCCGGGGTCAGGAGATTCTGATTTTTTTTCACACTCCCGGGGTCAAGAAAATCACATTTTTTCACACTCCCGGGATCAGGAAATTCTAATTTTTTTAACACTCCCGGTGTTAGGAAAATCACATTTTTCACACTCCCGGGGTCAGAAAAATTGGGTTTTTTTCACACTTCCGGGGTCAAGAAAATCACATTTTTTCACACTCCTGGGGTCAGGAGATTCTGATTTTTTTCACACTCCCGGGGTCAAGAAAATCACATTCTTTCACACTCACGGGGTCAGGAGAATCTGATTTTTTCACACTCCCGGGGTCAAGAAAATCACATTTTTTCACACTCCCGGGGTCAGGAAATTCTGATTTTTCACACTCCCGGGGTCAGGAAAATTGGATTTTTTCACACTCCCGGGGTCAGGAAAATTGGGTTTTTTTCACACTTCCGGGGTCAAGAAAATCACATTTTTTCACACTCCCGGGGTCAGGAGATTCTGATTTTTTTCACACTCCCGGGGTCAAGAAAATCACATTTTTTTCACACTCCCGGGGTCAGGAAATTCTAATTTTTTTCACACATCCGGTGTTAGGAAAATCACATTTTTCACACTCCCGGGGTCAGAAAAATTGGGTTTTTTTCACACTTCCGGGGTCAAGAAAATCACATTTTTTCACACTCCTGGGGTCAGGAGATTCTGATTTTTTTCACACTCCCGGGGTCAAGAAAATCACATTTTTTCACACTCCCAGGGTCAGGAGAATTTAATTTTTTTCACACTCCCGGGGTCAAGAAAATCACTTTTTTCTCACTCCCGGGGTCAGGAGATTCTGATTTTTTTCACACTCCCGGGGTCAAGAAAATCACATTTTTTCACACTCCCGGGGTCAGGAATTTCTGATTTTTTTCACACTCCCGGGGTCAGGAAATTCTGATTTTTTTCACACTCCCGGTGTTAGGAAAATCACATTTTTCACACTCCCGGGGTCAGGAAATTCTAATATTTTCACACTCCCGGTGTTAGGAAAATCACATTTTTCACACTCCCGGGGTCAGAAAAATTGGGTTTCATTCACACTTCCGGGGTCAAGAAAATCACATTTTTTCACACTCCTGGGGTCAGGAGATTCTGATTTTTTTCACACTCCCGGGGTCAAGAAAATCACATTTTTTCACACTCCCAGGGTCAGGAGAATTTAATTTTTTTCACACTCCCGGGGTCAAGAAAATCACTTTTTTTCACACTCCCGGCATCAGGAAAGTCAGATTTTTTTTCAAACTCCCAGGGTCAGGAAAATTGGATTTTTTTTCACTCTCCCGGTGTCAGGAAAATTGGATATTTTAACACTCCCGGGGTCAAGAAAATCACATTTTTTCACACTCCCGGGGTCAGGAAATTCTAATTTTTTTCACACTCCCGGTGTTAGGAAAATCACATTTTTCACACTCCGGGGTCAGAAAAATTGGGTTTTTTTCACACTTCCGGGGTCAAGAAAATCACATTTTTTCACACTCCCGGGGTAAAGAAAATAACATTTTTTCACACTCCCGGGGTAAGGAAAATTGGATTTTTTTAACACTCCCGGGGGCAGGAAAATCACATTTTTCTCACTCCCGGGGTCAGAAAAATTGGGTTTTTTTCACACTCCCGGGGTCAAGAAAATCACATTTTTTCACACTCCCAGGGTCAGGAGATTCTGATTTTTTCACACTCCCGGGGTCAAGAAAATCACATTTTGTCACACTCCCGGGGTCAGGAGATTCTGATTTTTTTCACACTCCCGGCGTCAGGAAAATTGGATATTTTCACACCCCCGGGATCAGGAAAGTCAGATTTTTTTTCAAACTCCTAGGGTCAGGAAAATTGGATTTTTTTTCACTCTCCTGGTGTCAGGAAAATTGGATATTTTCATACTCCCGGGGTCAGGAAAATTCCATTTTTCAGACTCCCGGGGTCAGGAAAATTGGATTTTTTAACACTCCCGGGGTCAGGAAAATTGGATTTTTTTCAAACTCCCAGGGTCAGGAAAATTGGGTTTTTTTCACACTCCCGGGGTCAAGAAAATCACATTTTTTCACACTCCTGGGGTAAGGAGATTCTGATTTTTTTCACACTCCCGGGGTCAAGAAAATCACATTTTTTCACACTCCCGGGGTCAGGAATTTCTGATTTTTTCACACTCCCGGTGTTAGGAAAATCACATTTTTCACACTCCCGGGGTCAAGAAAATCACATTTTTTCACACTCCCGGGGTCAGGAAATTCTGATATTTTTCACACTCCCGGGGTCAGGAAAATTGGATATTTTCACACTCCCGGGGTCAGGAAAATCAGATTTTTTTCATACTCCCGGGGTCAGGAAAATCACATTCTTTCACACTCCCTGGGTCAGGAAATTCTGATTTTATTCATACTCACCGTGTTAGGAAAATCATATTTTTCACACTCCCGGGGTCAGGAAAATTGGATTTTTTCACACTCCCGGGGTCAGGAGAATTTAATTTTTTTCACACTCCCGGGGTCAAGAAAATCATATTTTTTCACACTCCTGGGGTCAGGAAATTCTGATATTTTTCACACTCCCGGGGTCAGGAAAATCGGATATTTTCACACTCCCGGGGTCAGGAAAATCAGATTTTTTTTCACACTCCCGGGGTCAGGAAAATTGGATATTTTCATACTCCCGGGGTCAGGAAAATCGGATATTTTCACACTCGAGGGGTCAGGAAAATCAGATTTTTTTCACACTCCCGGGGTCAGGAGATTCTGATTTTTTTTCACACTCCCGGGGTCAAGAAAATCACATTTTTTCACACTCCCGGGATCAGGAAATTCTAATTTTTTTAACACTCCCGGTGTTAGGAAAATCACATTTTTCACACTCCCGGGGTCAGAAAAATTGGGTTTTTTTCACACTTCCGGGGTCAAGAAAATCACATTTTTTCACACTCCTGGGGTCAGGAGATTCTGATTTTTTTCACACTCCCGGGGTCAAGAAAATCACATTCTTTCACACTCACGGGGTCAGGAGAATCTGATTTTTTTCACACTCCCGGGGTCAAGAAAATCACATTTTTTCACACTCCCGGGGTCAGGAAATTCTGATTTTTCACACTCCCGGGGTCAGGAAAATTGGATTTTTTCACACTCCCGGGGTCAGGAAAATTGGGTTTTTTTCACACTTCCGGGGTCAAGAAAATCACATTTTTTCACACTCCCGGGGTCAGGAGATTCTGATTTTTTTCACACTCCCGGGGTCAAGAAAATCACATTTTTTTCACACTCCCGGGGTCAGGAAATTCTAATTTTTTTCACACATCCGGTGTTAGGAAAATCACATTTTTCACACTCCCGGGGTCAGAAAAATTGGGTTTTTTTCACACTTCCGGGGTCAAGAAAATCACATTTTTTCACACTCCTGGGGTCAGGAGATTCTGATTTTTTTCACACTCCCGGGGTCAAGAAAATCACATTTTTTCACACTCCCAGGGTCAGGAGAATTTAATTTTTTTCACACTCCCGGGGTCAAGAAAATCACTTTTTTCTCACTCCCGGGGTCAGGAGATTCTGATTTTTTTCACACTCCCGGGGTCAAGAAAATCACATTTTTTCACACTCCCGGGGTCAGGAATTTCTGATTTTTTTCACACTCCCGGTGTTAGGAAAATCACATTTTTCACACTCCCGGGGTAAAGAAAATCACATTTTTTCACACTCCCGGGATTAGGAAAATTGGATTTTTTTAACACTCCCGGGGTCAGGAAAATTGGTTTTTTTTCACACTCCCGGGGTCAAGAAAATCACATTTTTTCACACTCCTGGGGTCAGGAGATTCTGATTTTTTTCACACTCCCGGGGTCAAGAAAATCACATTTTTTCACACTCCCGGGGTCAGGAATTTCTGATTTTTTTCACACTCCCGGGGTCAGGAAATTCTGATTTTTTTCACACTCCCGGTGTTAGGAAAATCACATTTTTCACATTCCCGGAGTCAGGAAAATTGGATTTTTTTCACACTCCCGGGGACAGGAAAATTGCATTTTTTCACACTCCCGGGGTCAGGAAAATTGGATTTTTTCACACTCCCGGGGTCAGGAGAATTTAATTTTTTTCACACTCCCGGTGTTAGGAAAATCACATTTTTCACACTCCCGGGGTCAGGAAAATTGGATTTTTTCACACTCCCGGGGTCAGGAGAATTTAATTTTTTTCACACTCCCGGGGTCAAGAAAATAACATTTTTTCACACTCCCGGGGTCAGGAAATTCTGATATTTTTCATACTCCCGGGGTCAGGAAAATTGGATTTTTATCACACTCCCAGTGTCAGGAAAATTGGATATTTTCATTCTCCCAGGGTCAGGAAAATTGCATTTTTCAGACTCCCGGGGTCAAGAAAATCACATTTTTTCACACTCCCGGGGTCAGGAGATTCTGATTTTTTTCACACTCCCGGCGTCAGGAAAATCGGATATTTTCACACCCCCGGGATCAGGAAAGTCAGATTTTTTTTCAAACTCCCAGGGTCAGGAAAATTGGATTTTTTTTCACTCTCCCGGTGTCAGGAAAATTGGATATTTTCATACTCCCGGGGTCAGGAAAATTCCATTTTTCAGACTCCCGGGGTCAGGAAAATTGGATTTTTTAACACTCCCGGGGTCAGGAAAATTGGATTTTTTTCACACTCCCAGGGTCAGGAAAATTGGGTTTTTTTCACACTCCCGGGGTCAAGAAAATCACATTTTTTCACACTCCCGGGGTAAGGAGATTCTGATTTTTTTCACACTCCCGGGGTCAAGAAAATCACATTTTTTCACACTCCCGGGGTCAGGAATTTCTGATTTTTTCACACTCCCGGGGTCAGGAGAATTTAATTTTTTTCACACTCCCGGGGTCAAGAAAATCATATTTTTTCACACTCCTGGGGTCAGGAAATTCTGATATTTTTCACACTCCCGGGTTCAGGAAAATCGGATATTTTCACACTCCCGGGGTCAGGAAAATCAGATTTTTTTTCACACTCCCGGGGTCAGGAAAATTGGATATTTTCATACTCCCGGGGTCAGGAAAATCGGATATTTTCACACTCGAGGGGTCAGGAAAATCAGATTTTTTTTCACACTTCCGGGGTCAAGAAAATCACATTTTTTCACACTCCCGGGGTCAGGGGATTCTGATTTTTTTTCACACTCCCGGGGTCAAGAAAATCACATTTTTTCACACTCCCGGGATCAGGAAATTCTAATTTTTTTAACACTCCCGGTGTTAGGAAAATCACATTTTTCACACTCCCGGGGTCAGAGAAATTGGGTTTTTTTCACACTTCCGGGGTCAAGAAAATCACATTTTTTCACACTCCCGGGGTCAGGAGATTCTGATTTTTTTCACACTCCCGGGGTCAAGAAAATCACATTCTTTCACACTCACGGGGTCAGGAGAATCTGATTTTTTTCACACTCCCGGGGTCAAGAAAATCACATTTTTTCACACTCCCGGGGTCAGGAAATTCTGATTTTTCACACTCCCGGGGTCAGGAAAATTGGATTTTTTCACACTCCCGGGGTCAGGAAAATTGGGTTTTTTTCACACTTCCGGGGTCAAGAAAATCACATTTTTTCACACTCCCGGGGTCAGGAGATTCTGATTTTTTTCACACTCCCGGGGTCAAGAAAATCACATTTTTTTCACACTCCCGGTGTCAGGAAATTCTAATTTTTTTCACACATCCGGTGTTAGGAAAATCACATTTTTCACACTCCCGGGGTCAGAAAAATTGGGTTTTTTTCACACTTCCGGGGTCAAGAAAATCACATTTTTTCACACTCCTGGGGTCAGGAGATTCTGATTTTTTTCACACTCCCGGGGTCAAGAAAATCACATTTTTTCACACTCCCAGGGTCAGGAGAATTTAATTTTTTTCACACTCCCGGGGTCAAGAAAATCACTTTTTTCTCACTCCCGGGGTCAGGAGATTCTGATTTTTTTCACACTCCCGGGGTCAAGAAAATCACATTTTTTCACACTCCCGGGGTCAGGAATTTCTGATTTTTTTCACACTCCCGGTGTTAGGAAAATCACATTTTTCACACTCCCGGGGTAAAGAAAATCACATTTTTTCACACTCCCGGGATTAGGAAAATTGGATTTTTTTAACACTCCCGGGGTCAGGAAAATTGGGTTTTTTTCACACTCCCGGGGTCAAGAAAATCACATTTTTTCACACTCCTGGGGTCAGGAGATTCTGATTTTTTTCACACTCCCGGGGTCAAGAAAATCACATTTTTTCACACTCCCGGGGTCAGGAATTTCTGATTTTTTTCACACTCCCGGGGTCAGGAAATTCTGATTTTTTTCACACTCCCGGTGTTAGGAAAATCACATTTTTCACATTCCCGGAGTCAGGAAAATTGGATTTTTTTCACACTCCCGGGGACAGGGAAATTGCATTTTTTCACACTCCCGGGGTCAGGAAAATTGGATTTTTTCACACTCCCGGGGTCAGGAGAATTTAATTTTTTTCACACTCCCGGTGTTAGGAAAATCACATTTTTCACACTCCCGGGGTCAGGAAAATTGGATTTTTTCACACTCCCGGGGTCAGGAGAATTTAATTTTTTTCACACTCCCGGGGTCAAGAAAATCACATTTTTTCACACTCCCGGGGTCAGGAAATTCTGATATTTTTCATACTCCCGGGGTCAGGAAAATTGGATTTTTATCACACTCCCGGTGTCAGGAAAATTGGATATTTTCATTCTCCCAGGGTCAGGAAAATTGCATTTTTCAGACTCCCGGGGTCAGGAAAATCGCATTTTTCATACTCCCGGGGTCACGAAAATCCAAAATTTTTCACATTCCCGGTGTTAGGAAAATCACATTTTTCACACTCCCGGGGTCAGGAGATTCTGAATTTTTTCACACTCCCGGGGTTAAGAAAATCACATTTTTTCACACTCCCGGGGTCAGGAAATTCTAATTTTTTTCACACTCCCGGTGTTAGGAAAATCACATTTTTCACACTCCCGGGGTCAGAAAAATTGGATTTTTTCACACTCCCGGGGTCAGGAGAATTTAATTTTTTTCACACTCCCGGGGTCAAGAAAATCACATTTTATCACACTCCCGGGGTCAGGAGATTCTGATTTTTTTCACACTCTCGGGGTCAAGAAAATCACATTTTTTCACACTCCCGGGGTCAGGAAAATTGGATTTTTTTAACACTCCCGGGGTCAGGAGAATTGGATTTTTTTCACACTCCCCGGGTCAGGAAATTCTGATTTTTCACACTCCCAGGGTCAGGAAAATCGGATATTTTCACACTCCCGGGGTCAGGAAAATTGCATTTTTCAGACTCCCGGGGTCAGGAAAATTGCATTTTTCATACTCCCTGGGTCAGGAAAATCAAAAAATTTTCACATTCCCGGTGTTAGGAAAATCACATTTTTCACACTCCCGGGGTCAGGAAAATTGGGTTTTTTTCACACTCCCGGGGTCAAGAAAATCACATTTTTTCACACTCCCGGGGTCAGGAGATTCTGATTTTTTTCACACTCCCGGGGTCAACAAAATCACATTTTTTCACACTCCCGGGGTCAGGAAAATTGGATTTTTCACACTCCCGGGGTCAGGAAAATTGGGTTTTTTTCACACTTCCGGGGTCAAGAAAATCACATTTTTTCACTCTCCCGGGGTCAGGAGATTCTGATTTTTTTCACACTTCCGGGGTCAAGAAAATCACATTTTTTTACACTCCCGGGGTCAGGAAATTCTAATTTTTTTCACACTCCCGGTGTTAGGAAAATCACATTTTTCACACTCCCGGGGTCAGGAAAATCGGATATTTTCACACTCCCGGGGTCAGGAAAATCAGATTTTTTTTCACACTCCCGGGGTCAGGAAAATTGGATATTTTCATACTCCCGGGGTCAGGAAAATCGGATATTTTCACACTCGAGGGGTCAGGAAAATCAGATTTTTTTTCACACTTCCGGGGTCAAGAAAATCACATTTTTTCACACTCCCGGGATCAGGAAATTCTAATTTTTTTAACACTCCCGGTGTTAGGAAAATCACATTTTTCACACTCCCGGGGTCAGGAAAATTGGTTTTTTTTCACACTCCCGGGGTCAAGAAAATCACATTTTTTCACACTCCCGGGGTCAGGAGATTCTGATTTTTTTCACACTCCCGGGGTCAACAAAATCACATTTTTTCACACTCCCGGGGTCAGGAAATTCTGATTTTTCACACTCCCGGGGTCAGGAAAATTGGATTTTTCACACTCCCGGGGTCAGGAAAATTGGGTTTTTTTCACACTTCCGGGGTCAAGAAAATCACATTTTTTCACTCTCCCGGGGTCAGGAGATTCTGATTTTTTTCACACTTCCGGGGTCAAGAAAATCACATTTTTTTACACTCCCGGGGTCAGGAAATTCTAATTTTTTTCACACTCCCGGTGTTAGGAAAATCACATTTTTCACACTCCCGGGGTCAGAAAAATTGGGTTTTTTTCACACTTCCGGGGTCAAGAAAATCACATTTTTTCACACTCCTGGGGTCAGGAGATTCTGATTTTTTTCACACTCCCGGGGTCAAGAAAATCACATTTTTTCACACTCCCAGGGTCTGGAGAATTTAATTTTTTTCACACTCCCAGGGTCAAGAAAATCACTTTTTTTCACACTCCCGGCGTCAGGAATTTCTGATTTTTTTCACACTCCCGGTGTTAGGAAAATCACATTTTTCACACTCCCGGGGTAAAGAAAATCACATTTTTTCACACTCCCGGGGTAAGGAAAATTGGATTTTTTTAACACTCCCGGGGGCAGGAAAATTGGATTTTTTTCACACTCCCGGGGTCAGGAAAATTGGGTTTTTTTCACACTCCCGGGGTCAAGAAAATCACATTTTTTCACACTCCCGGGGTCAGGAAAATTGGATATTTTCATACTCCCGGGGTCAGGAAAATGGGATATTTTCACACTTCCGGGGTCAGGAAAATTGCATTTTTCAGACTCCCGGGGTCAGGAAAATCACATTTTTCACACTCCAGGGGTCAGAAAAATTGGGTTTTTTTCACACTTCCGGGGTCAAGAAAATCACATTTTTTCACACTCCTGGGGTCAGGAGATTCTGATTTTTTTCACACTCCCGGGGTCAAGAAAATCACATTTTTTCACACTCACGGGGTCAGGAGATTCTGATTTTTTTCATACTCCCGGGGTCAAGAAAATCACATTTTTTCACACTCCCGGGGTCAGGAAATTCTAATTTTTTTCACACTCCCGGTGTTAGGAAAATCACATTTTTCACACTCCCGGGGTCAGAAAAATTGGGTTTTTTTCACACTTCCGGGGTCAAGAAAATCACATTTTTTCACACTCCTGGGGTCAGGAGATTCTGATTTTTTTCACACTCCCGGGGTCAAGAAAATCACATTTCTTCACACTCCAAGGGTCAGGAGAATTTAATTTTTTTCACACTCCCGGGGTCAAGAAAATCACTTTTTTTCACACTCCCGGGGTCAGGAGATTCTGATTTTTTTCACACTCCCGGGGTCAAGAAAATCACATTTTTTCACACTCCCGGGGTCAGGAATTTCTGATTTTTTTCACACTCCCGGTGTTAGGAAAATCACATTTTTCACACTCCCGGGGTAAAGAAAATCACATTTTTTCACACTCCCGGGGTCAGGAAAATTGGATTTTTTTAACACTCCCGGGGGCAGGAAAGTTGGATTTTTTTCACACTCCCGGGGTCAAGAAAATTGGGTTTTTTTCACACTCCCGGGGTCAAGAAAATCACATTTTTTCACACTCCCGGGTTCAGGAGATTCTGATTTTTTTCACACTCCCGGGGTCAAGAAAATCACATTTTTTCACACTCCCGGGGTCAGGAGATTCTGATTTTTTTCACACTCCCGGCGTCAGGAAAATCGGATATTTTCACACCCCCGGGACCAGGAAAGTCAGATTTTTTTTCAAACTCCCAGGGTCAGGAAAATTGGATTTTTTTTCACTCTCCCGGTGTCAGGAAAATTGGATATTTTCATACTCCCGGGGTCAGGAAAATTCCATTTTTCAGACTCCCGGGGTCAGGAAAATTGGATTTTTTAACACTCCCGTGGTCAGGAAAATTGGATTTTTTTCACACTCCCAGGGTCAGGAAAATTGGGTTTTTTTCACACTCCCGGGGTCAAGAAAATCACATTTTTTCACACTCCCGGGGTAAGGAGATTCTGATTTTTTTCACACTCCCGGGGTCAAGAAAATCACATTTTTTCACACTCCGGGGGTCAGGAATTTCTGATTTTTTCACACTCCCGGTGTTAGGAAAATCACATTTTTCACACTCCCGGGGTCAAGAAAATCACATTTTTTCACACTCCCGAGGTCAGGAAATTCTGATATTTTTCACGCTCCCGGGGTCAGGAAAATTGGATATTTTCACACTCCCGGGGTCAGGAAAATCAGATTTTTTTCATACTCCCGGGGTCAGGAAAATCACATTTTTTCACACTCCCTGGGTCAGGAAATTCTGATTTTATTCATACTCACCGTGTTAGGAAAATCATATTTTTCACACTCCCGGGGTCAGGAAAATTGGATTTTTTCACACTCCCGGGGTCAGGAGAATTTAATTTTTTTTCACACTCCCGGGGTCAAGAAAATCATATTTTTTCACACTCCTGGGGTCAGGAAATTCTGATATTTTTCACACTCCCGGGGTCAGGAAAATCGGATATTTTCACACTCCCGGGGTCAGGAAAATCAGATTTTTTTTCACACTCCCGGGGTCAGGAAAATTGGATATTTTCATACTCCCGGGGTCAGGAAAATCGGATATTTTCACACTCCCGGGGTCAGGAAAATTGCATTTTTCAGACTCCCGGGGTCAGGAAAATTGCATTTTTCATACTCCCTGGGTCAGGAAAATCAAAAAATTTTCACATTCCCGGTGTTAGGAAAATCACATTTTTCACACTCCCGGGGTCAGGAAAATTGGGCTTTTTCACACTCCCGGGGTCAAGAAAATCACATTTTTTCACACTCCCGGGGTCAGGAGATTCTGATTTTTTTCACACTCCCGGGGTCAACAAAATCACATTTTTTCACACTCCCGGGGTCAGGAAATTCTGATTTTTCACACTCCCGGGGTCAGGAAAATTGGATTTTTTCACACTCCCGGGGTCAGGAAAATTGGGTTTTTTTCACACTTCCGGGGTCAAGAAAATCACATTTTTTCACACTCCCGGGGTCAGGAGATTCTGATTTTTTTCACACTCCCGGGGTCAAGAAAATCACATTTTTTCACACTCCCGGTGTCAGGAAATTCTAATTTTTTTCACACTCCTGGTGTTAGGAAAATCACATTTTTCACACTCCCGGGGTCAGAAAAATTGGTTTTTTTTCACACTTCCGGGGTCAAGAAAATCACATTTTTTCACACTCCTGGGGTCAGGAGATTCTGATTTTTTTCACACTCCCGGGGTCAAGAAAATCACATTTTTTCACACTCCCAGGGTCAGGAGAATTTAATTTTTTTCACACTCCCGGGGTCAAGAAATTCACTTTTTTTCACACTCCCGGCGTCAGGAGATTCTGATTTTTTTCACACTCCCGGGGTGAAGAAAATCACATTTTTTCAAACTCCCGGGGTCAGGAATTTCTGATTTTTTTCACACTCCCGGTGTTAGGAAAATCACATTTTTCACACTCCCGGGGTAAAGAAAATCACATTTTTTCACACTCCCGGGGTAAGGAAAATTGGATTTTTTTAACACTCCCAGGGGCAGGAAAATTGGATTTTTTTCACACTCCCGGGGTCAGGAAAATTGGGTTTTTTTCACACTCCCGGGGTCAAGAAAATCACATTTTTTCACACTCCCGGGGTCAGGAGATTCTGATTTTTTTCACACTCCCGGGGTCAAGAAAATCACATTTTTTCACACTCCCGGGGTCAGGAATTTCTGATTTTTTCACACTCCCGGTGTTAGGAAAATCACATTTTTCACACTCCCGGGGTCAAGAAAATCACATTTTTTCACACTCCCGGGGTCAGGAAATTCTGATATTTTTCACACTCCCGGGGTCAGGAAAATTGGATATTTTCACACTCCCGGGGTCAGGAAAATCAGATTTTTTTCATACTCCCGGGGTCAGGAAAATCAGATTTTTTTCATACTCCCGGGGTCAGGAAAATCACATTTTTTCACACTCCCTGGGTCAGGAAATTCTGATTTTATTCATACTCACCGTGTTAGGAAAATCATATTTTTCACACTCCCGGGGTCAGGAAAATTCGATTTTTTCACACTCCCGGGGTCAGGAGAATTTAATTTTTTTTCACACTCCCGGGGTCAAGAAAATCATATTTTTTCACACTCCTGGGGTCAGGAAATTCTGATATTTTTCACACTCCCGGGGTCAGGAAAATCAGATATTTTCACACTCCCGGGGTCAGGAAAATCAGATTTTTTTTCACACTCCCGGGGTCAGGAAAATTGGATATTTTCATACTCCCGGGGTCAGGAAAATCGGATATTTTCACATTCCCGGGGTCAGGAAAATTGCATTTTTCAGACTCCCGGGGTCAGGAAAATTGCATTTTTCATACTCCCTGGGTCAGGAAAATCAAAAAATTTTCACATTCCCGGTGTTAGGAAAATCACATTTTTCACACTCCCGGGGTCAGGAAAATTGGGTTTTTTTCACACTCCCGGGGTCAAGAAAATCACATTTTTTCACACTCCCGGGGTCAGGAGATTCTGATTTTTTTCACACTCCCGGGGTCAGGAAAATTGGATTTTTTCACACTCCCGGGGTCAGGAAAATTGGGTTTTTTTCACACTTCCGGGGTCAAGAAAATCACATTTTTTCACACTCCCGGGGTCAGGAAATTCTAATTTTTTTCACACTCCCGGTGTTAGGAAAATCAAATTTTTCACACTCCCGGGGTCAGAAAAATTGGGTTTTTTTCACACTTCCGGGGTCAAGAAAATCACATTTTTTCACACTCCTGGGGTCAGGAGATTCTGATTTTTTTCACACTCCCGGGGTCAACAAAATCACATTTTTTCACACTCCCAGGGTCAGGAAATTCTGATTTTTCACACTCCCGGGGTCAGGAAAATTGGATTTTTTCACACTCCCGGGGTCAGGAAAATTGGGTTTTTTTTCACACTTCCGGGGTCAAGAAAATCACATTTTTTCACACTCCCGGGGTCAGGAGATTCTGATTTTTTTCAGACTCCCGGGGTCAAGAAAATCACATTGTTTCACACTCCCGGGGTCAGGAAATTCTGATTTTTCACACTCCCGGGGTCAGGAAAATTGGATTTTTTCACACTCCCGGGGTCAGGAAAATTGGGTTTTTTTCACACTTCCGGGGTCAAGAAAATCACATTTTTTCACACTCCCGGGGTCAGGAGATTCTGATTTTTTTCACACTCCCGGGGTCAAGAAAATCACATTTTTTCACACTCCCGGGGTCAGGAAATTCTAATTTTTTTCACACTCCCGGTGTTAGGAAAATCACATTTTTCACACTCCTGGGGTCAGGAGATTCTGATTTTTTTCACACTCCCGGGGTCAAGAAAATCACATTTTTTCACACTCCCAGGGTCAGGAGAATTTAATTTTTTTCACACTCCCGGGGTCAAGAAATTCACTTTTTTTCACACTCCCGGCGTCAGGAGATTCTGATTTTTTTCACACTCCCGGGGTGAAGAAAATCACATTTTTTCAAACTCCCGGGGTCAGGAATTTCTGATTTTTTTCACACTCCCGGTGTTAGGAAAATCACATTTTTCACACTCCCGGGGTAAAGAAAATCACATTTTTTACACACTCCCGGGGTAAGGAAAATTGGGTTTTTTTCACACTCCCGGGGTCAAGAAAATCACATTTTTTCACACTCCCGGGGTCAGGAGATTCTGATTTTTTTCACACTCCCGGGGTCAAGAAAATCACATTTTTCACACTCCCGGGGTCAGGAGATTCTGATTTTTTTCACAGTCCCGGCGTCAGGAAAATCGGATATTTTCACACCCCCGGGATCAGGAAAGTCAGATTTTTTTTCAAACTCCCAGGGTCAGGAAAATTGGATTTTTTTTCACTCTCCCGGTGTCAGGAAAATTGGGTTTTTTTCACACTCCCGGGGTCAAGAAAATCACATTTTTTCACACTCCCGGGGTAAGGAGATTCTGATTTTTTTCACACTCCCGGGGTCAAGAAAATCACATTTTTTCACACTCCCGGGGTCAGGAATTTCTGATTTTTTCACACTCCCGGTGTTAGGAAAATCACATTTTTCACACTCCCGGGGTCAAGAAAATCACATTTTTTCACACTCCCGGGGTCAGGAAATTCTGATATTTTTCACACTCCCGGGGTCAGGAAAATTGGATATTTTCACACTCCCGGGGTCAGGAAAATCAGATTTTTTTCATACTCCCGGGGTCAGGAAAATCAGATTTTTTTCATACTCCCGGGGTCAGGAAAATCACATTTTTTCACACTCCCTGGGTCAGGAAATTCTGATTTTATTCATACTCACCGTGTTAGGAAAATCATATTTTTCACACTCCCGGGGTCAGGAAAATTCGATTTTTTCACACTCCCGGGGTCAGGAGAATTTAATTTTTTTTCACACTCCCGGGGTCAAGAAAATCATATTTTTTCACACTCCTGGGGTCAGGAAATTCTGATATTTTTCACACTCCCGGGGTCAGGAAAATTGGATATTTTCACACTCCCGGGGTCAGGAAAATCAGATTTTTTTCATACTCCCGGGGTCAGGAAAATCACATTTTTTCACACTCCCTGGGTCAGGAAATTCTGATTTTATTCATACTCACCGTGTTAGGAAAATCATATTTTTCACACTCCCGGGGTCAGGAAAATTGGATTTTTTCACACTCCCGGGGTCAGGAGAATTTAATTTTTTTTCACACTCCCGGGGTCAAGAAAATCATATTTTTTCACACTCCTGGGGTCAGGAAATTCTGATATTTTTCACACTCCCGGGGTCAGGAAAATCGGATATTTTCACACTCCCGGGGTCAGGAAAATCAGATTTTTTTTCACACTCCCGGGGTCAGGAAAATTGGATATTTTCATACTCCTGGGGTCAGGAAAATCGGATATTTTCACACTCCCGGGGTCAGGAAAATTGCATTTTTCAGACTCCCGGGGTCAGGAAAATTGCATTTTTCATACTCCCTGGGTCAGGAAAATCAAAAAATTTTCACATTCCCGGTGTTAGGAAAATCACATTTTTCACACTCCCGGGGTCAGGAAAATTGGGCTTTTTCACACTCCCGGGGTCAAGAAAATCACATTTTTTCACACTCCCGGGGTCAGGAGATTCTGATTTTTTTCACACTCCCGGGGTCAACAAAATCACATTTTTTCACACTCCCGGGGTCAGGAAATTCTGATTTTTCACACTCCCGGGGTCAGGAAAATTGGATTTTTTCACACTCCCGGGGTCAGGAAAATTGGGTTTTTTTCACACTTCCGGGGTCAAGAAAATCACATTTTTTCACACTCCCGGGGTCAGGAGATTCTGATTTTTTTCACACTCCCGGGGTCAAGAAAATCACATTTTTTCACACTCCCGGTGTCAGGAAATTCTAATTTTTTTCACACTCCTGGTGTTAGGAAAATCACATTTTTCACACTCCCGGGGTCAGAAAAATTGGTTTTTTTTCACACTTCCTGGGTCAAGAAAATCACATTTTTTCACACTCCTGGGGTCAGGAGATTCTGATTTTTTTCACACTCCCGGGGTCAAGAAAATCATATTTTTTCACACTCCTGGGGTCAGGAAATTCTGATATTTTTCACACTCCCGGGGTCAGGAAAATCAGATATTTTCACACTCCCGGGGTCAGGAAAATCAGATTTTTTTTCACACTCCCGGGGTCAGGAAAATTGGATATTTTCATACTCCCGGGGTCAGGAAAATCGGATATTTTCACATTCCCGGGGTCAGGAAAATTGCATTTTTCAGACTCCCGGGGTCAGGAAAATTGCATTTTTCATACTCCCTGGGTCAGGAAAATCAAAAAATTTTCACATTCCCGGTGTTAGGAAAATCACATTTTTCACACTCCCGGGGTCAGGAAAATTGGGTTTTTTTCACACTCCCGGGGTCAAGAAAATCACATTTTTTCACACTCCCGGGGTCAGGAGATTCTGATTTTTTTCACACTCCCGGGGTCAACAAAATCACATTTTTTCACACTCCCGGGGTCAGGAAATTCTGATTTTTCACACTCCCGGGGTCAGGAAAATTGGATTTTTTCACACTCCCGGGGTCAGGAAAATTGGGTTTTTTTCACACTTCCGGGGTCAAGAAAATCACATTTTTTCACACTCCCAGGGTCAGGAGATTCTGATTTTTTTCACACTCCCGGTGTTAGGAAAATCACATTTTTCACACTCCCGGGGTCAGAAAAATTGGGTTTTTTTCACACTTCCGGGGTCAAGAAAATCACATTTTTTCACACTCCTGGGGTCAGGAGATTCTGATTTTTTTCACACTCCCGGGGTCAAGAAAATCACATTTTTTCACACTCCCGGGGTCAGGAAATTCTGATTTTTCACACTCCCGGGGTCAGGAAAATTGGATTTTTTCACACTCCCGGGGTCAGGAAAATTGGGTTTTTTTCACACTTCCGGGGTCAAGAAAATCACATTTTTTCACACTCCCGGGGTCAGGAAATTCTAATTTTTTTCACACTCCCGGTGTTAGGAAAATCACATTTTTCACACTCCCGGGGTCAGAAAAATTGGGTTTTTTTCACACTTCCGGGGTCAAGAAAATCACATTTTTTCACACTCCTGGGGTCAGGAGATTCTGATTTTTTTCACACTCCCGGGGTCAACAAAATCACATTTTTTCACACTCCCAGGGTCAGGAAATTCTGATTTTTCACACTCCCGGGGTCAGGAAAATTGGATTTTTTCACACTCCCGGGGTCAGGAAAATTGGGTTTTTTTCACACTTCCGGGGTCAAGAAAATCACATTTTTTCACACTCCCGGGGTCAGGAGATTCTGATTTTTTTCAGACTCCCGGGGTCAAGAAAATCACATTGTTTCACACTCCCGGGGTCAGGAAATTCTGATTTTTCACACTCCCGGGGTCAGGAAAATTGGATTTTTTCATACTCCCGGGGTCAGGAAAATTGGGTTTTTTTCACACTTCCGGGGTCAAGAAAATCACATTTTTTCACACTCCCGGGGTCAGGAGATTCTGATTTTTTTCACACTCCCGGGGTCAAGAAAATCACATTTTTTCACACTCCCGGGGTCAGGAAATTCTAATTTTTTTCACACTCCCGGTGTTAGGAAAATCACATTTTTCACACTCCTGGGGTCAGGAGATTCTGATTTTTTTCACACTCCCGGGGTCAGGAAAATCACATTTTTTCACACTCCCAGGGTCAGGAGAATTTAATTTTTTTCACACTCCCGGGGTCAAGAAATTCACTTTTTTTCACACTCCCGGCGTCAGGAAAATTGGATATTTTCATACTCCCGGGGTCAGGAAAATCGGATATTTTCACACTCCCGGGGTCAGGAAAATTGCATTTTTCAGACTCCCGGGGTCAGGAAAATTGCATTTTTCATACTCCCTGGGTCAGGAAAATCAAAAAATTTTCACATTCCCGGTGTTAGGAAAATCACATTTTTCACACTCCCGGGGTCAAGAAAATCATATTTTTTCACACTCCTGGGGTCAGGAAATTCTGATATTTTTCACACTCCCGGGGTCAGGAAAATCGGATATTTTCACACTCCCGGGGTCAGGAAAATCAGATTTTTTTTCACACTCCCGGGGTCAGGAAAATTGGATATTTTCATACTCCCGGGGTCAGGAAAATCGGATATTTTCACACTCCCGGGGTCAGGAAAATTGCATTTTTCAGACTCCCGGGGTCAGGAAAATTGCATTTTTCATACTCCCTGGGTCAGGAAAATCAAAAAATTTTCACATTCCCGGTGTTAGGAAAATCACATTTTTCACACTCCCGGGGTCAGGAAAATTGGGTTTTTTTCACACTCCCGGGGTCAAGAAAATCACATTTTTTTCACACTCCCGGGGTCAGGAGATTCTGATTTTTTTCACACTCCCGGGGTCAACAAAATCACATTTTTTCACACTCCCGGGGTCAGGAAATTCTGATTTTTCACACTCCCGGGGTTAGGAAAATTGGATTTTTTCACACTCCCGGGGTCAGGAAAATTGGGTTTTTTTCACACTTCCGGGGTCAAGAAAATCACATTTTTTCACACTCCCGGGGTCAGGAGATTCTGATTTTTTTCACACTCCCGGGGTCAAGAAAATCACATTTTTTAACACTCCCGGGGTCAGGAAATTCTAATTTTTTTCACACTCCCGGTGTTAGGAAAATCACATTTTTCACACTCCCGGGGTCAGAAAAATTGGGTTTTTTTCACACTTCCGGGGTCAAGAAAATCACATTTTTTCACACTCCTGGGGTCAGGAGATTCTGATTTTTTTCACACTCCCGGGGTCAACAAAATCACATTTTTTCACACTCCCAGGGTCAGGAAATTCTGATTTTTCACACTCCCGGGGTCAGGAAAATTGGATTTTTTTCACACTCCCGGGGTCAGGAAAATTGGGTTTTTTTCACACTTCCGGGGTCAAGAAAATCACATTTTTTCACACTCCCGGGGTCAGGAGATTCTGATTTTTTTCACACTCCCGGGGTCAAGAAAATCACATTTTTTCACACTCCCGGGGTCAGGAAATTCTAATTTTTTTCACACTCCCGGTGTTAGGAAAATCACATTTTTCACACTCCCGGGGTCAGAAAAATTGGGTTTTATTCACACTTCCGGGGTCAAGAAAATCACATTTTTTCACACTCCTGGGGTCAGGAGATTCTGATTTTTTTCACACTCCCGGGGTCAAGAAAATCACATTTTTTCACACTCCCAGGGTCAGGAGAATTTAATTTTTTTCACACTCCCGGGGTCAAGAAAATCACTTTTTTTCACACTCCCGGCGTCAGGAAAGTCAGATTTTTTTTCAAACTCCCAGGGTCAGGAAAATTGGATTTTTTTTCACTCTCCCGGTGTCAGGAAAATTGGATATTTTAACACTCCCGGGGTCAAGAAAATCACATTTTTTCACACTCCCGGGGTCAGGAAATTCTAATTTTTTTCACACTCCCGGTGTTAGGAAAATCACATTTTTCACACTCCGGGGTCAGAAAAATTGGGTTTTTTTCACACTTCCGGGGTCAAGAAAATCACATTTTTTCACACTCCCGGGGTAAAGAAAATCACATTTTTTCACACTCCCGGGGTAAGGAAAATTGGATTTTTTTAACACTCCCGGGGGCAGGAAAATTGGATTTTTTTCACACTCCCGGGGTCAGGAAAATTGGGTTTTTTTCACACTCCCGGGGTCAAGAAAATCACATTTTTTCACACTCCCGGGGTCAGGAGATTCTGATTTTTTTCACACTCCCGGCGTCAGGAAAATCGGATATTTTCACACCCCCGGGATCAGGAAAGTCAGATTTTTTTTCAAACTCCCAGGGTCAGGAAAATTGGATATTTTCATACTCCCGGGGTCAGGAAAATTCCATTTTTCAGACTCCCGGGGTCAGGAAAATTGGATTTTTTAACACTCCCGGGGTCAGGAAAATTGGATTTTTTTCACACTCCCAGGGTCAGGAAAATTGGGGTTTTTTCACACTCCCGGGGTCAAGAAAATCACATTTTTTCACACTCCCGGGGTAAGGAGATTCTGATTTTTTTCACACTCCCGGGGTCAAGAAAATCACATTTTTTCACACTCCCGGGGTCAGGAATTTCTGATTTTTTCACACTCCCGGTGTTAGGAAAATCACATTTTTCACACTCCCGGGGTCAAGAAAATCACATTTTTTCACACTCCCGGGGTCAGGAAATTCTGATATTTTTCACACTCCCGGGGTCAGGAAAATTGGATATTTTCACACTCCCGGGGTCAGGAAAATCAGATTTTTTTCATACTCCCGGGGTCAGGAAAATCACATTCTTTCACACTCCCTGGGTCAGGAAATTCTGATTTTATTCATACTCACCGTGTTAGGAAAATCATATTTTTCACACTCCCGGGGTCAGGAAAATTGGATTTTTTCACACTCCCGGGGTCAGGAGAATTTAATTTTTTTCACACTCCCGGGGTCAAGAAAATCATATTTTTTCACACTCCTGGGGTCAGGAAATTCTGATATTTTTCACACTCCCGGGGTCAGGAAAATCGGATATTTTCACACTCCCGGGGTCAGGAAAATCAGATTTTTTTTCACACTCCCGGGGTCAGGAAAATTGGATATTTTCATACTCCCGGGGTCAGGAAAATCGGATATTTTCACACTCCCGGGGTCAGGAAAATCAGATTTTTTTTCACACTCCCGGGGTCAGGAAAATTGCATTTTTCAGACTCCCGGGGTCAGGAAAATTGCATTTTTCATACTCCCGGGGTCAGGAAAATCAAAAAATTTTCACATTCCCGGTGTTAGGAAAATCACATTTTTCACACTCCCGGGGTCAGGAAAATTGGGTTTTTTCACACTCCCGGGGTCAAGAAAATCACATTTTTTCACACTCCCGGTGTCAGGACAATCACATTTTTTCACACTCCCAGGGTCAGGAAAATCGGATATTTTCACACTCCCGGGGTCAGGAAATTCTGATTTTTCACACTCCCGGGGTCAGGAAAATTGGATTTTTTCACACTCCCGGGGTCAGGAAAATTGGGTTTTTTTCACACTTCCGGGGTCAAGAAAATCACATTTTTTCACACTCCCGGGGTCAGGAGATTCTGAATTTTTTTCACACTCCCGGGGTCAAGAAAATCACATTTTTTCACACTCCCGGGGTCAGGAAATTCTAATTTTTTTAACACTCCCGGTGTTAGGAAAATCACATTTTTCACACTCCCGGGGTCAGAAAAATTGGGTTTTTTTCACACTTCCGGGGTCAAGAAAATCACATTTTTTCACACTCCTGGGGTCAGGAGATTCTGATTTTTTTCACACTCCCGGGGTCAAGAAAAGCACATTCTTTCACACTCACGGGGTCAGGAGAATCTGATTTTTTTCACACTCCCGGGGTCAAGAAAATCACATTTTTTCACACTCCCGGGGTCAGGAAATTCTGATTTTTCACACTCCCGGGGTCAGGAAAATTGGATTTTTTCACACTCCCGGGGTCAGGAAAATTGGGTTTTTTTCACACTTCCGGGGTCAAGAAAATCACATTTTTTCACACTCCTGGGGTCAGGAGATTCTGATTTTTTTCACACTCCCGGGGTCAAGAAAATCACATTTTTTCACACTCCCGGGGTCAGGAAATTCTAATTTTTTTCACACATCCGGTGTTAGGAAAATCACATTTTTCACACTCCCGGGGTCAGAAAAATTGGGTTTTTTTCACACTTCCGGGGTCAAGAAAATCACATTTTTTCACACTCCTGGGGTCAGGAGATTCTGATTTTTTTCACACTCCCGGGGTCAAGAAAATCACATTTTTTCACACTCCCAGGGTCAGGAGAATTTAATTTTTTTCACACTCCCGGGGTCAAGAAAATCACTTTTTTCTCACTCCCGGGGTCAGGAGATTCTGATTTTTTTCACACTCCCGGGGTCAAGAAAATCACATTTTTTCACACTCCCGGGGTCAGGAATTTCTGATTTTTTTCACACTCCCGGTGTTAGGAAAATCACATTTTTCACACTCCCGGGGTAAAGAAAATCACATTTTTTCACACTCCCGGGATTAGGAAAATTGGATTTTTTTAACACTCCCGGGGTCAGGAAAATTGGGTTTTTTTCACACTCCCGGGGTCAAGAAAATCACATTTTTTCACACTCCTGGGGTCAGGAGATTCTGATTTTTTTCACACTCCCGGGGTCAAGAAAATCACATTTTTTCACACTCCCGGGGTCAGGAATTTCTGATTTTTTTCACACTCCCGGGGTCAGGAAATTCTGATTTTTTTCACACTCCCGGTGTTAGGAAAATCACATTTTTCATATTCCCGGAGTCAGGAAAATTGGATTTTTTTCACACTCCCAGGGACAGGAAAATTGCATTTTTTCACACTCCCGGGGTCAGGAAAATTGGATTTTTTCACACTCCCGGGGTCAGGAGAATTTAATTTTTTTCACACTCCCGGTGTTAGGAAAATCACATTTTTCACACTCCCGGGGTCAGGAAAATTGGATTTTTTCACACTCCCGGGGTCAGGAGAATTTAATTTTTTTCACACTCCCGGGGTCAAGAAAATCACATTTTTTCACACTCCCGGGGTCAGGAAATTCTGATATTTTTCATACTCCCGGGGTCAGGAAAATTGGATTTTTATCACACTCCCGGTGTCAGGAAAATTGGATATTTTCATTCTCCCAGGGTCAGGAAAATTGCATTTTTCAGACTCCCGGGGTCAGGAAAATCGCATTTTTCATACTCCCGGGGTCACGAAAATCCAAAATTTTTCACATTCCCGGTGTTAGGAAAATCACATTTTTCACACTCCCGGGGTCAGGAGATTCTGAATTTTTTCACACTCCCGGGGTTAAGAAAATCACATTTTTTCACACTCCCGGGGTCAGGAAATTCTAATTTTTTTCACACTCCCGGTGTTAGGAAAATCACATTTTTCACACTCCCGGGGTCAGAAAAATTGGATTTTTTCACACTCCCGGGGTCAGGAGAATTTAATTTTTTTCACACTCCCGGGGTCAAGAAAATCACATTTTATCACACTCCCGGGGTCAGGAGATTCTGATTTTTTTCACACTCCCGGGGTCAAGAAAATCACATTTTTTTCACACTCCCGGGGTCAGGAATTTCTGATTTTTTTCACACTCCCGGTGTTAGGAAAATCACATTTTTCACACTCCCGGTGTTAGGAAAATCACATTTTTCACACTCCCGGGGTCAGAAAAATTGGATTTTTTCACACTCCCGGGGTCAGGAGAATTTAATTTTTTTCACACTCCCGGGGTCAAGAAAATCACATTTTATCACACTCCCGGGGTCAGGAGATTCTGATTTTTTTCACACTCCCGGGGTCAAGAAAATCACATTCTTTCACACTCACGGGGTCAGGAGAATCTGATTTTTTTCACACTCCCGGGGTCAAGAAAATCACATTTTTTCACACTCCCGGGGTCAGGAAATTCTGATTTTTCACACTCCCGGGGTCAGGAAAATTGGGTTTTTTCACACTCCCGGGGTCAGGAAAATTGGGTTTTTCTCACACTTCCGGGGTCAAGAAAATCACATTTTTTCACACTCCCGGGGTCAGGAGATTCTGATTTTTTTCACACTCCCGGGGTCAAGAAAATCACATTTTTTCACACTCCCGGGGTCAGGAAATTCTAATTTTTTTCACACATCCGGTGTTAGGAAAATCACATTTTTCACACTCCCGGGGTCAGAAAAATTGGGTTTTTTTCACACTTCCGGGGTCAAGAAAATCACATTTTTTCACACTCCTGGGGTCAGGAGATTCTGATTTTTTTCACACTCCCGGGGTCAAGAAAATCACATTTTTTCACACTCCCAGGGTCAGGAGAATTTAATTTTTTTCACACTCCCGGGGTCAAGAAAATCACTTTTTTTCTCACTCCCGGGGTCAGGAGATTCTGATTTTTTTCACACTCCCGGGGTCAAGAAAATCACATTTTTTCACACTCCCGGGGTCAGGAATTTCTGATTTTTTTCACACTCCCGGTGTTAGGAAAATCACATTTTTCACACTCCCGGGGTAAAGAAAATCACATTTTTTCACACTCCCGGGATTAGGAAAATTGGATTTTTTTAACACTCCCGGGGTCAGGAAAATTGGATTTTTTTCACACTCCCAGGGTCAGGAAAATTGGGTTTTTTTCACACTCCCGGGGTCAAGAAAATCACATTTTTTCACACTCCTGGGGTCAAGAAAATCACATTTTTTCACACTCCCGGGGTCAGGAGATTCTGATTTTTTTCACACTCCCGGAGTCAGGAAATTCTGATATTTTTCACACTCCCGGGGTCAGGAGATTCTGATTTTTTTCACACTCCCGGGGTCAAGAAAATCACATTTTTTCACACTCCCGGGGTCAGGAAATTCTGATATTTTTCACACTCCCGGGGTCAGGAAAATTGGATATTTTCACACTCCCGGGGTCAGGAAAATCAGATTTTTTTCATACACCCGGGGTCAGGAAAATCACATTTTTTCACACTCCCTGGGTCAGGAAATTCTGATTTTATTCATACTCACCGTGTTAGGAAAATCATATTTTTCACACTCCCGGGGTCAGGAAAATTGGATTTTTTCACACTCCCGGGGTCAGGAAATTCTGATATTTTTCACACTCCCGGGGTCAGGAAAATCGGATATTTTCACACTCCCGGGGTCAGGAAAATCAGATTTTTCACACTCCTGGGGTCAGGAGATTCTGATTTTTTTCACACTCCCGGGGTCAAGAAAATCACATTTGTTCACACTCCCGGGTTCAGGAAATTTTGATTTTTTTTCACACTCCAGGTGTTAGGAAAATCACATTTTTCACAGTCCTGGAGTCAAGAAAATTTGATTTTTTCACACTCCCGGGGTCAGGAGAATTAAATTTTTTTCACACTCCCGGGGTCAGGAAAATTGAATTTTTTCACACTCCCGGGGTCAGGAAAATTGGATTTTTTCACACTCCCGGGGTCAGGAGAATTTAATTTTTTTCACACTCCCGGTGTTAGGAAAATCACATTTTTCACACTCCCGGGGTCAGGAAAATTGGATTTTTTCACACTCCGGGGGTCAGGAGAATTTAATTTTTTTCACACTCCCGCGGTGAACAAAATCACATTTTTTCACACCCCCGGGGTCAGGAAATTCTGATATTTTTCATACTCCCGGGGTCAGGAAAATCGGATATTTTCACACTCCCGGGGTCAGGAAAATCAGATTTGTTTTTCACACTCCCGGGGTTAGGAAAATTGGATATTTTCATACTCCCGGGGTCAGGAAAATCGGATATTTTTCACAATCCCGGGGTCAGGAAAATTGCATTTTTCAGACTCCCGGGGTCAGGAAAATTGGATTTTTTTCACACTCCCGGGGTCAGGAATTTCTGATTTTTTCACACTCCCGGTGTTAGGAAAATCACATTGTTCACACTCCCGGGGTCAAGAAAATCACATTTTTTCACACTCCCGGGGTCAGGAAATTCTGATATTTTTCACACTCCCGGGGTCAGGAAAATTGGATATTTTCACACTCCCGGGGTCAGGAAAATCAGATTTTTTTCATACACCCGGGGTCAGGAAAATCACATTTTTTCACACTCCCTGGGTCAGGAAATTCTGATTTTATTCATACTCACCGTGTTAGGAAAATCATATTTTTCACACTCCCGGGGTCAGGAAAATTGGATTTTTTCACACTCCCGGGGTCAGGAAATTCTGATATTTTTCACACTCCCGGGGTCAGGAAAATCGGATATTTTCACACTCCCGGGGTCAGGAAAATCAGATTTTTCACACTCCTGGGGTCAGGAGATTCTGATTTTTTTCACACTCCCGGGGTCAAGAAAATCACATTTTTTCACACTCCCAGTGTCAGGAGAATTTAATTTTTTTCACACTCCCGGGGTCAAGAAAATCACTTTTTTTCACACTCCCGACGTCAGGAGATTCTGATTTTTTTCACACTCCCGGGGTCAAGAAAATCACATTTTTTTCACACTCCCGGGGTCAGGAATTTCTGATTTTTTTCACACTCCCGGTGTTAGGAAAATCACATTTTTCACACTCCCGGGGTAAAGAAAATCACATTTTTTCACACTCCCGGGGTCAGGAAAATTGGATTTTTTTAACACTCCCGGGGGCAGGAAAATCACATTTTTTCACACTCCTGGGGTCAGGAGATTCTGATTTTTTTCACACTCCCTGGGTCAAGAAAATCACATTTTTTCACACTCCCGGGGTCAGGAAAATTGGATTTTTTCACACTCCCGGGGTCAGGAGAATTTAATTTTTTTCACACTCCCGGGGTGAACAAAATCACATTTTTTCACACTCCCGGGGTCAGGAAATTCTGATATTTTTCATACTCCCGGGGTCAGGAAAATTGGATTTTTTTCACACACCCGGTGTCAGGAAAATTGGATTTTTTCACACTCCCGGGGTCAGGAGAATTTAATTTTTTTCACACTCCCGCAGTGAAAAAAATCACATTTTTTCACACTCCCAGGGTCAGGAAATTCTGATATTTTTCATACTCCCGGGGTCAGGAAAATTGGATTTTTTTCACACTCCCGGTGTCAGGAAAATTGGATATTTTCATTCTCCCGGGGTCAGGAAAATCCAAAAATTTTCACATTACCGGAGTTAGGAAAATCACATTCTTCACACTCCCGGGGTCAGGAAAATTGGGTTTTTTTCACACTCCCAGTGTCAAGAAAATCACATTTTTTCACACTCCCGGGGTCAGGAAATTGGTTTTTTTTAACACTCCCGGGGTCAGGAAAATTGGATTTTTTTCACACTCCCGGGGTCACAAAAATTGAATTTTTTCACAGTCCCGGGGTCAGGAAAATTGGATATTTTTACACTCCCGGGGTCAGGAGAATTTAATTTTTTTCACACTCCCGGTGTTAGGAAAATCACATTTTTCACACTCCCGGGGTCAGGAAAATTGGATTTTTTCACACTCCCGGGGTCAGGAGAATTTAATTTTTTTCACACTCCCGGGGTGAACAAAATCACATTTTTTCACATCCCGGGGTCAGGAAATTCTGATATTTTTCATTCTCCCGGGGTCAGGAAAATTGGATTTTTTTCACACTCCCGGTGTCAGGAAAATTGGATATTTTCATTCTCCCGGGGTCAGGAAAATCGCATTTTTCATACTCCCGGGGTCAGGAAAATCCAAAAATTTTCACATTCCCTGAATTAGGAAAATCACATTTTTCACACTCCCGGGGTCAAGAAAATTGGGTTTTTTTCACACTCCCGGGGTCAGGAAAATTGGATTTTTTTCACATTCCTGGGGTCAGGAATTTCTGATTTTTTTCACACTCCCGGTGTTAGGAAAATCACAATTTTCACACTCCCAGGGTCAGAAAAATTGGATTGTTTCACACTCCCGGGGTCAGGAGAATTTAATTTTTTTCACACTCCCGGGGTCAGGAAAATTGGATTTTTTTAACACTCCCGGGGTCAGGAAAATTGGATTTTTTTCACACTCCCGGGGTCAGTAATTTCTGATTTTTTTCACACTCGCGGTGTTAGGAAAATCACATTTTTCACACTCCCAGGGTCAAGAAAATCACATTTTTTCACACTCCCAGGGTCAAGAAAATCACATTTTTTCACAATCCCTGGGTCAGGAGATTCTGATTTCTTTCACACTCCCGGGGTCAAGAAAATCACATTTTTTCACACTCCCGGGGTCAGGAAATTCTAATTTTTTTCACACTCCCGGTGTTAGGAAAATCACAATTTTCACACTCCCGGGGTCAGGAGATTCTGATTTTTTTCACACTCCCGGCATCAGGAAAATCGGATATTTTCACACACCCGGGGTCAGGAAAATCAGATTTTTTTAACACTCCCGGGGTCAGGAAAATTGGATTTTTTTCACACTCCCAGGGTCAGGAAAATTGGGGTTTTTTCACACTCCCGGGGTCAAGAAAATCACATTTTTTCACACTCCCGGGGTCAAGAAAATCACATTTTTTCACACTCCCTGGGTAAGGAGATTCTGATTTTTTTCACACTCCCGGGGTCAAGAAAATCACATTTTTTCACACTCCCGGGGTCAGGAGATTCTGATTTTTTTTCACACTCCCGGCGTCAAGAAAATCACATTTTTTCACACTCCCGGGGTCAGGAAATTCTAATTTTTTTCACACTCCCGGTGTTAGGAAAATCACATTTTTCACACTCCCGGGGTCAAGAAAATCACATTTTTTCACACTCCCGGGGTCAGGAAATTCTAATTTTTTTCACACTTCCGGGGTCAAGAAAATCACATTTTTTCACACTCCCGGGGTCAGGAGATTCTGATTTTTTTCACACTCCCGGGGTCAAGAAAATCACATTTTTTCACACTCCTTGGGTCAGGAAATTCTGATTTTTCACACTCCCGGGGTCAGGAAAATTGGATTTTTCACACTCCCGGGGTCAGGAAAATTGGGTTTTTTCACACTTCCGGGGTCAAGAAAATCACATTTTTTCACACTCCCGGGGTCAGGAGATTCTGATTTTTTTCACACTCCCGGGGTCAAGAAAATCACATTTTTTCACACTCCCGGGGTCAGGAAATTCTAAATTTTTTTCACACTCCCGGTGTTAGGAAAATCACATTTTTCACACTCCCAGGGTCAGAAAAATTGGGTTTTTTTCACACTTCCGGGGTCAAGAAAATCACATTTTTTCACACTCCTGGGGTCAGGAGATTCTGATTTTTTTCACAGTCCCACGGTCAAGAAAATCACATTTTTTCACACTCCCAGGGTCAGGATAATTTAATTTTTTTCACACTCCCGGGGTCAAGAAAATCACTTTTTTTCACACTCCCGAGGTCAGGAGATTCTGATTTTTTTCACAGTCCCGGGGTCAAGAAAATCACATTTTTTCACACTCCCAGGGTCTGGAGAATTTAATTTTTTTCACACTCCCGGGTCAAGAAAATCACTTTTTTTCACACTCCCGGGGTCAGGAGATTCTGATTTCTTTCACACTCCCGGGGTCAGGAAAATTGGGTTTTTTTCACACTCCCGGGGTCAAGAAAATCACGTTTTTCACACTCCCGGGGTCAGGAAAATTGGTTTTTTTAACACTCCCGGGGTCAGGAGAATGGGATTCTTTTAACACTCCCGGGGTCAGGAAAATTGAATTTTTTTCACACTCCCGGGGTCAGTAATTTCTGATTTTTTTCACACTCACGGTGTTAGGAAAATCACATTTTTCACACTCCCAGGGTCAAGAAAATCACATTTTTTCACACTCCCGGGGTCAAGAAAATCACATTTTTTCACACTCCCTGGGTCAGGAGATTCTGATTTCTTTCAGACTCCCGGGGTCAAGAAAATCACATTTTTTCACACTCCCGGGGTCAGGAAAATTGGATTTTTTTAACACTCCCGGGGTCAGGAAAATTGGATTTTTTTCACACTCCCGGGGTCAGGAAAATCAGATTTTTTTCAAACTCCCAGGGTCAGGAAAATTGGATTTTTTTCACTCTCCTGGTGTCAGGAAAATTGGATATTTTCACTCTCCCGGGGTCAGGAAAATTCCATTTTTCAGACTCCCGGGGTCAAGAAAATTGGATTTTTTTAACACTCCCGGGGTCAGGAGATTCTGATTTTTTTTCACACTCCCGGCGTCAAGAAAATCACATTTTTTCACACTCCCGGGGTCAGGAAATTCTAATTTTTTTCACACTCCCGGTGTTAGGAAAATCACATTTTTCACACTCCCGGGGTCAAGAAAATCACATTTTTTCACACTCCCGGGGTCAGGAAATTCTAATTTTTTTCACACTTCCGGGGTCAAGAAAATCACATTTTTTCACACTCCCGGGGTCAGGAGATTCTGATTTTTTTCACACTCCCGGGGTCAAGAAAATCACATTTTTTCACACTCCCGGGGTCAGGAGATTCTGATTTTTTTTCACACTCCCGGCGTCAAGAAAATCACATTTTTTCACACTCCCGGGGTCAGGAAATTCTAATTTTTTTCACACTCCCGGTGTTAGGAAAATCACATTTTTCACAATCCCGGGGTCAAGAAAATCACATTTTTTCACACTCCCGGGGTCAGGAAATTCTAATTTTTTTCACACTTCCGGGGTCAAGAAAATCACATTTTTTCACACTCCTGGGGTCAGGAGATTCTGATTTTTTTCACACTCCCGGGGTCAAGAAAATCACATTTTTTCACACTCCCGGGGTCAAGAAAATCACATTTTTTCACACTCCCGGGGTCAGGAGATTTTGATTTCTTTCATACTCCCGGGGTCAAGAAAATCACATTTTTTCACACTCCCAGGGTCAAGAAAATCACATTTTTTCACAATCCCTGGGTCAGGAGATTCTGATTTCTTTCACACTCCCGGGGTCAAGAAAATCACATTTTTTCACACTCCCGGGGTCAGGAAATTCTAATTTTTTTCACACTCCCGGTGTTAGGAAAATCACAATTTTCACACTCCCGGGGTCAGGAGATTCTGATTTTTTTCACACTCCCGGCATCAGGAAAATCGGATATTTTCACACACCCAGGGTCAGGAAAATCAGATTTTTTTAACACTCCCGGTGTCAGGAAAATTGGATTTTTTTCACACTCCCAGGGTCAGGAAAATTGGGGTTTTTTCGCACTCCCGGGGTCAAGAAAATCACATTTTTTCACACTCCCGGGGTCAAGAAAATCACATTTTTTCACACTCCCGGGGTAAGGAGATTCTGATTTTTTTCACACTCCCGGGGTCAAGAAAATCACATTTTTTCACACTCCCGGGGTCAGGAGATTCTGATTTTTTTCACACTCCCGGCGTCAAGAAAATCACATTTTTTAACACTCCCGGGGTCAGGAAATTCTAATTTTTTCACACTCCCGGTGTTAGGAAAATCACATTTTTCACACTCCCGGGGTCAAGAAAATCACATTTTTTCACACTCCCAGGGTCAGGAAATTCTGATATTTTTCACACTCCCGGGGTCAGGAAAATCGGATATTTTCACACCCCCGGGGTCAGGGAAATCAGATTTTTTTCATACTCCCGGGGTCAGGAAAATTGGATTTTTTTCACACTCCCGGTGTCAGGAAAATTGGATATTTTCATTCTCCCGGGGTCAGGAAAATCGCATTTTTCATACTCCCGGGGTCAGGAAAATCCAAAAATTTTCACATTCCCTGAGTTAGGAAAATCACATTTTTCACACTCCCGGGGTCAGGAAAATTGTGTTTTTTTCACACTCCCGGGGTCAGGAAAATTGGATTTTTTTCACATTCCTGGGGTCAGGAATTTCTGATTTTTTTCACACTCGCGGTGTTAGGAAAATCACATTTTTCACACTCCCAGGGTCAAGAAAATCACATTTTTTCACACTCCCGGGGTCAAGAAAATCACATTTTTTCACACTCCCGGGCTCAGGAGATTCTGATTTCTATCACACTCCCGGGGTCAAGAAAATCACATTTTTTCACACTCCCGGGGTCAGGAAATTCTAATTTTTTTCACACTCCCGGTGTTAGGAAAATCACAATTTTCACACTCCCAGGGTCAGAAAAATTGGATTGTTTCACACTCCCGGGGTCAGGAGAATTTATTTTTTTCACACTCCCGGGGTCAGGAAAATGGGATTCTTTTAACACTCCCGGGGTCAAGAAAATTGGATTTTTTCACACTCCTGGGGTCAGGAATTTCTGATTTTTTTCACACTCGCGGTGTTAGGAAAATCACATTTTTCACACTCCCAGGGTCAAGAAAATCACATTTTTTCACACTCCCGGGGTCAAGAAAATCACATTTTTTCACACTCCCGGGGTCAGGAGATTTTGATTTCTTTCACACTCCCAGGGTCAAGAAAATCACATTTTTTCACACTCCTGGGGTCAGGAAAATTGGATTTTTTTAACACTCCTGGGGTCAGGAAAATTGGATTTTTTTCACACTCCCGGGGTCAGTAATTTCTGATTTTTTTCACACTCGCGGTGTTAGGAAAATCACATTTTTCACACTCCCAGGGTCAAGAAAATCACATTTTTTCACACTCCCAGGGTCAAGAAAATCACATTTTTTCACAATCCCTGGGTCAGGAGATTCTGATTTCTTTCACACTCCCGGGGTCAAGAAAATCACATTTTTTCACACTCCCGGGGTCAGGAAATTCTAATTTTTTTCACACTCCCGGTGTTAGGAAAATCACAATTTTCACACTCCCGGGGTCAGGAGATTCTGATTTTTTTCACACTCCCGGCATCAGGAAAATCGGATATTTTCACACACCCGGGGTCAGGAAAATCAGATTTTTTTAACACTCCCGGGGTCAGGAAAATTGGATTTTTTTCACACTCCCAGGGTCAGGAAAATTGGGGTTTTTTCACACTCCCGGGGTCAAGAAAATCACATTTTTTCACACTCCCGGGGTCAAGAAAATCACATTTTTTCACACTCCCGGGGTAAGGAGATTCTGATTTTTTTCACACTCCCGGGGTCAAGAAAATCACATTTTTTCACACTCCCGGGGTCAGGAGATTCTGATTTTTTTCACACTCCCGGGATCAAGAAAATCACATTTTTTCACACTCCCGGGGTCAGGAAATTCTAATTTTTTTCACACTCCCGGTGTTAGGAAAATCACATTTTTCACACTCCCGGCGTCAGGAGATTCTGATTTTTTCACACTCCCGGGGTCAAGAAAATCACATTTTTTTCACACTCCCGGGGTCAGGAATTTCTGATTTTTTTCACACTCCTGGTGTTAGGAAAATCACATTTTTCACACTCCCGGGGTAAAGAAAATTACATTTTTTCACACTCCCGGGGTCAGGAAAATTGGATTTTTTTAACACTCCCGGGGGCAGGAAAATCACATTTTTTCACACTCCTGGGGTCAGGAGATTCTGATTTTTTTCACACTCCCTGGGTCAAGAAAATAATATTTTTCCACACTCCTGGGGTCAGGAGATTCTGATTTTTTTCACACTCCCGGGGTCAGGAAATTCTGATATTTTTCACACTCCCGGGGTCAGGAGATTCTGATATTTTTCACACTCCCGGGTTCAGGAAATTCTGATTTTTTTTCACACTCCCGGTGTTAGGAAAATCACATTTTTCACATTCCTGGAGTCAAGAAAATTTGATTTTTTCACACTCCCGGGGTCAGGAGAATTAAATTTTTTTTACACTCCCGGGGTCAGGAAAATTGAATTTTTTCACACTCCCGGGGTCAGGAAAATTGGATTTTTTCACACTCCTGGGGTCAGGAGAATTTAATTTTTTTCACACTCCCGGGGTGAACAAAATCACATTTTTTCACACTCCCAGGGTCAGGAAATTCTGATATTTTTCATACTCCCGGGGTCAGGAAAATTGGATTTTTTTCACACTCCCGGTGTCAGGAAAATTGGATTTTTTCACACTCCCGGGGTCAGGAGAATTTAATTTTTTTCACACTCCCGCAGTGAACAAAATCACATTTTTTCACACTCCCAGGGTCAGGAAATTCTGATATTTTTCATACTCCCGGGGTCAGGAAAATTGGATTTTTTTCACACTCCCGGTGTCAGGAAAATTGGATATTTTCATTCTCCCGGGGTCAGGAAAATCGCATTTTTCATACTCCCGGGGTCAGGAAAATCCATAAATTTTCACATTACCGGAGTTAGGAAAATCACATTTTTCACACTCCCGGGGTCAGGAAAATTGGGTTTTTTTCACACTCCCAGTGTCAAGAAAATCACATTTTTTCACACTCCCGGGGTCAGGAAATTGGTTTTTTTTAACACTCCCGGGGTCAGGAAAATTGGATTTTTTTCACACTCCCGGGGTCAGGAAAATTGAATTTTTTCACAGTCCCGGGGTCAGGAAAATTGGATATTTTCACACTCCCGGGGTCAGGAGAATTTAATTTTTTTTCACACTCCCGGTGTTAGGAAAATCACATTTTTCACACTCCCGGGGTCAGGAAAATTGGATTTTTTCACACTCCCGGGGTCAGGAGAATTTAATTTTTTTCACACTCCCGGGGTGAACAAAATCACATTTTTTCACATCCCGGGGTCAGGAAATTCTGATATTTTTCATTCTCCCGGGGTCAGGAAAATTGGATTTTTTTCACACTCCCGGTGTCAGGAAAATTGGATATTTTCATTCTCCCGGGGTCAGGAAAATCGCATTTTTCATACTCCCGGGGTCAGGAAAATCCAAAAATTTTCACATTCCCTGAGTTAGGAAAATCACATTTTTCACACTCCCGGGGTCAGGAAAATTGGGTTTTTTTCACACTCCCGGGGTCAGGAAAATTGGATTTTTTTCACATTCCTGGGGTCAGGAATTTCTGATTTTTTTCACACTCGCGGTGTTAGGAAAATCACATTTTTCACACTCCCAGGGTCAAGAAAATCACATTTTTTCACACTCCCAGGGTCAAGAAAATCACATTTTTTCACACTCCCGGGCTCAGGAGATTCTGATTTCTTTCACACTCCCGGGGTCAAGAAAATCACATTTTTTCACACTCCCGGGGTCAGGAAATTCTAATTTTTTTCACACTCCCGGTGTTAGTAAAATCACAATTTTCACACTCCCAGGGTCAGAAAAATTGGATTGTTTCACACTCCCGGGGTCAGGAGAATTTATTTTTTTTCACACTCCCGGGGTCAGGAAAATGGGATTCTTTTAACACTCCCGGGGTCAAGAAAATTGGATTTTTTCACACTCCTGGGGTCAGGAATTTCTGATTTTTTTCACACTCGCGGTGTTAGGAAAATCACATTTTTCACACTCCCAGGGTCAAGAAAATCACATTTTTTCACACTCCCGGGGTCAAGAAAATCACATTTTTTCACACTCCCGGGGTCAGGAGATTTTGATTTCTTTCACACTAACAGGGTCAAGAAAATCACATTTTTTCACACTCCCGGGGTCAGGAAAATTGGATTTTTTTAACACTCCCGGGGTCAGGAAAATTGGATTTTTTTCACACTCCCGGGGTCAGTAATTTCTGACTTTTTTTCACACTCGCGGTGTTAGGAAAATCACATTTTTCACACTCCCAGGGTCAAGAAAATCACATTTTTTCACACTCCCAGGGTCAAGAAAATCACATTTTTTCACAATCCCTGGGTCAGGAGATTCTGATTTCTTTCACACTCCCGGGGTCAAGAAAATCACATTTTTTCACACTCCCGGGGTCAGGAAATTCTAATTTTTTTCACACTCCCGGTGTTAGGAAAATCACAATTTTCACACTCCCGGGGTCAGGAGATTCTGATTTTTTCCACACTCCCGGCATCAGGAAAATCGGATATTTTCACACACCCGGGGTCAGGAAAATCAGATTTTTTTAACACTCCCGGGGTCAGGAAAATTGGATTTTTTTCACACTCCCAGGGTCAGGAAAATTGGGGTTTTTTCACACTCCCGGGGTCAAGAAAATCACATTTTTTCACACTCCCGGGGTCAAGAAAATCACATTTTTTCACACTCCCTGGGTAAGGAGATTCTGATTTTTTTCACACTCCCGGGGTCAAGAAAATCACATTTTTTCACACTCCCGGGGTCAGGAGATTCTGATTTTTTTTCACACTCCCGGCGTCAAGAAAATCACATTTTTTCACACTCCCGGGGTCAGGAAATTCTAATTTTTTTCACACTCCCGGTGTTAGGAAAATCACATTTTTCACACTCCCGGGGTCAAGAAAATCACATTTTTTCACACTCCCGGGGTCAGGAAATTCTAATTTTTTTCACACTTCCGGGGTCAAGAAAATCACATTTTTTCACACTCCCGGGGTCAGGAGATTCTGATTTTTTTCACACTCCCGGGGTCAAGAAAATCACATTTTTTCACACTCCTTGGGTCAGGAAATTCTGATTTTTCACACTCCCGGGGTCAGGAAAATTGGATTTTTCACACTCCCGGGGTCAGGAAAATTGGGTTTTTTCACACTTCCGGGGTCAAGAAAATCACATTTTTTCACACTCCCGGGGTCAGGAGATTCTGATTTTTTTCACACTCCCGGGGTCAAGAAAATCACATTTTTTCACACTCCCGGGGTCAGGAAATTCTAAATTTTTTTCACACTCCCGGTGTTAGGAAAATCACATTTTTCACACTCCCAGGGTCAGAAAAATTGGGTTTTTTTCACACTTCCGGGGTCAAGAAAATCACATTTTTTCACACTCCTGGGGTCAGGAGATTCTGATTTTTTTCACAGTCCCACGGTCAAGAAAATCACATTTTTTCACACTCCCAGGGTCAGGATAATTTAATTTTTTTCACACTCCCGGGGTCAAGAAAATCACTTTTTTTCACACTCCCGAGGTCAGGAGATTCTGATTTTTTTCACAGTCCCGGGGTCAAGAAAATCACATTTTTTCACACTCCCAGGGTCTGGAGAATTTAATTTTTTTCACACTCCCGGGTCAAGAAAATCACTTTTTTTCACACTCCCGGGGTCAGGAGATTCTGATTTCTTTCACACTCCCGGGGTCAGGAAAATTGGGTTTTTTTCACACTCCCGGGGTCAAGAAAATCACGTTTTTCACACTCCCGGGGTCAGGAAAATTGGTTTTTTTAACACTCCCGGGGTCAGGAGAATGGGATTCTTTTAACACTCCCGGGGTCAGGAAAATTGAATTTTTTTCACACTCCCGGGGTCAGTAATTTCTGATTTTTTTCACACTCACGGTGTTAGGAAAATCACATTTTTCACACTCCCAGGGTCAAGAAAATCACATTTTTTCACACTCCCGGGGTCAAGAAAATCACATTTTTTCACACTCCCTGGGTCAGGAGATTCTGATTTCTTTCAGACTCCCGGGGTCAAGAAAATCACATTTTTTCACACTCCCGGGGTCAGGAGATTCTGATTTTTTTCACACTCCCGGGGTCAAGAAAATCACATTTTTTCACACTCCCGGGGTCAGGAGATTCTGATTTTTTTTCACACTCCCGGCGTCAAGAAAATCACATTTTTTCACACTCCCGGGGTCAGGAAATTCTAATTTTTTTCACACTCCCGGTGTTAGGAAAATCACATTTTTCACAATCCCGGGGTCAAGAAAATCACATTTTTTCACACTCCCGGGGTCAGGAAATTCTAATTTTTTTCACACTTCCGGGGTCAAGAAAATCACATTTTTTCACACTCCTGGGGTCAGGAGATTCTGATTTTTTTCACACTCCCGGGGTCAAGAAAATCACATTTTTTCACACTCCCGGGGTCAAGAAAATCACATTTTTTCACACTCCCGGGGTCAGGAGATTTTGATTTCTTTCATACTCCCGGGGTCAAGAAAATCACATTTTTTCACACTCCCAGGGTCAAGAAAATTACATTTTTTCACAATCCCTGGGTCAGGAGATTCTGATTTCTTTCACACTCCCGGGGTCAAGAAAATCACATTTTTTCACACTCCCGGGGTCAGGAAATTCTAATTTTTTTCACACTCCCGGTGTTAGGAAAATCACAATTTTCACACTCCCGGGGTCAGGAGATTCTGATTTTTTTCACACTCCCGGCATCAGGAAAATCGGATATTTTCACACACCCAGGGTCAGGAAAATCAGATTTTTTTAACACTCCCGGTGTCAGGAAAATTGGATTTTTTTCACACTCCCAGGGTCAGGAAAATTGGGGTTTTTTCGCACTCCCGGGGTCAAGAAAATCACATTTTTTCACACTCCCGGGGTCAAGAAAATCACATTTTTTCACACTCCCGGGGTAAGGAGATTCTGATTTTTTTCACACTCCCGGGGTCAAGAAAATCACATTTTTTCACACTCCCGGGGTCAGGAGATTCTGATTTTTTTCACACTCCCGGGGTCAAGAAAATCACATTTTTTAACACTCCCGGGGTCAGGAAATTCTAATTTTTTCACACTCCCGGTGTTAGGAAAATCACATTTTTCACACTCCCGGGGTCAAGAAAATCACATTTTTTCACACTCCCAGGGTCAGGAAATTCTGATATTTTTCACACTCCCGGGGTCAGGAAAATCGGATATTTTCACACCCCCGGGGTCAGGGAAATCAGATTTTTTTCATACTCCCGGGGTCAGGAAAATTGGATTTTTTTCACACTCCCGGTGTCAGGAAAATTGGATATTTTCATTCTCCCGGGGTCAGGAAAATCGCATTTTTCATACTCCCGGGGTCAGGAAAATCCAAAAATTTTCACATTCCCTGAGTTAGGAAAATCACATTTTTCACACTCCCGGGGTCAGGAAAATTATGTTTTTTTCACACTCCCGGGGTCAGGAAAATTGGATTTTTTTCACATTCCTGGGGTCAGGAATTTCTGATTTTATTCACACTCGCGGTGTTAGGAAAATCACATTTTTCACACTCCCAGGGTCAAGAAAATCACATTTTTTCACACTCCCGGGGTCAAGAAAATCACATTTTTTCACACTCCCGGGCTCAGGAGATTCTGATTTCTATCACACTCCCGGGGTCAAGAAAATCACATTTTTTCACACTCCCGGGGTCAGGAAATTCTAATTTTTTTCACACTCCCGGTGTTAGGAAAATCACAATTTTCACACTCCCAGGGTCAGAAAAATTGGATTGTTTCACACTCCCGGGGTCAGGAGAATTTATTTTTTTCACACTCCCGGGGTCAGGAAAATGGGATTCTTTTAACACTCCCGGGGTCAAGAAAATTGGATTTTTTCACACTCCTGGGGTCAGGAATTTCTGATTTTTTTCACACTCGCGGTGTTAGGAAAATCACATTTTTCACACTCCCAGGGTCAAGAAAATCACATTTTTTCACACTCCCGGGGTCAAGAAAATCACATTTTTTCACACTCCCGGGGTCAGGAGATTTTGATTTCTTTCACACTCCCAGGGTCAAGAAAATCACATTTTTTCACACTCCCGGGGTCAGGAAAATTGGATTTTTTTAACACTCCTGGGGTCAGGAAAATTGGATTTTTTTCACACTCCCGGGGTCAGTAATTTCTGATTTTTTTCACACTCGCGGTGTTAGGAAAATCACATTTTTCACACTCCCAGGGTCAAGAAAATCACATTTTTTCACACTCCCAGGGTCAAGAAAATCACATTTTTTCACAATCCCTGGGTCAGGAGATTCTGATTTCTTTCACACTCCCGGGGTCAAGAAAATCACATTTTTTCACACTCCCGGGGTCAGGAAATTCTAATTTTTTTCACACTCCCGGTGTTAGGAAAATCACAATTTTCACACTCCCGGGGTCAGGAGATTCTGATTTTTTTCACACTCCCGGCATCAGGAAAATCGGATATTTTCACACACCCGGGGTCAGGAAAATCAGATTTTTTTAACACTCCCGGGGTCAGGAAAATTGGATTTTTTTCACACTCCCAGGGTCAGGAAAATTGGGGTTTTTTCACACTCCCGGGGTCAAGAAAATCACATTTTTTCACACTCCCGGGGTCAAGAAAATCACATTTTTTCACACTCCCGGGGTAAGGAGATTCTGATTTTTTTCACACTCCCGGGGTCAAGAAAATCACATTTTTTCACACTCCCGGGGTCAGGAGATTCTGATTTTTTTCACACTCCCGGGATCAAGAAAATCACATTTTTTCACACTCCCGGGGTCAGGAAATTCTAATTTTTTTCACACTCCCGGTGTTAGGAAAATCACATTTTTCACACTCCCGGCGTCAGGAGATTCTGATTTTTTTCACACTCCCGGGGTCAAGAAAATCACATTTTTTTCACACTCCCGGGGTCAGGAATTTCTGATTTTTTTCACACTCCTGGTGTTAGGAAAATCACATTTTTCACACTCCCGGGGTAAAGAAAATTACATTTTTTCACACTCCCGGGGTCAGGAAAATTGGATTTTTTTAACACTCCCGGGGGCAGGAAAATCACATTTTTTCACACTCCTGGGGTCAGGAGATTCTGATTTTTTTCACACTCCCTGGGTCAAGAAAATCATATTTTTCCACACTCCTGGGGTCAGGAGATTCTGATTTTTTTCACACTCCCGGGGTCAGGAAATTCTGATATTTTTCACACTCCCGGGGTCAGGAGATTCTGATATTTTTCACACTCCCGGGTTCAGGAAATTCTGATTTTTTTTCACACTCCCGGTGTTAGGAAAATCACATTTTTCACATTCCTGGAGTCAAGAAAATTTGATTTTTTCACACTCCCGGGGTCAGGAGAATTAAATTTTTTTTACACTCCCGGGGTCAGGAAAATTGAATTTTTTCACACTCCCGGGGTCAGGAAAATTGGATTTTTTCACACTCCCGGGGTCAGGAGAATTTAATTTTTTTCACACTCCCGGGGTGAACAAAATCACATTTTTTCACACTCCCAGGGTCAGGAAATTCTGATATTTTTCATACTCCCGGGGTCAGGAAAATTGGATTTTTTTCACACTCCCGGTGTCAGGAAAATTGGATTTTTTCACACTCCCGGGGTCAGGAGAATTTAATTTTTTTCACACTCCCGCAGTGAACAAAATCACATTTTTTCACACTCCCAGGGTCAGGAAATTCTGATATTTTTCATACTCCCGGGGTCAGGAAAATTGGATTTTTTTCACACTCCCGGTGTCAGGAAAATTGGATATTTTCATTCTCCCGGGGTCAGGAAAATCGCATTTTTCATACTCCCGGGGTCAGGAAAATCCAAAAATTTTCACATTACCGGAGTTAGGAAAATCACATTTTTCACACTCCCGGGGTCAGGAAAATTGGGTTTTTTTCACACTCCCAGTGTCAAGAAAATCACATTTTTTCACACTCCCGGGGTCAGGAAATTGGTTTTTTTTAACACTCCCGGGGTCAGGAAAATTGGATTTTTTTCACACTCCCGGGGTCAGGAAAATTGAATTTTTTCACAGTCCCGGGGTCAGGAAAATTGGATATTTTCACACTCCCGGGGTCAGGAGAATTTAATTTTTTTTCACACTCCCGGTGTTAGGAAAATCACATTTTTCACACTCCCGGGGTCAGGAAAATTGGATTTTTTCACACTCCCGGGGTCAGGAGAATTTAATTTTTTTCACACTCCCGGGGTGAACAAAATCACATTTTTTCACATCCCGGGGTCAGGAAATTCTGATATTTTTCATTCTCCCGGGGTCAGGAAAATTGGATTTTTTTCACACTCCCGGTGTCAGGAAAATTGGATATTTTCATTCTCCCGGGGTCAGGAAAATCGCATTTTTCATACTCCCGGGGTCAGGAAAATCCAAAAATTTTCACATTCCCTGAGTTAGGAAAATCACATTTTTCACACTCCCGGGGTCAGGAAAATTGGGTTTTTTTCACACTCCCGGGGTCAGGAAAATTGGATTTTTTTCACATTCCTGGGGTCAGGAATTTCTGATTTTTTTCACACTCGCGGTGTTAGGAAAATCACATTTTTCACACTCCCAGGGTCAAGAAAATCACATTTTTTCACACTCCCGGGGTCAAGAAAATCACATTTTTTCACACTCCCGGGCTCAGGAGATTCTGATTTCTTTCACACTCCCGGGGTCAAGAAAATCACATTTTTTCACACTCCCGGGGTCAGGAAATTCTAATTTTTTTCACACTCCCGGTGTTAGTAAAATCACAATTTTCACACTCCCAGGGTCAGAAAAATTGGATTGTTTCACACTCCCGGGGTCAGGAGAATTTATTTTTTTTCACACTCCCGGGGTCAGGAAAATGGGATTCTTTTAACACTCCCGGGGTCAAGAAAATTGGATTTTTTCACACTCCTGGGGTCAGGAATTTCTGATTTTTTTCACACTCGCGGTGTTAGGAAAATCACATTTTTCACACTCCCAGGGTCAAGAAAATCACATTTTTTCACACTCCCGGGGTCAAGAAAATCACATTTTTTCACACTCCCGGGGTCAGGAGATTTTGATTTCTTTCACACTAACAGGGTCAAGAAAATCACATTTTTTCACACTCCCGGGGTCAGGAAAATTGGATTTTTTTAACACTCCCGGGGTCAGGAAAATTGGATTTTTTTCACACTCCCGGGGTCAGTAATTTCTGACTTTTTTTCACACTCGCGGTGTTAGGAAAATCACATTTTTCACACTCCCAGGGTCAAGAAAATCACATTTTTTCACACTCCCAGGGTCAAGAAAATCACATTTTTTCACAATCCCTGGGTCAGGAGATTCTGATTTCTTTCACACTCCCGGGGTCAAGAAAATCACATTTTTTCACACTCCCGGGGTCAGGAAATTCTAATTTTTTTCACACTCCCGGTGTTAGGAAAATCACAATTTTCACACTCCCGGGGTCAGGAGATTCTGATTTTTTTCACACTCCCGGCATCAGGAAAATCGGATATTTTCACACACCCGGGGTCAGGAAAATCAGATTTTTTTAACACTCCCGGGGTCAGGAAAATTGGATTTTTTTCACACTCCCAGGGTCAGGAAAATTGGGGTTTTTTCACACTCCCAGGGTCAAGAAAATCACATTTTTTCACACTCCCGGGGTCAAGAAAATCACATTTTTTCACACTCCCGGGGTAAGGAGATTCTGATTTTTTTCACACTCCCGGGGTCAAGAAAATCACATTTTTTCACACTCCCGGGGTCAGGAGATTCTGATTTTTTTCACACTCCCGGGGTCAAGAAAATCACATTTTTTCACACTCCCGGCGTCAGGAAATTCTAATTTTTTTCACACTCCCGGTGTTAGGAAAATCACATTTTTCACACTCCCGGTGTCAGGAAAATTGGATTGTTTCACACTCCCGGGGTCAGGAGAATTTATTTTTTTTCACACTCCCGGGGTCAGGAAAATGGGATTCTTTTAACACTCCCGGGGTCAAGAAAATTGGATTTTTTCACACTCCTGGGGTCAGGAATTTCTGATTTTTTTCACACTCGCGGTGTTAGGAAAATCACATTTTTCACACTCCCAGGGTCAAGAAAATCACATTTTTTCACACTCCCGGGGTCAAGAAAATCACATTTTTTCACACTCCCGGGGTCAGGAGATTTTGATTTCTTTCACACTAACAGGGTCAAGAAAATCACATTTTTTCACACTCCCGGGGTCAGGAAAATTGGATTTTTTTAACACTCCCGGGGTCAGGAAAATTGGATTTTTTTCACACTCCCGGGGTCAGTAATTTCTGACTTTTTTTCACACTCGCGGTGTTAGGAAAATCACATTTTTCACACTCCCAGGGTCAAGAAAATCACATTTTTTCACACTCCCAGGGTCAAGAAAATCACATTTTTTCACAATCCCTGGGTCAGGAGATTCTGATTTCTTTCACACTCCCGGGGTCAAGAAAATCACATTTTTTCACACTCCCGGGGTCAGGAAATTCTAATTTTTTTCACACTCCCGGTGTTAGGAAAATCACAATTTTCACACTCCCGGGGTCAGGAGATTCTGATTTTTTTCACACTCCCGGCATCAGGAAAATCGGATATTTTCACACACCCGGGGTCAGGAAAATCAGATTTTTTTAACACTCCCGGGGTCAGGAAAATTGGATTTTTTTCACACTCCCAGGGTCAGGAAAATTGGGGTTTTTTCACACTCCCAGGGTCAAGAAAATCACATTTTTTCACACTCCCGGGGTCAAGAAAATCACATTTTTTCACACTCCCGGGGTAAGGAGATTCTGATTTTTTTCACACTCCCGGGGTCAAGAAAATCACATTTTTTCACACTCCCGGGGTCAGGAGATTCTGATTTTTTTCACACTCCCGGGGTCAAGAAAATCACATTTTTTCACACTCCCGGCGTCAGGAAATTCTAATTTTTTTCACACTCCCGGTGTTAGGAAAATCACATTTTTCACACTCCCGGTGTCAGGAAAATTGGATATTTTCATACTCCCGGGGTCAGGAAAATTGGATTTTTTTAACACTCCCGGGGTCAGGAAAATTGGATTTTTTTCACACTCCCATGGTCAGGAAAATTGGTTTTTTTTTCACACTCCCGGGGTCAAGAAAATCACATTTTTCACACTCCCGGGGTAAGGAGATTCTGATTTTTTTCACACTCCCGGGGTCAGGAAAATTGGATATTTTCATACTCCCGGGGTCAGGAAAATCGGATATTTTCACACTCCCGGGGTCAGGAAAATTGCATTTTTTAGACTCCCGGGGTCAGGAAAATTGCATTTTTCATACTCCCTGGCTCAGGAAAATCAAAAAATTTTCACATTCCCGGTCTTAGGAAAATCACATTTTTCACACTCCCGGCGTCAGGAAAATTTGGTTTTTTTCACAGTCCCGGGGTCAAGAAAATCACATTTTTTCACACTCCCGGGGTCAGGAGATTCTGATTTTTATCACACTCCCGGGGTCAAGAAAATCACATTTTTTTCACACTCCCGGGGTCAGGAAATTCTGATTTTTCACACTCCCGGGGTCAGGAAAATTGGATTTTTTCACACTCCCGGGGTCAGGAAAATTGGGTTTTTTTCACACTTCCGGGGTCAAGAAAATCACATTTTTTCACACTCCCGGGGTCAGGAGATTCTGATTTTTTTCACACTCCCGGGGTCAAGAAAATCACATTTTTTCACACTCCCGGGGTCAGGAAATTCTAATTTTTTTCACACTCCCGGTGTTAGGAAAATCACATTTTTCACACTCCCGGGGTCAGAAAAATTGGGTTTTTTCACACTTCCGGGGTCGAGAAAATCACATTTTTTCACACTCCTGGGGTCAGGAGATTCTGATTTTTTCAACACTCCCGGGGTCAAGAAAATCACATTTTTTCACACTCCCAGGGTCAGGAGAATTTAATTTTTTTCACACTCCTGGGGTCAAGAAAATCACTTTTTTTCACACTCCCGGGGTCAGGAGATTCTGATTTTTTTCACACTCCCGGGGTCAAGAAAATCACATTTTTTCACACTCCCGGTGTTAGGAAAATCACATTGTTCACACTCCCGGGGTCAAGAAAATCACATTTTTTCACACTCCCGGGGTCAGGAAATTCTGATATTTTTCACACTCCCGGGGTCAGGAAAATTGGATATTTTCACACTCCCGGGGTCAGGAAAATCAGATTTTTTTCATACACCCGGGGTCAGGAAAATCACATTTTTTCACACTCTCTGGGTCAGGAAATTCTGATTTATTCATTCTCACCGTGTTAGGAAAATCATATTTTTCACACTCCCGGGGTCAGGAAAATTGGATTTTTTCACACTCCCGGGGTCAGGAGAATTTAATTTTTTTCACACTCCCGGGGTCAAGAAAATAATATTTTTTCACACTCCTGGGGACAGGAAATTCTGATATTTTTCACACTCCCGGGGTCAGGAAAATCGGATATTTTCACACTCCCGGGGTCAGGAAAATCAGATTTTTTCACACTCCTGGGGTCAGGAGATTCTGATTTTTTTCACACTCCCGGGGTCAAGAAAATCACATTTTTTCACACTCCTAGGGTCAGGAAAATTGGTTTTTTTTAACACTCCCGGGGTCAGGAAAATTGGATTTTTTTCACACTCCCGGGGTCAGGAAAATTGAATTTTTTCACACTCCCGGGGTCAGGAAAATTGGATTTTTTCACACTCCCGGGGTCAGGAGAATTTAATTTTTTTCACACTCCCGGGGTGAACAAAATCACATTTTTTCACATCCCGGGGTCAGGAAATTCTGATATTTTTCACACTCCCGGTGTCAGGAAAATTGGATATTTTCATTCTCCCGGGGTCAGGAAAATCGCATTTTTCATACTCCCGGGGTCAGGAAAATCCAAAAATTTTCACATTCCCTGAGTTAGGAAAATCACATTTTTCACACTCCCGGGGTCAGGAAAATTGGGTTTTTTTCACACTCCCGGGGTCAGGAAAATTGGATTTTTTTCACACTCCCGGGGTCAGGAATTTCTGATTTTTTTCACACTCGCGGTGTTAGGAAAATCACATTTTTCACACTCCCAGGGTCAAGAAAATGACATTTTTTCACACTCCCGGGGTCAAGAAAATCACATTTTTTCACACTCCCGGGGTCAGGAGATTCTCATTTCTTTCACACTCCCGGGGTCAAGAAAATCACATTTTTTCACACTCCCGGGGTAAGGAGATTCTGATTTTTTTCACACTCCCGGGGTCAAGAAAATCACATTTTTTCACACTCCCGGGGTCAGGAGATTCTGATTTTTTTCACACTCCCGGGGTCAAGAAAATCACATTTTTTCACACTCCCGGGGTCAGGAAATTCTAATTTTTTTCACACTCCCAGTGTTAGGAAAATCACATTTTTCACACTCCCGGGGCCAGAAAAATTGGGTTTTTTTCACACTTCCGGGGTCAAGAAAATCACATTTTTTCACAATCCCAGGGTCAGGAGATACTGATTTTTTTCACACTCCCGGCGTCAAGAAAATCACATTTTTTCACACTCACGGGGTCAGGAAATTCTGATTTTTCACACTCCCGGGGTCAGGAAAATTGGATTTTTCACACTCCCGGGGTCAGGAAAATTGGGTTTTTTTCACACTTCCGGGGTCAAGAAAATCACATTTTTTCACACTCCCGGGGTCAGGAGATTCTGATTTTTTTCACAGTCCCGGGGTCAAGAAAATCACAATTTTTCACACTCCCAGGGTCAGGAGAATTTAATTTTTTTCACACTCCCGGGGTCAAGAAAATCACTTTTTTTCACACTCCCGGGGTCAGGAGATTCTGATTTCTTTCACACTCCTGGGGTCAAGAAAATCACATTTTTTCACACTCCCGGGGTCAGGAAAATTGGGTTTTTTTCACACTCCCGGGGTCAAGAAAATCACATTTTTTCACACTCCTGGGGTCAGGAAAATTGGTTTTTTTTAACACTCCCGGGGTCAGGAAAATTGGATTTTTTTCACACTCCTGGGGTCAGGAAAATTGAATTTTTTCACACTCCCGGGGTCAGGAAAATTGGATTTTTTCACACTCCAAGGGTCAAGAGAATTTAATTTTTTTCACACTCCCGGGGTGAACAAAATCACATTTTTTCACATCCCGGGGTCAGGAAATTCTGATATTTTTCATACTCCCGGTGTCAGGAAAATTGGATTTTTTTCACACTCCCGGTGTCAGGAAAATTGGATATTTTCATTCTCCCGGGGTCAGGAAAATCGCATTTTTCATACTCCCGGGGTCAGGAAAATCCAAAAATTTTCACATTCCCTGAGTTAGGAAAATCACATTTTTCACACTCCCGGGGTCAGGAAAATTGGGTTTTTTTCACACTCCCGGGGTCAGGAAAATTGGATTTTTTTCACACTCCCGGGGTCAGGAATTTCTGATTTTTTTCACACTTGCGGTGTTAGGAAAATCACATTTTTCACACTTCCAGGGTCAAGAAAATGACATTTTTTCACACTCCCGGGGTCAAGAAAATCACATTTTTTCACACTCCCGAGGTCAGGTGATTCTCATTTCTTTCACACTCCCGGGGTCAAGAAAATCACATTTTTTCACACTCCCGGGGTCAGGAAATTCTAATTTTTTTCACACTCCCGGTGTTAGGAAAATCACAATTTTCACACTCCCGGGGTCAGAAAAATTGGATTGTTTCACACTCCCGGGGTCAGGAGAATTTGATTTTTTTCACACTCCCGGGGTCAGGAAAATGGGATTCTTTTAACACTCCCGGGGTCAGGAAAATTGGATTTTTTTCACACTCCCGGGGTCAGGAATTTCTGATTTTTTTCACACTCGTGGTGTTAGGAAAATCACATTTTTCACACTCCCAGGGTCAAGAAAATCACATTTTTTCACACTCCCGGGGTCAAGAAAATCACATTTTTTCACACTCCCGGGGTCAGGAGATTCTGATTTCTTTCACACTCCCGGGGTCAAGAAAATCACATTTTTTCACACTCCCGGGGTCAGGAAAATTGGATTTTTTTAACACTCCCGGGGTCAGGAAAATTGGATTTTTTTCACACTCCCGGGGTCAGTAATTTCTGATTTTTTTCACACTCGCGGTGTTAGGAAAATCACATTTTTCACACTCCCAGGGTCAAGAAAATCACATTTTTTCACACTCCCGGGGTCAAGAAAATCACATTTTTTCACACTCCCTGGGTCAGGAGATTCTGATTTCTTTCACACTCCCGGGGTCAAGAAAATCACATTTTTTCACACTCCCGGGGTCAGGAAATTCTAATTTTTTTCACACTCCTGGTGTTAGGAAAATCACAATTTTCACACTCCCGGGGTCAGGAGATTCTGATTTTTTTCACACTCCCGGCGTCAGGAAAATCGGATATTTTCACACACCCGGGGTCAGGAAAATCAGATTTTTTTCAAACTCCCAGGGTCAGGAAAATTGGATTTTTTTCACTCTCCCGGTGTCAGGAAAATTGGATATTTTCATACTCCCGGGGTCAGGAAAATTCCATTTTTCAGACTCCCGGGGTCAGGAAAATTGGATTTTTTTAACACTCCCGGGGTCAGGAAAATTGGATTTTTTTCACACTCCCAGGGTCAGGAAAATCACATTTTTTTCACACTCCCGGGGTCAAGAAAATCACATTTTTTCACACTCCCGGGGTAAGGAGATTCTGATTTTTTTCACACTCCCGGGGTCAAGAAAATCAAATTTTTTCACACTCCCGGGGTCAGGAGATTCTGATTTTTTTCACACTCCCGGGGTCAAGAAAATCACATTTTTTCACACTCCCGGGGTCAGGAAATTCTAATTTTTTTCACACTCCCGGTGTTAGGAAAATAACATTTTTCACACTCCCGGGGTCAGAAAAATTGGGTTTTTTTCACACTTCCGGGGTCAAGAAAAACACATTTTTTCACACTCCCAGGGTCAGGAGATTCTGATTTTTTTCACACTCCCGGGGTCAAGAAAATCACATTTTTTCACACTCCCGGGGTCAGGAAATTCTGATTTTTCACACTCCCGGGGTCAGGAAAATTGGATTTTTCACACTCCCGGGGTCAGGAAAATTGGGTTTTTTTCACACTTCCGGGGTCAAGAAAATCACATTTTTTCACACCCCCGGGGTCAGGAGATTCTGATTTTTTTCACACTCCCGGGGTCAAGAAAATCTCATTTTTTCACACTCCCGGGGTCAGGAAATTCTAATTTTTTTCACACTCCCGGTGTTAGGAAAATCACATTTTTCACACTCCCGGGGTCAGAAAAATTGGGTTTTTTTCACACTTCCGGGGTCAAGAAAATCACATTTTTTCACACTCCTGGGGTCAGGAGGTTCTGATTTTTTTCACAGTCCCGGGGTCAAGAAAATCACATTTTTTCACACTCCCAGGGTCAGGAGAATTTAATTTTTTTCACACTCCCGGGGTCAAGAAAATCACTTTTTTTCACACTCCCGGGGTCAGGAGATTCTGATTTCTTTCACACTCCCAGGGTCAGGAAAATTGGATTTTTTTCACACCCCCGGGGTCAGGAAAATCAGAATTTTTTCAAACTCCCAGGGTCAGGAAAATTGGATTTTTTTCACCCTCCCGGTGTCAGGAAAATTGGATATTTTCATACTCCCGGGGTCAGGAAAATTCCATTTTTCAGACTCCCGGGGTCAGGAAAATTGGATTTTTTTAACACTCCCGGGGTCAGGAAAATTGGATTTTTTTCACACTCCCGGGGTCAGGAAAATTGGGTTTTTTTCACACTCCCGGGGTCAAGAAAATCACATTTTTTCACACTCCCGGGGTCAGGAAAATTGGATTTTTTTAACACTCCCAGAGTCAGGAAAATTGGATTTTTTTCACACCCCCGTGGTCAGTAATTTCTGATTTTTTTCACACTCGCGGTGTTAGGAAAATCACATTTTTCACACTCCCAGGGTCAAGAAAATCACATTTTTTCACACTCCCGGGGTCAAGAAAATCACATTTTTTCACACTCCCGGGGTCAGGAGATTCTGATTTCTTTCACACTCCCGGGGTCAAGAAAATCACATTTTTTCACACTCCCGGGGTCAGGAAATTCTAAATTTTTTCACACTCTCGGTGTTAGGAAAATCACAATTTTCACACTCCCGAGGTCAGGAAAATCGGATATTTTCACACCCCCGGGGTCAGGAAAATCAGAATTTTTTCAAACTCCCAGGGTCAGGAAAATTGGATTTTTTTCACTCTCCCGGTGTCAGGAAAATTGGATATTTTCATACTCCCGGGGTCAGGAAAATTGGATTTTTTTAACACTCCCGGGGTCAGGAAAATTGGATTTTTTTCACACTCCCAGGGTCAGGAAAATTGGGTTATTTTCACACTCCCGGGGCAAGAAAATCACATTTTTTCACACTCCCGGGGTAAGGAGATTCTGATTTTTTTCACACTCCCAGGGTCAGGAAAATCACATTTTTTTCACACTCCCGGGGTCAAGAAAATCACATTTTTTCACACTCCCGGGGTAAGGAGATTCTGATTTTTTTCACACTCCCGGGGTCAAGAAAATCAAATTTTTTCACACTCCCGGGGTCAGGAGATTCTGATTTTTTTCACACTCCCGGGGTCAAGAAAATCACATTTTTTCACACTCCCGGGGTCAGGAAATTCTAATTTTTTTCACACTCCCGGTGTTAGGAAAATAACATTTTTCACACTCCCGGGGTCAGAAAAATTGGGTTTTTTTCACACTTCCGGGGTCAAGAAAAACACATTTTTTCACACTCCCAGGGTCAGGAGATTCTGATTTTTTTCACACTCCCGGGGTCAAGAAAATCACATTTTTTCACACTCCCGGGGTCAGGAAATTCTGATTTTTCACACTCCCGGGGTCAGGAAAATTGGATTTTTCACACTCCCGGGGTCAGGAAAATTGGGTTTTTTTCACACTTCCGGGGTCAAGAAAATCACATTTTTTCACACCCCCGGGGTCAGGAGATTCTGATTTTTTTCACACTCCCGGGGTCAAGAAAATCTCATTTTTTCACACTCCCGGGGTCAGGAAATTCTAATTTTTTTCACACTCCCGGTGTTAGGAAAATCACATTTTTCACACTCCCGGGGTCAGAAAAATTGGGTTTTTTTCACACTTCCGGGGTCAAGAAAATCACATTTTTTTCACACTCCTGGGGTCAGGAGGTTCTGATTTTTTTCACAGTCCCGGGGTCAAGAAAATCACATTTTTTCACACTCCCAGGGTCAGGAGAATTTAATTTTTTTCACACTCCCGGGGTCAAGAAAATCACTTTTTTTCACACTCCCGGGGTCAGGAGATTCTGATTTCTTTCACACTCCCAGGGTCAGGAAAATTGGATTTTTTTCACACCCCCGGGGTCAGGAAAATCAGAATTTTTTCAAACTCCCAGGGTCAGGAAAATTGGATTTTTTTCACCCTCCCGGTGTCAGGAAAATTGGATATTTTCATACTCCCGGGGTCAGGAAAATTCCATTTTTCAGACTCCCGGGGTCAGGAAAATTGGATTTTTTTAACACTCCCGGGGTCAGGAAAATTGGATTTTTTTCACACTCCCGGGGTCAGGAAAATTGGGTTTTTTTCACACTCCCGGGGTCAAGAAAATCACATTTTTTCACACTCCCGGGGTCAGGAAAATTGGATTTTTTTAACACTCCCAGGGTCAGGAAAATTGGATTTTTTTCACACCCCCGTGGTCAGTAATTTCTGATTTTTTTCACACTCGCGGTGTTAGGAAAATCACATTTTTCACACTCCCAGGGTCAAGAAAATCACATTTTTTCACACTCCCGGGGTCAAGAAAATCACATTTTTTCACACTCCCGGGGTCAGGAGATTCTGATTTCTTTCACACTCCCGGGGTCAAGAAAATCACATTTTTTCACACTCCCGGGGTCAGGAAATTCTAAATTTTTTCACACTCTCGGTGTTAGGAAAATCACAATTTTCACACTCCCGAGGTCAGGAAAATCGGATATTTTCACACCCCCGGGGTCAGGAAAATCAGAATTTTTTCAAACTCCCAGGGTCAGGAAAATTGGATTTTTTTCACTCTCCCGGTGTCAGGAAAATTGGATATTTTCATACTCCCGGGGTCAGGAAAATTGGATTTTTTTAACACTCCCGGGGTCAGGAAAATTGGATTTTTTTCACACTCCCAGGGTCAGGAAAATTGGGTTATTTTCACACTCCCGGGGCAAGAAAATCACATTTTTTCACACTCCCGGGGTAAGGAGATTCTGATTTTTTTCACACTCCCGGGGTCAAGAAAATCACATTTTTTCACACTCCCGGGGTCAGGATTTTCTGATTTTTTCACACTCCCTGTGTTAGGAAAATCACATTTTTCACACTCCCGGGGTCAAGAAAATCACATTTTTTCACACTCCCGGGGTCAGGAAATTCTGATATTTTTCACACTCCCGGGGTCAGGAAAATCGGATATTTTCACACTCCCGGGGTCAGGAAAATCAGATTTTTTTCATACTCCCGGGTCAGGAAAATCACATTTTTTCACACTCCCTGGGTCAGGAAATTCTGATTTTATTCACACTCACCGTGTTAGGAAAATCATATTTTTCTCACTCCCGGGGTCAGGAAAATTGGATTTTTTCACACTCCCGGGGTCAGGAGAATTTAATTTTTTTCACACTCCCGGGGTCAAGAAAATCATATTTTTTCACACTCCTTGGGTCAGGAAATTCTGATATTTTTCACACTCCCAGGGTCAGGAAAATCGGATATTTTCACACTCCCGGGGTCAGGAAAATCAGATTTTTTTCACACTCCCGGTGTCAGGACAATCACATTTTTTCACACTCCCAGGGTCAGGAAAATCGGATATTTTCACACTCCCGGGGTCAGGAAAATTGCATTTTTCAGACTCCCGGGGTCAGGAAAATTGCATTTTTCATACTCCCTGGCTCAGGAAAATCAAAAAATTTTCACATTCCCGGTCTTAGGAAAATCGCATTTTTCACACTCCCGGCGTCAGGAAAATTGGGTTTTTTTCACACTCCCGGGGTCAAGAAAATCATATTTTTTCACACTCCCGGGTTTATGAGATTCTGATTTTTTTCACACTCCCGGGGTCAAGAAAATCACATTTTTTTCACACTCCCGGGGTCAGGAAATTCTGATTTTTCACACTCCCGGGGTCAGGAAAATTGGATTTTTTCACACTCCCGGGGTCAGGAAAATTGGGTTTTTTTCACACTTCCGGGATCAAGAAAATCACATTTTTTCACACTCCCGGGGTCAGGAGATTCTGATTTTTTTCACACTCCCGGGGTCAAGAAAATCACATTTTTTCACACTCCCGGGGTCAGGAAATTCTAATTTTTTTCACACTCCCGGTGTTAGGAAAATCACATTTTTCACACTCCCGGGGTCAGAAAAATTGGGTTTTTTCACACTTCCGGGGTCGAGAAAATCACATTTTTTCACACTCCTGGGGTCAGGAGATTCTGATTTTTTTCACACTCCCGGGGTCAAGAAAATCACATTTTTTCACACTCCCAGGGTCAGGAGAATTTAATTTTTTTCACACTCCTGGGGTCAAGAAAATCACTTTTTTTCACACTCCCGGGGTCAGGAGATTCTGATTTTTTTCACACTCCCGGGGTCAAGAAAATCACATTTTTTCACACTCCCGGTGTTAGGAAAATCACATTGTTCACACTCCCGGGGTCAAGAAAATCACATTTTTTCACACTCCCGGGGTCAGGAAATTCTGATATTTTTCACACTCCCGGGGTCAGGAAAATTGGATATTTTCACACTCCCGGGGTCAGGAAAATCAGATTTTTTTCATACACCCGGGGTCAGGAAAATCACATTTTTTCACACTCCCTGGGTCAGGAAATTCTGATTTTATTCATACTCACCGTGTTAGGAAAATCATATTTTTCACACTCCCGGGGTCAGGAAAATTGGATTTTTTCACACTCCCGGGGTCAGGAGAATTTAATTTTTTTCACACTCCCGGGGTCAAGAAAATAATATTTTTTCACACTCCTGGGGACAGGAAATTCTGATATTTTTCACACTCCCGGGGTCAGGAAAATCGGATATTTTCACACTCCCGGGGTCAGGAAAATCAGATTTTTTCACACTCCTGGGGTCAGGAGATTCTGATTTTTTTCACACTCCCGGGGTCAAGAAAATCACATTTTTTCACACTCCCAGGGTCAGGAGAATTTAATTTTTTTCACACTCCCGGGGTCAAGAAAATCACTTTTTTTCACACTCCCGGCGTCAGGAGATTCTGATTTTTTTCACACTCCCAGGGTCAAGAAAATCACATTTTTTTCACACTCCCGGGGTCAGGAATTTCTGATTTTTTTCACACTCCCGGTGTTAGGAAAATCACATTTTTCACACTCCCGGGGTAAAGAAAATCACATTTTTTCACACTCCCGGGGTCAGGAAAATTGGATTTTTTTAACACTCCCGGGGGCAGGAAAATCACATTTTTTCACACTCCTGGGGTCAGGAGATTCTGATTTTTTTCACACTCCCTGGGTCAAGAAAATCATATTTTTCCACACTCCTGGGGTCAGGAGATTCTGATTTTTTTCACACTCCCGGGGTCAGGAGATTCTGATATTTTTCACACTCCCGGGTTCAGGAAATTCTGATTTTTTTTCACACTCCCGGTGTTAGGAAAATCACATTTTTCACAGTCCTGGAGTCAAGAAAATTTGATTTTTTCACACTCCCGGGGTCAGGAGAATTAAATTTTTTTTACACTCCCGGGGTCAGGAAAATTGAATTTTTTCACACTCCCGGGGTCAGGAAAATTGGATTTTTTCACACTCCCGGGGTCAGGAGAATTTAATTTTTTTCACACTCCCGGGGTGAACAAAATCACATTTTTTCACACTCCCAGGGTCAGGAAATTCTGATATTTTTCATACTCCCGGGGTCAGGAAAATTGGATTTTTTTCACACTCCCGGTGTCAGGAAAATTGGATTTTTTCACACTCCCGGGGTCAGGAGAATTTAATTTTTTTCACACTCCCGCAGTGAACAAAATCACATTTTTTCACACTCCCAGGGTCAGGAAATTCTGATATTTTTCATACTCCCGGGGTCAGGAAAATTGGATTTTTTTCACACTCCCGGTGTCAGGAAAATTGGATATTTTCATTCTCCCGGGGTCAGGAAAATCGCATTTTTCACACTCCCAGGGTCAGGAAAATCACATTTTTTTCACACTCCCGGGGTCAAGAAAATCACATTTTTTCACACTCCCGGGGTAAGGAGATTCTGATTTTTTTCACACTCCCGGGGTCAAGAAAATCAAATTTTTTCACACTCCCGGGGTCAGGAGATTCTGATTTTTTTCACACTCCCGGGGTCAAGAAAATCACATTTTTTTCACACTCCCGGGGTCAGGAAATTCTAATTTTTTTCACACTCCCGGTGTTAGGAAAATAACATTTTTCACACTCCCGGGGTCAGAAAAATTGGGTTTTTTCACACTTCCGGGGTCAAGAAAAACACATTTTTTCACACTCCCGGGGTCAGGAGATTCTGATTTTTTTCACACTCCCGGGGTCAAGAAAATCACATTTTTTCACACTCCCGGGGTCAGGAAATTCTGATTTTTCACACTCCCGGGGTCAGGAAAATTGGATTTTTCACACTCCCGGGGTCAGGAAAATTGGGTTTTTTTCACACTTCCGGGGTCAAGAAAATCACATTTTTTCACACCCCCGGGGTCAGGAGATTCTGATTTTTTTCACACTCCCGGGGTCAAGAAAATCTCATTTTTTCACACTCCCGGGGTCAGGAAATTCTAATTTTTTTCACACTCCCGGTGTTAGGAAAATCACATTTTTCACACTCCCGGGGTCAGAAAAATTGGGTTTTTTCACACTTCCGGGGTCAAGAAAATCACATTTTTTCACACTCCTGGGGTCAGGAGGTTCTGATTTTTTTCACAGTCCCGGGGTCAAGAAAATCACATTTTTTCACACTCCCAGGGTCAGGAGAATTTATTTTTTTTCACACTCCCGGGGTCAAGAAAATCACTTTTTTTCACACTCCCGGGGTCAGGAGATTCTGATTTCTTTCACACTCCCAGGGTCAGGAAAATTGGATTTTTTTCACACCCCCGGGGTCAGGATAATCAGAATTTTTTCAAACTCCCAGGGTCAGGAAAATTGGGTTTTTTTCACACTCCCGGTGTCAGGAAAATTGGATATTTTCATACTCCCGGGGTCAGGAAAATTCCATTTTTCAGACTCTCGGGGTCAGGAAAATTGGATTTTTTTAACACTCCCGGGGTCAGGAAAATTGGATTTTTTTCACACTCCCGGGGTCAGGAAAATTGGGTTTTTTTCACACTCCCGGGGTCAAGAAAATCACATTTTTTCACACTCCCGGGGTCAGGAAATTGGATTTTTTTAACACTCCCAGGGTCAGGAAAATTGGATTTTTTTCACACCCCCGTGGTCAGTAATTTCTGATTTTTTTCACACTCGCGGTGTTAGGAAAATCACATTTTTCACACTCCCAGGGTCAAGAAAATCACATTTTTTCACACTCCCGGGGTCAAGAAAATCACATTTTTTCACACTCCCGGGGTCAGGAGATTCTGATTTCTTTCACACTCCCGGGGTCAAGAAAATCACATTTTTTCACACTCCCGGGGTCAGGAAATTCTAAATTTTTTCACACTCTCGGTGTTAGGAAAATCACAATTTTCACACTCCCGAGGTCAGGAAAATCGGATATTTTCACACCCCCGGGGTCAGGAAAATCAGAATTTTTTCAAACTCCCAGGGTCAGGAAAATTGGATTTTTTTCACTCTCCCGGTGTCAGGAAAATTGGATATTTTCATACTCCCGGGGTCAGGAAAATTGGATTTTTTTAACACTCCCGGGGTCAGGAAAATTGGATTTTTTTCACACTCCCAGGGTCAGGAAAATTGGGTTATTTTCACACTCCCGGGGTCAAGAAAATCACATTTTTTCACACTCCCGGGGTAAGGAGATTCTGAATTTTTTCACACTCCCGGGGTCAAGAAAATCACATTTTTTCACACTCCCGGGGTCAGGATTTTCTGATTTTTTCACACTCCCTGTGTTAGGAAAATCACATTTTTCACACTCCCGGGGTCAAGAAAATCACATTTTTTCACACTCCCGGGGTCAGGAAATTCTGATATTTTTCACACTCCCGGGGTCAGGAAAATCGGATATTTTCACACTCCCGGGGTCAGGAAAATCAGATTTTTTTCATACTCCCGGGTCAGGAAAATCACATTTTTTCACACTCCCTGGGTCAGGAAATTCTGATTTTATTCACACTCACCGTGTTAGGAAAATCATATTTTCTCACTCCCGGGGTCAGGAATTTCTGATTTTTTCACACTCCCGGGGTCAGGAGAATTTAATTTTTTTCACACTCCCGGGGTCAAGAAAATCATATTTTTTCACACTCCTTGGGTCAGGAAATTCTGATATTTTTCACACTCCCAGGGTCAGGAAAATCGGATATTTTCACACTCCCGGGGTCAGGAAAATCAGATTTTTTTCACACTCCCGGTGTCAGGACAATCACATTTTTTCACACTCCCAGGGTCAGGAAAATCGGATATTTTCACACTCCCGGGGTCAGGAAAATTGCATTTTTCATACTCCCTGGCTCAGGAAAATCAAAAAATTTTCACATTCCCGGTCTTAGGAAAATCACATCTTTCACACTCCCGGCGTCAGGAAAATTGGGTTTTTTTCACACTCCCGGGGTCAAGAAAATCATATTTTTTCACACTCCCGGGGTTAGGAGATTCTGATTTTTTTCACACTCCCGGGGTCAAGAAAATCACATTTTTTCACACTCCCGGGGTCAGGAAATTCTGATTTTCCACACTCCCGGGGTCAGGAAAATTGGATTTTTTCACACTCCCGGGGTCAGGAAAATTGGGTTTTTTTCACACTTCCGGGGTCAAGAAAATCACATTTTTTCACACTCCCGGGGTCAGGAGATTCTGATTTTTTTCACACTCCCGGGGTCAAGAAAATCACATTTTTTCACACTCCCGGGGTCAGGAAATTCTAATTTTTTTCACACTCCCGGTGTTAGGAAAATCACATTTTTCACACTCCCGGGGTCAGAAAAATTGGGTTTTTTCACACTTCCGGGGTCGAGAAAATCACATTTTTTCACACTCCTGGGGTCAGGAGATTCTGATATTTTTCACACTCCCGGGGTCAAGAAAATCACATTTTTTCACACTCCCAGGGTCAGGAGAATTTAATTTTTTTCACACTCCTGGGGTCAAGAAAATCACTTTTTTTCACACTCCCGGGGTCAGGAGATTCTGATTTTTTTCACACTCCCGGGGTCAAGAAAATCACATTTTTTCACACTCCCGGTGTTAGGAAAATCACATTGTTCACACTCCCGGGGTCAGGAAATTCTGATATTTTTCACACTCCCGGGGTCAGGAAAATTGGATATTTTCACACTCCCGGGGTCAGGAAAATCAGATTTTTTTCATACACCCGGGGTCAGGAAAATCACATTTTTTCACACTCCCTGGGTCAGGAAATTCTAATTTTTTTCACACTCCCGGTGTTAGGAAAATCACATTTTTCACACTCCCGGGGTCAGAAAAATTGGGTTTTTTTCACACTTCCGGGGTCAAGAAAATCACATTTTTTCACACTCCTGGGGTCAGGAGGTTCTGATTTTTTTCACAGTCCCGGGGTCAAGAAAATCACATTTTTTCACACTCCCAGGGTCAGGAGAATTTAATTTTTTTCACACTCCCGGGGTCAAGAAAATCACTTTTTTTCACACTCCCGGGGTCAGGAGATTCTGATTTCTTTCACACTCCCAGGGTCAGGAAAATTGGATTTTTTTCACACCCCCGGGGTCAGGAAAATCAGAATTTTTTCAAACTCCCAGGGTCAGGAAAATTGGATTTTTTTCACCCTCCCGGTGTCAGGAAAATTGGATATTTTCATACTCCCGGGGTCAGGAAAATTCCATTTTTCAGACTCCCGGGGTCAGGAAAATTGGATTTTTTTAACACTCCCGGGGTCAGGAAAATTGGATTTTTTTCACACTCCCGGGGTCAGGAAAATTGGGTTTTTTTCACACTCCCGGGGTCAAGAAAATCACATTTTTTCACACTCCCGGGGTCAGGAAAATTGGATTTTTTTAACACTCCCAGAGTCAGGAAAATTGGATTTTTTTCACACCCCCGTGGTCAGTAATTTCTGATTTTTTTCACACTCGCGGTGTTAGGAAAATCACATTTTTCACACTCCCAGGGTCAAGAAAATCACATTTTTTCACACTCCCGGGGTCAAGAAAATCACATTTTTTCACACTCCCGGGGTCAGGAGATTCTGATTTCTTTCACACTCCCGGGGTCAAGAAAATCACATTTTTTCACACTCCCGGGGTCAGGAAATTCTAAATTTTTTCACACTCTCGGTGTTAGGAAAATCACAATTTTCACACTCCCGAGGTCAGGAAAATCGGATATTTTCACACCCCCGGGGTCAGGAAAATCAGAATTTTTTCAAACTCCCAGGGTCAGGAAAATTGGATTTTTTTCACTCTCCCGGTGTCAGGAAAATTGGATATTTTCATACTCCCGGGGTCAGGAAAATTGGATTTTTTTAACACTCCCGGGGTCAGGAAAATTGGATTTTTTTCACACTCCCAGGGTCAGGAAAATTGGGTTATTTTCACACTCCCGGGGCAAGAAAATCACATTTTTTCACACTCCCGGGGTAAGGAGATTCTGATTTTTTTCACACTCCCAGGGTCAGGAAAATCACATTTTTTTCACACTCCCGGGGTCAAGAAAATCACATTTTTTCACACTCCCGGGGTAAGGAGATTCTGATTTTTTTCACACTCCCGGGGTCAAGAAAATCAAATTTTTTCACACTCCCGGGGTCAGGAGATTCTGATTTTTTTCACACTCCCGGGGTCAAGAAAATCACATTTTTTCACACTCCCGGGGTCAGGAAATTCTAATTTTTTTCACACTCCCGGTGTTAGGAAAATAACATTTTTCACACTCCCGGGGTCAGAAAAATTGGGTTTTTTTCACACTTCCGGGGTCAAGAAAAACACATTTTTTCACACTCCCAGGGTCAGGAGATTCTGATTTTTTTCACACTCCCGGGGTCAAGAAAATCACATTTTTTCACACTCCCGGGGTCAGGAAATTCTGATTTTTCACACTCCCGGGGTCAGGAAAATTGGATTTTTCACACTCCCGGGGTCAGGAAAATTGGGTTTTTTTCACACTTCCGGGGTCAAGAAAATCACATTTTTTCACACCCCCGGGGTCAGGAGATTCTGATTTTTTTCACACTCCCGGGGTCAAGAAAATCTCATTTTTTCACACTCCCGGGGTCAGGAAATTCTAATTTTTTTCACACTCCCGGTGTTAGGAAAATCACATTTTTCACACTCCCGGGGTCAGAAAAATTGGGTTTTTTTCACACTTCCGGGGTCAAGAAAATCACATTTTTTTCACACTCCTGGGGTCAGGAGGTTCTGATTTTTTTCACAGTCCCGGGGTCAAGAAAATCACATTTTTTCACACTCCCAGGGTCAGGAGAATTTAATTTTTTTCACACTCCCGGGGTCAAGAAAATCACTTTTTTTCACACTCCCGGGGTCAGGAGATTCTGATTTCTTTCACACTCCCAGGGTCAGGAAAATTGGATTTTTTTCACACCCCCGGGGTCAGGAAAATCAGAATTTTTTCAAACTCCCAGGGTCAGGAAAATTGGATTTTTTTCACCCTCCCGGTGTCAGGAAAATTGGATATTTTCATACTCCCGGGGTCAGGAAAATTCCATTTTTCAGACTCCCGGGGTCAGGAAAATTGGATTTTTTTAACACTCCCGGGGTCAGGAAAATTGGATTTTTTTCACACTCCCGGGGTCAGGAAAATTGGGTTTTTTTCACACTCCCGGGGTCAAGAAAATCACATTTTTTCACACTCCCGGGGTCAGGAAAATTGGATTTTTTTAACACTCCCAGGGTCAGGAAAATTGGATTTTTTTCACACCCCCGTGGTCAGTAATTTCTGATTTTTTTCACACTCGCGGTGTTAGGAAAATCACATTTTTCACACTCCCAGGGTCAAGAAAATCACATTTTTTCACACTCCCGGGGTCAAGAAAATCACATTTTTTCACACTCCCGGGGTCAGGAGATTCTGATTTCTTTCACACTCCCGGGGTCAAGAAAATCACATTTTTTCACACTCCCGGGGTCAGGAAATTCTAAATTTTTTCACACTCTCGGTGTTAGGAAAATCACAATTTTCACACTCCCGAGGTCAGGAAAATCGGATATTTTCACACCCCCGGGGTCAGGAAAATCAGAATTTTTTCAAACTCCCAGGGTCAGGAAAATTGGATTTTTTTCACTCTCCCGGTGTCAGGAAAATTGGATATTTTCATACTCCCGGGGTCAGGAAAATTGGATTTTTTTAACACTCCCGGGGTCAGGAAAATTGGATTTTTTTCACACTCCCAGGGTCAGGAAAATTGGGTTATTTTCACACTCCCGGGGCAAGAAAATCACATTTTTTCACACTCCCGGGGTAAGGAGATTCTGATTTTTTTCACACTCCCGGGGTCAAGAAAATCACATTTTTTCACACTCCCGGGGTCAGGATTTTCTGATTTTTTCACACTCCCTGTGTTAGGAAAATCACATTTTTCACACTCCCGGGGTCAAGAAAATCACATTTTTTCACACTCCCGGGGTCAGGAAATTCTGATATTTTTCACACTCCCGGGGTCAGGAAAATCGGATATTTTCACACTCCCGGGGTCAGGAAAATCAGATTTTTTTCATACTCCCGGGTCAGGAAAATCACATTTTTTCACACTCCCTGGGTCAGGAAATTCTGATTTTATTCACACTCACCGTGTTAGGAAAATCATATTTTTCTCACTCCCGGGGTCAGGAAAATTGGATTTTTTCACACTCCCGGGGTCAGGAGAATTTAATTTTTTTCACACTCCCGGGGTCAAGAAAATCATATTTTTTCACACTCCTTGGGTCAGGAAATTCTGATATTTTTCACACTCCCAGGGTCAGGAAAATCGGATATTTTCACACTCCCGGGGTCAGGAAAATCAGATTTTTTTCACACTCCCGGTGTCAGGACAATCACATTTTTTCACACTCCCAGGGTCAGGAAAATCGGATATTTTCACACTCCCGGGGTCAGGAAAATTGCATTTTTCAGACTCCCGGGGTCAGGAAAATTGCATTTTTCATACTCCCTGGCTCAGGAAAATCAAAAAATTTTCACATTCCCGGTCTTAGGAAAATCGCATTTTTCACACTCCCGGCGTCAGGAAAATTGGGTTTTTTTCACACTCCCGGGGTCAAGAAAATCATATTTTTTCACACTCCCGGGTTTATGAGATTCTGATTTTTTTCACACTCCCGGGGTCAAGAAAATCACATTTTTTTCACACTCCCGGGGTCAGGAAATTCTGATTTTTCACACTCCCGGGGTCAGGAAAATTGGATTTTTTCACACTCCCGGGGTCAGGAAAATTGGGTTTTTTTCACACTTCCGGGATCAAGAAAATCACATTTTTTCACACTCCCGGGGTCAGGAGATTCTGATTTTTTTCACACTCCCGGGGTCAAGAAAATCACATTTTTTCACACTCCCGGGGTCAGGAAATTCTAATTTTTTTCACACTCCCGGTGTTAGGAAAATCACATTTTTCACACTCCCGGGGTCAGAAAAATTGGGTTTTTTCACACTTCCGGGGTCGAGAAAATCACATTTTTTCACACTCCTGGGGTCAGGAGATTCTGATTTTTTTCACACTCCCGGGGTCAAGAAAATCACATTTTTTCACACTCCCAGGGTCAGGAGAATTTAATTTTTTTCACACTCCTGGGGTCAAGAAAATCACTTTTTTTCACACTCCCGGGGTCAGGAGATTCTGATTTTTTTCACACTCCCGGGGTCAAGAAAATCACATTTTTTCACACTCCCGGTGTTAGGAAAATCACATTGTTCACACTCCCGGGGTCAAGAAAATCACATTTTTTCACACTCCCGGGGTCAGGAAATTCTGATATTTTTCACACTCCCGGGGTCAGGAAAATTGGATATTTTCACACTCCCGGGGTCAGGAAAATCAGATTTTTTTCATACACCCGGGGTCAGGAAAATCACATTTTTTCACACTCCCTGGGTCAGGAAATTCTGATTTTATTCATACTCACCGTGTTAGGAAAATTGGATTTTTTCACACTCCCGGGGTCAGGAGAATTTAATTTTTTTCACACTCCCGGGGTCAAGAAAATAATATTTTTTCACACTCCTGGGGACAGGAAATTCTGATATTTTTCACACTCCCGGGGTCAGGAAAATCGGATATTTTCACACTCCCGGGGTCAGGAAAATCAGATTTTTTCACACTCCTGGGGTCAGGAGATTCTGATTTTTTTCACACTCCCGGGGTCAAGAAAATCACATTTTTTCACACTCCCAGGGTCAGGAGAATTTAATTTTTTTCACACTCCCGGGGTCAAGAAAATCACTTTTTTTCACACTCCCGGCGTCAGGAGATTCTGATTTTTTTCACACTCCCAGGGTCAAGAAAATCACATTTTTTTCACACTCCCGGGGTCAGGAATTTCTGATTTTTTTCACACTCCCGGTGTTAGGAAAATCACATTTTTCACACTCCCGGGGTAAAGAAAATCACATTTTTTCACACTCCCGGGGTCAGGAAAATTGGATTTTTTTAACACTCCCGGGGGCAGGAAAATCACATTTTTTCACACTCCTGGGGTCAGGAGATTCTGATTTTTTTCACACTCCCTGGGTCAAGAAAATCATATTTTTCCACACTCCTGGGGTCAGGAGATTCTGATTTTTTTCACACTCCCGGGGTCAGGAGATTCTGATATTTTTCACACTCCCGGGTTCAGGAAATTCTGATTTTTTTTCACACTCCCGGTGTTAGGAAAATCACATTTTTCACAGTCCTGGAGTCAAGAAAATTTGATTTTTTCACACTCCCGGGGTCAGGAGAATTAAATTTTTTTTACACTCCCGGGGTCAGGAAAATTGAATTTTTTCACACTCCCGGGGTCAGGAAAATTGGATTTTTTCACACTCCCGGGGTCAGGAGAATTTAATTTTTTTCACACTCCCGGGGTGAACAAAATCACATTTTTTCACACTCCCAGGGTCAGGAAATTCTGATATTTTTCATACTCCCGGGGTCAGGAAAATTGGATTTTTTTCACACTCCCGGTGTCAGGAAAATTGGATTTTTTCACACTCCCGGGGTCAGGAGAATTTAATTTTTTTCACACTCCCGCAGTGAACAAAATCACATTTTTTCACACTCCCAGGGTCAGGAAATTCTGATATTTTTCATACTCCCGGGGTCAGGAAAATTGGATTTTTTTCACACTCCCGGTGTCAGGAAAATTGGATATTTTCATTCTCCCGGGGTCAGGAAAATCGCATTTTTCACACTCCCAGGGTCAGGAAAATCACATTTTTTTCACACTCCCGGGGTCAAGAAAATCACATTTTTTCACACTCCCGGGGTAAGGAGATTCTGATTTTTTTCACACTCCCGGGGTCAAGAAAATCAAATTTTTTCACACTCCCGGGGTCAGGAGATTCTGATTTTTTTCACACTCCCGGGGTCAAGAAAATCACATTTTTTTCACACTCCCGGGGTCAGGAAATTCTAATTTTTTTCACACTCCCGGTGTTAGGAAAATAACATTTTTCACACTCCCGGGGTCAGAAAAATTGGGTTTTTTCACACTTCCGGGGTCAAGAAAAACACATTTTTTCACACTCCCGGGGTCAGGAGATTCTGATTTTTTTCACACTCCCGGGGTCAAGAAAATCACATTTTTTCACACTCCCGGGGTCAGGAAATTCTGATTTTTCACACTCCCGGGGTCAGGAAAATTGGATTTTTCACACTCCCGGGGTCAGGAAAATTGGGTTTTTTTCACACTTCCGGGGTCAAGAAAATCACATTTTTTCACACCCCCGGGGTCAGGAGATTCTGATTTTTTTCACACTCCCGGGGTCAAGAAAATCTCATTTTTTCACACTCCCGGGGTCAGGAAATTCTAATTTTTTTCACACTCCCGGTGTTAGGAAAATCACATTTTTCACACTCCCGGGGTCAGAAAAATTGGGTTTTTTCACACTTCCGGGGTCAAGAAAATCACATTTTTTCACACTCCTGGGGTCAGGAGGTTCTGATTTTTTTCACAGTCCCGGGGTCAAGAAAATCACATTTTTTCACACTCCCAGGGTCAGGAGAATTTATTTTTTTTCACACTCCCGGGGTCAAGAAAATCACTTTTTTTCACACTCCCGGGGTCAGGAGATTCTGATTTCTTTCACACTCCCAGGGTCAGGAAAATTGGATTTTTTTCACACCCCCGGGGTCAGGATAATCAGAATTTTTTCAAACTCCCAGGGTCAGGAAAATTGGGTTTTTTTCACACTCCCGGTGTCAGGAAAATTGGATATTTTCATACTCCCGGGGTCAGGAAAATTCCATTTTTCAGACTCTCGGGGTCAGGAAAATTGGATTTTTTTAACACTCCCGGGGTCAGGAAAATTGGATTTTTTTCACACTCCCGGGGTCAGGAAAATTGGGTTTTTTTCACACTCCCGGGGTCAAGAAAATCACATTTTTTCACACTCCCGGGGTCAGGAAATTGGATTTTTTTAACACTCCCAGGGTCAGGAAAATTGGATTTTTTTCACACCCCCGTGGTCAGTAATTTCTGATTTTTTTCACACTCGCGGTGTTAGGAAAATCACATTTTTCACACTCCCAGGGTCAAGAAAATCACATTTTTTCACACTCCCGGGGTCAAGAAAATCACATTTTTTCACACTCCCGGGGTCAGGAGATTCTGATTTCTTTCACACTCCCGGGGTCAAGAAAATCACATTTTTTCACACTCCCGGGGTCAGGAAATTCTAAATTTTTTCACACTCTCGGTGTTAGGAAAATCACAATTTTCACACTCCCGAGGTCAGGAAAATCGGATATTTTCACACCCCCGGGGTCAGGAAAATCAGAATTTTTTCAAACTCCCAGGGTCAGGAAAATTGGATTTTTTTCACTCTCCCGGTGTCAGGAAAATTGGATATTTTCATACTCCCGGGGTCAGGAAAATTGGATTTTTTTAACACTCCCGGGGTCAGGAAAATTGGATTTTTTTCACACTCCCAGGGTCAGGAAAATTGGGTTATTTTCACACTCCCGGGGTCAAGAAAATCACATTTTTTCACACTCCCGGGGTAAGGAGATTCTGAATTTTTTCACACTCCCGGGGTCAAGAAAATCACATTTTTTCACACTCCCGGGGTCAGGATTTTCTGATTTTTTCACACTCCCTGTGTTAGGAAAATCACATTTTTCACACTCCCGGGGTCAAGAAAATCACATTTTTTCACACTCCCGGGGTCAGGAAATTCTGATATTTTTCACACTCCCGGGGTCAGGAAAATCGGATATTTTCACACTCCCGGGGTCAGGAAAATCAGATTTTTTTCATACTCCCGGGTCAGGAAAATCACATTTTTTCACACTCCCTGGGTCAGGAAATTCTGATTTTATTCACACTCACCGTGTTAGGAAAATCATATTTTCTCACTCCCGGGGTCAGGAATTTCTGATTTTTTCACACTCCCGGGGTCAGGAGAATTTAATTTTTTTCACACTCCCGGGGTCAAGAAAATCATATTTTTTCACACTCCTTGGGTCAGGAAATTCTGATATTTTTCACACTCCCAGGGTCAGGAAAATCGGATATTTTCACACTCCCGGGGTCAGGAAAATCAGATTTTTTTCACACTCCCGGTGTCAGGACAATCACATTTTTTCACACTCCCAGGGTCAGGAAAATCGGATATTTTCACACTCCCGGGGTCAGGAAAATTGCATTTTTCATACTCCCTGGCTCAGGAAAATCAAAAAATTTTCACATTCCCGGTCTTAGGAAAATCACATCTTTCACACTCCCGGCGTCAGGAAAATTGGGTTTTTTTCACACTCCCGGGGTCAAGAAAATCATATTTTTTCACACTCCCGGGGTTAGGAGATTCTGATTTTTTTCACACTCCCGGGGTCAAGAAAATCACATTTTTTCACACTCCCGGGGTCAGGAAATTCTGATTTTCCACACTCCCGGGGTCAGGAAAATTGGATTTTTTCACACTCCCGGGGTCAGGAAAATTGGGTTTTTTTCACACTTCCGGGGTCAAGAAAATCACATTTTTTCACACTCCCGGGGTCAGGAGATTCTGATTTTTTTCACACTCCCGGGGTCAAGAAAATCACATTTTTTCACACTCCCGGGGTCAGGAAATTCTAATTTTTTTCACACTCCCGGTGTTAGGAAAATCACATTTTTCACACTCCCGGGGTCAGAAAAATTGGGTTTTTTCACACTTCCGGGGTCGAGAAAATCACATTTTTTCACACTCCTGGGGTCAGGAGATTCTGATATTTTTCACACTCCCGGGGTCAAGAAAATCACATTTTTTCACACTCCCAGGGTCAGGAGAATTTAATTTTTTTCACACTCCTGGGGTCAAGAAAATCACTTTTTTTCACACTCCCGGGGTCAGGAGATTCTGATTTTTTTCACACTCCCGGGGTCAAGAAAATCACATTTTTTCACACTCCCGGTGTTAGGAAAATCACATTGTTCACACTCCCGGGGTCAGGAAATTCTGATATTTTTCACACTCCCGGGGTCAGGAAAATTGGATATTTTCACACTCCCGGGGTCAGGAAAATCAGATTTTTTTCATACACCCGGGGTCAGGAAAATCACATTTTTTCACACTCCCTGGGTCAGGAAATTCTGATTTTATTCATACTCACCGTGTTAGGAAAATCATATTTTTCACACTCCCGGGGTCAGGAAAATTGGATTTTTTCACACTCCCGGGGTCAGGAGAATTTAATTTTTTTCACACTCCCGGGGTCAAGAAAATAATATTTTTTCACACTCCTGGGGACAGGAAATTCTGATATTTTTCACACTCCCGGGGTCAGGAAAATCGGATATTTTCACACTCCCGGGGTCAGGAAAATCAGATTTTTTCACACTCCTGGGGTCAGGAGATTCTGATTTTTTTCACACTCCCGGGGTCAAGAAAATCACATTTTTTCACACTCCCAGGGTCAGGAGAATTTAATTTTTTTCACACTCCCGGGGTCAAGAAAATTACTTTTTTTCACACTCCCGGCGTCAGGAGATTCTGATTTTTTTCACACTCCCGGGGTCAAGAAAATCACATTTTTTTCACACTCCCGGGGTCAGGAATTTCTGATTTTTTTCACACTCCCGGTGTTAGGAAAATCACATTTTTCACACTCCCGGGGTAAAGAAAATCACATTTTTTCACACTCCCGGGGTCAGGAAAATTGGATTTTTTTAACACTCCCGGGGGCAGGAAAATCACATTTTTTCACACTCCTGGGGTCAGGAGATTCTGATTTTTTTCACACTCCCTGGGTCAAGAAAATCATATTTTTCCACACTCCTGGGGTCAGGAGATTCTGATTTTTTTCACACTCCCGGGGTCAGGAAATTCTGATATTTTTCTCACTCCCGGGGTCAGGAGATTCAGATATTTTTCACACTCCCGGGTTCAGGAAATTCTGATTTTTTTTCACACTCCCGGTGTTAGGAAAATCACATTTTTCACAGTCCTGGAGTCAAGAAAATTTGATTTTTTCACACTCCCGGGGTCAGGAGAATTAAATTTTTTTTACACTCCCGGGCTCAGGAAAATTGAATTTTTTCACACTCCCGGGGTCAGGAAAATTGGATTTTTTCACACTCCCGGGGTCAGGAGAATTTAATTTTTTTCACACTCCCGGGGTGAACAAAATCACATTTTTTCACACTCCCAGGGTCAGGAAATTCTGATATTTTTCATACTCCCGGGGTCAGGAAAATTGGATTTTTTTCACACTCCCGGTGTCAGGAAAATTGGATTTTTTCACACTCCCGGGGTCAGGAGAATTTAATTTTTTTCACACTCCCGCAGTGAACAAAATCACATTTTTTCACACTCCCAGGGTCAGGAAATTCTGATATTTTTCATACTCCCGGGGTCAGGAAAATTGGATTTTTTTCACACTCCCGGTGTCAGGAAAATTGGATATTTTCATTCTCCCGGGGTCAGGAAAATCGCATTTTTCATACTCCCGGGGTCAGGAAAATCCAAAAATTTTCACATTACCGGAGTTAGGAAAATCACATTTTTCACACTCCCGGGGTTCAGGAAAATTGGGTTTTTTTCACACTCCCAGTGTCAAGAAAATCACATTTTTTCACACTCCCGGGGTCAGGAGATTCTGATTTTTTTCACACTCCCGGCATCAGGAAAATCGGATATTTTCACACACCCGGGGTCAGGAAAATCAGATTTTTTTAACACTCCCGGGGTCAGGAAAATTGGATTTTTTTCACACTCCCAGGGTCAGGAAAATTGGGGTTTTTTCACACTCCCGGGGTCAAGAAAATCACATTTTTTCACACTCCCGGGGTCAAGAGAATCACATTTTTTCACACTCCCGGGGTAAGGAGATTCTGATTTTTTTTCACACTCCCGGGGTCAAGAAAATCACATTTTTTCACACTCCCGGGGTCAGGAGATTCTGATTTTTTTCACACTCCCGGGGTCAAGAAAATCACATTTTTTCACACTCCCGGGGTAAGGAGATTCTGATTTTTTTCACACTCCCGGGGTCAGGAAAATTGGATATTTTCATACTCCCGGGGTCAGGAAAATCGGATATTTTCACACTCCCGGGGTCAGGAAAATTGCATTTTTCAGACTCCCGGGGTCAGGAAAATTGCATTTTTCATACTCCCTGGCTAAGGAAAATCAAAAAATTTTCACATTCCCGGTCTTAGGAAAATCACATTTTTCACACTCCCGGCGTCAGGAAAATTGGTTTTTTTTCACACTCCCGGGGTCAAGAAAATCACGTTTTTTCACACTCCCGGGGTCAGGAAATTCTGATTTTTCACACTCCCGGGGTCAGGAAAATTGGATTTTTTCACACTCCCGGGGTCAGGAAAATTGGGTTTTTTTCACACTTCCGGGGTCAAGAAAATCACATTTTTTCACACTCCCGGGGTCAGGAGATTCTGATTTTTTTCACACTCCCGGGGTCAAGAAAATCACATTTTTTCACACTCCCGGGGTCAGGAAATTCTAATTTTTTTCACACTCCCGGTGTTAGGAAAATCACATTTTTCACACTCCCGGGGTCAGAAAAATTGGGTTTTTTCACACTTCCGGGGTCGAGAAAATCACATTTTTTCACACTCCTGGGGTCAGGAGATTCTGATTTTTTTCACACTCCCGGGGTCAAGAAAATCACATTTTTTCACACTCCCAGGGTCAGGAGAATTTAATTTTTTTCACACTCCTGGGGTCAAGAAAATCACTTTTTTTCACACTCCCGGGGTCAGGAGATTCTGATTTTTTTCACACTCCCGGGGTCAAGAAAATCACATTTTTTCACACTCCCGGTGTTAGGAAAATCACATTGTTCACACTCCCGGGGTCAAGAAAATCACATTTTTTCACACTCCCGGGGTCAGGAAATTCTGATATTTTTCACACTCCCGGGGTCAGGAAAATTGGATATTTTCACACTCCCGGGGTCAGGAAAATCAGATTTTTTTCATACACCCGGGGTCAGGAAAATCACATTTTTTCACACTCTCTGGGTCAGGAAATTCTGATTTTATTCATACTCACCGTGTTAGGAAAATCATATTTTTCACACTCCCGGGGTCAGGAAAATTGGATTTTTTCACACTCCCGGGGTCAGGAGAATTTAATTTTTTTCACACTCCCGGGGTCAAGAAAATAATATTTTTTCACACTCCTGGGGACAGGAAATTCTGATATTTTTCACACTCCCGGGGTCAGGAAAATCGGATATTTTCACACTCCCGGGGTCAGGAAAATCAGATTTTTTCACACTCCTGGGGTCAGGAGATTCTGATTTTTTTCACACTCCCGGGGTCAAGAAAATCACATTTTTTCACACTCCCAGGGTCAGGAGAATTTAATTTTTTTCACACTCCCGGGGTCAAGAAAATCACTTTTTTTCACACTCCCGGCGTCAGGAGATTCTGATTTTTTTCACACTCACGGGGTCAAGAAAATCACATTTTTTTCACACTCCCGGGGTCAGGAATTTCTGATTTTTTTCACACTCCCGGTGTTAGGAAAATCACATTTTTCACACTCCCGGGGTAAAGAAAATCACATTTTTTCACACTCCCGGGGTCAGGAAAATTGGATTTTTTTAACACTCCCGGGGGCAGGAAAATCACATTTTTTCACACTCCTGGGGTCAGGAGATTCTGATTTTTTTCACACTCCCTGGGTCAAGGAAATCATATTTTTCCACACTCCTGGGGTCAGGAGATTCTGATTTTTTTCACACTCCCGGGGTCAGGAGATTCTGATATTTTTCACACTCCCGGGTTCAGGAAATTCTGATTATTTTTCACACTCCCGGTGTTAGGAAAATCACATTTTTCACAGTCCTGGAGTCAAGAAAATTTGATTTTTTCACACTCCCGGGGTCAGGAGAATTAAATTTTTTTTACACTCCCGGGGTCAGGAAAATTGAATTTTTTCACACTCCCGGGGTCAGGAAAATTGGATTTTTTCACACTCCCGGGGTCAGGAGAATTTAATTTTTTTCACACTCCCGGGGTGAACAAAATCACATTTTTTCACACTCCCAGGGTCAGGAAATTCTGATATTTTTCATACTCCCGGGGTCAGGAAAATTGGATTTTTTTCACACTCCCGGTGTCAGGAAAATTGGATATTTTCATTCTCCCGGGGTCAGGAAAATCGCATTTTTCACACTCCCAGGGTCAGGAAAATCACATTTTTTTCACACTCCCAGGGTCAAGAAAATCACATTTTTTCACACTCCCGGGGTAAGGAGATTCTGATTTTTTTCACACTCCCGGGGTCAAGAAAATCAAATTTTTTCACACTCCCGGGGTCAGGAGATTCTGATTTTTTTCACACTCCCGGGGTCAAGAAAATCACATTTTTTTCACACTCCCGGGGTCAGGAAATTCTAATTTTTTTCACACTCCCGGTGTTAGGAAAATAACATTTTTCACACTCCCGGGGTCAGAAAAATTGGGTTTTTTTCACACTTCCGGGGTCAAGAAAAACACATTTTTTCACACTCCCGGGGTCAGGAAATTCTGATTTTTCACACTCCCGGGGTCAGGAAAATTGGATTTTTCACACTCCCGGGGTCAGGAAAATTGGGTTTTTTTCACACTTCCGGGGTCAAGAAAATCACATTTTTTCACACCCCTGGGGTCAGGAGATTCTGATTTTTTTCACACTCCCGGGGTCAAGAAAATCTCATTTTTTCACACTCCCGGGGTCAGGAAATTCTAATTTTTTTCACACTCCCGGTGTTAGGAAAATCACATTTTTCACACTCCCGGGGTCAGAAAAATTGGGTTTTTTCACACTTCCGGGGTCAAGAAAATCACATTTTTTCACACTCCTGGGGTCAGGAGGTTCTGATTTTTTTCACAGTCCCGGGGTCAAGAAAATCACAATTTTTCACACTCCCAGGGTCAGGAGAATTTAATTTTTTTCACACTCCCGGGGTCAAGAAAATCACTTTTTTTCACACCCCCGGGGTCAGGAAAATCAGAATTTTTTCAAACTCCCAGGGTCAGGAAAATTGGATTTTTTTCACTCTCCCGGTGTCAGGAAAATTGGATATTTTCATGCTCCCGGGGTCAGGAAAATTCCATTTTTCAGACTCCCGGGGTCAGGAAAATTGGATTTTTTTAACACTCCCAGGGTCAGGAAAATTGGATTTTTTTCACACCCCCGGGGTCAGTAATTTCTGATTTTTTTCACACTCGCGGTGTTAGGAAAATCACATTTTTCACACTCCCAGGGTCAAGAAAATCACATTTTTTCACACTCCCGGGGTCAAGAAAATCACATTTTTTCACACTCCCGGGGTCAGGAGATTCTGATTTCTTTCACACTCCCGGGGTCAAGAAAATCACATTTTTTCACACTCCCGGGGTCAGGAAATTCTAAATTTTTTCACACTCTCGGTGTTAGGAAAATCACAATTTTCACACTCCCGAGGTCAGGAAAATCGGATATTTTCACACCCCCGGGGTCAGGAAAATCAGAATTTTTTCAAACTCCCAGGGTCAGGAAAATTGGATTTTTTTCACTCTCCCGGTGTCAGGAAAATTGGATATTTTCATACTCCCGGGGTCAGGAAAATTGGATTTTTTTAACACTCCCGGGGTCAGGAAAATTGGATTTTTTTCACACTCCCAGGGTCAGGAAAATTGGGTTATTTTCACACTCCCGGGGTCAAGAAAATCACATTTTTTCACACTCCCGGGGTAAGGAGATTCTGATTTTTTTCACACTCCCGGGGTCAAGAAAATCACATTTTTTCACACTCCCGGGGTCAGGATTTTCTGATTTTTTCACACTCCCGGGGTCAGGAAAATCGGATATTTTCACACTCCCGGGGTCAGGAAAATCAGATTTTTTTCATACTCCCGGGTCAGGAAAATCACATTTTTTCACACTCCCTGGGTCAGGAAATTCTGATTTTATTCACACTCACCGTGTTAGGAAAATCATATTTTTCTCACTCCCGGGGTCAGGAAAATTGGATTTTTTCACACTCCCGGGGTCAGGAGAATTTAATTTTTTTCACACTCCCGGGGTCAAGAAAATCATATTTTTTCACACTCCTTGGGTCAGGAAATTCTGATATTTTTCACACTCCCAGGGTCAGGAAAATCGGATATTTTCACACTCCCGGGGTCAGGAAAATCAGATTTTTTTCACACTCCCGGTGTCAGGACAATCACATTTTTTCACACTCCCAGGGTCAGGAAAATCGGATATTTTCACACTCCCGGGGTCAGGAAAATTGCATTTTTCAGACTCCCGGGGTCAGGAAAATTGCATTTTTCATACTCCCTGGCTCAGGAAAATCAAAAAATTTTCACATTCCCGGTCTTAGGAAAATCACATCTTTCACACTCCCGGCGTCAGGAAAATTGGGTTTTTTTCACACTCCCGGGGTCAAGAAAATCATATTTTTTCACACTCCCGGGGTTAGGAGATTCTGATTTTTTTCACACTCCCGGGGTCAAGAAAATCACATTTTTTTCACACTCCCGGGGTCAGGAAATTCTGATTTTCCACACTCCCGGGGTCAGGAAAATTGGGTTTTTTTCACACTTCCGGGGTCAAGAAAATCACATTTTTTCACACTCCCGGGGTCAGGAAATTCTAATTTTTTTCACACTCCCGGTGTTAGGAAAATCACATTTTTCACACTCCCGGGGTCAGAAAAATTGGGTTTTTTCACACTTCCGGGGTCGAGAAAATCACATTTTTTCACACTCCTGGGGTCAGGAGATTCTGATTTTTTTCACACTCCCGGGGTCAAGAAAATCACATTTTTTCACACTCCCAGGGTCAGGAGAATTTAATTTTTTTCACACTCCTGGGGTCAAGAAAATCACTTTTTTTCACACTCCCGGGGTCAGGAGATTCTGATTTTTTTCACACTCCCGGGGTCAAGAAAATCACATTTTTTCACACTCCCGGTGTTAGGAAAATCACATTGTTCACACTCCCGGGGTCAAGAAAATCACATTTTTTTCACACTCCCGGGGTCAGGAAATTCTGATATTTTTCACACTCCCGGGGTCAGGAAAATTGGATATTTTCACACTCCCGGGGTCAGGAAAATCAGATTTTTTTCATACACCCGGGGTCAGGAAAATCACATTTTTTCACACTCCCTGGGTCAGGAAATTCTGATTTTATTCATACTCACCGTGTTAGGAAAATCATATTTTTCACACTCCCGGGGTCAGGAAAATTGGATTTTTTCACACTCCCGGGGTCAGGAGAATTTAATTTTTTTCACACTCCCGGGGTCAAGAAAATAATATTTTTTCACACTCCTGGGGACAGGAAATTCTGATATTTTTCACACTCCCGGGGTCAGGAAAATCGGATATTTTCACACTCCCGGGGTCAGGAAAATCAGATTTTTTCACACTCCTGGGGTCAGGAGATTCTGATTTTTTTCACACTCCCGGGGTCAAGAAAATCACATTTTTTCACACTCCCAGGGTCAGGAGAATTTAATTTTTTTCACACTCCCGGGGTCAAGAAAATCACTTTTTTTCACACTCCCGGCGTCAGGAGATTCTGATTTTTTTCACACTCCCGGGGTCAAGAAAATCACATTTTTTTCACACTCCCGGGGTCAGGAATTTCTGTTTTTTTTCACACTCCCGGTGTTAGGAAAATCACATTTTTCACACTCCCGGGGTAAAGAAAATCACATTTTTTCACACTCCCGGGGGCAGGAAAATCACATTTTTTCACACTCCTGGGGTCAGGAGATTCTGATTTTTTTCACACTCCCTGGGTCAAGAAAATCATATTTTTCCACACTCCTGGGGTCAGGAGATTCTGATTTTTTTCACACTCCCGGGGTCAGGAAATTCTGATATTTTTCACACTCCCGGGGTCAGGAGATTCAGATATTTTTCACACTCCCGGGTTCAGGAAATTCTGATTTTTTTTCACACTCCCGGTGTTAGGAAAATCACATTTTTCACAGTCCTGGAGTCAAGAAAATTTGATTTTTTCACACTCCCGGGGTCAGGAGAATTAATTTTTTTTTACACTCCCGGGGTCAGGAAAATTGAATTTTTTCACACTCCCGGGGTCAGGAAAATTGGATTTTTTCACACTCCCGGGGTCAGGAGAATTTAATTTTTTTCACACTCCCGGGGTGAACAAAATCACATTTTTTCACACTCCCAGGGTCAGGAAATTCTGATATTTTTCATACTCCCGGGGTCAGGAAAATTGGATTTTTTTCACACTCCCGGTGTCAGGAAAATTGGATTTTTTCACACTCCCGGGGTCAGGAGAATTTAATTTTTTTCACACTCCCGCAGTGAACAAAATCACATTTTTTCACACTCCCAGGGTCAGGAAATTCTGATATTTTTCATACTCCCGGGGTCAGGAAAATTGGATTTTTTTCACACTCCCGGTGTCAGGAAAATTGGATATTTTCATTCTCCCGGGGTCAGGAAAATCGCATTTTTCATACTCCCGGGGTCAGGAAAATCCAAAAATTTTCACATTACCGGAGTTAGGAAAATCACATTTTTCACACTCCCGGGGTCAGGAAAATTGGGTTTTTTTCACACTCCCAGTGTCAAGAAAATCACATTTTTTCACACTCCCGGGGTCAGGAAATTGGTTTATTTTAACACTCCCGGGGTCAGGAAAATTGGATTTTTTTCACACTCCCGGGGTCAGGAAAATTGAATTTTTTCACAGTCCCGGGGTCAGGAAAATTGGATATTTTCACACTCCCGGGGTCAGGAGAATTTAATTTTTTTCACACTCCCGGTGTTAGGAAAATCACATTTTTCACACTCCCGGGGTCAGGAAAATTGGATTTTTTCACACTCCCGGGGTCAGGAGAATTTAATTTTTTTCACACTCCCGGGGTGAACAAAATCACATTTTTTCACATCCCGGGGTCAGGAAATTCTGATATTTTTCATTCTCCCGGGGTCAGGAAAATTGGATTTTTTTCACACTCCCGGTGTCAGGAAAATTGGATATTTTCATTCTCCCGGGGTCAGGAAAATCGCATTTTTCATACTCCCGGGGTCAGGAAAATCCAAAAATTTTCACATTCCCTGAGTTAGGAAAATCACATTTTTCACACTCCCGGGGTCAGGAAAATTGGGTTTTTTTCACACTCCCGGGGTCAGGAAAATTGGATTTTTTTCACATTCCTGGGGTCAGGAATTTCTGATTTTTTTTCACACTCGCGGTGTTAGGAAAATCACATTTTTCACACTCCCAGGGTCAAGAAAATCACATTTTTTCACACTCCCGGGGTCAAGAAAATCACATTTTTTCACACTCCCGGGGTCAGGAAATTCTAATTTTTTTCACACTACCCGGTGTTAGGAAAATCACAATTTTCACACTCCCAGGGTCAGAAAAATTGGATTGTTTCACACTCCCGGGGTCAGGAGAATTTATTTTTTTTCACACTCCCGGCATCAGGAAAATCGGATATTTTCACACACCCAGGGTCAGGAAAATCAGATTTTTTTAACACTCCCGGGGTCAGGAAAATTGGATTTTTTTCACACTCCCAGGGTCAGGAAAATTGGGGTTTTTTCACACTCCCGGGGTCAAGAAAATCACATTTTTTCACACTCCCGGGGTCAAGAAAATCACATTTTTTCACACTCCCGGGGTAAGGAGATTCTGATTTTTTTCACACTCCCGGGGTCAAGAAAATCACATTTTTTCACACTCCCGGGGTCAGGAGATTCTGATTTTTTTCACACTCCCGGGGTCAAGAAAATCACATTTTTTCACACTCCCAGGGTCAGGAAATTCTAATTTTTTTCACACTCCCGGTGTAAGGAAAAATCACATTTTTCACACTTTCGGTGTCAGGAAAATTGGATATTTTCATACTCCCGGGGTCAGGAAAATTGGATTTTTTTAACACTCCCGGGGTCAGGAAAATTGGATTTTTTTCACACTCCCATGGTCAGGAAAATTGGGTTTTTTTCACACTCCCGGGGTCAAGAAAGCACATTTTTTCACACTCCCGGGGTAAGGAGATTCTGATTTTTTTCACACTCCCGGGGTCAGGAAAATTGGATATTTTCATACTCCCGGGGTCAGGAAAATCGGATATTTTCACACTCCCGGGGTCAGGAAAATTGCATTTTTCACATTCCCGGTCTTAGGAAAATCACATTTTTCACACTCCCGGCGTCAGGAAAATTGGTTTTTTTTCACACTCCCGGGGTCAAGAAAATCACATTTTTTCACACTCCCGGGGTCAGGAAATTCTGATTTTTCACACTCCCGGGGTCAGGAAAATTGAATTTTTTCACAGTCCCGGGGTCAGGAAAATTGGATATTTTCACACTCCCGGGGTCAGGAGAATTTAATTTTTTTCACACTCCCGGTGTTAGGAAAATCACATTTTTCACACTCCCGGGGTCAGGAAAATTGGATTTTTTCACACTCCCGGGGTCAGGAGAATTTAATTTTTTTCACACTCCCGGGGTGAACAAAATCACATTTTTTCACATCCCGGGGTCAGGAAATTCTGATATTTTTCATTCTCCCGGGGTCAGGAAAATTGGATTTTTTTCACACTCCCGGTGTCAGGAAAATTGGATATTTTCATTCTCCCGGGGTCAGGAAAATCGCATTTTTCATACTCCCGGGGTCAGGAAAATCCAAAAATTTTCACATTCCCTGAGTTAGGAAAATCACATTTTTCACACTCCCGGGGTCAGGAAAATTGGGTTTTTTTCACACTCCCGGGGTCAGGAAAATTGGATTTTTTTCACATTCCTGGGGTCAGGAATTTCTGATTTTTTTTCACACTCGCGGTGTTAGGAAAATCACATTTTTCACACTCCCAGGGTCAAGAAAATCACATTTTTTCACACTCCCGGGGTCAAGAAAATCACATTTTTTCACACTCCCGGGGTCAGGAAATTCTAATTTTTTTCACACTACCCGGTGTTAGGAAAATCACAATTTTCACACTCCCAGGGTCAGAAAAATTGGATTGTTTCACACTCCCGGGGTCAGGAGAATTTATTTTTTTTCACACTCCCGGCATCAGGAAAATCGGATATTTTCACACACCCAGGGTCAGGAAAATCAGATTTTTTTAACACTCCCGGGGTCAGGAAAATTGGATTTTTTTCACACTCCCAGGGTCAGGAAAATTGGGGTTTTTTCACACTCCCGGGGTCAAGAAAATCACATTTTTTCACACTCCCGGGGTCAAGAAAATCACATTTTTTCACACTCCCGGGGTAAGGAGATTCTGATTTTTTTCACACTCCCGGGGTCAAGAAAATCACATTTTTTCACACTCCCGGGGTCAGGAGATTCTGATTTTTTTCACACTCCCGGGGTCAAGAAAATCACATTTTTTCACACTCCCAGGGTCAGGAAATTCTAATTTTTTTCACACTCCCGGTGTAAGGAAAAATCACATTTTTCACACTTTCGGTGTCAGGAAAATTGGATATTTTCATACTCCCGGGGTCAGGAAAATTGGATTTTTTTAACACTCCCGGGGTCAGGAAAATTGGATTTTTTTCACACTCCCATGGTCAGGAAAATTGGGTTTTTTTCACACTCCCGGGGTCAAGAAAGCACATTTTTTCACACTCCCGGGGTAAGGAGATTCTGATTTTTTTCACACTCCCGGGGTCAGGAAAATTGGATATTTTCATACTCCCGGGGTCAGGAAAATCGGATATTTTCACACTCCCGGGGTCAGGAAAATTGCATTTTTCACATTCCCGGTCTTAGGAAAATCACATTTTTCACACTCCCGGCGTCAGGAAAATTGGTTTTTTTTCACACTCCCGGGGTCAAGAAAATCACATTTTTTCACACTCCCGGGGTCAGGAAATTCTGATTTTTCACACTCCCGGGGTCAGGAAAATTGGATTTTTTCACACTCCCGGGGTCAGGAAAATTGGGTTTTTTTCACACTTCCGGGGTCAAGAAAATCACATTTTTTCACACTCCCGGGGTCAGGAGATTCTAATTTTTTTCACACTCCCGGTGTTAGGAAAATCACATTTTTCACACTCCCGGGGTCAGAAAAATTGGGTTTTTTCACACTTCCGGGGTCGAGAAAATCACATTTTTTCACACTCCTGGGGTCAGGAGATTCTGATTTTTTTCACACTCCCGGGGTCAAGAAAATCACATTTTTTCACACTCCCAGGGTCAGGAGAATTTAATTTTTTTCACTCTCCTGGGGTCAAGAAAATCACTTTTTTTCACACTCCCGGGGTCAGGAGATTCTGATTTTTTTCACACTCCCGGGGTCAAGAAAATCACATTTTTTCACACTCCCGGTGTTAGGAAAATCACATTGTTCACACTCCCGGGGTCAAGAAAATCACATTTTTTCACACTCCCGGGGTCAGGAAATTCTGATATTTTTCACACTCCCGGGGTCAGGAAAATTGGATATTTTCACACTCCCGGGGTCAGGAAAATCAGATTTTTTTCATACACCCGGGGTCAGGAAAATAACATTTTTTCACACTCTCTGGGTCAGGAAATTCTGATTTTATTCATACTCACCGTGTTAGGAAAATCATATTTTTCACACTCCCGGGGTCAGGAAAATTGGATTTTTTCACACTCCCGGGGTCAGGAGAATTTAATTTTTTTCACACTCCCGGGGTCAAGAAAATAATATTTTTTCACACTCCTGGGGACAGGAAATTCTGATATTTTTCACACTCCCGGGGTCAGGAAAATCGGATATTTTCACACTCCCGGGGTCAGGAAAATCAGATTTTTTCACACTCCTGGGGTCAGGAGATTCTGATTTTTTTCACACTCCCGGGGTCAAGAAAATCACATTTTTTCACACTCCCAGGGTCAGGAGAATTTAATTTTTTTCACACTCCCGGGGTCAAGAAAATCACTTTTTTTCACACTCCCGGCGTCAGGAGATTCTGATTTTTTGCACACTCACGGGGTCAAGAAAATCACATTTTTTTCACACTCCCGGGGTCAGGAATTTCTGTTTTTTTCACACTCCCGGTGTTAGGAAAATCACATTTTTCACACTCCCGGGGTAAAGAAAATCACATTTTTTCACACTCCCGGGGTCAGGAAAATTGGATTTTTTTAACACTCCCGGGGGCAGGAAAATCACATTTTTTCACACTCCTGGGGTCAGGAGATTCTGATTTTTTTCACACTCCCTGGGTCAAGAAAATCATATTTTTCCACACTCCTGGGGTCAGGAGATTCTGATTTTTTTCACACTCCCGGGGTCAGGAAATTCTGATATTTTTCACACTCCCGGGGTCAGGAGATTCTGATATTTTTCACACTCCTGGGTTCAGGAAATTCTGATTTTTTTCACACTCCCGGTGTTAGGAAAATCACATTTTTCACAGTCCTGGAGTCAAGAAAATTTGATTTTTTCACACTCCCGGGGTCAGGAGAATTAAATTTTTTTTACACTCCCGGGGTCAGGAAAATTGAATTTTTTCACACTCCCGGGGTCAGGAAAATTGGATTTTTTCACACTCCCAGGGTCAGGAGAATTTAATTTTTTTCACACTCCCGCAGTGAACAAAATCACATTTTTTCACACTCCCAGGGTCAGGAAATTCTGATATTTTTCATACTCCCAGTGTCAGGAAAATTGGATTTTTTTCACACTCCCGGTGTCAGGAAAATTGGATATTTTCATTCTCCCGGGGTCAGGAAAATCGCATTTTTCATACTCCCGGGGTCAGGAAAATCCAAAAATTTTCACATTACCGGAGTTAGGAAAATCACATTTTTCACACTCCCGGGGTCAGGAAAATTGGGTTTTTTTCACACTCCCAGTGTCAAGAAAATCACATTTTTTCACACTCCCGGGGTCAGGAAATTGGTTTTTTTAACTCTCCCGGGGTCAGGAAAATTGGATTTTTTTCACACTCCCGGGGTCAGAAAAATTGAATTTTTTCACAGTCCCGGGGTCAGGAAAATTGGATATTTTCACACTCCCGGGGCCAGGAGAATTTAATTTTTTTCACACTCCCGGTGTTAGGAAAATCACATTTTTCACACTCCCGGGGTCAGGAAAATTGGATTTTTTTCACATTCCTGGGGTCAGGAATTTCTGATTTTTTTCACACTCGCGGTGTTAGGAAAATCACATTTTTCACACTCCCAGGGTCAAGAAAATCACATTTTTTCACACTCCCGGGGTCAAGAAAATCACATTTTTTCACACTCCCGGGCTCAGGAGATTCTGATTTCTTTCACACTCCCGGGGTCAAGAAAATCACATTTTTTCACACTCCCGGGGTCAGGAAATTCTAATTTTTTCACACTCCCGGTGTTAGGAAAATCACAATTTTCACACTCCCAGGGTCAGAAAAATTGGATTGTTTCACACTCCCGGGGTCAGGAGAATTTATTTTTTTTCACACTCCCGGGGTCAGGAAAATGGGATTCTTTTAACACTCCCGGGGTCAGGAAAATTGGATTTTTTCACACTCCTGGGGTCAGGAATTTCTGATTTTTTTCACAATCGCGGTGTTAGGAAAATCACATTTTTCACACTCCCAGGGTCAAGAAAATCACATTTTTTCACACTCCCGGGGTCAAGAAAATCACATATTTTCACACTCCCGGGGTCAGGAGATTTTGATTTCTTTCACACTCCCGGGGTCAAGAAAATCACATTTTTTCACACTCCCGGGGTCAGGAAAATTGGATTTTTTTAACACTCCCGGGGTCAGGAAAATTGAATTTTTTTTCACACTCCCGGGGTCAGTAATTTCTGATTTTTTTCACACTCGCGGTGTTAGGAAAATCACATTTTTCACACTCCCAGGGTCAAGAAAATCACATTTTTTCACACTCCCAGGGTCAAGAAAATCACATTTTTTCACAATCCCTGGGTCAGGAGATTCTGATTTCTTTCACACTCCCGGGGTCAAGAAAATCACATTTTTTCACACTCCCGGGGTCAGGAAATTCTAATTTTTTTCACACTCCCGGTGTTAGGAAAATCACAATTTTCACACTCCCGGGGTCAGGAGATTCTGATTTTTTTCACACTCCCGGCATCAGGAAAATCGGATATTTTCACACACCCGGGGTCAGGAAAATCAGATTTTTTTAACACTCCCGGGGTCAGGAAAATTGGATTTTTTTCACACTCCCAGGGTCAGGAAAATTGGGGTTTTTTCACACTCCCGGGGTCAAGAAAATCACATTTTTTCACACTCCCGGGGTCAAGAAAATCACATTTTTTCACACTCCCGGGGTAAGGAGATTCTGATTTTTTTCACACTCCCGGGGTCAAGAAAATCACATTTTTTCACACTCCCGGGGTCAGGAGATTCTGATTTTTTTCACACTCCCGGGGTCAAGAAAATCACATTTTTTCACACTCCCGGGGTCAGGAAATTCTAATTTTTTTCACACTCCCGGTGTTAGGAAAATCACATTTTTCACACTCCCGGTGTCAGGAAAATTGGATATTTTCATACTCCCGGGGTCAGGAAAATTGGATTTTTTTAACACTCCCGGGGTCAGGAAAATTGGATTTTTTTCACACTCCCATGGTCAGGAAAATTGGGTTTTTTTCACACTCCCGGGGTCAAGAAAATCACATTTTTTCACACTCCCGGGGTAAGGAGATTCTGATTTTTTTCACACTCCCGGGGTCAAGAAAATCACATTTTTTCACACTCCCGGGGTCAGGAATTTCTGATTTTTTCACACTCCCTGTGTTAGGAAAATCACATTTTTCACACTCCCGGGGTCAAGAAAATCACATTTTTTCACACTCCCGGGGTCAGGAAATTCTGATATTTTTCACACTCCCGGGGTCAGGAAAATCGGATATTTTCACACTCCCGGGGTCAGCAAAATCAGCTTTTTTTCATACTCCCGGGGTCAGGAAAATCACATTTTTTCACACTCCCTGGGTCAGGAAATTCTGATTTTATTCACACTCACCGTGTTAGGAAAATCATATTTTTCTCACTCCCGGGGTCAGGAAAATTGGATTTTTTCACACTCCCGGGGTCAGGAGAATTTAATTTTTTTCACACACCCGGGGTCAAGAAAATCATATTTTTTCACACTCCTTGGGTCAGGAAATTCTGATATTATTCACACTCCCAGGGTCAGGAAAATCGGATATTTTCACACTCCCGGGGTCAGGAAAATCAGATTTTTTTTCACACTCCCGGGGTCAGGAAAATTGGATATTTTCATACTCACGGGGTCAGGAAAATCGGATATTTTCACACTCCCGGGGTCAGGAAAATTGCATTTTTCAGACTCCCGGGGTCAGGAAAATTGCATTTTTCATACTCCCTGGCTCAGGAAAATCAAAAAATTTTCACATTCCCGGTCTTAGGAAAATCACATTTTTCACACACCCGGCGTCAGGAAAATTGGGTTTTTTTCACAATCCCGGGGTCAAGAAAATCACATTTTTTCACACTCCCGGGGTCAGGAGATTCTGATTTTTTTCACACTCCCGGGGTCAAGAAAATCACATTTTTTTCACACTCCCGGTGTCAGGAAATTCTGATTTTTCACACTCCCGGGGTCAGGAAAATTGGATTTTTTCACACTCCCGGGGTCAGGAAAATTGGGTTTTTTTCACACTTCCGGGGTCAAGAAAATCACATTTTTTCACACTCCCGGGGTCAGGAGATTCTGATTTTTTTCACACTCCCGGGGTCAAGAAAATCACATTTTTTCACACTCCCGGGGTCAGGAAATTCTAATTTTTTCCACACTCCCGGTGTTAGGAAAATCACATTTTTCACACTCCCGGGGTCAGAAAAATTGGGTTTTTTCACACTTCCGGGGTCAAGAAAATCACATTTTTTCACACTCCCGGTGTTAGGAAAATCACATTGTTCACACTCCCGGGGTCAAGAAAATCACATTTTTTCACACTCCCGGGGTCAGGAAATTCTGATTTTATTCATACTCACCGTGTTAGGAAAATCATATTTTTCACACTCCCGGGGTCAGGAAAATTGGATTTTTTCACACTCCCGGGGTCAGGAGAATTTAATTTTTTTCACACTCCCGGGGTCAAGAAAATAATATTTTTTCACACTCCTGGGGACAGGAAATTCTGATATTTTTCACACTCCCGGGGTCAGGAAAATCGGATATTTTCACACTCCCGGGGTCAGGAAAATCAGATTTTTTCACACTCCTGGGGTCAGGAGATTCTGATTTTTTTCACACTCCCGGGGTCAAGAAAATCACATTTTTTCACACTCCTAGGGTCAGGAGAATTTAATTTTTTTCACACTCCCGGGGTCAAGAAAATCACTTTTTTTCACACTCCCGGCGTCAGGAGATTCTGATGTTTTTTCACACTCCCGGTGTTAGGAAAATCACATTTTTCACACTCCCGGGGTAAAGAAAATCACATTTTTTCACACTCCCGGGGTCAGGAAAATTGGATTTTTTAACACTCCCGGGGGCAGGAAAATCACATTTTTTCACACTCCTGGGGTCAGGTGATTCTGATTTTTTTCACACTCCCTGGGTCAAGAAAATCACATTTTTTCACACTCCTGGGGTCAGGAGATTCTGATTTTTTTCACACTCCCGGGGTCAGGAAATTCTGATATTTTTCACACTCCCGGGGTCAGGAGATTCTGATATTTTTCACACTCCCGGGTTCAGGAAATTCTGATTTTTTTTCACACTCCCGGTGTTAGGAAAATCACATTTTTCACAGTCCTGGAGTCAAGAAAATTTAATTTTTTCACACTCCCGGGGTCAGGAGAATTAAATTTTTTTTACACACCCGGGGTCAGGAAAATTGAATTTTTTCACACTCCCGGGGTCAGGAAAATTGGATTTTTTCACACTCCCGGGGTCAGGAGAATTTAATTTTTTTCACACTCCCGCAGTGAACAAAATCACATTTTTTCACACTCCCAGGGTCAGGAAATTCTGATATTTTTCATACTCCCGGGGTCAGGAAAATTGGATTTTTTTCACACTCCCGGTGTCAGGAAAATTGGATATTTTCATTCTCCCGGGGTCAGGAAAATCGCATTTTTCATACTCCCGGGGTCAGGAAAATCCAAAAATTTTCACATTACCAGAGTTAGGAAAATCACATTTTTCACACTCCCGGGGTCAGGAAAATTGGGTTTTTTTTCCACTCCCAGTGTCAAGAAAATCACATTTTTTCACACTCCCGGGGTCAGGAAATTGGTTTTTTTAACACTCCCGGGGTCAGGAAAATTGGATTTTTTTCACACTCCCGGGGTCAGGAAAATTGGATATTTTCACACTCCCGGGGTCAGGAGAATTTAATTTTTTTCACACTCCCGGGGTGAACAAAATCACATTTTTTCACATCCCGGGGTCAGGAAATTCTGATATTTTTCATTCTCCCGGGGTCAGGAAAATTGGATTTTTTTCACACTCCCGGTGTCAGGAAAATTGGATATTTTCATTCTCCCGGGGTCAGGAAAATCGCATTTTTCATACTCCCGGGGTCAGGAAAATCCAAAAATTTTCACATTCCCTGAGTTAGGAGAATCACATTTTTCACACTCCCGGGGTCAGGAAAATTGGATTTTTTTCACACTCCCGGGGTCAGGAAAATTGGATTTTTTTCACATTCCTGGGGTCAGGAATTTCTGATTTTTTTCACACTCGCGGTGTTAGGAAAATCACATTTTTCACACTCCCAGGGTCAAGAAAATCACATTTTTTCACACTCCCGGGGTCAAGAAAATCACATTTTTTCACACTCCCGGGGTCAGGAAATTCTAATTTTTTTCACACTCCCGGTGTTAGGAAAATCACAATTTTCACACTCCCAGGGTCAGAAAAATTGGATTGTTTCACACTCCCGGGGTCAGGAGAATTTAATTTTTTTCAAACTCCCGGGGTCAGGAAAATGGGATTCTTTTAACACTCCCGGGGTCAGGAAAATTGGATTTTTTCACACTCCCGGGGTCAGGAATTTCTGATTTTTTTCACACTCGCGGTGTTAGGAAAATCACATTTTTCACACTCCCAGGGTCAAGAAAATCACATTTTTTCACTCTCCCGGGGTCAAGAAAATCACATTTTTTCACACTCCCGGGGTCAGGAGATTTTGATTTCTTTCACACTCCCGGGGTCAAGAAAATCACATTTTTTCACACTCCCTGGGTCAGGAAAATTGGATTTTTTTAACACTCCCGGGGTCAGGAAAATTGGATTTTTTTCACACTCCCGGGGTCAGTAATTTCTGATTTTTTTCAAACTCGCGGTGTTAGGAAAATCACATTTTTCACACTCCCAGGGTCAAGAAAATCACATTTTTTCACACTCCCAGGGTCAAGAAAATCACATTTTTTCACAATCCCTGGGTCAGGAGATTCTGATTTCTTTCACACTCCCGGGGTCAAGAAAATCACATTTTTTCACACTCCCGGGGTCAGGAAATTCTAATTTTTTTCACACTCCCGGTGTTAGGAAAATCACAATTTTCACACTCCCGGGGTCAGGAGATTCTGATTTTTTTCACACTCCCGGCATCAGGAAAATCGGATATTTTCACACACCCGGGGTCAAGAAAATCACATTTTTTCACACTCCCGGGGTAAGGAGATTCTGATTTTTTTCACACTCCCGGGGTCAGGAAAATTGGATTTTTTTCACACTCCCGGTGTCAGGAAAATTGGATTTTTTCACACTCCCGGGGTCAGGAGAATTTAATTTTTTTCACACTCCCGCAGTGAACAAAATCACATTTTTTCACACTCCCAGGGTCAGGAAATTCTGATATTTTTCATACTCCCGGGGTCAGGAAAATTGGATTTTTTTCACACTCCCGGTGTCAGGAAAATTGGATATTTTCATTCTCCCGGGGTCAGGAAAATCGCATTTTTCATACTCCCGGGGTCAGGAAAATCCAAAAATTTTCACATTACCGGAGTTAGGAAAATCACATTTTTCACACTCCCGGGGTCAGGAAAATTGGGTTTTTTTTCCACTCCCAGCGTCAAGAAAATCACATTTTTTCACACTCCCGGGGTCAGGAAATTGGTTTTTTTTAACACTCCCGGGGTCAGGAAAATTGGATTTTTTTCACACTCCCGGGGTCAGGAAAATTGGATATTTTCACACTCCCGGGGTCAGGAGAATTTAATTTTTTTCACACTCCCGGGGTGAACAAAATCACATTTTTTCACATCCCGGGGTCAGGAAATTCTGATATTTTTCATTCTCCCGGGGTCAGGAAAATTGGATTTTTTTCACACTCCCGGTGTCAGGAAAATTGGATATTTTCATTCTCCCGGGGTCAGGAAAATCGCATTTTTCATACTCCTGGGGTCAGGAAAATCCAAAAATTTTCACATTCCCTGAGTTAGGAAAATCACATTTTTCACACTCCCGGGGTCAGGAAAATTGGGTTTTTTTCACACTCCCGGGGTCAGGAAAATTGGATTTTTTTCACATTCCTGGGGTCAGGAATTTCTGATTTTTTTCACACTCGCGGTGTTAGGAAAATCACATTTTTCACACTCCCAGGGTCAAGAAAATCACATTTTTTCACACTCCCGGGGTCAAGAAAATCACATTTTTTCACACTCCCGGGGTCAGGAAATTCTAATTTTTTTCACACTACCCGGTGTTAGGAAAATCACAATTTTCACACTCCCAGGGTCAGAAAAATTGGATTGTTTCACACTCCCGGGGTCAGGAGAATTTATTTTTTTTCACACTCCCGGCATCAGGAAAATCGGATATTTTCACACACCCAGGGTCAGGAAAATCAGATTTTTTTAACACTCCCGGGGTCAGGAAAATTGGATTTTTTTCACACTCCCAGGGTCAGGAAAATTGGGGTTTTTTCACACTCCCGGGGTCAAGAAAATCACATTTTTTCACACTCCCGGGGTCAAGAAAATCACATTTTTTCACACTCCCGGGGTAAGGAGATTCTGATTTTTTTCACACTCCCGGGGTCAAGAAAATCACATTTTTTCACACTCCCGGGGTCAGGAGATTCTGATTTTTTTCACACTCCCGGGGTCAAGAAAATCACATTTTTTCACACTCCCAGGGTCAGGAAATTCTAATTTTTTTCACACTCCCGGTGTAAGGAAAAATCACATTTTTCACACTTTCGGTGTCAGGAAAATTGGATATTTTCATACTCCCGGGGTCAGGAAAATTGGATTTTTTTAACACTCCCGGGGTCAGGAAAATTGGATTTTTTTCACACTCCCATGGTCAGGAAAATTGGGTTTTTTTCACACTCCCGGGGTCAAGAAAGCACATTTTTTCACACTCCCGGGGTAAGGAGATTCTGATTTTTTTCACACTCCCGGGGTCAGGAAAATTGGATATTTTCATACTCCCGGGGTCAGGAAAATCGGATATTTTCACACTCCCGGGGTCAGGAAAATTGCATTTTTCAGACTCCCGGGGTCAGGAAAATTGCATTTTTCATACTCCCTGGCTCAGGAAAATCAAAAAATTTTCACATTCCCGGTCTTAGGAAAATCACATTTTTCACACTCCCGGCGTCAGGAAAATTGGTTTTTTTTCACACTCCCGGGGTCAAGAAAATCACATTTTTTCACACTCCCGGGGTCAGGAAATTCTGATTTTTCACACTCCCGGGGTCAGGAAAATTGGATTTTTTCACACTCCCGGGGTCAGGAAAATTGGGTTTTTTTCACACTTCCGGGGTCAAGAAAATCACATTTTTTCACACTCCCGGGGTCAGGAGATTCTAATTTTTTTCACACTCCCGGTGTTAGGAAAATCACATTTTTCACACTCCCGGGGTCAGAAAAATTGGGTTTTTTCACACTTCCGGGGTCGAGAAAATCACATTTTTTCACACTCCTGGGGTCAGGAGATTCTGATTTTTTTCACACTCCCGGGGTCAAGAAAATCACATTTTTTCACACTCCCAGGGTCAGGAGAATTTAATTTTTTTCACTCTCCTGGGGTCAAGAAAATCACTTTTTTTCACACTCCCGGGGTCAGGAGATTCTGATTTTTTTCACACTCCCGGGGTCAAGAAAATCACATTTTTTCACACTCCCGGTGTTAGGAAAATCACATTGTTCACACTCCCGGGGTCAAGAAAATCACATTTTTTCACACTCCCGGGGTCAGGAAATTCTGATATTTTTCACACTCCCGGGGTCAGGAAAATTGGATATTTTCACACTCCCGGGGTCAGGAAAATCAGATTTTTTTCATACACCCGGGGTCAGGAAAATAACATTTTTTCACACTCTCTGGGTCAGGAAATTCTGATTTTATTCATACTCACCGTGTTAGGAAAATCATATTTTTCACACTCCCGGGGTCAGGAAAATTGGATTTTTTCACACTCCCGGGGTCAGGAGAATTTAATTTTTTTCACACTCCCGGGGTCAAGAAAATAATATTTTTTCACACTCCTGGGGACAGGAAATTCTGATATTTTTCACACTCCCGGGGTCAGGAAAATCGGATATTTTCACACTCCCGGGGTCAGGAAAATCAGATTTTTTCACACTCCTGGGGTCAGGAGATTCTGATTTTTTTCACACTCCCGGGGTCAAGAAAATCACATTTTTTCACACTCCCAGGGTCAGGAGAATTTAATTTTTTTCACACTCCCGGGGTCAAGAAAATCACTTTTTTTCACACTCCCGGCGTCAGGAGATTCTGATTTTTTGCACACTCACGGGGTCAAGAAAATCACATTTTTTTCACACTCCCGGGGTCAGGAATTTCTGTTTTTTTTCACACTCCCGGTGTTAGGAAAATCACATTTTTCACACTCCCGGGGTAAAGAAAATCACATTTTTTCACACTCCCGGGGTCAGGAAAATTGGATTTTTTTAACACTCCCGGGGGCAGGAAAATCACATTTTTTCACACTCCTGGGGTCAGGAGATTCTGATTTTTTTCACACTCCCTGGGTCAAGAAAATCATATTTTTCCACACTCCTGGGGTCAGGAGATTCTGATTTTTTTCACACTCCCGGGGTCAGGAAATTCTGATATTTTTCACACTCCCGGGGTCAGGAGATTCTGATATTTTTCACACTCCTGGGTTCAGGAAATTCTGATTTTTTTCACACTCCCGGTGTTAGGAAAATCACATTTTTCACAGTCCTGGAGTCAAGAAAATTTGATTTTTTCACACTCCCGGGGTCAGGAGAATTAAATTTTTTTTACACTCCCGGGGTCAGGAAAATTGAATTTTTTCACACTCCCGGGGTCAGGAAAATTGGATTTTTTCACACTCCCGGGGTCAGGAGAATTTAATTTTTTTCACACTCCCGGGTTGAACAAAATCACATTTTTTCACACTCCCAGGGTCAGGAAATTCTGATATTGTTCATACTCCCGGGGTCAGGAAAATTGGATTTTTTTCACACTCCCGGGGTCAGGAAAATTGGATTTTTTCACACTCCCAGGGTCAGGAGAATTTAATTTTTTTCACACTCCCGCAGTGAACAAAATCACATTTTTTCACACTCCCAGGGTCAGGAAATTCTGATATTTTTCATACTCCCAGTGTCAGGAAAATTGGATTTTTTTCACACTCCCGGTGTCAGGAAAATTGGATATTTTCATTCTCCCGGGGTCAGGAAAATCGCATTTTTCATACTCCCGGGGTCAGGAAAATCCAAAAATTTTCACATTACCGGAGTTAGGAAAATCACATTTTTCACACTCCCGGGGTCAGGAAAATTGGGTTTTTTTCACACTCCCAGTGTCAAGAAAATCACATTTTTTCACACTCCCGGGGTCAGGAAATTGGTTTTTTTAACTCTCCCGGGGTCAGGAAAATTGGATTTTTTTCACACTCCCGGGGTCAGAAAAATTGAATTTTTTCACAGTCCCGGGGTCAGGAAAATTGGATATTTTCACACTCCCGGGGCCAGGAGAATTTAATTTTTTTCACACTCCCGGTGTTAGGAAAATCACATTTTTCACACTCCCGGGGTCAGGAAAATTGGATTTTTTTCACATTCCTGGGGTCAGGAATTTCTGATTTTTTTCACACTCGCGGTGTTAGGAAAATCACATTTTTCACACTCCCAGGGTCAAGAAAATCACATTTTTTCACACTCCCGGGGTCAAGAAAATCACATTTTTTCACACTCCCGGGCTCAGGAGATTCTGATTTCTTTCACACTCCCGGGGTCAAGAAAATCACATTTTTTCACACTCCCGGGGTCAGGAAATTCTAATTTTTTCACACTCCCGGTGTTAGGAAAATCACAATTTTCACACTCCCAGGGTCAGAAAAATTGGATTGTTTCACACTCCCGGGGTCAGGAGAATTTATTTTTTTTCACACTCCCGGGGTCAGGAAAATGGGATTCTTTTAACACTCCCGGGGTCAGGAAAATTGGATTTTTTCACACTCCTGGGGTCAGGAATTTCTGATTTTTTTCACAATCGCGGTGTTAGGAAAATCACATTTTTCACACTCCCAGGGTCAAGAAAATCACATTTTTTCACACTCCCGGGGTCAAGAAAATCACATATTTTCACACTCCCGGGGTCAGGAGATTTTGATTTCTTTCACACTCCCGGGGTCAAGAAAATCACATTTTTTCACACTCCCGGGGTCAGGAAAATTGGATTTTTTTAACACTCCCGGGGTCAGGAAAATTGAATTTTTTTTCACACTCCCGGGGTCAGTAATTTCTGATTTTTTTCACACTCGCGGTGTTAGGAAAATCACATTTTTCACACTCCCAGGGTCAAGAAAATCACATTTTTTCACACTCCCAGGGTCAAGAAAATCACATTTTTTCACAATCCCTGGGTCAGGAGATTCTGATTTCTTTCACACTCCCGGGGTCAAGAAAATCACATTTTTTCACACTCCCGGGGTCAGGAAATTCTAATTTTTTTCACACTCCCGGTGTTAGGAAAATCACAATTTTCACACTCCCGGGGTCAGGAGATTCTGATTTTTTTCACACTCCCGGCATCAGGAAAATTGGATATTTTCACACACCCGGGGTCAGGAAAATCAGATTTTTTTAACACTCCCGGGGTCAGGAAAATTGGATTTTTTTCACACTCCCAGGGTCAGGAAAATTGGGGTTTTTTCACACTCCCGGGGTCAAGAAAATCACATTTTTTCACACTCCCGGGGTCAAGAAAATCACATTTTTTCACACTCCCGGGGTAAGGAGATTCTGATTTTTTTCACACTCCCGGGGTCAAGAAAATCACATTTTTTCACACTCCCGGGGTCAGGAGATTCTGATTTTTTTCACACTCCCGGGGTCAAGAAAATCACATTTTTTCACACTCCCGGGGTCAGGAAATTCTAATTTTTTTCACACTCCCGGTGTTAGGAAAATCACATTTTTCACACTCCCGGTGTCAGGAAAATTGGATATTTTCATACTCCCGGGGTCAGGAAAATTGGATTTTTTTAACACTCCCGGGGTCAGGAAAATTGGATTTTTTTCACACTCCCATGGTCAGGAAAATTGGGTTTTTTTCACACTCCCGGGGTCAAGAAAATCACATTTTTTCACACTCCCGGGGTAAGGAGATTCTGATTTTTTTCACACTCCCGGGGTCAAGAAAATCACATTTTTTCACACTCCCGGGGTCAGGAATTTCTGATTTTTTCACACTCCCTGTGTTAGGAAAATCACATTTTTCACACTCCCGGGGTCAAGAAAATCACATTTTTTCACACTCCCGGGGTCAGGAAATTCTGATATTTTTCACACTCCCGGGGTCAGGAAAATCGGATATTTTCACACTCCCGGGGTCAGCAAAATCAGATTTTTTTCATACTCCCGGGGTCAGGAAAATCACATTTTTTCACACTCCCTGGGTCAGGAAATTCTGATTTTATTCACACTCACCGTGTTAGGAAAATCATATTTTTCTCACTCCCGGGGTCAGGAAAATTGGATTTTTTCACACTCCCGGGGTCAGGAGAATTTAATTTTTTTCACACACCCGGGGTCAAGAAAATCATATTTTTTCACACTCCTTGGGTCAGGAAATTCTGATATTTTTCACACTCCCAGGGTCAGGAAAATCGGATATTTTCACACTCCCGGGGTCAGGAAAATCAGATTTTTTTTCACACTCCCGGGGTCAGGAAAATTGGATATTTTCATACTCACGGGGTCAGGAAAATCGGATATTTTCACACTCCCGGGGTCAGGAAAATTGCATTTTTCAGACTCCCGGGGTCAGGAAAATTGCATTTTTCATACTCCCTGGCTCAGGAAAATCAAAAAATTTTCACATTCCCGGTCTTAGGAAAATCACATTTTTCACACACCCGGCGTCAGGAAAATTGGGTTTTTTTCACAATCCCGGGGTCAAGAAAATCACATTTTTTCACACTCCCGGGGTCAGGAGATTCTGATTTTTTTCACACTCCCGGGGTCAAGAAAATCACATTTTTTTCACACTCCCGGTGTCAGGAAATTCTGATTTTTCACACTCCCGGGGTCAGGAAAATTGGATTTTTTCACACTCCCGGGGTCAGGAAAATTGGGTTTTTTTCACACTTCCGGGGTCAAGAAAATCACATTTTTTCACACTCCCGGGGTCAGGAGATTCTGATTTTTTTCACACTCCCGGGGTCAAGAAAATCACATTTTTTCACACTCCCGGGGTCAGGAAATTCTAATTTTTTCCACACTCCCGGTGTTAGGAAAATCACATTTTTCACACTCCCGGGGTCAGAAAAATTGGGTTTTTTCACACTTCCGGGGTCAAGAAAATCACATTTTTTCACACTCCCGGTGTTAGGAAAATCACATTGTTCACACTCCCGGGGTCAGGAAAATTGGATTTTTTTCACATTCCTGGGGTCAGGAATTTCTGATTTTTTTCACACTCGCGGTGTTAGGAAAATCACATTTTTCACACTCCCAGGGTCAAGAAAATCACATTTTTTCACACTCCCGGGGTCAAGAAAATCACATTTTTTCACACTCCCGGGCTCAGGAGATTCTGATTTCTTTCACACTCCCGGGGTCAAGAAAATCACATTTTTTCACACTCCCGGGGTCAGGAAATTCTAATTTTTTCACACTCCCGGTGTTAGGAAAATCACAATTTTCACACTCCCAGGGTCAGAAAAATTGGATTGTTTCACACTCCCGGGGTCAGGAGAATTTATTTTTTTTCACACTCCCGGGGTCAGGAAAATGGGATTCTTTTAACACTCCCGGGGTCAGGAAAATTGGATTTTTTCACACTCCTGGGGTCAGGAATTTCTGATTTTTTTCACAATCGCGGTGTTAGGAAAATCACATTTTTCACACTCCCAGGGTCAAGAAAATCACATTTTTTCACACTCCCGGGGTCAAGAAAATCACATATTTTCACACTCCCGGGGTCAGGAGATTTTGATTTCTTTCACACTCCCGGGGTCAAGAAAATCACATTTTTTCACACTCCCGGGGTCAGGAAAATTGGATTTTTTTAACACTCCCGGGGTCAGGAAAATTGAATTTTTTTTCACACTCCCGGGGTCAGTAATTTCTGATTTTTTTCACACTCGCGGTGTTAGGAAAATCACATTTTTCACACTCCCAGGGTCAAGAAAATCACATTTTTTCACACTCCCAGGGTCAAGAAAATCACATTTTTTCACAATCCCTGGGTCAGGAGATTCTGATTTCTTTCACACTCCCGGGGTCAAGAAAATCACATTTTTTCACACTCCCGGGGTCAGGAAATTCTAATTTTTTTCACACTCCCGGTGTTAGGAAAATCACAATTTTCACACTCCCGGGGTCAGGAGATTCTGATTTTTTTCACACTCCCGGCATCAGGAAAATCGGATATTTTCACACACCCGGGGTCAGGAAAATCAGATTTTTTTAACACTCCCGGGGTCAGGAAAATTGGATTTTTTTCACACTCCCAGGGTCAGGAAAATTGGGGTTTTTTCACACTCCCGGGGTCAAGAAAATCACATTTTTTCACACTCCCGGGGTCAAGAAAATCACATTTTTTCACACTCCCGGGGTAAGGAGATTCTGATTTTTTTCACACTCCCGGGGTCAAGAAAATCACATTTTTTCACACTCCCGGGGTCAGGAGATTCTGATTTTTTTCACACTCCCGGGGTCAAGAAAATCACATTTTTTCACACTCCCGGGGTCAGGAAATTCTAATTTTTTTCACACTCCCGGTGTTAGGAAAATCACATTTTTCACACTCCCGGTGTCAGGAAAATTGGATATTTTCATACTCCCGGGGTCAGGAAAATTGGATTTTTTTAACACTCCCGGGGTCAGGAAAATTGGATTTTTTTCACACTCCCATGGTCAGGAAAATTGGGTTTTTTTCACACTCCCGGGGTCAAGAAAATCACATTTTTTCACACTCCCGGGGTAAGGAGATTCTGATTTTTTTCACACTCCCGGGGTCAAGAAAATCACATTTTTTCACACTCCCGGGGTCAGGAATTTCTGATTTTTTCACACTCCCTGTGTTAGGAAAATCACATTTTTCACACTCCCGGGGTCAAGAAAATCACATTTTTTCACACTCCCGGGGTCAGGAAATTCTGATATTTTTCACACTCCCGGGGTCAGGAAAATCGGATATTTTCACACTCCCGGGGTCAGCAAAATCAGATTTTTTTCATACTCCCGGGGTCAGGAAAATCACATTTTTTCACACTCCCTGGGTCAGGAAATTCTGATTTTATTCACACTCACCGTGTTAGGAAAATCATATTTTTCTCACTCCCGGGGTCAGGAAAATTGGATTTTTTCACACTCCCGGGGTCAGGAGAATTTAATTTTTTTCACACACCCGGGGTCAAGAAAATCATATTTTTTCACACTCCTTGGGTCAGGAAATTCTGATATTTTTCACACTCCCAGGGTCAGGAAAATCGGATATTTTCACACTCCCGGGGTCAGGAAAATCAGATTTTTTTTCACACTCCCGGGGTCAGGAAAATTGGATATTTTCATACTCACGGGGTCAGGAAAATCGGATATTTTCACACTCCCGGGGTCAGGAAAATTGCATTTTTCAGACTCCCGGGGTCAGGAAAATTGCATTTTTCATACTCCCTGGCTCAGGAAAATCAAAAAATTTTCACATTCCCGGTCTTAGGAAAATCACATTTTTCACACACCCGGCGTCAGGAAAATTGGGTTTTTTTCACAATCCCGGGGTCAAGAAAATCACATTTTTTCACACTCCCGGGGTCAGGAGATTCTGATTTTTTTCACACTCCCGGGGTCAAGAAAATCACATTTTTTTCACACTCCCGGTGTCAGGAAATTCTGATTTTTCACACTCCCGGGGTCAGGAAAATTGGATTTTTTCACACTCCCGGGGTCAGGAAAATTGGGTTTTTTTCACACTTCCGGGGTCAAGAAAATCACATTTTTTCACACTCCCGGGGTCAGGAGATTCTGATTTTTTTCACACTCCCGGGGTCAAGAAAATCACATTTTTTCACACTCCCGGGGTCAGGAAATTCTAATTTTTTCCACACTCCCGGTGTTAGGAAAATCACATTTTTCACACTCCCGGGGTCAGAAAAATTGGGTTTTTTCACACTTCCGGGGTCAAGAAAATCACATTTTTTCACACTCCCGGTGTTAGGAAAATCACATTGTTCACACTCCCGGGGTCAAGAAAATCACATTTTTTCACACTCCCGGGGTCAGGAAATTCTGATTTTATTCATACTCACCGTGTTAGGAAAATCATATTTTTCACACTCCCGGGGTCAGGAAAATTGGATTTTTTCACACTCCCGGGGTCAGGAGAATTTAATTTTTTTCACACTCACGGGGTCAAGAAAATAATATTTTTTCACACTCCTGGGGACAGGAAATTCTGATATTTTTCACACTCCCGGGGTCAGGAAAATCGGATATTTTCACACTCCCGGGGTCAGGAAAATCAGATTTTTTCACACTCCTGGGGTCAGGAGATTCTGATTTTTTTCACACTCCCGGGGTCAAGAAAATCACATTTTTTCACACTCCTAGGGTCAGGAGAATTTAATTTTTTTCACACTCCCGGGGTCAAGAAAATCACTTTTTTTCACACTCCCGGCGTCAGGAGATTCTGATGTTTTTTCACACTCCCGGTGTTAGGAAAATCACATTTTTCACACTCCCGGGGTAAAGAAAATCACATTTTTTCACACTCCCGGGGTCAGGAAAATTGGATTTTTTAACACTCCCGGGGGCAGGAAAATCACATTTTTTCACACTCCTGGGGTCAGGTGATTCTGATTTTTTTCACACTCCCTGGGTCAAGAAAATCACATTTTTTCACACTCCTGGGGTCAGGAGATTCTGATTTTTTTCACACTCCCGGGGTCAGGAAATTCTGATATTTTTCACACTCCCGGGGTCAGGAGATTCTGATATTTTTCACACTCCCGGGTTCAGGAAATTCTGATTTTTTTTCACACTCCCGGTGTTAGGAAAATCACATTTTTCACAGTCCTGGAGTCAAGAAAATTTAATTTTTTCACACTCCCGGGGTCAGGAGAATTAAATTTTTTTTACACTCCCGGGGTCAGGAAAATTGAATTTTTTCACACTCCCGGGGTCAGGAAAATTGGATTTTTTCACACTCCCGGGGTCAGGAGAATTTAATTTTTTTCACACTCCCGCAGTGAACAAAATCACATTTTTTCACACTCCCAGGGTCAGGAAATTCTGATATTTTTCATACTCCCGGGGTCAGGAAAATTGGATTTTTTTCACACTCCCGGTGTCAGGAAAATTGGATATTTTCATTCTCCCGGGGTCAGGAAAATCGCATTTTTCATACTCCCGGGGTCAGGAAAATCCAAAAATTTTCACATTACCAGAGTTAGGAAAATCACATTTTTCACACTCCCGGGGTCAGGAAAATTGGGTTTTTTTTCCACTCCCAGTGTCAAGAAAATCACATTTTTTCACACTCCCGGGGTCAGGAAATTGGTTTTTTTAACACTCCCGGGGTCAGGAAAATTGGATTTTTTTCACACTCCCGGGGTCAGGAAAATTGGATATTTTCACACTCCCGGGGTCAGGAGAATTTAATTTTTTTCACACTCCCGGGGTGAACAAAATCACATTTTTTCACATCCCGGGGTCAGGAAATTCTGATATTTTTCATTCTCCCGGGGTCAGGAAAATTGGATTTTTTTCACACTCCCGGTGTCAGGAAAATTGGATATTTTCATTCTCCCGGGGTCAGGAAAATCGCATTTTTCATACTCCCGGGGTCAGGAAAATCCAAAAATTTTCACATTCCCTGAGTTAGGAGAATCACATTTTTCACACTCCCGGGGTCAGGAAAATTGGATTTTTTTCACACTCCCGGGGTCAGGAAATTGGATTTTTTTCACATTCCTGGGGTCAGGAATTTCTGATTTTTTTCACACTCGCGGTGTTAGGAAAATCACATTTTTCACACTCCCAGGGTCAAGAAAATCACATTTTTTCACACTCCCGGGGTCAAGAAAATCACATTTTTTCACACTCCCGGGGTCAGGAAATTCTAATTTTTTTCACACTCCCGGTGTTAGGAAAATCACAATTTTCACACTCCCAGGGTCAGAAAAATTGGATTGTTTCACACTCCCGGGGTCAGGAGAATTTAATTTTTTTCAAACTCCCGGGGTCAGGAAAATGGGATTCTTTTAACACTCCCGGGGTCAGGAAAATTGGATTTTTTCACACTCCCGGGGTCAGGAATTTCTGATTTTTTTCACACTCGCGGTGTTAGGAAAATCACATTTTTCACACTCCCAGGGTCAAGAAAATCACATTTTTTCACTCTCCCGGGGTCAAGAAAATCACATTTTTTCACACTCCCGGGGTCAGGAGATTTTGATTTCTTTCACACTCCCGGGGTCAAGAAAATCACATTTTTTCACACTCCCTGGGTCAGGAAAATTGGATTTTTTTAACACTCCCGGGGTCAGGAAAATTGGATTTTTTTCACACTCCCGGGGTCAGTAATTTCTGATTTTTTTCAAACTCGCGGTGTTAGGAAAATCACATTTTTCACACTCCCAGGGTCAAGAAAATCACATTTTTTCACACTCCCAGGGTCAAGAAAATCACATTTTTTCACAATCCCTGGGTCAGGAGATTCTGATTTCTTTCACACTCCCGGGGTCAAGAAAATCACATTTTTTCACACTCCCGGGGTCAGGAAATTCTAATTTTTTTCACACTCCCGGTGTTAGGAAAATCACAATTTTCACACTCCCGGGGTCAGGAGATTCTGATTTTTTTCACACTCCCGGCATCAGGAAAATCGGATATTTTCACACACCCGGGGTCAAGAAAATCACATTTTTTCACACTCCCGGGGTAAGGAGATTCTGATTTTTTTCACACTCCCGGGGTCAGGAAAATTGGATTTTTTTCACACTCCCGGTGTCAGGAAAATTGGATTTTTTCACACTCCCGGGGTCAGGAGAATTTAATTTTTTTCACACTCCCGCAGTGAACAAAATCACATTTTTTCACACTCCCAGGGTCAGGAAATTCTGATATTTTTCATACTCCCGGGGTCAGGAAAATTGGATTTTTTTCACACTCCCGGTGTCAGGAAAATTGGATATTTTCATTCTCCCGGGGTCAGGAAAATCGCATTTTTCATACTCCCGGGGTCAGGAAAATCCAAAAATTTTCACATTACCGGAGTTAGGAAAATCACATTTTTCACACTCCCGGGGTCAGGAAATTGGTTTTTTTTAACACTCCCGGGGTCAGGAAAATTGGATTTTTTTCACACTCCCGGGGTCAGGAAAATTGGATATTTTCACACTCCCGGGGTCAGGAGAATTTAATTTTTTTCACACTCCCGGGGTGAACAAAATCACATTTTTTCACATCCCGGGGTCAGGAAATTCTGATATTTTTCATTCTCCCGGGGTCAGGAAAATTGGATTTTTTTCACACTCCCGGTGTCAGGAAAATTGGATATTTTCATTCTCCCGGGGTCAGGAAAATCGCATTTTTCATACTCCCGGGGTCAGGAAAATCCAAAAATTTTCACATTCCCTGAGTTAGGAAAATCACATTTTTCACACTCCCGGGGTCAGGAAAATTGGGTTTTTTTCACACTCCCGGGGTCAGGAAAATTGGATTTTTTTCACATTCCTGGGGTCAGGAATTTCTGATTTTTTTCACACTCGCGGTGTTAGGAAAATCACATTTTTCACACTCCCAGGGTCAAGAAAATCACATTTTTTCACACTCCCGGGGTCAAGAAAATCACATTTTTTCACACTCCCGGGGTCAGGAAATTCTAATTTTTTTCACACTCCCGGTGTTAGGAAAATCACAATTTTCACACTCCCAGGGTCAGAAAAATTGGATTGTTTCACACTCCCGGGGTCAGGAGAATTTAATTTTTTTCAAACTCCCGGGGTCAGGAAAATGGGATTCTTTTAACACTCCCGGGGTCAGGAAAATTGGATTTTTTCACACTCCCGGGGTCAGGAATTTCTGATTTTTTTCACACTCGTGGTGTTAGGAAAATCACATTTTTCACACTCCCAGGGTCAAGAAAATCACATTTTTTCACTCTCCCGGGGTCAAGAAAATCACATTTTTTCACACTCCCGGGGTCAGGAGATTTTGATTTCTTTCACACTCCCGGGGTCAAGAAAATCACATTTTTTCACACTCCCGGGGTCAGGAAAATTGGATTTTTTTAACACTCCCGGGGTCAGGAAAATTGGATTTTTTTCACACTCCCGGGGTCAGTAATTTCTGATTTTTTTCAAACTCGCGGTGTTAGGAAAATCACATTTTTCACACTCCCAGGGTCAAGAAAATCACATTTTTTCACACTCCCAGGGTCAAGAAAATCACATTTTTTCACAATCCCTGGGTCAGGAGATTCTGATTTCTTTCACACTCCCGGGGTCAAGAAAATCACATTTTTTCACACTCCCGGGGTCAGGAAATTCTAATTTTTTTCACACTCCCGGTGTTAGGAAAATCACAATTTTCACACTCCCGGGGTCAGGAGATTCTGATTTTTTTCACACTCCCGGCATCACGAAAATCGGATATTTTCACACACCCGGGGTCAGGAAAATCAGATTTTTTTAACACTCCCGGGGTCAGGAAAATTGGATTTTTTTCACACTCCCAGGGTCAGGAAAATTGGGGTTTTTTCACACTCCCGGGGTCAAGAAAATCACATTTTTTCACACTCCCGGGGTCAAGAAAATCACATTTTTTCACACTCCCGGGGTAAGGAGATTCTGATTTTTTTCACACTCCCGGGGTCAAGAAAATCACATTTTTTCACACTCCCGGGGTCAGGAGATTCTGATTTTTTTCACACTCCCGTGGTCAAGAAAATCACATTTTTTCACACTCCCGGGGTCAGGAAATTCTAATTTTTTTCACACTCCCGGTGTTAGGAAAATCACATTTTTCACACTCCCGGGGTCAGAAAAATTGGGTTTTTTCACACTTCCGGGGTCAAGAAAATCACATTTTTTCACACTCCCGGGGTCAGGAGATTCTGATTTTTTTCACACTCCCGGGGTCAAGAAAATCACATTTTTTCACACTCCTTGGGTCAGGAAATTCTGATTTTTCACACTCCCGGGGTCAGGAAAATTGGATTTTTCACACTCCCGGGGTCAGGAAAACTGGGTTTTTTTCACACTTCTGGTGTCAAGAAAATCACATTTTTTCACACTCCCGGGGTCAGGAGATTCTAAATTTTTTCTCACACTTCCGGGGTCAAGAAAATCACATTTTTTCACACTCCTGGGGTCAGGAGATTCTGATTTTTTTCACAGTCCCACGGTCAAGAAAATCACATTTTTTCACACTCCCAGGGTCAGGATAATTTAATTTTTTTCACACTCCCGGGGTCAAGAAAATCACTTTTTTTCACACTCCCGAGGTCAGGAGATTCTGATTTTTTTCACAGTCCCGGGGTCAAGAAAATCACATTTTTTCGCACTCCCAGGGTCAGGAGAATTTAATTTTTTTCACACTCCCGGGTCAAGAAAATCACTTTTTTTCACACTCCCGGGGTCAGGAGATTCTGATTTCTTTCACACTCCCGGGGTCAGGAAAATTGGGTTTTTTCACACTCCCGGGGTCAAGAAAATCACGTTTTTCACGCTCCCAGGGTCAGGAAAATTGGTTTTTTTTAACACTCCCGGGGTCAGGAGAATTTAATTTTTTTCACACTCCCGGTGTCAGGAAAATGGGATTCTTTTAACACTCCCGGGGTCAGGAAAATTGGATTTTTTTCACACTCCCGGGGTCAGTAATTTCTGATTTTTTTCACACTCGCGGTGTTAGGAAAATCACATTTTTCACACTCCCAGGGTCAAGAAAATCACATTTTTTCACACTCCCGGGGTCAAGAAAATCACATTTTTTCACACTCCCTGGGTCAGGAGATTCTGATTTCTTTCACACTCCCGGGGTCAAGAAAATCACATTTTTTCACACTCCCGGGGTCAGTAATTTCTGATTTTTTTCACACTCGCGTTGTTAGGAAAATCACATTTTTCACACTCCCAGGGTCAAGAAAATCACATTTTTTCACACTCCCGGGGTCAAGAAAATCACATTTTTTCACACTCCCGGGGTCAGGAGATTCTGATTTCTTTCACACTCCCGGGGTCAAGAAAATCACATTGTTTCACACTCCCGGGGTCAGGAAATTCTAATTTTTTTCACACTCCTGGTGTTAGCAAAATCACAATTTTCACACTCCCGGGGTCAGGAGATTCTGATTTTTTTCACACTCCCGGCGTCAGGAAAATCGGATATTTTCACACACCCAGGGTCAGGAAAATCAGATTTTTTTCAAACTCCCAGGGTCAGGAAAATTGGATTTTTTTCACTCTCCCGGTGTCAGGAAAATTGGATATTTTCATACTCCCGGGGTCAGGAAAATTCCATTTTTCAGACTCCCGGGGTCAAGAAAATTGGATTTTTTTAACACTCCCGGGGTCAGGAAATTGGATTTTTTTCACACTCCCAGGGTCAGGAAAATTGGGTTTTTTTCACACTCCCGGGGTCAAGAAAATCACATTTTTTCACACTCCCGGGGTCAAGAAAATCACATTTTTTCACACTCCCGGAGTAAGGAGATTCTGATTTTTTTCACACTCCCGGGGTCAAGAAAATCACATTTTTTCACACTCCCGGGCTCAGGAGATTCTCATTTTTTTCACACTCCCGGGGTCAAGAAAATCACATTTTTTCACACTCCCGGGGTCAGGAAATTCTAATTTTTTTCACACTCCCGTTGTTAGGAAAATCACATTTTTCACACTCCCGGGGCCAGAAAAATTGGGTTTTTTTCACACTTCCGGGGTCAAGAAAATCACATTTTTTCACACTCCCGGGGTCAGGAGATTCTGATTTTTTTCACACTCCCGGGGTCAAGAAAATCACATTTTTTCACACTCCCGGGGTCAGGAAATTCTGATTTTTCACACTCCCGGGGTCAGGAAAATTGGATTTTTCACACTCCCGGGGTCAGGAAAATTGGGTTTTTTTCACACTTCCGGGGTCAAGAAAATCACATTTTTTCACACTCCCGGGGTCAGGAGATTCTGATTTTTTTCACACTCCCGGGGTCAAGAAAATCACATTTTTCCACACTCCCGGGGTCAGGAAATTCTAATTTTTTTCACACTCCCGGTGTTAGGAAAATCACATTTTTCACACTCCCGGGGTCAGAAAAATTGGGTTTTTTTCACACTTCCGGGGTCAAGAAAATCACATTTTTTCACACTCCTGGGGTCAGGAGATTCTGATTTTTTTCACAGTCCCACGGTCAAGAAAATCATATTTTTTCACACTCCCAGGGTCAGGAGAATTTAATTTTTTTCACACTCCCAGGGTCAAGAAAATCACTTTTTTTCACACTCCCGGGGTCAGGAGATTCTGATTTTTTTCACAGTCCCTGGGTCAAGAAAATCACATTTTTTCACACTCCCAGGGTCAGGAGAATTTAATTTTTTTCACACTCCCGGGGTCAAGAAAATCACTTTTTTTCACACTCCCGGGGTCAGGAGATTCTGATTTCTTTCACACTCCCGGGGTCAAGAAAATCACATTTTTTCACACTCCCGGGGTCAGGAAAATTGGGATTTTTTCACACTGCCGGGGTCAAGAAAATCACATTTTTTCACACTCCTGGGGTCAGGAAAATTGGTTTTTTTTAACACTCCCGGGGTCAGGAAAATTGGTTTTTTTTCACACTCCCGGGGTCAGGAAAATTGAATTTTTTCACACTCCCGGGGTCAGGAAAATTGGATTTTTTCACACTCCCGGGGTCAGGAGAATTTAATTTTTTTCACACTCCCGGGGTGAACAAAATCACATTTTTTCACATCCCGGGGTCAGGAAATTCTGATATTTTTCATACTCCCGGGGTCAGGAAAATTGGATTTTTTTCACACTCCCGGTGTCAGGAAAATTGGATATTTTCATTCTCCCGGGGTCAGGAAATCGCATTTTTCATACTCCCGGAGTCAGGAAAATCCAAAAATTTTCACATTCCCTGAGTTAGGAAAATCACATTTTTCACACTCCCGGGGTCAGGAAAATTGGGTTTTTTTCACACTCCCGGGGTCAGGAAAATTGGATTTTTTTCACATTCCTGGAGTCAGGAATTTCTGATTTTTTTCACACTCGCGGTGTTAGGAAAATCACATTTTTCACACTCCCAGGGTCAAGAAAATCACATTTTTTCACACTCCCGGGGTCAAGAAAATCACATTTTTTCACACTCCCGGGGTCAGGAAATTCTAATTTTTTTCACACTCCCGGTGTTAGGAAAATCACAATTTTCACACTCCCAGGGTCAGAAAAATTGGATTGTTTCACACTCCCGGGGTCAGGAGAATTTAATTTTTTTCAAACTCCCGGGGTCAGGAAAATGGGATTCTTTTAACACTCCCGGGGTCAGGAAAATTGGATTTTTTCACACTCCCGGGGTCAGGAATTTCTGATTTTTTTCACACTCGCGGTGTTAGGAAAATCACATTTTTCACACTCCCAGGGTCAAGAAAATCACATTTTTTCACTCTCCCGGGGTCAAGAAAATCACATTTTTTCACACTCCCGGGGTCAGGAGATTTTGATTTCTTTCACACTCCCGGGGTCAAGAAAATCACATTTTTTCACACTCCCGGGGTCAGGAAAATTGGATTTTTTTAACACTCCCGGGGTCAGGAAAATTGGATTTTTTTCACACTCCCGGGGTCAGTAATTTCTGATTTTTTTCAAACTCGCGGTGTTAGGAAAATCACATTTTTCACACTCCCAGGGTCAAGAAAATCACATTTTTTCACACTCCCAGGGTCAAGAAAATCACATTTTTTCACAATCCCTGGGTCAGGAGATTCTGATTTCTTTCACACTCCCGGGGTCAAGAAAATCACATTTTTTCACACTCCCGGGGTCAGGAAATTCTAATTTTTTTCACACTCCCGGTGTTAGGAAAATCACAATTTTCACACTCCCGGGTTCAGGAGATTCTGATTTTTTTCACACTCCCGGCATCAGGAAAATCGGATATTTTCACACACCCGGGGTCAGGAAAATCAGATTTTTTTAACACTCCCGGGGTCAGGAAAATTGGATTTTTTCACACTCCCAGGGTCAGGAAAATTGGGTTTTTTTCACACTCCCGGGGTCAAGAAAATCACATTTTTTCACACTCCCGGGGTCAAGAAAATCACATTTTTTCACACTCCCGGGGTAAGGAGATTCTGATTTTTTTCACACTCCCGGGGTCAAGAAAATCACATTTTTTCACACTCCCGGGGTCAGGAGATTCTGATTTTTTTCACACTCCCGTGGTCAAGAAAATCACATTTTTTCACACTCCCGGGGTCAGGAAATTCTAATTTTTTTCACACTCCCGGTGTTAGGAAAATCACATTTTTCACACTCCCGGGGTCAGAAAAATTGGGTTTTTTCAAACTTCCGGGGTCAAGAAAATCACATTTTTTCACACTCCCGGGGTCAGGAGATTCTGATCTTTTTCACACTCCCGGGGTCAAGAAAATCACATTTTTTCACACTCCTTGGGTCAGGAAATTCTGATTTTTCACACTCCCGGGGTCAGGAAAATTGGATTTTTCACACTCCCGGGGTCAGGAAAATTGGGTTTTTTTCACACTTCTGGTGTCAAGAAAATCACATTTTTTCACACTCCCGGGGTCAGGAGATTCTAAATTTTTTTCACACTCCCGGTGTTAGGAAAATCACATTTTTCACACTCCCAGGGTCAGAAAAATTGGGTTTTTTTCACACTTCCGGGGTCAAGAAAATCACATTTTTTCACACTCCTGGGGTCAGGAGATTCTGATTTTTTTCACAGTCCCACGGTCAAGAAAATCACATTTTTTCACACTCCCAGGGTCAGGATAATTTAATTTTTTTCACACTCCCGGGGTCAAGAAAATCACTTTTTTTCACACTCCCGAGGTCAGGAGATTCTGATTTTTTTCACAGTCCCGGGGTCAAGAAAATCACATTTTTTCGCACTCCCAGGGTCAGGAGAATTTAGTTTTTTTCACACTCCCGGGTCAAGAAAATCACTTTTTTTCACACTCCCGGGGTCAGGAGATTCTGATTTCTTTCACACTCCCGGGGTCAGGAAAATTGGGTTTTTTTCACACTCCCGGGGTCAAGAAAATCACGTTTTTCACACTCCCAGGGTCAGGAAAATTGGTTTTTTTTAACACTCCCGGGGTCAGGAGAATTTAATTTTTTTCACACTCCCGGTGTCAGGAAAATGGGATTCTTTTAACACTCCCGGGGTCAGGAAAATTGGATTTTTTTCACACTCCCGGGGTCAGTAATTTCTGATTTTTTTCACACTCGCGGTGTTAGGAAAATCACATTTTTCACACTCCCAGGGTCAAGAAAATCACATTTTTTCACACTCCCGGGGTCAAGAAAATCACATTTTTTCACACTCCCTGGGTCAGGAGATTCTGATTTCTTTCACACTCCCGGGGTCAAGAAAATCACATTTTTTCACACTCCCGGGGTCAGTAATTTCTGATTTTTTTCACACTCGCGTTGTTAGGAAAATCACATTTTTCACACTCCCAGGGTCAAGAAAATCACATTTTTTCACACTCCCAGGGTCAAGAAAATCACATTTTTTCACACTCCCTGGGTCAGGAGATTCTGATTTCCTTCACACTCCCGGGGTCAAGAAAATCACATTTTTTCACACTCCCGGGGTCAGTAATTTCTGATTTTTTCACACTCGCGGTGTTAGGAAAATCACATTTTTCACACTCCCAGGGTCAAGAAAATCACATTTTTTCACACTCCCGGGGTCAAGAAAATCACATTTTTTCACACTCCCTGTGTCAGGAGATTCTGATTTCTTTCACACTCCCGGGGTCAAGAAAATCACATTTTTTCACACTCCCGGGGTCAGGAAATTCTAATTTTTTTCACACTCCTGGTGTTAGCAAAATCACAATTTTCACACTCCCGGGGTCAGGAGATTCTGATTTTTTTCACACTCCCGGCGTCAGGAAAATCGGACATTTTCACACACCCAGGGTCAGGAAAATCAGATTTTTTTCAAACTCCCAGGGTCAGGAAAATTGGATTTTTTTCACTCTCCCGGTGTCAAGAAAATTGGATATTTTCATACTCCCGGGGTCAGGAAAATTCCATTTTTCAGACTCCCGGGGTCAAGAAAATTGGATTTTTTTAACACTCCCGGGGTCAGGAAATTGGATTTTTTTCACACTCCCAGGGTCAGGAAAATTGGGTTTTTTTCACACTCCCGGGGTCAAGAAAATCACATTTTTTCACACTCCCGGGGTCAAGAAAATCACATTTTTTCACACTCCCGGAGTAAGGAGATTCTGATTTTTTCACACTCCCGGGGTCAAGAAAATCACATTTTTTCACACTCCCGGGGTCAGGAGATTCTCATTTTTTTCACACTCCCGGGGTCAAGAAAATCACATTTTTTCACACTCCCGGGGTCAGGAAATTCTAATTTTTTTCACACTCCCGGTGTTAGGAAAATCACATTTTTCACACTCCCGGGGCCAGAAAAATTGGGTTTTTTTCACACTTCCGGGGTCAAGAAAATCACATTTTTTCACACTCCCGGGGTCAGGAGATTCTGATTTTTTTCACACTCCCGGGGTCAGGAAAATTGGATTTTTCACACTCCCGGGGTCAGGAAAATTGGGTTTTTTTCACACTTCCGGGGTCAAGAAAATCACATTTTTTCACACTCCCGGGGTCAGGAGATTCTGATTTTTTTCACACTCCCGGGGTCAAGAAAATCACATTTTTCCACACTCCCGGGGTCAGGAAATTCTAATTTTTTTCACATTCCCGGTGTTAGGAAAATCACATTTTTCACACTCCCGGGGTCAGAAAAATTGGGTTTTTTTCACACTTCCGGGGTCAAGAAAATCACATTTTTTCACACTCCTGGGGTCAGGAGATTCTGATTTTTTTCACAGTCCCACGGTCAAGAAAATCATATTTTTTCACACTCCCAGGGTCAGGAGAATTTAATTTTTTTCACACTCCCAGGGTCAAGAAAATCACTTTTTTTCACACTCCCGGGGTCAGGAGATTCTGATTTTTTTCACAGTCCCGGGGTCAAGAAAATCACATTTTTTCACACTCCCAGGGTCAGGAGAATTTAATTTTTTTCACACTCCCGGTGTCAAGAAAATCACTTTTTTTCACACTCCCGGGGTCAGGAGATTCTGATTTCTTTCACACTCCCGGGGTCAAGAAAATCACATTTTTTCACACTCCCGGGGTCAAGAAAATCACATTTTTTCACACTCCCGGAGTAAGAGATTCTGATTTTTTTCACACTCCCGGGGTCAAGAAAATCACATTTTTTCACACTCCCGGGGTCAGGAGATTCTCATTTTTTTCACACTCCCGGGGTCAAGAAAATCACATTTTTTCACACTCCCGGGGTCAGGAAATTCTAATTTTTTTCACACTCCCGGTGTTAGGAAAATCACATTTTTCACACTCCCGGGGCCAGAAAAATTGGGTTTTTTTCACACTTCCGGGGTCAAGAAAATCACATTTTTTCACACTCCCGGGGTCAGGAGATTCTGATTTTTTTCACACTCCCGGGGTCAGGAAAATTGGATTTTTCACACTCCCGGGGTCAGGAAAATTGGGTTTTTTTCACACTTCCGGGGTCAAGAAAATCACATTTTTTCACACTCCCGGGGTCAGGAGATTCTGATTTTTTTCACACTCCCGGGGTCAAGAAAATCACATTTTTCCACACTCCCGGGGTCAGGAAATTCTAATTTTTTTCACACTCCCGGTGTTAGGAAAATCACATTTTTCACACTCCCGGGGTCAGAAAAATTGGGTTTTTTTCACACTTCCGGGGTCAAGAAAATCACATTTTTTCACACTCCTGGGGTCAGGAGATTCTGATTTTTTTCACAGTCCCACGGTCAAGAAAATCATATTTTTTCACACTCCCAGGGTCAGGAGAATTTAATTTTTTTCACACTCCCAGGGTCAAGAAAATCACTTTTTTTCACACTCCCGGGGTCAGGAGATTCTGATTTTTTTCACAGTCCCGGGGTCAAGAAAATCACATTTTTTCACACTCCCAGGGTCAGGAGAATTTAATTTTTTTCACACTCCCGGTGTCAAGAAAATCACTTTTTTTCACACTCCCGGGGTCAGGAGATTCTGATTTCTTTCACACTCCCGGGGTCAAGAAAATCACATTTTTTCACACTCCCGGGGTCAAGAAAATCACATTTTTTCACACTCCCGGAGTAAGAGATTCTGATTTTTTTCACACTCCCGGGGTCAAGAAAATCACATTTTTTCACACTCCCGGGGTCAGGAGATTCTCATTTTTTTCACACTCCCGGGGTCAAGAAAATCACATTTTTTCACACTCCCGGGGTCAGGAAATTCTAATTTTTTTCACACTCCCGGTGTTAGGAAAATCACATTTTTCACACTCCCGGGGCCAGAAAAATTGGGTTTTTTTCACACTTCCGGGGTCAAGAAAATCACATTTTTTCACACTCCCGGGGTCAGGAGATTCTGATTTTTTTCACACTCCCGGGGTCAAGAAAATCACATTTTTTCACACTCCCGGGGTCAGGAAATTCTGATTTTTCACACTCCCGGGGTCAGGAAAATTGGATTTTTCACACTCCCGGGGTCAGGAAAATTGGGTTTTTTTCACACTTCCGGGGTCAAGAAAATCACATTTTTTCACACTCCCGGGGTCAGGATATTCTGATTTTTTTCACACTCCCGGGGTCAAGAAAATCACATTTTTCCACACTCCCGGGGTCAGGAAATTCTAATTTTTTTCACACTCCCGGTGTTAGGAAAATCACATTTTTCACACTCCCGGGGTCAGAAAAATTGGGTTTTTTTCACACTTCCGGGGTCAAGAAAATCACATTTTTTCACACTCCTGGGGTCAGGAGATTCTGATTTTTTTCACAGTCCCACGGTCAAGAAAATCATATTTTTTCACACTCCCAGGGTCAGGAGAATTTAATTTTTTTCACACTCCCAGGGTCAAGAAAATCACTTTTTTTCACACTCCCGGGGTCAGGAGATTCTGATTTTTTTCACAGTCCCGGGGTCAAGAAAATCACATTTTTTCACACTCCCAGGGTCAGGAGAATTTAATTTTTTTCACACTCCCGGGGTCAAGAAAATCACATTTTTTCACACTCCCGGGGTCAGGAGATTCTGATTTCTTTCACACTCCCGGGGTCAAGAAAATCACATTTTTTCACACTCCCGGGGTCAGGAAAATTGGGATTTTTTTCACACTGCCGGGGTCAAGAAAATCACATTTTTTCACACTCCTGGGGTCAGGAAAATTGGTTTTTTTTTAACACTCCCGGGGTCAGGAAAATTGGATTTTTTTCACACTCCCGGGGTCAGGAAAATTGAATTTTTTCACACTCCCGGGGTCAGGAAAATTGGATTTTTTCACACTCCCGGGGTCAGGAGAATTTAATTTTTTTCACACTCCCGGGGTGAACAAAATCACATTTTTTCACATCCCGGGGTCAGGAAATTCTGATATTTTTCATACTCCCGGGGTCAGGAAAATTGGATTTTTTTCACACTCCCGGTGTCAGGAAAATTGGATATTTTCATTCTCCCGGGGTCAGGAAAATCGCATTTTTCATACTCCCGGGGTCAGGAAAATCCAAAAATTTTCACATTCCCTGAGTTAGGAAAATCACATTTTTCACACTCCCGGGGTCAGGAAAATTGGGTTTTTTTCACACTCCCGGGGTCAGGAAAATTGGATTTTTTTCACACTCCCGGGGTCAGGAAAATTGGATATTTTCATTCTCCCGGGGTCAGGAAAATCGCATTTTTCATACTCCCGGGGTCAGGAAAATCCAAAAATTTTCACATTACCGGAGTTAGGAAAATCACATTTTTCACACTCCCGGGGTCAGGAAAATTGGGTTTTTTTCACACTCCCAGTGTCAAGAAAATCACATTTTTTCACACTCCCGGGGTCAGGAAATTGGTTTTTTTAAACACTCCCGGGGTCAGGAAAATTGGATTTTTTTCACACTCCCGGGGTCAGGAAAATTGAATTTTTTCACAGTCCCGGGGTCAGGAAAATTGGATATTTTCACACTCCCGGGGTCAGGAGAATTTAATTTTTTTCACACTCCCGGGGTCAAGAAAATCACATTTTTTCACACTCCCGGGGTCAGGAGATTCTGATTTTTTTCACACTCCCGGGGTCAAAAAAATCACATTTTTTCACACTCCCGGGGTCAGGAGATTCTGATTTTTTTCACACTCCCGGGGTCAAGAAAATCACATTTTTTCACACTCCCGGGGTAAGGAGATTCTGATTTTTTTTCACACTCCCGGGGTCAGGAAAATTGGATATTTTCATACTCCCGGGGTCAGGAAAATCGGATATTTTCACACTCCCGGGGTCAGGAAAATTGCATTTTTCAGACTCCCGGGGTCAGGAAAATTGCATTTTTCATACTCCCTGGCTCAGGAAAATCAAAAAATTTTCACATTCCCGGTCTTAGGAAAATCACATTTTTCACACTCCCGGCGTCAGGAAAATTGGTTTTTTTTCACACTCCCGGGGTCAAGAAAATCATATTTTTTCACACTCCCGGGGTTAGGAGATTCTGATTTTTTTCACACTCCCGGGGTCAAGAAAATCACATTTTTTCACACTCCCGGGGTCAGGAAATTCTGATTTTCCACACTCCCGGGGTCAGGAAAATTGGATTTTTTCACACTCCCGGGGTCAGGAAAATTGGGTTTTTTTCACACTTCCGGGGTCAAGAAAATCTCATTTTTTCACACTCCCGGGGTCAGGAGATTCTGATTTTTTTCACACTCCCGGGGTCAAGAAAATCACATTTTTTCACACTCCCGGGGTCAGGAAATTCTAATTTTTTTCACACTCCCGGTGTTAGGAAAATCACATTTTTCACACTCCCGGGGTCAGAAAAATTGGGTTTTTTCACACTTCCGGGGTCGAGAAAATCACATTTTTTCACACTCCTGGGGTCAGGAGATTCTGATTTTTTTCACACGCCCGGGGTCAAGAAAATCACATTTTTTCACACTCCCAGGGTCAGGAGAATTTAATTTTTTCACACTCCCGGGGTCAAGAAAATCACTTTTTTTCACACTCCCGAGGTCAGGAAATTCTGATTTTTCACACTCCCGGGGTCAGGAAAATTGGATTTTTCACACTCCCGGGGTCAGGAAAATTGGGTTTTTTTCACACTTCTGGTGTCAAGAAAATCACATTTTTTCACACTCCCGGGGTCAGGAGATTCTAAATTTTTTTCACACTCCCGGTGTTAGGAAAATCACATTTTTCACACTCCCAGGGTCAGAAAAATTGGGTTTTTTTCACACTTCCGGGGTCAAGAAAATCACATTTTTTCACACTCCTGGGGTCAGGAGATTCTGATTTTTTTCACAGTCCCACGGTCAAGAAAATCACATTTTTTCACACTCCCAGGGTCAGGATAATTTAATTTTTTTCACACTCCCGGGGTCAAGAAAATCACTTTTTTTCACACTCCCGAGGTCAGGAGATTCTGATTTTTTTCACAGTCCCGGGGTCAAGAAAATCACATTTTTTCGCACTCCCAGGGTCAGGAGAATTTAATTTTTTTCACACTCCCGGGTCAAGAAAATCACTTTTTTTCACACTCCCGGGGTCAGGAAAATTGGGTTTTTTTCACACTCCCGGGGTCAAGAAAATCACGTTTTTCACACTCCCAGGGTCAGGAAAATTGGTTTTTTTTAACACTCCCGGGGTCAGGAGAATTTAATTTTTTTCACACTCCCGGTGTCAGGAAAATGGGATTCTTTTAACACTCCCGGGGTCAGGAAAATTGGATTTTTTTCACACTCCCGGGGTCAGTAATTTCTGATTTTTTTCACACTCGCGGTGTTAGGAAAATCACATTTTTCACACTCCCAGGGTCAAGAAAATCACATTTTTTCACACTCCCGGGGTCAAGAAAATCACATTTTTTCACACTCCCTGGGTCAGGAGATTCTGATTTCTTTCACACTCCCGGGGTCAAGAAAATCACATTTTTTCACACTCCCGGGGTCAGTAATTTCTGATTTTTTTCACACTCGCGGTGTTAGGAAAATCACATTTTTCACACTCCCAGGGTCAAGAAAATCACATTTTTTCACACTCCCGGGGTCAAGAAAATCACATTTTTTCACACTCCCTGGGTCAGGAGATTCTGATTTCTTTCACACTCCCGGGGTCAAGAAAATCACATTTTTTCACACTCCCGGGGTCAGGAAATTCTAATTTTTTTCACACTCCTGGTGTTAGCAAAATCACAATTTTCACACTCCCGGGGTCAGGAGATTCTGATTTTTTTCACACTCCCGGCGTCAGGAAAATCGGATATTTTCACACACCCAGGGTCAGGAAAATCAGATTTTTTTCAAACTCCCAGGGTCAGGAAAATTGGATTTTTTTCACTCTCCCGGTGTCAGGAAAATTGGATATTTTCATACTCCCGGGGTCAGGAAAATTCCATTTTTCAGACTCCCGGGGTCAAGAAAATTGGATTTTTTTAACACTCCCGGGGTCAGGAAATTGGATTTTTTTCACACTCCCAGGGTCAGGAAAATTGGGTTTTTTTCACACTCCCGGGGTCAAGAAAATCACATTTTTTCACACTCCCGGGGTCAAGAAAATCACATTTTTTCACACTCCCGGAGTAAGAGATTCTGATTTTTTTCACACTCCCGGGGTCAAGAAAATCACATTTTTTCACACTCCCGGGGTCAGGAGATTCTCATTTTTTTCACACTCCCGGGGTCAAGAAAATCACATTTTTTCACACTCCCGGGGTCAGGAAATTCTAATTTTTTTCACACTCCCGGTGTTAGGAAAATCACATTTTTCACACTCCCGGGGCCAGAAAAATTGGGTTTTTTTCACACTTCCGGGGTCAAGAAAATCACATTTTTTCACACTCCCGGGGTCAGGAGATTCTGATTTTTTTCACACTCCCGGGGTCAAGAAAATCACATTTTTTCACACTCCCGGGGTCAGGAAATTCTGATTTTTCACACTCCCGGGGTCAGGAAAATTGGATTTTTCACACTCCCGGGGTCAGGAAAATTGGGTTTTTTTCACACTTCCGGGGTCAAGAAAATCACATTTTTTCACACTCCCGGGGTCAGGAGATTCTGATTTTTTTCACACTCCCGGGGTCAAGAAAATCACATTTTTCCACACTCCCGGGGTCAGGAAATTCTAATTTTTTTCACACTCCCGGTGTTAGGAAAATCACATTTTTCACACTCCCGGGGTCAGAAAAATTGGGTTTTTTTCACACTTCCGGGGTCAAGAAAATCACATTTTTTCACACTCCTGGGGTCAGGAGATTCTGATTTTTTTCACAGTCCCACGGTCAAGAAAATCATATTTTTTCACACTCCCAGGGTCAGGAGAATTTAATTTTTTTCACACTCCCAGGGTCAAGAAAATCACTTTTTTTCACACTCCCGGGGTCAGGAGATTCTGATTTTTTTCACAGTCCCGGGGTCAAGAAAATCACATTTTTTCACACTCCCAGGGTCAGGAGAATTTAATTTTTTTCACACTCCCGGGGTCAAGAAAATCACATTTTTTCACACTCCCGGGGTCAGGAGATTCTGATTTCTTTCACACTCCCGGGGTCAAGAAAATCACATTTTTTCACACTCCCGGGGTCAGGAAAATTGGGATTTTTTTCACACTGCCGGGGTCAAGAAAATCACATTTTTTCACACTCCTGGGGTCAGGAAAATTGGTTTTTTTTTAACACTCCCGGGGTCAGGAAAATTGGATTTTTTTCACACTCCCGGGGTCAGGAAAATTGAATTTTTTCACACTCCCGGGGTCAGGAAAATTGGATTTTTTCACACTCCCGGGGTCAGGAGAATTTAATTTTTTTCACACTCCCGGGGTGAACAAAATCACATTTTTTCACATCCCGGGGTCAGGAAATTCTGATATTTTTCATACTCCCGGGGTCAGGAAAATTGGATTTTTTTCACACTCCCGGTGTCAGGAAAATTGGATATTTTCATTCTCCCGGGGTCAGGAAAATCGCATTTTTCATACTCCCGGGGTCAGGAAAATCCAAAAATTTTCACATTCCCTGAGTTAGGAAAATCACATTTTTCACACTCCCGGGGTCAGGAAAATTGGGTTTTTTTCACACTCCCGGGGTCAGGAAAATTGGATTTTTTTCACACTCCCGGGGTCAGGAAAATTGGATATTTTCATTCTCCCGGGGTCAGGAAAATCGCATTTTTCATACTCCCGGGGTCAGGAAAATCCAAAAATTTTCACATTACCGGAGTTAGGAAAATCACATTTTTCACACTCCCGGGGTCAGGAAAATTGGGTTTTTTTCACACTCCCAGTGTCAAGAAAATCACATTTTTTCACACTCCCGGGGTCAGGAAATTGGTTTTTTTAAACACTCCCGGGGTCAGGAAAATTGGATTTTTTTCACACTCCCGGGGTCAGGAAAATTGAATTTTTTCACAGTCCCGGGGTCAGGAAAATTGGATATTTTCACACTCCCGGGGTCAGGAGAATTTAATTTTTTTCACACTCCCGGGGTCAAGAAAATCACATTTTTTCACACTCCCGGGGTCAGGAGATTCTGATTTTTTTCACACTCCCGGGGTCAAAAAAATCACATTTTTTCACACTCCCGGGGTCAGGAGATTCTGATTTTTTTCACACTCCCGGGGTCAAGAAAATCACATTTTTTCACACTCCCGGGGTAAGGAGATTCTGATTTTTTTCACACTCCCGGGGTCAGGAAAATTGGATATTTTCATACTCCCGGGGTCAGGAAAATCGGATATTTTCACACTCCCGGGGTCAGGAAAATTGCATTTTTCAGACTCCCGGGGTCAGGAAAATTGCATTTTTCATACTCCCTGGCTCAGGAAAATCAAAAAATTTTCACATTCCCGGTCTTAGGAAAATCACATTTTTCACACTCCCGGCGTCAGGAAAATTGGTTTTTTTTCACACTCCCGGGGTCAAGAAAATCACATTTTTTCACACTCCCGGGGTCAGGAAATTCTGATTTTCCACACTCCCGGGGTCAGGAAAATTGGATTTTTTCACACTCCCGGGGTCAGGAAAATTGGGTTTTTTTCACACTTCCGGGGTCAAGAAAATCTCATTTTTTCACACTCCCGGGGTCAGGAGATTCTGATTTTTTTCACACTCCCGGGGTCAAGAAAATCACATTTTTTCACACTCCCGGGGTCAGGAAATTCTAATTTTTTTCACACTCCCGGTGTTAGGAAAATCACATTTTTCACACTCCCGGGGTCAGAAAAATTGGGTTTTTTCACACTTCCGGGGTCGAGAAAATCACATTTTTTCACACTCCTGGGGTCAGGAGATTCTGATTTTTTTCACACGCCCGGGGTCAAGAAAATCACATTTTTTCACACTCCCAGGGTCAGGAGAATTTAATTTTTTCACACTCCTGGGGTCAAGAAAATCACTTTTTTTCACACTCCCGGGGTCAGGAGATTCTGATTTTTTTCACACTCCCGGGGTCAAGAAAATCACATTTTTTCACACTCCCGGTGTTAGGAAAATCACATTGTTCACACTCCCGGGGTCAAGAAAATCACATTTTTTTCACACTCCCGGGGTCAGGAAATTCTGATATTTTTCACACTCCCGGGGTCAGGAAAATTGGATATTTTCACACTCCCGGGGTCAGGAAAATCAGATTTTTTTCATACACCCGGGGTCAGGAAAATCACATTTTTTCACACTCCCTGGGTCAGGAAATTCTGATTTTATTCATACTCACCGTGTTAGGAAAATCATATTTTTCACACTCCCGGGGTCAGGAAAATTGGATTTTTTCACACTCCCGGGGTCAGGAGAATTTAATTTTTTTCACACTCCCGGGGTCAAGAAAATAATATTTTTTCACACTCCTGGGGACAGGAAATTCTGATATTTTTCACACTCCCGGGGTCAGGAAAATCGGATATTTTCACACTCCCGGGGTCAGGAAAATCAGATTTTTTCACACTCCTGGGGTCAGGAGATTCTGATTTTTTTCACACTCCCGGGGTCAAGAAAATCACATTTTTTCACACTCCCAGGGTCAGGAGAATTTAATTTTTTTCACACTCCCGGGGTCAAGAAAATCACTTTTTTTCACACTCCCGGCGTCAGGAGATTCTGATTTTTTTCACACTCCCGGGGTCAAGAAAATCACATTTTTTTCACACTCCCGGGGTCAGGAATTTCTGATTTTTTTCACACTCCCGGTGTTAGGAAAATCACATTTTTCACACTCCCGGGGTAAAGAAAATCACATTTTTTCACACTCCCGGGGTCAGGAAAATTGGATTTTTTTAACACTCCCGGGGGCAGGAAAATCACATTTTTTCACACTCCTGGGGTCAGGAGATTCTGATTTTTTTCACACTCCCTGGGTCAAGAAAATCATATTTTTCCACACTCCTGGGGTCAGGAGATTCTGATTTTTTTCACACTCCCGGGGTCAGGAAATTCTGATATTTTTCACACTCCCGGGGTCAGGAGATTCAGATATTTTTCACACTCCCGGGTTCAGGAAATTCTGATTTTTTTTCACACTCCCGGTGTTAGGAAAATCACATTTTTCACAGTCCTGGAGTCAAGAAAATTTGATTTTTTCACACTCCCGGGGTCAGGAGAATTAAATTTTTTTTACACTCCCGGGGTCAGGAAAATTGAATTTTTTCACACTCCCGGGGTCAGGAAAATTGGATTTTTTCACACTCCCGGGGTCAGGAGAATTTAATTTTTTTCACACTCCCGGGGTGAACAAAATCACATTTTTTCACACTCCCAGGGTCAGGAAATTCTGATATTTTTCATACTCCCGGGGTCAGGAAAATTGGATTTTTTTCACACTCCCGGTGTCAGGAAAATTGGATTTTTTCACACTCCCGGGGTCAGGAGAATTTAATTTTTTTCACACTCCCGCAGTGAACAAAATCACATTTTTTCACACTCCCAGGGTCAGGAAATTCTGATATTTTTCATACTCCCGGGGTCAGGAAAATTGGATTTTTTTCACACTCCCGGTGTCAGGAAAATTGGATATTTTCATTCTCCCGGGGTCAGGAAAATCGCATTTTTCATACTCCCGGGGTCAGGAAAATCCAAAAATTTTCACATTACCGGAGTTAGGAAAATCACATTTTTCACACTCCCGGGGTCAGGAAAATTGGGTTTTTTTCACACTCCCAGTGTCAAGAAAATCACATTTTTTCACACTCCTGGGGTCAGGAAATTGGTTTATTTTAACACTCCCGGGGTCAGGAAAATTGGATTTTTTTCACACTCCCGGGGTCAGGAAAATTGAATTTTTTCACAGTCCCGGGGTCAGGAAAATTGGATATTTTCACACTCCCGGGGTCAGGAGAATTTAATTTTTTTCACACTCCCGGTGTTAGGAAAATCACATTTTTCACACTCCCGGGGTCAGGAAAATTGGATTTTTTCACACTCCCGGGGTCAGGAGAATTTAATTTTTTTCACACTCCCGGGGTGAACAAAATCACATTTTTTCACATCCCGGGGTCAGGAAATTCTGATATTTTTCATTCTCCCGGGGTCAGGAAAATTGGATTTTTTTCACACTCCCGGTGTCAGGAAAATTGGATATTTTCATTCTCCCGGGGTCAGGAAAATCGCATTTTTCATACTCCCGGGGTCAGGAAAATCCAAAAATTTTCACATTCCCTGAGTTAGGAAAATCACATTTTTCACACTCCCGGGGTCAGGAAAATTGGGTTTTTTTCACACTCCCGGGGTCAGGAAAATTGGATTTTTTTCACATTCCTGGGGTCAGGAATTTCTGATTTTTTTTCACAATCGCGGTGTTAGGAAAATCACATTTTTCACACTCCCAGGGTCAAGAAAATCACATTTTTTCACACTCCCGGGGTCAAGAAAATCACATTTTTTCACACTCCCGGGGTCAGGAAATTCTAATTTTTTTCACACTCCCGGTGTTAGGAAAATCACAATTTTCACACTCCCAGGGTCAGAAAAATTGGATTGTTTCACACTCCCGGGGTCAGGAGAATTAATTTTTTTTCACACTCCCGGGGTCAGGAAAATGGGATTCTTTTAACACTCCCGGGGTCAAGAAAATTGGATTTTTTCACACTCCTGGGGTCAGGAATTTCTGATTTTTTTCACACTCGCGGTGTTAGGAAAATCACATTTTTCACACTCCCAGGGTCAAGAAAATCACATTTTTTCACACTCCCGGGGTCAAGAAAATCACATTTTTTCACACTCCCGGGGTCAGGAGATTTTGATTTCTTTCACACTCCCAGGGTCAAGAAAATCACATTTTTCACACTCCCGGGGTCAGGAAAATTGGATTTTTTTAACACTCCCGGGGTCAGGAAAATTGGATTTTTTTCACACTCCCGGGGTCAGTAATTTCTGATTTTTTTCACACTCGCGGTGTTAGGAAAATCACATTTTTCACACTCCCAGGGTCAAGAAAATCACATTTTTTCACACTCCCAGGGTCAAGAAAATCACATTTTTTCACAATCCCTGGGTCAGGAGATTCTGATTTCTTTCACACTCCCGGGGTCAAGAAAATCACATTTTTTCACACTCCCGGGGTCAGGAAATTCTAATTTTTTTCACACTCCCGGTGTTAGGAAAATCACAATTTTCACACTCCCGGGGTCAGGAGATTCTGATTTTTTTCACACTCCCGGCATCAGGAAAATCGGATATTTTCACACACCCGGGGTCAGGAAAATCAGATTTTTTTAACACTCCCGGGGTCAGGAAAATTGGATTTTTTTTACACTCCCAGGGTCAGGTAAATTGGGGTTTTTTCACACTCCCGGGGTCAAGAAAATCACATTTTTTCACACTCCCGGGGTCAAGAGAATCACATTTTTTCACACTCCCGGGGTAAGGAGATTCTGATTTTTTTCACACTCCCGGGGTCAAGAAAATCACATTTTTTCACACTCCCGGGGTCAGGAGATTCTGATTTTTTTCACACTCCCGGGGTCAAGAAAATCACATTTTTTCACACTCCCGGGGTAAGGAGATTCTGATTTTTTTCACACTCCCGGGGTCAGGAAAATTGGATATTTTCATACTCCCGGGGTCAGGAAAATCGGATATTTTCACACTCCCGGGGTCAGGAAAATTGCATTTTTCAGACTCCCGGGGTCAGGAAAATTGCATTTTTCATACTCCCTGGCTCAGGAAATCAAAAAATTTTCACATTCCCGGTCTTAGGAAAATCACATTTTTCACACTCCCGGCGTCAGGAAAATTGGTTTTTTTTTCACACTCCCGGGGTCAAGAAAATCACATTTTTTCACACTCCCGGGGTCAGGAAATTCTGATTTTTCACACTCCCGGGGTCAGGAAAATTGGATTTTTTCACACTCCCGGGGTCAGGAAAATTGGGTTTTTTTCACACTTCCGGGGTCAAGAAAATCACATTTTTTCACACTCCCGGGGTCAGGAGATTCTGATTTTTTTCACACTCCCGGGGTCAAGAAAATCACATTTTTTCACACTCCCGGGGTCAGGAAATTCTAATTTTTTTCACACTCCCGGTGTTAGGAAAATCACATTTTTCACACTCCCGGGGTCAGAAAAATTGGGTTTTTTCACACTTCCGGGGTCGAGAAAATCACATTTTTTCACACTCCTGGGGTCAGGAGATTCTGATTTTTTTCACACTCCCGGGGTCAAGAAAATCACATTTTTTCACACTCCCAGGGTCAGGAGAATTTAATTTTTTTCACACTCCTGGGGTCAAGAAAATCACTTTTTTTCACACTCCCGGGGTCAGGAGATTCTGATTTTTTTCACACTCCCGGGGTCAAGAAAATCACATTTTTTCACACTCCCGGTGTTAGGAAAATCACATTGTTCACACTCCCGGGGTCAAGAAAATCACATTTTTTCACACTCCCGGGGTCAGGAAATTCTGATATTTTTCACACTCCCGGGGTCAGGAAAATTGGATATTTTCACACTCCCGGGGTCAGGAAAATCAGATTTTTTTCATACACCCGGGGTCAGGAAAATCACATTTTTTCACACTCTCTGGGTCAGGAAATTCTGATTTTATTCATACTCACCGTGTTAGGAAAATCATATTTTTCACACTCCCGGGGTCAGGAAAATTGGATTTTTTCACACTCCCGGGGTCAGGAGAATTTAATTTTTTTCACACTCCCGGGGTCAAGAAAATAATATTTTTTCACACTCCTGGGGACAGGAAATTCTGATATTTTTCACACTCCCGGGGTCAGGAAAATCGGATATTTTCACACTCCCGGGGTCAGGAAAATCAGATTTTTTCACACTCCTGGGGTCAGGAGATTCTGATTTTTTTCACACTCCCGGGGTCAAGAAAATCACATTTTTTCACACTCCCAGGGTCAGGAGAATTTAATTTTTTTCACACTCCCGGGGTCAAGAAAATCACTTTTTTTCACACTCCCGGCGTCAGGAGATTCTGATTTTTTTCACACTCACGGGGTCAAGAAAATCACATTTTTTTCACACTCCCGGGGTCAGGAATTTCTGATTTTTTTCACACTCCCGGTGTTAGGAAAATCACATTTTTCACACTCCCGGGGTAAAGAAAATCACATTTTTTCACACTCCCGGGGTCAGGAAAATTGGATTTTTTTAACACTCCCGGGGGCAGGAAAATCACATTTTTTCACACTCCTGGGGTCAGGAGATTCTGATTTTTTTCACACTCCCTGGGTCAAGGAAATCATATTTTTCCACACTCCTGGGGTCAGGAGATTCTGATTTTTTTCACACTCCCGGGGTCAGGAGATTCTGATATTTTTCACACTCCCGGGTTCAGGAAATTCTGATTTTTTTTCACACTCCCGGTGTTAGGAAAATCACATTTTTCACAGTCCTGGAGTCAAGAAAATTTGATTTTTTCACACTCCCGGGGTCAGGAGAATTAAATTTTTTTTACACTCCCGGGGTCAGGAAAATTGAATTTTTTCACACTCCCGGGGTCAGGAAAATTGGATTTTTTCACACTCCCGGGGTCAGGAGAATTTAATTTTTTTCACACTCCCGGGGTGAACAAAATCACATTTTTTCACACTCCCAGGGTCAGGAAATTCTGATATTTTTCATACTCCCGGGGTCAGGAAAATTGGATTTTTTTCACACTCCCGGTGTCAGGAAAATTGGATTTTTTCACACTCCCGGGGTCAGGAGAATTTAATTTTTTTCACACTCCCGCAGTGAACAAAATCACATTTTTTCACACTCCCAGGGTCAGGAAATTCTGATATTTTTCATACTCCCGGGGTCAGGAAAATTGGATTTTTTTCACACTCCCGGTGTCAGGAAAATTGGATATTTTCATTCTCCCGGGGTCAGGAAAATCGCATTTTTCACACTCCCAGGGTCAGGAAAATCACATTTTTTTCACACTCCCGGGGTCAAGAAAATCACATTTTTTCACACTCCCGGGGTAAGGAGATTCTGATTTTTTTCACACTCCCGGGGTCAAGAAAATCAAATTTTTTCACACTCCCGGGGTCAGGAGATTCTGATTTTTTTCACACTCCCGGGGTCAAGAAAATCACATTTTTTTCACACTCCCGGGGTCAGGAAATTCTAATTTTTTTCACACTCCCGGTGTTAGGAAAATAACATTTTTCACACTCCCGGGGTCAGAAAAATTGGGTTTTTTTCACACTTCCGGGGTCAAGAAAAACACATTTTTTCACACTCCCGGGGTCAGGAAATTCTGATTTTTCACACTCCCGGGGTCAGGAAAATTGGATTTTTCACACTCCCGGGGTCAGGAAAATTGGTTTTTTTTCACACTTCCGGGGTCAAGAAAATCACATTTTTTCACACCCCCGGGGTCAGGAGATTCTGATTTTTTTCACACTCCCGGGGTCAAGAAAATCTCATTTTTTCACACTCCCGGGGTCAGGAAATTCTAATTTTTTTCACACTCCCGGTGTTAGGAAAATCACATTTTTCACACTCCCGGGGTCAGAAAAATTGGGTTTTTTCACACTTCCGGGGTCAAGAAAATCACATTTTTTCACACTCCTGGGGTCAGGAGGTTCTGATTTTTTTCACAGTCCCGGGGTCAAGAAAATCACATTTTTTCACACTCCCAGGGTCAGGAGAATTTAATTTTTTTCACACTCCCGGGGTCAAGAAAATCACTTTTTTTCACACTCCCGGGGTCAGGAGATTCTGATTTCTTTCACACTCCCAGGGTCAGGAAAATTGGATTTTTTTCACACCCCCGGGGTCAGGAAAATCAGAATTTTTTCAAACTCCCAGGGTCAGGAAAATTGGATTTTTTTCACTCTCCCGGTGTCAGGAAAATTGGATATTTTCATACTCCCGGGGTCAGGAAAATTCCATTTTTCAGACTCCCGGGGTCAGGAAAATTGGATTTTTTTAACACTCCTGGGGTCAGGAAAATTGGATTTTTTTCACACTCCCGGGGTCAGGAAAATTGGGTTTTTTTCACACTCCCGGGGTCAAGAAAATCACATTTTTTCACACTCCCGGGGTCAGGAAAATTGGATTTTTTTAACACTCCCAGGGTCAGGAAAATTGGATTTTTTTCACACCCCCGGGGTCAGTAATTTCTGATTTTTTTCACACTCGCGGTGTTAGGAAAATCACATTTTTCACACTCCCAGGGTCAAGAAAATCACATTTTTTCACACTCCCGGGGTCAAGAAAATCACATTTTTTCATACTCCCGGGGTCAGGAGATTCTGATTTCTTTCACACTCTCGGTGTTAGGAAAATCACAATTTTCACACTCCCGAGGTCAGGAAAATCGGATATTTTCACACCCCCGGGGTCAGGAAAATCAGAATTTTTTCAAACTCCCAGGGTCAGGAAAATTGGATTTTTTTCACTCTCCCGGTGTCAGGGAAATTGGATATTTTCATACTCCCGGGGTCAGGAAAATTGGATTTTTTTAACACTCCCGGGGTCAGGAAAATTGGATTTTTTTCACACTCCCAGGGTCAGGAAAATTGGGTTATTTTCACACTCCCGGGGTCAAGAAAATCACATTTTTTCACACTCCCGGGGTAAGGAGATTCTGATTTTTTTCACACTCCCGGGGTCAAGAAAATCACATTTGTTCACACTCCCGGGGTCAGGATTTTCTGATTTTTTCACACTCCCTGTGTTAGGAAAATCACATTTTTCACACTCTCGGGGTCAAGAAAATCACATTTTTTCACACTCCCGGGGTCAGGAAATTCTGATATTTTTCACACTCCCGGGGTCAGGAAAATCGGATATTTTCACACTCCCGGGGTCAGGAAAATCAGATTTTTTTCATACTCCCGGGTCAGGAAAATCACATTTTTTCACACTCCCTGGGTCAGGAAATTCTGATTTTATTCACACTCACCGTGTTAGGAAAATCATATTTTTCTCACTCCCGGGGTCAGGAAAATTGGATTTTTTCACACTCCCGGGGTCAGGAGAATTTAATTTTTTTCACACTCCCGGGGTCAAGAAAATCATATTTGTTCACACTCCTTGGGTCAGGAAATTCTGATATTTTTCACACTCCCAGGGTCAGGAAAATCGGATATTTTCACACTCCCGGGGTCAGGAAAATCAGATTTTTTTCACACTCCCGGTGTCAGGACAATCACATTTTTTCACACTCCCAGGGTCAGGAAAATCGGATATTTTCACACTCCCGGGGTCAGGAAAATTGCATTTTTCAGACTCCCGGGGTCAGGAAAATTGCATTTTTCATACTCCCTGGCTCAGGAAAATCAAAAAATTTTCACATTCCCGGTCTTAGGAAAATCACATCTTTCACACTCCCGGCGTCAGGAAAATTGGTTTTTTTTCACACTCCCGGGGTCAAGAAAATCATATTTTTTCACACTCCCGGGGTTAGGAGATTCTGATTTTTTTCACACTCCCGGGGTCAAGAAAATCACATTTTTTTCACACTCCCGGGGTCAGGAAATTCTGATTTTCCACACTCCCGGGGTCAGGAAAATTGGATTTTTTCACACTCCCGGGGTCAGGAAAATTGGGTTTTTTTCACACTTCCGGGGTCAAGAAAATCTCATTTTTTCACACTCCCGGGGTCAGGAGATTCTGATTTTTTTCACACTCCCGGGGTCAAGAAAATCACATTTTTTCACACTCCCGGGGTCAGGAAATTCTAATTTTTTTCACACTCCCGGTGTTAGGAAAATCACATTTTTCACACTCCCGGGGTCAGAAAAATTGGGTTTTTTCACACTTCCGGGGTCGAGAAAATCACATTTTTTCACACTCCTGGGGTCAGGAGATTCTGATTTTTTTCACACTCCCGGGGTCAAGAAAATCACATTTTTTCACACTCCCAGGGTCAGGAGAATTTAATTTTTTTCACACTCCTGGGGTCAAGAAAATCACTTTTTTTCACACTCCCGGGGTCAGGAGATTCTGATTTTTTTCACACTCCCGGGGTCAAGAAAATCACATTTTTTCACACTCCCGGTGTTAGGAAAATCACATTGTTCACACTCCCGGGGTCAAGAAAATCACATTTTTTTCACACTCCCGGGGTCAGGAAATTCTGATATTTTTCACACTCCCGGGGTCAGGAAAATTGGATATTTTCACACTCCCGGGGTCAGGAAAATCAGATTTTTTTCATACACCCGGGGTCAGGAAAATCACATTTTTTCACACTCCCTGGGTCAGGAAATTCTGATTTTATTCATACTCACCGTGTTAGGAAAATCATATTTTTCACACTCCCGGGGTCAGGAAAATTGGATTTTTTCACACTCCCGGGGTCAGGAGAATTTAATTTTTTTCACACTCCCGGGGTCAAGAAAATAATATTTTTTCACACTCCTGGGGACAGGAAATTCTGATATTTTTCACACTCCCGGGGTCAGGAAAATCGGATATTTTCACACTCCAGGGTCAGGAAAATCAGATTTTTTCACACTCCTGGGGTCAGGAGATTCTGATTTTTTCACACTCCCGGGGTCAAGAAAATCACATTTTTTCACACTCCCAGGGTCAGGAGAATTTAATTTTTTTCACACTCCCGGGGTCAAGAAAATCACTTTTTTTCACACTCCCGGCGTCAGGAGATTCTGATTTTTTTCACACTCCCGGGGTCAAGAAAATCACATTTTTTTCACACTCCCGGGGTCAGGAATTTCTGATTTTTTTCACACTCCCGGTGTTAGGAAAATCACATTTTTCACACTCCCGGGGTAAAGAAAATCACATTTTTTCACACTCCCGGGGTCAGGAAAATTGGATTTTTTTAACACTCCCGGGGGCAGGAAAATCACATTTTTTCACACTCCTGGGGTCAGGAGATTCTGATTTTTTTCACACTCCCTGGGTCAAGAAAATCATATTTTTCCACACTCCTGGGGTCAGGAGATTCTGATTTTTTTCACACTCCCGGGGTCAGGAAATTCTGATATTTTTCACACTCCCGGGGTCAGGAGATTCAGATATTTTTCACACTCCCGGGTTCAGGAAATTCTGATTTTTTTCACACTCCCGGTGTTAGGAAAATCACATTTTTCACAGTCCTGGAGTCAAGAAAATTTGATTTTTTCACACTCCCGGGGTCAGGAGAATTAAATTTTTTTTACACTCCCGGGGTCAGGAAAATTGAATTTTTTCACACTCCCGGGGTCAGGAAAATTGGATTTTTTCACACTCCCGGGGTCAGGAGAATTTAATTTTTTTCACACTCCCGGGGTGAACAAAATCACATTTTTTCACACTCCCAGGGTCAGGAAATTCTGATATTTTTCATACTCCCGGGGTCAGGAAAATTGGATTTTTTTCACACTCCCGGTGTCAGGAAAATTGGATTTTTTCACACTCCCGGGGTCAGGAGAATTTAATTTTTTTCACACTCCCGCAGTGAACAAAATCACATTTTTTCACACTTCCAGTGTCAGGAAATTCTGATATTTTTCATACTCCCGGGGTCAGGAAAATTGGATTTTTTTCACACTCCCGGTGTCAGGAAAATTGGATATTTTCATTCTCCCGGGGTCAGGAAAATCGCATTTTTCATACTCCCGGGGTCAGGAAAATCCAAAAATTTTCACATTACCGGAGTTAGGAAAATCACATTTTTCACACTCCCGGGGTCAGGAAAATTGGGTTTTTTTCACACTCCCAGTGTCAAGAAAATCACATTTTTTCACACTCCTGGGGTCAGGAAATTGGTTTATTTTAACACTCCCGGGGTCAGGAAAATTGGATTTTTTTCACACTCCCGGGGTCAGGAAAATTGAATTTTTTCACAGTCCCGGGGTCAGGAAAATTGGATATTTTCACACTCCCGGGGTCAGGAGAATTTAATTTTTTTCACACTCCCGGTGTTAGGAAAATCACATTTTTCACACTCCCGGGGTCAGGAAAATTGGATTTTTTCACACTCCCGGGGTCAGGAGAATTTAATTTTTTTCACACTCCCGGGGTGAACAAAATCACATTTTTTCACATCCCGGGGTCAGGAAATTCTGATATTTTTCATTCTCCCGGGGTCAGGAAAATTGGATTTTTTTCACACTCCCGGTGTCAGGAAAATTGGATATTTTCATTCTCCCGGGGTCAGGAAAATCGCATTTTTCATACTCCCGGGGTCAGGAAAATCCAAAAATTTTCACATTCCCTGAGTTAGGAAAATCACATTTTTCACACTCCCGGGGTCAGGAAAATTGGGTTTTTTTCACACTCCCGGGGTCAGGAAAATTGGATTTTTTTCACATTCCTGGGGTCAGGAATTTCTGATTTTTTTTCACAATCGCGGTGTTAGGAAAATCACATTTTTCACACTCCCAGGGTCAAGAAAATCACATTTTTTCACACTCCCGGGGTCAAGAAAATCACATTTTTTCACACTCCCGGGGTCAGGAAATTCTAATTTTTTTCACACTCCCGGTGTTAGGAAAATCACAATTTTCACACTCCCAGGGTCAGAAAAATTGGATTGTTTCACACTCCCGGGGTCAGGAGAATTTATTTTTTTTCACACTCCCGGGGTCAGGAAAATGGGATTCTTTTAACACTCCCGGGGTCAAGAAAATTGGATTTTTTCACACTCCTGGGGTCAGGAATTTCTGATTTTTTTCACACTCGCGGTGTTAGGAAAATCACATTTTTCACACTCCCAGGGTCAAGAAAATCACATTTTTTCACACTCCCGGGGTCAAGAAAATCACATTTTTTCACACTCCCGGGGTCAGGAGATTTTGATTTCTTTCACACTCCCAGGGTCAAGAAAATCACATTTTTCACACTCCCGGGGTCAGGAAAATTGGATTTTTTTAACACTCCCGGGGTCAGGAAAATTGGATTTTTTTCACACTCCCGGGGTCAGTAATTTCTGATTTTTTTCACACTCGCGGTGTTAGGAAAATCACATTTTTCACACTCCCAGGGTCAAGAAAATCACATTTTTTCACACTCCCAGGGTCAAGAAAATCACATTTTTTCACAATCCCTGGGTCAGGAGATTCTGATTTCTTTCACACTCCCGGGGTCAAGAAAATCACATTTTTTCACACTCCCGGGGTCAGGAAATTCTAATTTTTTTCACACTCCCGGTGTTAGGAAAATCACAATTTTCACACTCCCGGGGTCAGGAGATTCTGATTTTTTTCACACTCCCGGCATCAGGAAAATCGGATATTTTCACACACCCGGGGTCAGGAAAATCAGATTTTTTTAACACTCCCGGGGTCAGGAAAATTGGATTTTTTTCACACTCCCAGGGTCAGGTAAATTGGGGTTTTTTCACACTCCCGGGGTCAAGAAAATCACATTTTTTCACACTCCCGGGGTCAAGAGAATCACATTTTTTCACACTCCCGGGGTAAGGAGATTCTGATTTTTTTCACACTCCCGGGGTCAAGAAAATCACATTTTTTCACACTCCCGGGGTCAGGAGATTCTGATTTTTTTCACACTCCCGGGGTCAAGAAAATCACATTTTTTCACACTCCCGGGGTAAGGAGATTCTGATTTTTTTCACACTCCCGGGGTCAGGAAAATTGGATATTTTCATACTCCCGGGGTCAGGAAAATCGGATATTTTCACACTCCCGGGGTCAGGAAAATTGCATTTTTCAGACTCCCGGGGTCAGGAAAATTGCATTTTTCATACTCCCTGGCTCAGGAAATCAAAAAATTTTCACATTCCCGGTCTTAGGAAAATCACATTTTTCACACTCCAGGCGTCAGGAAAATTGGTTTTTTTTCACACTCCCGGGGTCAAGAAAATCACATTTTTTCACACTCCCGGGGTCAGGAAATTCTGATTTTTCACACTCCCGGGGTCAGGAAAATTGGATTTTTTCACACTCCCGGGGTCAGGAAAATTGGGTTTTTTTCACACTTCCGGGGTCAAGAAAATCACATTTTTTCACACTCCCGGGGTCAGGAGATTCTGATTTTTTTCACACTCCCGGGGTCAAGAAAATCACATTTTTTCACACTCCCGGGGTCAGGAAATTCTAATTTTTTTCACACTCCCGGTGTTAGGAAAATCACATTTTTCACACTCCCGGGGTCAGAAAAATTGGGTTTTTTCACACTTCCGGGGTCGAGAAAATCACATTTTTTCACACTCCTGGGGTCAGGAGATTTTGATTTTTTTCACACTCCCGGGGTCAAGAAAATCACATTTTTTCACACTCCCAGGGTCAGGAGAATTTAATTTTTTTCACACTCCTGGGGTCAAGAAAATCACTTTTTTTCACACTCCCGGGGTCAGGAGATTCTGATTTTTTTCACACTCCCGGGGTCAAGAAAATCACATTTTTTCACACTCCCGGTGTTAGGAAAATCACATTGTTCACACTCCCGGGGTCAAGAAAATCACATTTTTTCACACTCCCGGGGTCAGGAAATTCTGATATTTTTCACACTCCCGGGGTCAGGAAAATTGGATATTTTCACACTCCCGGGGTCAGGAAAATCAGATTTTTTTCATACACCCGGGGTCAGGAAAATCACATTTTTTCACACTCTCTGGGTCAGGAAATTCTGATTTTATTCATACTCACCGTGTTAGGAAAATCATATTTTTCACACTCCCGGGGTCAGGAAAATTGGATTTTTTCACACTCCCGGGGTCAGGAGAATTTAATTTTTTTCACACTCCCGGGGTCAAGAAAATAATATTTTTTCACACTCCTGGGGACAGGAAATTCTGATATTTTTCACACTCCCGGGGTCAGGAAAATCGGATATTTTCACACTCCCGGGGTCAGGAAAATCAGATTTTTTCACACTCCTGGGGTCAGGAGATTCTGATTTTTTTCACACTCCCGGGGTCAAGAAAATCACATTTTTTCACACTCCCAGGGTCAGGAGAATTTAATTTTTTTCACACTCCCGGGGTCAAGAAAATCACTTTTTTTCACACTCCCGGCGTCAGGAGATTCTGATTTTTTTCACACTCACGGGGTCAAGAAAATCACATTTTTTTCACACTCCCGGGGTCAGGAATTTCTGATTTTTTTCACACTCCCGGTGTTAGGAAAATCACATTTTTCACACTCCCGGGGTAAAGAAAATCACATTTTTTCACACTCCCGGGGTCAGGAAAATTGGATTTTTTTAACACTCCCGGGGGCAGGAAAATCACATTTTTTCACACTCCTGGGGTCAGGAGATTCTGATTTTTTTCACACTCCCTGGGTCAAGGAAATCATATTTTTCCACACTCCTGGGGTCAGGAGATTCTGATTTTTTTCACACTCCCGGGGTCAGGAGATTCTGATATTTTTCACACTCCCGGGTTCAGGAAATTCTGATTTTTTTTCACACTCCCGGTGTTAGGAAAATCACATTTTTCACAGTCCTGGAGTCAAGAAAATTTGATTTTTTCACACTCCCGGGGTCAGGAGAATTAAATTTTTTTTACACTCCCGGGGTCAGGAAAATTGTATTTTTTCACACTCCCGGGGTCAGGAAAATTGGATTTTTTCACACTCCCGGGGTCAGGAGAATTTAATTTTTTTCACACTCCCGGGGTGAACAAAATCACATTTTTTCACACTCCCAGGGTCAGGAAATTCTGATATTTTTCATACTCCCGGGGTCAGGAAAATTGGATTTTTTTCACACTCCCGGTGTCAGGAAAATTGGATTTTTTCACACTCCCGGGGTCAGGAGAATTTAATTTTTTTCACACTCCCGCAGTGAACAAAATCACATTTTTTCACACTCCCAGGGTCAGGAAATTCTGATATTTTTCATACTCCCGGGGTCAGGAAAATTGGATTTTTTTCACACTCCCGGTGTCAGGAAAATTGGATATTTTCATTCTCCCGGGGTCAGGAAAATCGCATTTTTCACACTCCCAGGGTCAGGAAAATCACATTTTTTTCACACTCCCGGGGTCAAGAAAATCACATTTTTTCACACTCCCGGGGTAAGGAGATTCTGATTTTTTTCACACTCCCGGGGTCAAGAAAATCAAATTTTTTCACACTCCCGGGGTCAGGAGATTCTGATTTTTTTCACACTCCCGGGGTCAAGAAAATCACATTTTTTTCACACTCCCGGGGTCAGGAAATTCTAATTTTTTTCACACTCCCGGTGTTAGGAAAATAACATTTTTCACACTCCCGGGGTCAGAAAAATTGGGTTTTTTTCACACTTCCGGGGTCAAGAAAAACACATTTTTTCACACTCCCGGGGTCAGGAAATTCTGATTTTTCACACTCCCGGGGTCAGGAAAATTGGATTTTTCACACTCCCGGGGTCAGGAAAATTGGTTTTTTTTTCACACTTCCGGGGTCAAGAAAATCACATTTTTTCACACCCCCGGGGTCAGGAGATTCTGATTTTTTTCACACTCCCGGGGTCAAGAAAATCTCATTTTTTCACACTCCCGGGGTCAGGAAATTCTAATTTTTTTCACACTCCCGGTGTTAGGAAAATCACATTTTTCACACTCCCGGGGTCAGAAAAATTGGGTTTTTTCACACTTCCGGGGTCAAGAAAATCACATTTTTTCACACTCCTGGGGTCAGGAGGTTCTGATTTTTTTCACAGTCCCGGGGTCAAGAAAATCACATTTTTTCACACTCCCAGGGTCAGGAGAATTTAATTTTTTTCACACTCCCGGGGTCAAGAAAATCACTTTTTTTCACACTCCCGGGGTCAGGAGATTCTGATTTCTTTCACACTCCCAGGGTCAGGAAAATTGGATTTTTTTCACACCCCCGGGGTCAGGAAAATCAGAATTTTTTCAAACTCCCAGGGTCAGGAAAATTGGATTTTTTTCACTCTCCCGGTGTCAGGAAAATTGGATATTTTCATACTCCCGGGGTCAGGAAAATTCCATTTTTCAGACTCCCGGGGTCAGGAAAATTGGATTTTTTTAACACTCCTGGGGTCAGGAAAATTGGATTTTTTTCACACTCCCGGGGTCAGGAAAATTGGGTTTTTTTCACACTCCCGGGGTCAAGAAAATCACATTTTTTCACACTCCCGGGGTCAGGAAAATTGGATTTTTTTAACACTCCCAGGGTCAGGAAAATTGGATTTTTTTCACACCCCCGGGGTCAGTAATTTCTGATTTTTTTCACACTCGCGGTGTTAGGAAAATCACATTTTTCACACTCCCAGGGTCAAGAAAATCACATTTTTTCACACTCCCGGGGTCAAGAAAATCACATTTTTTCACACTCCCGGGGTCAGGAGATTCTGATTTCTTTCACACTCTCGGTGTTAGGAAAATCACAATTTTCACACTCCCGAGGTCAGGAAAATCGGATATTTTCACACCCCCGGGGTCAGGAAAATCAGAATTTTTTCAAACTCCCAGGGTCAGGAAAATTGGATTTTTTTCACTCTCCCGGTGTCAGGGAAATTGGATATTTTCATACTCCCGGGGTCAGGAAAATTGGATTTTTTTAACACTCCCGGGGTCAGGAAAATTGGATTTTTTTCACACTCCCAGGGTCAGGAAAATTGGGTTATTTTCACACTCCCGGGGTCAAGAAAATCACATTTTTTCACACTCCCGGGGTAAGGAGATTCTGATTTTTTTCACACTCCCGGGGTCAAGAAAATCACATTTGTTCACACTCCCGGGGTCAGGATTTTCTGATTTTTTCACACTCCCTGTGTTAGGAAAATCACATTTTTCACACTCTCGGGGTCAAGAAAATCACATTTTTTCACACTCCCGGGGTCAGGAAATTCTGATATTTTTCACACTCCCGGGGTCAGGAAAATCGGATATTTTCACACTCCCGGGGTCAGGAAAATCAGATTTTTTTCATACTCCCGGGTCAGGAAAATCACATTTTTTCACACTCCCTGGGTCAGGAAATTCTGATTTTATTCACACTCACCGTGTTAGGAAAATCATATTTTTCTCACTCCCGGGGTCAGGAAAATTGGATTTTTTCACACTCCCGGGGTCAGGAGAATTTAATTTTTTTCACACTCCCGGGGTCAAGAAAATCATATTTGTTCACACTCCTTGGGTCAGGAAATTCTGATATTTTTCACACTCCCAGGGTCAGGAAAATCGGATATTTTCACACTCCCGGGGTCAGGAAAATCAGATTTTTTTCACACTCCCGGTGTCAGGACAATCACATTTTTTCACACTCCCAGGGTCAGGAAAATCGGATATTTTCACACTCCCGGGGTCAGGAAAATTGCATTTTTCAGACTCCCGGGGTCAGGAAAATTGCATTTTTCATACTCCCTGGCTCAGGAAAATCAAAAAATTTTCACATTCCCGGTCTTAGGAAAATCACATCTTTCACACTCCCGGCGTCAGGAAAATTGGGTTTTTTTCACACTCCCGGGGTCAAGAAAATCATATTTTTTCACACTCCCGGGGTTAGGAGATTCTGATTTTTTTCACACTCCCGGGGTCAAGAAAATCACATTTTTTTCACACTCCCGGGGTCAGGAAATTCTGATTTTCCACACTCCCGGGGTCAGGAAAATTGGATTTTTTCACACTCCCGGGGTCAGGAAAATTGGGTTTTTTTCACACTTCCGGGGTCAAGAAAATCACATTTTTTCACACTCCCGGGGTCAGGAGATTCTGATTTTTTTCACACTCCCGGGGTCAAGAAAATCACATTTTTTCACACTCCCGGGGTCAGGAAATTCTAATTTTTTTCACACTCCCGGTGTTAGGAAAATCACATTTTTCACACTCCCGGGGTCAGAAAAATTGGGTTTTTTCACACTTCCGGGGTCGAGAAAATCACATTTTTTCACACTCCTGGGGTCAGGAGATTCTGATTTTTTTCACACTCCCGGGGTCAAGAAAATCACATTTTTTCACACTCCCAGGGTCAGGAGAATTTAATTTTTTTCACACTCCTGGGGTCAAGAAAATCACTTTTTTTCACACTCCCGGGGTCAGGAGATTCTGATTTTTTTCACACTCCCGGGGTCAAGAAAATCACATTTTTTCACACTCCCGGTGTTAGGAAAATCACATTGTTCACACTCCCGGGGTCAAGAAAATCACATTTTTTTCACACTCCCGGGGTCAGGAAATTCTGATATTTTTCACACTCCCGGGGTCAGGAAAATTGGATATTTTCACACTCCCGGGGTCAGGAAAATCAGATTTTTTTCATACACCCGGGGTCAGGAAAATCACATTTTTTCACACTCCCTGGGTCAGGAAATTCTGATTTTATTCATACTCACCGTGTTAGGAAAATCATATTTTTCACACTCCCGGGGTCAGGAAAATTGGATTTTTTCACACTCCCGGGGTCAGGAGAATTTAATTTTTTTCACACTCCCGGGGTCAAGAAAATAATATTTTTTCACACTCCTGGGGACAGGAAATTCTGATATTTTTCACACTCCCGGGGTCAGGAAAATCGGATATTTTCACACTCCCGGGGTCAGGAAAATCAGATTTTTTCACACTCCTGGGGTCAGGAGATTCTGATTTTTTTCACACTCCCGGGGTCAAGAAAATCACATTTTTTCACACTCCCAGGGTCAGGAGAATTTAATTTTTTTCACACTCCCGGGGTCAAGAAAATCACTTTTTTTCACACTCCCGGCGTCAGGAGATTCTGATTTTTTTCACACTCCCGGGGTCAAGAAAATCACATTTTTTCACACTCCCGGGGTCAGGAATTTCTGATTTTTTTCACACTCCCGGTGTTAGGAAAATCACATTTTTCACACTCCCGGGGTAAAGAAAATCACATTTTTTCACACTCCCGGGGTCAGGAAAATTGGATTTTTTTAACACTCCCGGGGGCAGGAAAATCACATTTTTTTCACACTCCTGGGGTCAGGAGATTCTGATTTTTTTCATACTCCCTGCGTCAAGAAAATCATATTTTTCCACACTCCTGGGGTCAGGAGATTCTGATTTTTTTCACACTCCCGGGGTCAGGAAATTCTGATATTTTTCACACTCCCGGGGTCAGGAGATTCAGATATTTTTCACACTCCCGGGTTCAGGAAATTCTGATTTTTTTTCACACTCCCGGTGTTAGGAAAATCACATTTTTCACAGTCCTGGAGTCAAGAAAATTTGATTTTTTCACACTCCCGGGGTCAGGAGAATTAAATTTTTTTTACACTCCCGGGGTCAGGAAAATTGAATTTTTTCACACTCCCGGGGTCAGGAAAATTGGATTTTTTCACACTCCCGGGGTCAGGAGAATTTAATTTTTTTCACACTCCCGGGGTGAACAAAATCACATTTTTTCACACTCCCAGGGTCAGGAAATTCTGATATTTTTCATACTCCCGGGGTCAGGAAAATTGGATTTTTTTCACACTCCCGGTGTCAGGAAAATTGGATTTTTTCACACTCCCGGGGTCAGGAGAATTTAATTTTTTTCACACTCCCGCAGTGAACAAAATCACATTTTTTCACACTCCCAGGGTCAGGAAATTCTGATATTTTTCATACTCCCGGGGTCAGGAAAATTGGATTTTTTTCACACTCCCGGTGTCAGGAAAATTGGATATTTTCATTCTCCCGGGGTCAGGAAAATCGCATTTTTCATACTCCCGGGGTCAGGAAAATCCAAAAATTTTCACATTACCGGAGTTAGGAAAATCACATTTTTCACACTCCCGGGGTCAGGAAAATTGGGTTTTTTTCACACTCCCAGTGTCAAGAAAATCACATTTTTTCACACTCCCGGGGTCAGGAAATTGGTTTATTTTAACACTCCCGGGGTCAGGAAAATTGGATTTTTTTCACACTCCCGGGGTCAGGAAAATTGAATTTTTTCACAGTCCCGGGGTCAGGAAAATTGGATATTTTCACACTCCCGGGGTCAGGAGAATTTAATTTTTTTCACACTCCCGGTGTTAGGAAAATCACATTTTTCACACTCCCGGGGTCAGGAAAATTGGATTTTTTCACACTCCCGGGGTCAGGAGAATTTAATTTTTTTCACACTCCCGGGGTGAACAAAATCACATTTTTTCACATCCCGGGGTCAGGAAATTCTGATATTTTTCATTCTCCCGGGGTCAGGAAAATTGGATTTTTTTCACACTCCCGGTGTCAGGAAAATTGGATATTTTCATTCTCCCGGGGTCAGGAAAATCGCATTTTTCATACTCCCGGGGTCAGGAAAATCCAAAAATTTTCACATTCCCTGAGTTAGGAAAATCACATTTTTCACACTCCCGGGGTCAGGAAAATTGGGTTTTTTTCACACTCCCGGGGTCAGGAAAATTGGATTTTTTTCACATTCCTGGGGTCAGGAATTTCTGATTTTTTTTCACACTCGCGGTGTTAGGAAAATCACATTTTTCACACTCCCAGGGTCAAGAAAATCACATTTTTTCACACTCCCGGGGTCAAGAAAATCACATTTTTTCACACTCCCGGGGTCAGGAAATTCTAATTTTTTTCACACTCCCGGTGTTAGGAAAATCACAATTTTCACACTCCCAGGGTCAGAAAAATTGGATTGTTTCACACTCCCGGGGTCAGGAGAATTTATTTTTTTTTCACACTCCCGGGGTCAGGAAAATGGGATTCTTTTAACACTCCCGGGGTCAAGAAAATTGGATTTTTTCACACTCCTGGGGTCAGGAATTTTTGATTTTTTTCACACTCGCGGTATTAGGAAAATCACATTTTTCACACTCCCAGGGTCAAGAAAATCACATTTTTTCACACTCCCGGGGTCAAGAAAATCACATTTTTTCACACTCCCGGGGTCAGGAGATTTTGATTTCTTTCACACTCCCAGGGTCAAGAAAATCACATTTTTCACACTCCCGGGGTCAGGAAAATTGGATTTTTTTAACACTCCCGGGGTCAGGAAAATTGGATTTTTTTCACACTCCCGGGGTCAGTAATTTCTGATTTTTTTCACACTCGCGGTGTTAGGAAAATCACATTTTTCACACTCCCAGGGTCAAGAAAATCACATTTTTTCACACTCCCAGGGTCAAGAAAATCACATTTTTTCACAATCCCTGGGTCAGGAGATTCTGATTTCTTTCACACTCCCGGGGTCAAGAAAATCACATTTTTTCACACTCCCGGGGTCAGGAAATTCTAATTTTTTTCACACTCCCGGTGTTAGGAAAATCACAATTTTCACACTCCCGGGGTCAGGAGATTCTGATTTTTTTCACACTCCCGGCATCAGGAAAATCGGATATTTTCACACACCCGGGGTCAGGAAAATCAGATTTTTTTAACACTCCCGGGGTCAGGAAAATTGGATTTTTTTCACACTCCCAGGGTCAGGAAAATTGGGGTTTTTTCACACTCCCGGGGTCAAGAAAATCACATTTTTTCACACTCCCGGGGTCAAGAAAATCACATTTTTTCACACTCCCGGGGTAAGGAGATTCTGATTTTTTTCACACTCCCGGGGTCAAGAAAATCACATTTTTTCACACTCCCGGGGTCAGGAGATTCTGATTTTTTTCACACTCCCGGGGTCAAGAAAATCACATTTTTTCACACTCCCGGGGTCAGGAAATTCTAATTTTTTTCACACTCCCGGTGTTAGGAAAATCACATTTTTCACACTCCCGGTGTCAGGAAAATTGGATATTTTCATACTCCCGGGGTCAGGAAAATTGGATTTTTTTAACACTCCCGGGGTCAGGAAAATTGGATTTTTTTCACACTCCCATGGTCAGGAAAATTGGGTTTTTTTCACACTCCCGGGGTCAAGAAAGCACATTTTTTCACACTCCCGGGGTAAGGAGATTCTGATTTTTTTCACACTCCCGGGGTCAGGAAAATTGGATATTTTCATACTCCCGGGGTCAGGAAAATCGGATATTTTCACACTCCCGGGGTCAGGAAAATTGCATTTTTCAGACTCCCGGGGTCAGGAAAATTGCATTTTTCATACTCCCTGGCTCAGGAAAATCAAAAAATTTTCACATTCCCGGTCTTAGGAAAATCACATTTTTCACACTCCCGGCGTCAGGAAAATTGGTTTTTTTTCACACTCCCGGGGTCAAGAAAATCACATTTTTTCACACTCCCGGGGTCAGGAAATTCTGATTTTTCACACTCCCGGGGTCAGGAAAATTGGATTTTTTCACACTCCCGGGGTCAGGAAAATTGGGTTTTTTTCACACTTCCGGGGTCAAGAAAATCACATTTTTTCACACTCCCGGGGTCAGGAGATTCTGATTTTTTTCACACTCCCGGGGTCAAGAAAATCACATTTTTTCACACTCCTGGGGTCAGGAAATTCTAATTTTTTTCACACTCCCGGTGTTAGGAAAATCACATTTTTCACACTCCCGGGGTCAGAAAAATTGGGTTTTTTCACACTTCCGGGGTCGAGAAAATCACATTTTTTCACACTCCTGGGGTCAGGAGATTTTGATTTTTTTCACACTCCCGGGGTCAAGAAAATCACATTTTTTCACACTCCCAGGGTCAGGAGAATTTAATTTTTTTCACACTCCTGGGGTCAAGAAAATCACTTTTTTTCACACTCCCGGGGTCAGGAGATTCTGATTTTTTTCACACTCCCGGGGTCAAGAAAATCACATTTTTTCACACTCCCGGTGTTAGGAAAATCACATTGTTCACACTCCCGGGGTCAAGAAAATCACATTTTTTCACACTCCCGGGGTCAGGAAATTCTGATATTTTTCACACTCCCGGGGTCAGGAAAATTGGATATTTTCACACTCCCGGGGTCAGGAAAATCAGATTTTTTTCATACACCCGGGGTCAGGAAAATCACATTTTTTCACACTCTCTGGGTCAGGAAATTCTGATTTTATTCATACTCACCGTGTTAGGAAAATCATATTTTTCACACTCCCGGGGTCAGGAAAATTGGATTTTTTCACACTCCCGGGGTCAGGAGAATTTAATTTTTTTCACACTCCCGGGGTCAAGAAAATAATATTTTTTCACACTCCTGGGGACAGGAAATTCTGATATTTTTCACACTCCCGGGGTGAACAAAATCACATTTTTTCACATCCCGGGGTCAGGAAATTCTGATATTTTTCATTCTCCCGGGGTCAGGAAAATTGGATTTTTTTCACACTCCCGGTGTCAGGAAAATTGGATATTTTCATTCTCCCGGGGTCAGGAAAATCGCATTTTTCATACTCCCGGGGTCAGGAAAATCCAAAAATTTTCACATTCCCTGAGTTAGGAAAATCACATTTTTCACACTCCCGGGGTCAGGAAAATTGGGTTTTTTTCACACTCCCGGGGTCAGGAAAATTGGATTTTTTTCACATTCCTGGGGTCAGGAATTTCTGATTTTTTTTCACACTCGCGGTGTTAGGAAAATCACATTTTTCACACTCCCAGGGTCAAGAAAATCACATTTTTTCACACTCCCGGGGTCAAGAAAATCACATTTTTTCACACTCCCGGGGTCAGGAAATTCTAATTTTTTTCACACTCCCGGTGTTAGGAAAATCACAATTTTCACACTCCCAGGGTCAGAAAAATTGGATTGTTTCACACTCCCGGGGTCAGGAGAATTTATTTTTTTTTCACACTCCCGGGGTCAGGAAAATGGGATTCTTTTAACACTCCCGGGGTCAAGAAAATTGGATTTTTTCACACTCCTGGGGTCAGGAATTTCTGATTTTTTTCACACTCGTGGTATTAGGAAAATCACATTTTTCACACTCCCAGGGTCACTAAAATCACATTTTTTCACACTCCCGGGGTCAAGAAAATCACATTTTTTCACACTCCCGGGGTCAGGAGATTTTGATTTCTTTCACACTCCCAGGGTCAAGAAAATCACATTTTTAACACTCCCGGGGTCAGGAAAATTGGATTTTTTTCACACTCCCGGGGTCAGTAATTTCTGATTTTTTTCACACTCGCGGTGTTAGGAAAATCACATTTTTCACACTCCCAGGGTCAAGAAAATCACATTTTTTCACACTCCCAGGGTCAAGAAAATCACATTTTTTCACAATCCCTGGGTCAGGAGATTCTGATTTCTTTCACACTCCCGGGGTCAAGAAAATCACATTTTTTCACACTCCCGGGGTCAGGAAATTCTAATTTTTTTCACACTCCCGGTGTTAGGAAAATCACAATTTTCACACTCCCGGGGTCAGGAGATTCTGATTTTTTTCACACTCCCGGCATCAGGAAAATCGGATATTTTCACACACCCGGGGTCAGGAAAATCAGATTTTTTTAACACTCCCGGGGTCAGGAAAATTGGATTTTTTTCACACTCCCAGGGTCAGGAAAATTGGGGTTTTTTCACACTCCCGGGGTCAAGAAAATCACATTTTTTCACACTCCCGGGGTCAAGAAAATCACATTTTTTCACACTCCCGGGGTAAGGAGATTCTGATTTTTTTCACACTCCCGGGGTCAAGAAAATCACATTTTTTCACACTCCCGGGGTCAGGAGATTCTGATTTTTTTCACACTCCCGGGGTCAAGAAAATCACATTTTTTCACACTCCCGGGGTCAGGAAATTCTAATTTTTTTCACACTCCCGGTGTTAGGAAAATCACATTTTTCACACTCCCGGTGTCAGGAAAATTGGATATTTTCATACTCCCGGGGTCAGGAAAATTGGATTTTTTTAACACTCCCGGGGTCAGGAAAATTGGATTTTTTTCACACTCCCATGGTCAGGAAAATTGGGTTTTTTTCACACTCCCGGGGTCAAGAAAGCACATTTTTTCACACTCCCGGGGTAAGGAGATTCTGATTTTTTTCACACTCCCGGGGTCAGGAAAATTGGATATTTTCATACTCCCGGGGTCAGGAAAATCGGATATTTTCACACTCCCGGGGTCAGGAAAATTGCATTTTTCAGACTCCCGGGGTCAGGAAAATTGCATTTTTCATACTCCCTGGCTCAGGAAAATCAAAAAATTTTCACATTCCCGGTCTTAGGAAAATCACATTTTTCACACTCCCGGCGTCAGGAAAATTGGTTTTTTTTCACACTCCCGGGGTCAAGAAAATCACATTTTTTCACACTCCCGGGGTCAGGAAATTCTGATTTTTCACACTCCCGGGGTCAGGAAAATTGGATTTTTTCACACTCCCGGGGTCAGGAAAATTGGGTTTTTTTCACACTTCCGGGGTCAAGAAAATCACATTTTTTCACACTCCCGGGGTCAGGAGATTCTGATTTTTTTCACACTCCCGGGGTCAAGAAAATCACATTTTTTCACACTCCTGGGGTCAGGAAATTCTAATTTTTTTCACACTCCCGGTGTTAGGAAAATCACATTTTTCACACTCCCGGGGTCAGAAAAATTGGGTTTTTTCACACTTCCGGGGTCGAGAAAATCACATTTTTTCACACTCCTGGGGTCAGGAGATTCTGATTTTTTTCACACTCCCGGGGTCAAGAAAATCACATTTTTTCACACTCCCAGGGTCAGGAGAATTTAATTTTTTTCACACTCCTGGGGTCAAGAAAATCACTTTTTTTCACACTCCCGGGGTCAGGAGATTCTGATTTTTTTCACACTCCCGGGGTCAAGAAAATCACATTTTTTCACACTCCCGGTGTTAGGAAAATCACATTGTTCACACTCCCGGGGTCAAGAAAATCACATTTTTTCACACTCCCGGGGTCAGGAAATTCTGATATTTTTCACACTCCCGGGGTCAGGAAAATTGGATATTTTCACACTCCCGGGGTCAGGAAAATCAGATTTTTTTCATACACCCGGGGTCAGGAAAATCACATTTTTTCACACTCTCTGGGTCAGGAAATTCTGATTTTATTCATACTCACCGTGTTAGGAAAATCATATTTTTCACACTCCCGGGGTCAGGAAAATTGGATTTTTTCACACTCCCGGGGTCAGGAGAATTTAATTTTTTTCACACTCCCGGGGTCAAGAAAATAATATTTTTTCACACTCCTGGGGACAGGAAATTCTGATATTTTTCACACTCCCGGGGTCAGGAAAATCGGATATTTTCACACTCCCGGGGTCAGGAAAATCAGATTTTTTCACACTCCTGGGGTCAGGAGATTCTGATTTTTTTCACACTCCCGGGGTCAAGAAAATCACATTTTTTCACACTCCCAGGGTCAGGAGAATTTAATTTTTTTCACACTCCCGGGGTCAAGAAAATCACTTTTTTTCACACTCCCGGCGTCAGGAGATTCTGATTTTTTTCACACTCACGGGGTCAAGAAAATCACATTTTTTTCACACTCCCGGGGTCAGGAATTTCTGTTTTTTTTCACACTCCCGGTGTTAGGAAAATCACATTTTTCACACTCCCGGGGTAAAGAAAATCACATTTTTTCACACTCCCGGGGTCAGGAAAATTGGATTTTTTTAACACTCCCGGGGGCAGGAAAATCACATTTTTTCACACTCCTGGGGTCAGGAGATTCTGATTTTTTTCACACTCCCTGGGTCAAGAAAATCATATTTTTCCACACTCCTGGGGTCAGGAGATTCTGATTTTTTTCACACTCCCGGGGTCAGGAAATTCTGATATTTTTCACACTCCCGGGGTCAGGAGATTCTGATATTTTTCACACTCCTGGGTTCAGGAAATTCTGATTTTTTTCACACTCCCGGTGTTAGGAAAATCACATTTTTCACAGTCCTGGAGTCAAGAAAATTTGATTTTTTCACACTCCCGGGGTCAGGAGAATTAAAAATTTTTTACACTCCCGGGGTCAGGAAAATTGAATTTTTTCACACTCCCGGGGTCAGGAAAATTGGATTTTTTCACACTCCCGGGGTCAGGAGAATTTAATTTTTTTCACACTCCCGGGTTGAACAAAATCACATTTTTTCACACTCCCAGGGTCAGGAAATTCTGATATTGTTCATACTCCCGGGGTCAGGAAAATTGGATTTTTTTCACACTCCCGGGGTCAGGAAAATTGGATTTTTTCACACTCCCGGGGTCAGGAGAATTTAATTTTTTTCACACTCCCGCAGTGAACAAAATCACATTTTTTCACACTCCCAGGGTCAGGAAATTCTGATATTTTTCATACTCCCAGTGTCAGGAAAATTGGATTTTTTTCACACTCCCGGTGTCAGGAAAATTGGATATTTTCATTCTCCCGGGGTCAGGAAAATCGCATTTTTCATACTCCCGGGGTCAGGAAAATTGGATTTTTTTCACACTCCCAGTGTCAAGAAAATCACATTTTTTCACACTCCCGGGGTCAGGAAATTGGTTTTTTTAACACTCCCGGGGTCAGGAAAATTGGATTTTTTTCACACTCCTGGGGACAGGAAATTCTGATATTTTTCACACTCCCGGGGTCAGGAAAATCGGATATTTTCACACTCCCGGGGTCAGGAAAATCAGATTTTTTCACACTCCTGGGGTCAGGAGATTCTGATTTTTTTCACACTCCCGGGGTCAAGAAAATCACATTTTTTCACACTCCCAGGGTCAGGAGAATTTAATTTTTTTCACACTCCCGGGGTCAAGAAAATCACTTTTTTTCACACTCCCGGCGTCAGGAGATTCTGATTTTTTTCACACTCACGGGGTCAAGAAAATCACATTTTTTTCACACTCCCGGGGTCAGGAATTTCTGTTTTTTTTCACACTCCCGGTGTTAGGAAAATCACATTTTTCACACTCCCGGTGTTAGGAAAATCACATTGTTCACACTCCCGGGGTCAAGAAAATCACATTTTTTCACACTCCCGGGGTCAGGAAATTCTGATATTTTTCACACTCCCGGGGTCAGGAAAATTGGATATTTTCACACTCCCGGGGTCAGGAAAATCAGATTTTTTTCATACACCCGGGGTCAGGAAAATCACATTTTTTCACACTCTCTGGGTCAGGAAATTCTGATTTTATTCATACTCACCGTGTTAGGAAAATCATATTTTTCACACTCCCGGGGTCAGGAAAATTGGATTTTTTCACACTCCCGGGGTCAGGAGAATTTAATTTTTTTCACACTCCCGGGGTCAAGAAAATAATATTTTTTCACACTCCTGGGGACAGGAAATTCTGATATTTTTCACACTCCCGGGGTCAGGAAAATCGGATATTTTCACACTCCCGGGGTCAGGAAAATCAGATTTTTTCACACTCCTGGGGTCAGGAGATTCTGATTTTTTTCACACTCCCGGGGTCAAGAAAATCACATTTTTTCACACTCCCAGGGTCAGGAGAATTTAATTTTTTTCACACTCCCGGGGTCAAGAAAATCACTTTTTTTCACACTCCCGGCGTCAGGAGATTCTGATTTTTTTCACACTCACGGGGTCAAGAAAATCACATTTTTTTCACACTCCCGGGGTCAGGAATTTCTGTTTTTTTTCACACTCCCGGTGTTAGGAAAATCACATTTTTCACACTCCCGGGGTAAAGAAAATCACATTTTTTCACACTCCCGGGGTCAGGAAAATTGGATTTTTTTAACACTCCCGGGGGCAGGAAAATCACATTTTTTCACACTCCTGGGGTCAGGAGATTCTGATTTTTTTCACACTCCCTGGGTCAAGAAAATCATATTTTTCCACACTCCTGGGGTCAGGAGATTCTGATTTTTTTCACACTCCCGGGGTCAGGAAATTCTGATATTTTTCACACTCCCGGGGTCAGGAGATTCTGATATTTTTCACACTCCTGGGTTCAGGAAATTCTGATTTTTTTCACACTCCCGGTGTTAGGAAAATCACATTTTTCACAGTCCTGGAGTCAAGAAAATTTGATTTTTTCACACTCCCGGGGTCAGGAGAATTAAAAATTTTTTACACTCCCGGGGTCAGGAAAATTGAATTTTTTCACACTCCCGGGGTCAGGAAAATTGGATTTTTTCACACTCCCGGGGTCAGGAGAATTTAATTTTTTTCACACTCCCGGGTTGAACAAAATCACATTTTTTCACACTCCCAGGGTCAGGAAATTCTGATATTGTTCATACTCCCGGGGTCAGGAAAATTGGATTTTTTTCACACTCCCGGGGTCAGGAAAATTGGATTTTTTCACACTCCCGGGGTCAGGAGAATTTAATTTTTTTCACACTCCCGCAGTGAACAAAATCACATTTTTTCACACTCCCAGGGTCAGGAAATTCTGATATTTTTCATACTCCCAGTGTCAGGAAAATTGGATTTTTTTCACACTCCCGGTGTCAGGAAAATTGGATATTTTCATTCTCCCGGGGTCAGGAAAATCGCATTTTTCATACTCCCGGGGTCAGGAAAATTGGATTTTTTTCACACTCCCAGTGTCAAGAAAATCACATTTTTTCACACTCCCGGGGTCAGGAAATTGGTTTTTTTAACACTCCCGGGGTCAGGAAAATTGGATTTTTTTCACACTCCTGGGGACAGGAAATTCTGATATTTTTCACACTCCCGGGGTCAGGAAAATCGGATATTTTCAAACTCCCGGGGTCAGGAAAATCAGATTTTTTCACACTCCTGGGGTCAGGAGATTCTGATTTTTTTCACACTCCCGGGGTCAAGAAAATCACATTTTTTCACACTCCCAGGGTCAGGAGAATTTAATTTTTTTCACACTCCCGGGGTCAAGAAAATCACTTTTTTTCACACTCCCGGCGTCAGGAGATTCTGATTTTTTTCACACTCACGGGGTCAAGAAAATCACATTTTTTTCACACTCCCGGGGTCAGGAATTTCTGTTTTTTTTCACACTCCCGGTGTTAGGAAAATCACATTTTTCACACTCCCGGGGTAAAGAAAATCACATTTTTTCACACTCCCGGGGTCAGGAAAATTGGATTTTTTTAACACTCCCGGGGGCAGGAAAATCACATTTTTTCACACTCCTGGGGTCAGGAGATTCTGATTTTTTTCACACTCCCTGGGTCAAGAAAATCATATTTTTCCACACTCCTGGGGTCAGGAGATTCTGATTTTTTTCACACTCCCGGGGTCAGGAAATTCTGATATTTTTCACACTCCCGGGGTCAGGAGATTCTGATATTTTTCACACTCCTGGGTTCAGGAAATTCTGATTTTTTTCACACTCCCGGTGTTAGGAAAATCACATTTTTCACAGTCCTGGAGTCAAGAAAATTTGATTTTTTCACACTCCCGGGGTCAGGAGAATTAAAAATTTTTTACACTCCCGGGGTCAGGAAAATTGAATTTTTTCACACTCCCGGGGTCAGGAAAATTGGATTTTTTCACACTCCCGGGGTCAGGAGAATTTAATTTTTTTCACACTCCCGGGTTGAACAAAATCACATTTTTTCACACTCCCAGGGTCAGGAAATTCTGATATTGTTCATACTCCCGGGGTCAGGAAAATTGGATTTTTTTCACACTCCCGGGGTCAGGAAAATTGGATTTTTTCACACTCCCGGGGTCAGGAGAATTTAATTTTTTTCACACTCCCGCAGTGAACAAAATCACATTTTTTCACACTCCCAGGGTCAGGAAATTCTGATATTTTTCATACTCCCAGTGTCAGGAAAATTGGATTTTTTTCACACTCCCGGTGTCAGGAAAATTGGATATTTTCATTCTCCCGGGGTCAGGAAAATCGCATTTTTCATACTCCCGGGGTCAGGAAAATTGGATTTTTTTCACACTCCCAGTGTCAAGAAAATCACATTTTTTCACACTCCCGGGGTCAGGAAATTGGTTTTTTTAACACTCCCGGGGTCAGGAAAATTGGATTTTTTTCACACTCCCAGTGTCAAGAAAATCACATTTTTTCACACTCCCGGGGTCAGGAAATTGGTTTTTTTAACACTCCCGGGGTCAGGAAAATTGGATTTTTTTCACACTCCCGGGGTCAGGAAAATTGGATATTTTCACACTCCCGGGGCCAGGAGAATTTAATTTTTTTCACACTCCCGGTGTTAGGAAAATCACATTTTTCACACTCCCGGGGTCAGGAAAATTGGATTTTTTTCACATTCCTGGGGTCAGGAATTTCTGATTTTTTTCACACTCGCGGTGTTAGGAAAATCACATTTTTCACACTCCCAGGGTCAAGAAAATCACATTTTTTCACACTCCCGGGGTCAAGAAAATCACATTTTTTCACACTCCCGGGCTCAGGAGATTCTGATTTCTTTCACACTCCCGGGGTCAAGAAAATCACATTTTTTCACACTCCCGGGGTCAGGAAATTCTAATTTTTTTCACACTCCCGGTGTTAGGAAAATCACAATTTTCACACTCCCAGGGTCAGAAAAATTGGATTGTTTCACACTCCCGGGGTCAGGAGAATTTATTTTTTTTCACACTCCCGGGGTCAGGAAAATGGGATTCTTTTAACACTCCCGGGGTCAGGAAAATTGGATTTTTTCACACTCCTGGGGTCAGGAATTTCTGATTTTTTTCACACTCGCGGTGTTAGGAAAATCACATTTTTCACACTCCCAGGGTCAAGAAAATCACATTTTTTCACACTCCCGGGGTCAAGAAAATCACATTTTTTCACACTCCCGGGGTCAGGAGATTTTGATTTCTTTCACACTCCCGGGGTCAAGAAAATCACATTTTTTCACACTCCCGGGGTCAGGAAAATTGGATTTTTTTAACACTCCCGGTGTCAGGAAAATTGGATTTTTTTTCACACTCCCGGGGTCAGTAATTTCTGATTTTTTTCACAATCGCGGTGTTAGGAAAATCACATTTTTCACACTCCCAGGGTCAAGAAAATCACATTTTTTCACACTCCCAGGGTCAAGAAAATCACATTTTTTCACAATCCCTGGGTCAGGAGATTCTGATTTCTTTCACACTCCCGGGGTCAAGAAAATCACATTTTTTCACACTCCCGGGGTCAGGAAATTCTAATTTTTTTCACACTCCCGGTGTTAGAAAAATCACAATTTTCACACTCCTGGGGTCAGGAGATTCTGATTTTTTTCACACTCCCGGCATCAGAAAAATCGGATATTTTCACACACCCGGGGTCAGGAAAATCAGATTTTTTTAACACTCCCGGGGTCAGGAAAATTGGATTTTTTTCACACTCCCAGGGTCAGGAAAATTGGGGTTTTTTCACACTCCCGGGGTCAAGAAAATCACATTTTTTCACACTCCCGGGGTCAAGAAAATCACATTTTTTCACACTCCCGGGGTAAGGAGATTCTGATTTTTTTCACACTCCCGGGGTCAAGAAAATCACATTTTTTCACACTCCCGGGGTCAGGAGATTCTGATTTTTTTCACACTCCCGGTGTTTGGAAAATCACATTTTTCACACTCCCGGTGTCAGGAAAATTGGATATTTTCATACTCCCGGGGTCAGGAAAATTGGATTTTTTTAACACTCCCGGGGTCAGGAAAATTGGATTTTTTTCACACTCCCATGGTCAGGAAAATTGGGTTTTTTTCACACTCCCGGGGTCAAGAAAATCACATTTTTTCACACTCCCGGGGTAAGGAGATTCTGATTTTTTTCACACTCCCGGGGTCAAGAAAATCACATTTTTTCACACTCCTGGGGTCAGGAATTTCTGATTTTTTCACACTCCCTGTGTTAGGAAAATCACATTTTTCACACTCCCGGGGTCAAGAAAATCACATTTTTTCACACTCCCGGGGTCAGGAAATTCTGATATTTTTCACACTCCTGGGGTCAGGAAAATTGGATATTTTCACACTCCCGGGGTCAGCAAAATCAGATTTTTTTCATACTCCCGGGGTCAGGAAAATCACATTTTTTCACACTCCCTGGGTCAGGAAATTCTGATTTTATTCACACTCACCGTGTTAGGAAAATCATATTTTTCTCACTCCCGGGGTCAGGAAAATTGGATTTTTTCACACTCCCGGGGTCAGGAGAATTTAATTTTTTTCACACACCCGGGGTCAAGAAAATCATATTTTTTCACACTCCTTGGGTCAGGAAATTCTGATATTTTTCACACTCCCAGGGTCAGGAAAATCGGATATTTTCACACTCCCGGGGTCAGGAAAATCAGATTTTTTTTCACACTCCCGGGGTCAGGAAAATTGGATATTTTCATACTCCCGGGGTCAGGAAAATCGGATATTTTCACACTCCCGGGGTCAGGAAAATTGCATTTTTCAGACTCCCGGGGTCAGGAAAATTGCATTTTTCATACTCCCTGGCTCAGGAAAATCAAAAAATTTTCACATTCCCGGTCTTAGGAAAATCACATTTTTCACACACCCGGCGTCAGGAAAATTGGGTTTTTTTCACACTCCCGGGGTCAAGAAAATCACATTTTTTCACACTCCCGGGGTCAGGAGATTCTGATTTTTTTCACACTCCCGGGGTCAAGAAAATCACATTTTTTTCACACTCCCGGTGTCAGGAAATTCTGATTTTTCACACTCCCGGGGTCAGGAAAATTGGATTTTTTCACACTCCCGGGGTCAGGAAAATTGGGTTTTTTTCACACTTCCGGGGTCAAGAAAATCACATTTTTTCACACTCCCGGGGTCAGGAGATTCTGATTTTTTTCACACTCCCGGGGTCAAGAAAATCACATTTTTTCACACTCCCGGGGTCAGGAAATTCTGATTTTATTCATACTCACCGTGTTAGGAAAATCATATTTTTCACACTCCCGGGGTCAGGAAAATTGGATTTTTTCACACTCCCGGGGTCAGGAGAATTTAATTTTTTTCACACTCCCGGGGTCAAGAAAATAATATTTTTTCACACTCCTGGGGACAGGAAATTCTGATATTTTTCACACTCCCGGGGTCAGGAAAATCGGATATTTTCACACTCCCGGGGTCAGGAAAATCAGATTTTTTCACACTCCTGGGGTCAGGAGATTCTGATTTTTTTCACACTCCCGGGGTCAAGAAAATCACATTTTTTCACACTCCTAGGGTCAGGAGAATTTAATTTTTTTCACACTCCCGGGGTCAAGAAAATCACTTTTTTTCACACTCCCGGCGTCAGGAGATTCTGTTTTTTTTCACACTCCCGGTGTTAGGAAAATCACATTTTTCACACTCCCGGGGTAAAGAAAATCACATTTTTTCACACTCCCGGGGTCAGGAAAATTGGATTTTTTAACACTCCCGGGGGCAGGAAAATCACATTTTTTCACACTCCTGGGGTCAGGTGATTCTGATTTTTTTCACACTCCCTGGGTCAAGAAAATCACATTTTTTCACACTCCTGGGGTCAGGAGATTCTGATTTTTTTCACACTCCCGGGGTCAGGAAATTCTGATATTTTTCACACTCCCGGGGTCAGGAGATTCTGATATTTTTCACACTCCCGGGTTCAGGAAATTCTGATTTTTTTTCACACTCCCGGTGTTAGGAAAATCACATTTTTCACAGTCCTGGAGTCAAGAAAATTTAATTTTTTCACACTCCCGGGGTCAGGAGAATTAAATTTTTTTTACACTCCCGGGGTCAGGAAAATTGAATTTTTTCACACTCCCGGGGTCAGGAAAATTGGATTTTTTCACACTCCCGGGGTCAGGAGAATTTAATTTTTTTCACACTCCCGGGGTGAACAAAATCACATTTTTTCACACTCCCGGGGTCAGGAAATTCTGATATTTTTCATACTCCCGGGGTCAGGAAAATTGGATTTTTTTCACACTCCCGGTGTCAGGAAAATTGGATTTTTTCACACTCCCGGGGTCAGGAGAATTTAATTTTTTTCACACTCCCGCAGTGAACAAAATCACATTTTTTCACACTCCCAGGGTCAGGAAATTCTGATATTTTTCATACTCCCGGGGTCAGGAAAATTGGATTTTTTTCACACTCCCGGTGTCAGGAAAATTGGATATTTTCATTCTCCCGGGGTCAGGAAAATCGCATTTTTCATACTCCCGGGGTCAGGAAAATCCAAAAATTTTCACATTACCGGAGTTAGGAAAATCACATTTTTCACACTCCCGGGGTCAGGAAAATTGGGTTTTTTTTCCACTCCCAGTGTCAAGAAAATCACATTTTTTCACACTCCCGGGGTCAGGAAATTGGTTTTTTTAACACTCCCGGGGTCAGGAAAATTGGATTTTTTTCACACTCCCGGGGTCAGGAAAATTGGATATTTTCACACTCCCGGGGTCAGGAGAATTTAATTTTTTTCACACTCCCGGGGTGAACAAAATCACATTTTTTCACATCCCGGGGTCAGGAAATTCTGATATTTTTCATTCTCCCGGGGTCAGGAAAATTGGATTTTTTTCACACTCCCGGTGTCAGGAAAATTGGATATTTTCATTCTCCCGGGGTCAGGAAAATCGCATTTTTCATACTCCCGGGGTCAGGAAAATCCAAAAATTTTCACATTCCCTGAGTTAGGAAAATCACATTTTTCACACTCCCGTGGTCAGGAAAATTGGATTTTTTTCACACTCCCGGGGTCAGGAAAATTGGATTTTTTTCACATTCCTGGGGTCAGGAATTTCTGATTTTTTTCACACTCGCGGTGTTAGGAAAATCACATTTTTCACACTCCCAGGGTCAAGAAAAATACATTTTTTCACACTCCCGGGGTCAAGAAAATCACATTTTTTCACACTCCCGGGGTCAGGAAATTCTAATTTTTTTCACACTCCCGGTGTTAGGAAAATCACAATTTTCACACTCCCAGGGTCAGAAAAATTGGATTGTTTCACACTCCCGGGGTCAGGAGAATTTAATTTTTTTCAAACTCCCGGGGTCAGGAAAATGGGATTCTTTTAACACTCCCGGGGTCAGGAAAATTGGATTTTTTCACACTCCCGGGGTCAGGAATTTCTGATTTTTTTCACACTCGCGGTGTTAGGAAAATCACATTTTTCACACTCCCAGGGTCAAGAAAATCACATTTTTTCACTCTCCCGGGGTCAAGAAAATCACATTTTTTCACACTCCCGGGGTCAGGAGATTTTGATTTCTTTCACACTCCCGGGGTCAAGAAAATCACATTTTTTCACACTCCCGGGGTCAGGAAAGTTGGATTTTTTTAACACTCCCGGGGTCAGGAAAATTGGATTTTTTTCACACTCCCGGGGTCAGTAATTTCTGATTTTTTTCAAACTCGCGGTGTTAGGAAAATCACATTTTTCACACTCCCAGGGTCAAGAAAATCACATTTTTTCACACTCCCAGGGTCAAGAAAATCACATTTTTTCACAATCCCTGGGTCAGGAGATTCTGATTTCTTTCACACTCCCGGGGTCAAGAAAATCACATTTTTTCACACTCCCGGGGTCAGGAAATTCTAATTTTTTTCACACTCCCGGTGTTAGGAAAATCACAATTTTCACACTCCCGGGGTCAGGAGATTCTGATTTTTTTCACACTCCCGGCATCAGGAAAATCGGATATTTTCACACACCCGGGGTCAGGAAAATCAGATTTTTTAACACTCCCGGGGTCAGGAAAATTGGATTTTTTTCACACTCCCAGGGTCAGGAAAATTGGGGTTTTTTCACACTCCCGGGGTCAAGAAAATCACATTTTTTCACACTCCCGGGGTCAAGAAAATCTCATTTTTTCACACTCCCGGGGTAAGGAGATTCTGATTTTTTTCACACTCCCGGGGTCAGGAAAATTGGATTTTTTTCACACTCCCGGTGTCAGGAAAATTGGATTTTTTCACACTCCCGGGGTCAGGAGAATTTAATTTTTTTCACACTCCCGCAGTGAACAAAATCACATTTTTTCACACTCCCAGGGTCAGGAAATTCTGATATTTTTCATACTCCCGGGGTCAGGAAAATTGGATTTTTTTCACACTCCCGGTGTCAGGAAAATTGGATATTTTCATTCTCCCGGGGTCAGGAAAATCGCATTTTTCATACTCCCGGGGTCAGGAAAATCCAAAAATTTTCACATTACCGGAGTTAGGAAAATCACATTTTTCACACTCCCGGGGTCAGGAAAATTGGGTTTTTTTTCCACTCCCAGTGTCAAGAAAATCACATTTTTTCACACTCCCGGGGTCAGGAAATTGGTTTTTTTTAACACTCCCGGGGTCAGGAAAATTGGATTTTTTTCACACTCCCGGGGTCAGGAAAATTGGATATTTTCACACTCCCGGGGTCAGGAGAATTTAATTTTTTTCACACTCCCGGGGTGAACAAAATCACATTTTTTCACATCCCGGGGTCAGGAAATTCTGATATTTTTCATTCTCCCGGGGTCAGGAAAATTGGATTTTTTTCACACTCCCGGTGTCAGGAAAATTGGATATTTTCATTCTCCCGGGGTCAGGAAAATCGCATTTTTCATACTCCCGGGGTCAGGAAAATCCAAAAATTTTCACATTCCCTGAGTTAGGAAAATCACATTTTTCACACTCCCGGGGTCAGGAAAATTGGGTTTTTTTCACACTCCCGGGGTCAGGAAAATTGGATTTTTTTCACATTCCTGGGGTCAGGAATTTCTGATTTTTTTCACACTCGCGGTGTTAGGAAAATCACATTTATCACACTCCCAGGGTCAAGAAAATCACATTTTTTCACACTCCCGGGGTCAAGAAAATCACATTTTTTCACACTCCCGGGGTCAGGAAATTCTAATTTTTTTCACACTCCCGGTGTTAGGAAAATCACAATTTTCACACTCCCAGGGTCAGAAAAATTGGATTGTTTCACACTCCCGGGGTCAGGAGAATTTAATTTTTTTCAAACTCCCGGGGTCAGGAAAATGGGATTCTTTTAACACTCCCGGGGTCAGGAAAATTGGATTTTTTCACACTCCCGGGGTCAGGAATTTCTGATTTTTTTCACACTCGCGGTGTTAGGAAAATCACATTTTTCACACTCCCAGGGTCAAGAAAATCACATTTTTTCACTCTCCCGGGGTCAAGAAAATCACATTTTTTCACACTCCCGGGGTCAGGAGATTTTGATTTCTTTCACACTCCCGGGGTCAAGAAAATCACATTTTTTCACACTCCCGGGGTCAGGAAAATTGGATTTTTTTAACACTCCCGGGGTCAGGAAAATTGGATTTTTTTCACACTACCGGGGTCAGTAATTTCTGATTTTTTTCAAACTCGCGGTGTTAGGAAAATCACATTTTTCACACTCCCAGGGTCAAGAAAATCACATTTTTTCACACTCCCAGGGTCAAGAAAATCACATTTTTTCACAATCCCTGGGTCAGGAGATTCTGATTTCTTTCACACTCCCGGGGTCAAGAAAATCACATTTTTTCACACTCCCGGGGTCAGGAAATTCTAATTTTTTTCACACTCCCGGTGTTAGGAAAATCACAATTTTCACACTCCCGGGGTCAGGAGATTCTGATTTTTTTCACACTCCCGGCATCAGGAAAATCGGATATTTTCACACACCCGGGGTCAGGAAAATCAGATTTTTTTAACACTCCCGGGGTCAGGAAAATTGGATTTTTTTCACACTCCCAGGGTCAGGAAAATTGGGTTTTTTTCACACTCCCGGGGTCAAGAAAATCACATTTTTTCACACTCCCGGGGTCAAGAAAATCACATTTTTTCACACTCCCGGGGTAAGGAGATTCTGATTTTTTTCACACTCCCGGGGTCAAGAAAATCACATTTTTTCACACTCCCGGGGTCAGGAGATTCTGATTTTTTTCACACTCCCGTGGTCAAGAAAATCACATTTTTTCACACTCCCTGGGTCAGGAAATTCTAATTTTTTTCACACTCCCGGTGTTAGGAAAATCACATTTTTCACACTCCCGGGGTCAGAAAAATTGGGTTTTTTCACACTTCCGGGGTCAAGAAAATCACATTTTTTCACACTCCCGGGGTCAGGAGATTCTGATTTTTTTCACACTCCCGGGGTCAAGAAAATCACATTTTTTCACACTCCTTGGGTCAGGAAATTCTGATTTTTCACACTCCCGGGGTCAGGAAAATTGGATTTTTCACACTCCCGGGGTCAGGAAAATTGGGTTTTTTTCACACTTCTGGTGTCAAGAAAATCACATTTTTTCACACTCCCGGGGTCAGGAGATTCTAAATTTTTTTCACACTCCCGGTGTTAGGAAAATCACATTTTTCACACTCCCAGGGTCAGATAAATTGGGTTTTTTTCACACTTCCGTGGTCAAGAAAATCACATTTTTTCACACTCCTGGGGTCAGGAGATTCTGATTTTTTTCACAGTCCCACGGTCAAGAAAATCACATTTTTTCACACTCCCAGGGTCAGGATAATTTAATTTTTTTCACACTCCCGGGGTCAAGAAAATCACTTTTTTTCACACTCCTTGGGTCAGGAAATTCTGATATTTTTCACACTCCCAGGGTCAGGAAAATCGGATATTTTCACACTCCCGGGGTCAGGAAAATCAGATTTTTTTTCACACTCCCGGGGTCAGGAAAATTGGATATTTTCATACTCCCGGGGTCAGGAGATTCTGATTTCTTTCACACTCCCGGGGTCAGGAAAATTGGGTTTTTTTCACACTCCCGGGGTCAAGAAAATCACGTTTTTCACACTCCCAGGGTCAGGAAAATTGGTTTTTTTTAACACTCCCGGGGTCAGGAGAATTTAATTTTTTTCACACTCCCGGTGTCAGGAAAATGGGATTCTTTTAACACTCCCGGGGTCAGGAAAATTGGATTTTTTTCACACTCCCGGGGTCAGTAATTTCTGATTTTTTTCACACTCGCGGTGTTAGGAAAATCACATTTTTCACACTCCCAGGGTCAAGAAAATCACATTTTTTCACACTCCCGGGGTCAAGAAAATCACATTTTTTCACACTCCCTGGGTCAGGAGATTCTGATTTCTTTCACACTCCCGGGGTCAAGAAAATCACATTTTTTCACACTCCCGGGGTCAGTAATTTCTGATTTTTTTCACACTCGCGTTGTTAGGAAAATCACATTTTTCACACTCCCAGGGTCAAGAAAATCACATTTTTTCACACTCCCGGGGTCAAGAAAATCACATTTTTTCACACTCCCTGGGTCAGGAGATTCTGATTTCTTTCACACTCCCGGGGTCAAGAAAATCACATTTTTTCACACTCCCGGGGTCAGGAAATTCTAATTTTTTTCACACTCCTGGTGTTAGCAAAATCACAATTTTCACACTCCCGGGGTCAGGAGATTCTGATTTTTTTCACACTCCCGGCGTCAGGAAAATCGGATATTTTCACACACCCAGGGTCAGGAAAATCAGATTTTTTTCAAACTCCCAGGGTCAGGAAAATTGGATTTTTTTCACTCTCCCGGTGTCAGGAAAATTGGATATTTTCATACTCCCGGGGTCAGGAAAATTCCATTTTTCAGACTCCCGGGGTCAAGAAAATTGGATTTTTTTAACACTCCCGGGGTCAGGAAATTGGATTTTTTTCACACTCCCAGGGTCAGGAAAATTGGGTTTTTTTCACACTCCCGGGGTCAAGAAAATCACATTTTTTCACACTCCCGGGGTCAAGAAAATCACATTTTTTCACACTCCCGGAGTAAGGAGATTCTGATTTTTTTCACACTCCCGGGGTCAAGAAAATCACATTTTTTCACACTCCCGGGGTCAGGAGATTCTCATTTTTTTCACACTCCCGGGGTCAAGAAAATCACATTTTTTCACACTCCCGGGGTCAGGAAATTCTGATTTTTCACACTCCCGGGGTCAGGAAAATTGGATTTTTCACACTCCCGGGGTCAGGAAAATTGGGTTTTTTTCACACTTCCGGGGTCAAGAAAATCACATTTTTTCACACTCCCGGGGTCAGGAGATTCTGATTTTTTTCACAGTCCCACGGTCAAGAAAATCATATTTTTTCACACTCCCAGGGTCAGGAGAATTTAATTTTTTTCACACTCCCAGGGTCAAGAAAATCACTTTTTTTCACACTCCCGGGGTCAGGAGATTCTGATTTTTTTCACAGTCCCGGGGTCAAGAAAATCACATTTTTTCACACTCCCAAGGTCAGGAGAATTTAATTTTTTTCACACTCCCGGGGTCAAGAAAATCACTTTTTTTCACACTCCCGGGGTCAGGAGATTCTGATTTCTTTCACACTCCCGGGGTCAAGAAAATCACATTTTTTCACACTCCCGGGGTCAGGAAAATTGGGATTTTTTCACACTGCCGGGGTCAAGAAAATCACATTTTTTCACACTCCTGGGGTCAGGAAAATTGGTTTTTTTTAACACTCCCGGGGTCAGGAAAATTGGTTTTTTTTCACACTCCCGGGGTCAGGAAAATTGAATTTTTTCACACTCCCGGGGTCAGGAAAATTGGATTTTTTCACACTCCCGGGGTCAGGAGACTTTAATTTTTTTCACACTCCCGGGGTGAACAAAATCACATTTTTTCACATCCCAGGGTCAGGAAATTCTGATATTTTTCATACTCCCGGGGTCAGGAAAATTGGATTTTTTTCACACTCCCGGTGTCAGGAAAATTGGATATTTTCATTCTCCCGGGGTCAGGAAAATCGCAATTTTCTTACTCCCGGAGTCAGGAAAATCCAAAAATTTTCACATTCCCTGAGTTAGGAAAATCACATTTTTCACACTCCCGGGGTCAGGAAAATTGGGTTTTTTTCACACTCCCGGGGTCAGGAAAATTGGATTTTTTTCACATTCCTGGGGTCAGGAATTTCTGATTTTTTTCACACTCGCGGTGTTAGGAAAATCACATTTTTCACACTCCCAGGGTCAAGAAAATCACATTTTTTCACACTCCCGGGGTCAAGAAAATCACATTTTTTCACACTCCCGGGGTCAGGAAATTCTAATTTTTTTCACACTCCCGGTGTTAGGAAAATCACAATTTTCACACTCCCAGGGTCAGAAAAATTGGATTGTTTCACACTCCCGGGGTCAGGAGAATTTAATTTTTTTCAAACTCCCGGGGTCAGGAAAATGGGATTCTTTTAACACTCCCGGGGTCAGGAAAATTGGATTTTTTCACACTCCCGGGGTCAGGAATTTCTGATTTTTTTCACACTCGCGGTGTTAGGAAAATCACATTTTTCACACTCCCAGGGTCAAGAAAATCACATTTTTTCACTCTCCCGGGGTCAAGAAAATCACATTTTTTCACACTCCCGGGGTCAGGAGATTTTGATTTCTTTCACACTCCCGGGGTCAAGAAAATCACATTTTTTCACACTCCCGGGGTCAGGAAAATTGGATTTTTTTAACACTCCCGGGGTCAGGAAAATTGGATTTTTTTCACACTCCCGGGGTCAGTAATTTCTGATTTTTTTCACACTCGCGGTGTTAGGAAAATCACATTTTTCACACTCCCAGGGTCAGGAAAATCACATTTTTTCACACTCCCAGGGTCAAGAAAATCACATTTTTTCACAATCCCTGGGTCAGGAGATTCTGATTTCTTTCACACTCCCGGGGTCAAGAAAATCACATTTTTTCACACTCCCGGGGTCAGGAAATTCTAATTTTTTTCACACTCCCGGTGTTAGGAAAATCACAATTTTCACACTCCCGGGGTCAGGAGATTCTGATTTTTTTCACACTCCCGGCATCAGGAAAATCGGATATTTTCACACACCCGGGGTCAGGAAAATCAGATTTTTTTAACACTCCCGGGGTCAGGAAAATTGGATTTTTTTCACACTCCCAGGGTCAGGAAAATTGGGGTTTTTTCACACTCCCGGGGTCAAGAAAATCACATTTTTTCACACTCCCGGGGTCAAGAAAATCACGTTTTTTCACACTCCCGGGGTAAGGAGATTCTGATTTTTTTCACACTCCCGGGGTCAAGAAAATCACATTTTTTCACACTCCCGGGGTCAGGAGATTCTGATTTTTTTCACACTCCCGTGGTCAAGAAAATCACATTTTTTCACACTCCCGGGGTCAGGAAATTCTAATTTTTTTCACACTCCCGGTGTTAGGAAAATCACATTTTTCACACTCCCGGGGTCAGAAAAATTGGGTTTTTTCACACTTCCGGGGTCAAGAAAATCACATTTTTTCACACTCCCGGGGTCAGGAGATTCTGATTTTTTTCACACTCCCGGGGTCAAGAAAATCACATTTTTTTCACACTCCTTGGGTCAGGAAATTCTGATTTTTCACACTCCCGGGGTCAGGAAAATTGGATTTTTCACACTCCCGGGGTCAGGAAAATTGGGTTTTTTCACACTTCTGGTGTCAAGAAAATCACATTTTTTCACACTCCCGGGGTCAGGAGATTCTAAATTTTTTTCACACTCCCGGTGTTAGGAAAATCACATTTTTCACACTCCCAGGGTCAGGAGATTCTGATTTTTCACACTCCCGGGGTCAGGAAAATTGGATTTTTCACACTCCCGGGGTCAGGAAAATTGGGTTTTTTCACACTCCCGGGGTCAAGAAAATCACTTTTTTTCACACTCCCGGGGTCAGGAGATTCTGATTTCTTTCACACTCCCGGGGTCAGGAAAATTGGGTTTTTTTCACACTCCCGGGGTCAAGAAAATCACGTTTTTCACACTCCCAGGGTCAGGAAAATTGGTTTTTTTTAACACTCCCGCGGTCAGGAGAATTTAATTTTTTTCACACTCCCGGTGTCAGGAAAATGGGATTCTTTTAACACTCCCGGGGTCAGGAAAATTGGATTTTTTTCACACTCCCGGGGTCAGTAATTTCTGATTTTTTTCACACTCGCGGTGTTAGGAAAATCACATTTTTCACACTCCCAGGGTCAAGAAAATCACATTTTTTCACACTCCCGGGGTCAAGAAAATCACATTTTTTCACACTCCCGGGGTCAGTAATTTCTGATTTTTTTCACACTCGCGTTGTTAGGAAAATCACATTTTTCACACTCCCAGGGTCAAGAAAATCACATTTTTTCACACTCCCGGGGTCAAGAAAATCACATTTTTTCACACTCCCTGGGTCAGGAGATTCTGATTTCTTTCACACTCCCGGGGTCAAGAAAATCACATTTTTTCACACTCCCGGGGTCAGGAAATTCTAATTTTTTTCACACTCCTGGTGTTAGCAAAATCACAATTTTCACACTCCCGGGGTCAGGAGATTCTGATTTTTTTCACACTCCCGGCGTCAGGAAAATCGGATATTTTCACACACCCAGGGTCAGGAAAATCAGATTTTTTTCAAACTCCCAGGGTCAGGAAAATTGGATTTTTTTCACTCTCCCGGTGTCAGGAAAATTGGATATTTTCATACTCCCGGGGTCAGGAAAATTCCATTTTTCAGACTCCCGGGGTCAAGAAAATTGGATTTTTTTAACACTCCCGGGGTCAGGAAATTGGATTTTTTTCACACTCCCAGGGTCAGGAAAATTGGGTTTTTTTCACACTCCCGGGGTCAAGAAAATCACATTTTTTCACACTCCTGGGGTCAAGAAAATCACATTTTTTCACACTCCCGGAGTAAGGAGATTCTGATTTTTTTCACACTCCCGGGGTCAAGAAAATCACATTTTTTCACACTCCCGGGGTCAGGAGATTCTCATTTTTTTCACACTCCCGGGGTCAAGAAAATCACATTTTTTCACACTCCCGGGGTCAGGAAATTCTAATTTTTTTCACACTCCCGGTGTTAGGAAAATCACATTTTTCACACTCCCGGGGCCAGAAAAATTGGGTTTTTTTCACACTTCCGGGGTCAAGAAAATCACATTTTTTCACACTCCCGGGGTCAGGAGATTCTGATTTTTTTCACACTCCCGGGGTCAAGAAAATCACATTTTTTCACACTCCCGGGGTCAGGAAATTCTGATTTTTCACACTCCCGGGGTCAGGAAAATTGGATTTTTCACACTCCCGGGGTCAGGAAAATTGGGTTTTTTTCACACTTCCGGGGTCAAGAAAATCACATTTTTTCACACTCCCGGGGTCAGGAGATTCTGATTTTTTTCACACTCCCGGGGTCAAGAAAATCACATTTTTCCACACTCCCGGGGTCAGGAAATTCTAATTTTTTTCACACTCCCGGTGTTAGGAAAATCACATTTTTCACACTCCCGGGGTCAGAAAAATTGGGTTTTTTTCACACTTCCGGGGTCAAGAAAATCACATTTTTTCACACTCCTGGGGTCAGGAGATTCTGATTTTTTTCACAGTCCCACGGTCAAGAAAATCATATTTTTTCACACTCCCAGGGTCAGGAGAATTTAATTTTTTTCACACTCCCAGGGTCAAGAAAATCACTTTTTTTCACACTCCCGGGGTCAGGAGATTCTGATTTTTTTCACAGTCCCAGGGTCAAGAAAATCACATTTTTTCACACTCCCAGGGTCAGGAGAATTTAATTTTTTTCACACTCCCGGGGTCAAGAAAATCACTTTTTTTCACACTCCCGGGGTCAGGAGATTCTGATTTCTTTCACACTCCCGGGGTCAAGAAAATCACATTTTTTCACACTCCCGGGGTCAGGAAAATTGGGATTTTTTCACACTGCCGGGGTCAAGAAAATCACATTTTTTCACACTCCTGGGGTCAGGAAAATTGGTTTTTTTTAACACTCCCGGGGTCAGGAAAATTGGATTTTTTTCACACTCCCGGGGTCAGGAAAATTGAATTTTTTCACACTCCCGGGGTCAGGAAAATTGGATTTTTTCACACTCCCGGGGTGAACAAAATCACATTTTTTCACATCCCGGGGTCAGGAAATTCTGATATTTTTCATACTCCCGGGGTCAGGAAAATTGGATTTTTTTCACACTCCCGGTGTCAGGAAAATTGGATATTTTCATTCTCCCGGGGTCAGGAAAATCGCATTTTTCATACTCCCGGAGTCAGGAAAATCCAAAAATTTTCACATTCCCTGAGTTAGGAAAATCACATTTTTCACACTCCCGGGGTCAGGAAAATTGGGTTTTTTTCACACTCCCGGGGTCAGGAAAATTGGATTTTTTTCACATTCCTGGGGTCAGGAATTTCTGATTTTTTTCACACTCGCGGTGTTAGGAAAATCACATTTTTCACACTCCCAGGGTCAAGAAAATCACATTTTTTCACACTCCCGGGGTCAAGAAAATCACATTTTTCACACTCCCGGGGTCAGGAAATTCTAATTTTTTTCACACTCCCAGTGTTAGGAAAATCACAATTTTCACACTCCCAGGGTCAGAAAAATTGGATTGTTTCACACTCCCGGGGTCAGGAGAATTTAATTTTTTTCAAACTCCCGGGGTCAGGAAAATGGGATTCTTTTAACACTCCCGGGGTCAGGAAAATTGGATTTTTTCACACTCCCGGGGTCAGGAATTTCTGATTTTTTTCACACTCGCGGTGTTAGGAAAATCACATTTTTCACACTCCCGGGGTCAGGAGATTCTGATTTTTTTCACACTCCCGGCATCAGGAAAATCGGATATTTTCACACACCCGGGGTCAGGAAAATCAGATTTTTTTAACACTCCCGGGGTCAGGAAAATTGGATTTTTTTCACACTCTCAGGGTCAGGAAAATTGGGGTTTTTTCACACTCCCGGGGTCAAGAAAATCACATTTTTTCACTCTCCCGGGGTCAAGAAAATCACATTTTTTCACACTCCCGGGGTCAGGAGATTTTGATTTCTTTCACACTCCCGGGGTCAAGAAAATCACATTTTTTCACACTCCCGGGGTCAGGAAAATTGGATTTTTTTAACACTCCCGGGGTCAGGAAAATTGGATTTTTTTCACACTCCCGGGGTCAGTAATTTCTGATTTTTTTCAAACTCGCGGTGTTAGGAAAATCACATTTTTCACACTCCCAGGGTCAAGAAAATCACATTTTTTCACACTCCCAGGGTCAAGAAAATCACATTTTTTCACAATCCCTGGGTCAGGAGATTCTGATTTCTTTCACACTCCCGGGGTCAAGAAAATCACATTTTTTCACACTCCCGGGGTCAGGAAATTCTAATTTTTTTCACACTCCCGGTGTTAGGAAAATCACAATTTTCACACTCCCGGGGTCAGGAGATTCTGATTTTTTTCACACTCCCGGCATCAGGAAAATCGGATATTTTCACACACCCGGGGTCAGGAAAATCAGATTTTTTTAACACTCCCGGGGTCAGGAAAATTGGATTTTTTTCACACTCTCAGGGTCAGGAAAATTGGGGTTTTTTCACACTCCCGGGGTCAAGAAAATCACATTTTTTCACACTCCCGGGGTCAAGAAAATCACATTTTTTCACACTCCCGGGGTAAGGAGATTCTGATTTTTTTCACACTCCCGGGGTCAAGAAAATCACATTTTTTCACACTCCCGGGGTCAGGAGATTCTGATTTTTTTCACACTCCCGTGGTCAAGAAAATCACATTTTTTCACACTCCCGGGGTCAGGAAATTCTAATTTTTTTCACACTCCCGGTGTTAGGAAAATCACATTTTTCACACTCCCGGGGTCAGAAAAATTGGGTTTTTTTCACACTCCCGGGGTCAAGAAAATCACATTTTTTCACACTCCCGGGGTCAGGAGATTCTGATTTTTTTCACACTCCCGGGGTCAAGAAAATCACATTTTTTCACACTCCTTGGGTCAGGAAATTCTGATTTTTCACACTCCCGGGGTCAGGAAAATTGGATTTTTCACACTCCCGGGGTCAGGAAAATTGGGTTTTTTTCACACTTCTGGTGTCAAGAAAATCACATTTTTTCACACTCCCGGGGTCAGGAGATTCTAAATTTTTTTCACACTCCCGGTGTTAGGAAAATCACATTTTTCACACTCCCAGGGTCAGAAAAATTGGGTTTTTTTCACACTTCCGGGGTCAAGAAAATCACATTTTTTCACACTCCTGGGGTCAGGAGATTCTGATTTTTTTCACAGTCCCACAGTCAAGAAAATCACATTTTTTCACACTCCCAGGGTCAGGATAATTTAATTTTTTTCACACTCCCGGGGTCAAGAAAATCACTTTTTTTCACACTCCCGAGGTCAGGAGATTCTGATTTTTTTCACAGTCCCGGGGTCAAGAAAATCACATTTTTTCGCACTCCCAGGGTCAGGAGAATTTAATTTTTTTCACACTCCCGGGTCAAGAAAATCACTTTTTTTCACACTCCCGGGGTCAGGAGATTCTGATTTCTTTCACACTCCCGGGGTCAGGAAAATTGGGTTTTTGTCACACTCCCGGGGTCAAGAAAATCACGTTTTTCACACTCCCAGGGTCAGGAAAATTGGTTTTTTTAACACTCCCGGGGTCAGGAGAATTTAATTTTTTTCACACTCCCGGTGTCAGGAAAATGGGATTCTTTTAACACTCCCGGGGTCAGGAAAATTGGATTTTTTTCACACTCCCGGGGTCAGTAATTTCTGATTTTTTTCACACTCGCGGTGTTAGGAAAATCACATTTTTCACACTCCCAGGGTCAAGAAAATCACATTTTTTCACACTCCCGGGGTCAAGAAAATCACATTTTTTCACACTCCCTGGGTCAGGAGATTCTGATTTCTTTCACACTCCCGGGGTCAAGAAAATCACATTTTTTCACACTCCCGGGGTCAGTAATTTCTGATTTTTTTCACACTCGCGGTGTTAGGAAAATCACATTTTTCACACTCCCAGGGTCAAGAAAATCACATTTTTTCACACTCCCGGGGTCAAGAAAATCACATTTTTTCACACTCCCTGGGTCAGGAGATTCTGATTTCTTTCACACTCCCGGGGTCAAGAAAATCACATTTTTTCACACTCCCGGGGTCAGGAAATTCTAATTTTTTTCACACTCCTGGTGTTAGCAAAATCACAATTTTCACACTCCCGGGGTCAGGAGATTCTGATTTTTTTCACACTCCCGGCGTCAGGAAAATCGGATATTTTCACACACCCAAGGTCAGGAAAATCAGATTTTTTTCAAACTCCCAGGGTCAGGAAAATTGGATTTTTTTCACTCTCCCGGTGTCAGGAAAATTGGATATTTTCATACTCCCGGGGTCAGGAAAATTCCATTTTTCAGACTCCCGGGGTCAAGAAAATTGGATTTTTTTAACACTCCCGGGGTCAGGAAATTGGATTTTTTTCACACTCCCAGGGTCAGGAAAATTGGGTTTTTTTCACACTCCCGGGGTCAAGAAAATCACATTTTTTCACACTCCCGGGGTCAAGAAAATCACATTTTTTCACACTCCCGGAGTAAGGAGATTCTGATTTTTTTCACACTCCCGGGGTCAAGAAAATCACATTTTTTCACACTCCCGGGGTCAGGAGATTCTCATTTTTTTCACACTCCCGGGGTCAAGAAAATCACATTTTTTCACACTCCCGGGGTCAGGAAATTCTAATTTTTTTCACACTCCCGGTGTTAGGAAAATCACATTTTTCACACTCCCGGGGCCAGAAAAATTGGGTTTTTTTCACACTTCCGGGGTCAAGAAAATCACATTTTTTCACACTCCCGGGGTCAGGAGATTCTGATTTTTTTCACACTCCCGGGGTCAAGAAAATCACATTTTTTCACACTCCCGGGGTCAGGAAATTCTGATTTTTCACACTCCCGGGGTCAGGAAAATTGGATTTTTCACACTCCCGGGGTCAGGAAAATTGGGTTTTTTTCACACTTCCGGGGTCAAGAAAATCACATTTTTTCACACTCCCGGGGTCAGGAGATTCTGATTTTTTTCACACTCCCGGGGTCAAGAAAATCACATTTTTCCACACTCCCGGGGTCAGGAAATTCTAATTTTTTTCACACTCCCGGTGTTAGGAAAATCACATTTTTCACACTCCCGGGGTCAGAAAAATTGGGTTTTTTTCACACTTCCGGGGTCAAGAAAATCACATTTTTTCACACTCCTGGGGTCAGGAGATTCTGATTTTTTTCACAGTCCCACGGTCAAGAAAATCATATTTTTTCACACTCCCAGGGTCAGGAGAATTTAATTTTTTTCACACTCCCAGGGTCAAGAAAATCACTTTTTTTCACACTCCCGGGGTCAGGAGATTCTGATTTTTTTCACAGTCCCGGGGTCAAGAAAATCACATTTTTTCACACTCCCAGGGTCAGGAGAATTTAATTTTTTTCACAGTCCCGGGGTCAAGAAAATCACATTTTTTCACACTCCCGGGGTCAGGAGATTCTGATTTCTTTCACACTCCCGGGGTCAAGAAAATCACATTTTTTCACACTCCCGGGGTCAGGAAAATTGGGATTTTTTCACACTGCCGGGGTCAAGAAAATCACATTTTTTCACACTCCTGGGGTCAGGAAAATTGGTTTTTTTTAACACTCCCGGGGTCAGGAAAATTGGATTTTTTTCACACTCCCGGGGTCAGGAAAATTGAATTTTTTCACACTCCCGGGGTCAGGAAAATTGGATTTTTTCACACTCCCGGGGTCAGGAGAATTTAATTTTTTTCACACTCCCGGGGTGAACAAAATCACATTTTTTCACATCCCGGGGTCAGGAAATTCTGATATTTTTCATACTCCCGGGGTCAGGAAAATTGGATTTTTTTCACACTCCCGGTGTCAGGAAAATTGGATATTTTCATTCTCCCGGGGTCAGGAAAATCGCATTTTTCATACTCCCGGGGTCAGGAAAATCCAAAAATTTTCACATTCCCTGAGTTAGGAAAATCACATTTTTCACACTCCTGGGGTCAGGAAAATCAGATTTTTTTCACACTCCCGGGGTCAGGAAAATCGCATTTTTCATACTCCCGGGGTCAGGAAAATCCAAAAATTTTCACATTACCGGAGTTAGGAAAATCACATTTTTCACACTCCCGGGGTCAGGAAAATTGGGTTTTTTTCACACTCCCAGTGTCAAGAAAATCACATTTTTTCACACTCCCGGGGTCAGGAAATTGGTTTTTTTAAACACTCCCGGGGTCAGGAAAATTGGATTTTTTTCACACTCCCGGGGTCAGGAAAATTGAATTTTTTCACAGTCCCGGGGTCAGGAAAATTGGATATTTTCACACTCCCGGGGTCAGGAGAATTTAATTTTTTTCACACTCCCGGGGTGAACAAAATCACATTTTTTCACATCCCGGGGTCAGGAAATTCTGATATTTTTCATTCTCCCGGGGTCAGGAAAATTGGATTTTTTTCACACTCCCGGTGTCAGGAAAATTGGATATTTTCATTCTCCCGGGGTCAGGAAAATCGCATTTTTCATACTCCCGGGTTCAGGAAAATCCAAAAATTTTCACATTCCCTGAGTTAGGAAAATCACATTTTTCACACTCCCGGGGTCAGGAAAATTGGGTTTTTTTCACACTCCCGGGGTCAGGAAAATTGGATTTTTTTCACATTCCTGGGGTCAGGAATTTCTGATTTTTTTCACACTCGCGGTGTTAGGAAAATCACATTTTTCACACTCCCAGGGTCAAGAAAATCACATTTTTTCACACTCCCGGGGTCAAGAAAATCACATTTTTTCACACTCCCGGGTTCAGGAAATTCTAATTTTTTTCACACTCCCGGTGTTAGGAAAATCACAATTTTCATACTCCCAGGGTCAGAAAAATTGGATTGTTTCACACTCCCGGGGTCAGGAGAATTTAATTTTTTTCAAACTCCCGGGGTCAGGAAAATGGGATTCTTTTAACACTCCCGGGGTCAGGAAAATCACATTTTTCACACTCCCAGGGTCAAGAAAATCACATTTTTTCACTCTCCCGGGGTCAAGAAAATCACATTTTTTCACACTCCCGGGGTCAGGAGATTTTGATTTCTTTCACACTCCCGGGGTCAAGAAAATCACATTTTTTCACACTCCCGGGGTCAGGAAAATTGGATTTTTTTAACACTCCCGGGGTCAGGAAAATTGGATTTTTTTCACACTCCCGGGGTCAGTAATTTCTGATTTTTTTCACACTCGCGGTGTTAGGAAAATCACATTTTTCACACTCCCAGGGTCACGAAAATCACATTTTTTCACACTCCCAGGGTCAAGAAAATCACATTTTTTCACAATCCCTGGGTCAGGAGATTCTGATTTCTTTCACACTCCCGGGGTCAAGAAAATCACATTTTTTCACACTCCCGGGGTCAGGAAATTCTAATTTTTTTCACACTCCCGGTGTTAGGAAAATCACAATTTTCACACTCCCGGGGTCAGGAGATTCTGATTTTTTTCACACTCCCGGCATCAGGAAAATCGGATATTTTCACACACCCGGGGTCAGGAAAATCAGATTTTTTTAACACTCCCGGGGTCAGGAAAATTGGATTTTTTTCACACTCCCAGGGTCAGGAAAATTGGGGTTTTTTCACACTCCCGGGGTCAAGAAAATCACATTTTTTCACACTCCCGGGGTCAAGAAAATCACATTTTTTCACACTCCCGGGGTAAGGAGATTCTGATTTTTTTCACACTCCCGGGGTCAAGAAAATCACATTTTTTCACACTCCCGGGGTCAGGAGATTCTGATTTTTTTCACACTCCCGGGGTCAAGAAAATCACATTTTTTCACACTCCCGGGGTCAGGAAATTCTAATTTTTTTCACACTCCCGGTGTTAGGAAAATCACATTTTTCACACTCCCGGGGTCAGAAAAATTGGGTTTTTTTCACACTTCCGGGGTCAAGAAAATCACATTTTTTCACACTCCCGGGGTCAGGAGATTCTGATTTTTTTCACACTCCCGGGGTCAAGAAAATCACATTTTTTCACACTCCTTGGGTCAGGAAATTCTGATTTTTCACACTCCCGGGGTCAGGAAAATTGGATTTTTCACACTCCCGGGGTCAGGAAAATTGGGTTTTTTTCACACTTCTGGTGTCAAGAAAATCACATTTTTTCACACTCCCGGGGTCAGGAGATTCTCATTTTTTTCACACTCCCGGGGTCAAGAAAATCACATTTTTTCACACTCCCGGGGTCAGGAAATTCTAAATTTTTTTCACACTCCCGGTGTTAGGAAAATCACATTTTTCACACTCCCAGGGTCAGAAAAATTGGGTTTTTTTCACACTTCCGGGGTCAAGAAAATCACATTTTTTCACACTCCTGGGGTCAGGAGATACTGATTTTTTTCACAGTCCCACGGTCAAGAAAATCACATTTTTTCACACTCCCAGGGTCAGGATAATTTAATTTTTTTCACACTCCCGGGGTCAAGAAAATCACTTTTTTTCACACTCCCGAGTTCAGGAGATTCTGATTTTTTTCACAGTCCCGGGGTCAAGAAAATCACATTTTTTCACACTCCCAGGGTCAGGAGAATTTAATTTTTTTCACACTCCCGGGACAAGAAAATCACTTTTTTTCACACTCCCGGGGTCAGGAGATTCTGATTTCTTTCACACTCCCGGGGTCAGGAAAATTGGTTTTTTTTCACACTCCCGGGGTCAAGAAAATCACGTTTTTCACACTCCCGGGGTCAGGAAAATTGGTTTTTTTTAACACTCCCGGGGTCAGGAGAATTTAATTTTTTTCACACTCCCGGTGTCAGGAAAATGGGATTCTTTTAACACTCCCGGGGTCAGGAAAATTGGATTTTTTTCACACTCCCGGGGTCAGTAATTTCTGATTTTTTTCACACTCGCGGTGTTAGGAAAATCACATTTTTCACACTCCCAGGGTCAAGAAAATCACATTTTTTCACACTCCCGGGGTCAAGAAAATCACATTTTTTCACACTCCCTGGGTCAGGAGATTCTGATTTCTTTCACACTCCCGGGGTCAAGAAAATCACATTTTTTCACACTCCCGGGGTCAGGAAATTCTAATTTTTTTCACACTCCTGGTGTTAGCAAAATCACAATTTTCACACTCTCGGGGTCAGGAGATTCTGCTTTTTTTCACACTCCCGGCGTCAGGAAAATCGGATATTTTCACACACCCAGGGTCAGGAAAATCAGATTTTTTTCAAACTCCCAGGGTCAGGAAAATTGGATTTTTTTCACTCTCCCGGTGTCAGGAAAATTGGATATTTTCATACTCCCGGGGTCAGGAAAATTCCATTTTTCAGACTCCCGGGGTCAAGAAAATTGGATTTTTTTAACACTCCCGGGGTAAGGAGATTCTGATTTTTTTCACACTCCCGGGGTCAAGAAAATCACATTTTTTCACACTCCCGGGGTCAGGAGATTCTCATTTTTTTCACACTCCCGGGGTCAAGAAAATCACATTTTTTCACACTCCCGGGGTCAGGAAATTTTAATTTTTTTCACACTCCCGGTGTTAGGAAAATCACATTTTTCACACTCCCGGGGCCAGAAAAATTGGGTTTTTTTCACACTTCCGGGGTCAAGAAAATCACATTTTTTCACACTCCCGGGGTCAGGAGATTCTGATTTTTTTCACACTCCCGGGGTCAAGAAAATCACATTTTTTCACACTCCCGGGGTCAGGAAATTCTGATTTTTTACACTCCCGGGGTCAGGAAAATTGGATTTTTCACACTCCCGGGGTCAGGAAAATTGGGTTTTTTTCACACTTCTGGGGTCAAGAAAATCACATTTTTTCACACTCCCGGGGTCAGGAGATTCTGATTTTTTTCACACTCCCGGGGTCAAGAAAATCACATTTTTCCACACTCCCGGGGTCAGGATTTTCTAATTTTTTTCACACTCCCGGTGTTAGGAAAATCACATTTTTCACACTCCCGGGGTCAGAAAAATTGGGTTTTTTTCACACTTCCGGGGTCAAGAAAATCACATTTTTTCACACTCCTGGGGTCAGGAGATTCTGATTTTTTTCACAGTCCCACGGTCAAGAAAATCATATTTTTTCACACTCCCAGGGTCAGGAGAATTTAATTTTTTTCACACTCCCAGGGTCAAGAAAATCACTTTTTTTCACACTCCCGGGGTCAGGAGATTCTGATTTTTTTCACAGTCCCGGGGTCAAGAAAATCACATTTTTTCACACTCCCAGGGTCAGGAGAATTTAATTTTTTTTCACACTCCCGGGGTCAAGAAAATCACTTTTTTTCACACTCCCGGGGTCAGGAGATTCTGATTTCTTTCACACTCCCGGGGTCAAGAAAATCACATTTTTTCACACTCCCGGGGTCAGGAAAATTGGGTTTTTTTCACACTCCCGGGGTCAAGAAAATCACATTTTTTCACACTCCTGGGGTCAGGAAAATTGGTTTTTTTTAACACTCCCGGAGTCAGGAAAATTGGATTTTTTTCACACTCCCGGGGTCACGAAAATTGGATTTTTTCACACTCCCGGGGTCAGGAGAATTTAATTTTTTTCACACTCCCGGGGTGAACAAAATCACATTTTTTCACATCCCGGGGTCAGGAAATTCTGATATTTTTCATACTCCCGGGGTCAGGAAAATTGGATTTTTTTCACACTCCCGGTGTCAGGAAAATTGGATATTTTCATTCTCCCGGGGTCAGGAAAATCGCATTTTTCATACTCCCGGGGTCAGGAAAATCCAAAAATTTTCACATTCCCTGAGTTAGGAAAATCACATTTTTCACACTCCCGGGGTCAGGAAAAGTGGGTTTTTTTCACACTCCCGGGGTCAGGAAAATTGGATTTTTTCACACTCCCGGGGTCAGGAATTTCTGATTTTTTTCACACTCACGGTGTTAGGAAAATCACATTTTTCACACTCCCAGGGTCAAGAAAATCACATTTTTTCACACTCCCGGGGTCAAGAAAATCACATTTTTTCACACTCCCGGGGTCAGGAGATTCTCATTTCTTTCACACTCCCGGGGTCAAGAAAATCACATTTTTTCACACTCCCGGTGTTAGGAAAATCACAATTTTCACACTCCCGTGGTCAGAAAAATTGGATTGTTTCACACTCCCGGGGTCAGGAGAATTTAATTTTTTTCACACTCCCGGGGTCAGGAAAATGGGATTCTTTTAACACTCCCAGGGTCAGGAAAATCACATTTTTTCACACTCCCGGGGTCAAGAAAATCACATTTTTTCACACTCCCGGGGTCAGGAGATTCTGATTTCTTTCACACTCCCGGGGTCAAGAAAATCACATTTTTTCACACTCCCGGGGTCAGGAAATTCTAATTTTTTTCACACTCCTGGTGTTAGCAAAATCACAATTTTCACACTCCCGGGGCAGGAGATTCTGATTTTTTTCACACTCCCGGCGTCAGGAAAATCGGATATTTTCACACACCCAGGGTCAGGAAAATCAGATTTTTTTCAAACTCCCAGGGTCAGGAAAATTGGATTTTTTTCACTCTCCCGGTGTCAGGAAAATTGGATATTTTCATACTCCCGGGGTCAGGAAAATTCCATTTTTCAGACTCCCGGGGTCAAGAAAATTGGATTTTTTTAACACTCCCGGGGTGAGGAGATTCTGATTTTTTTCACACTCCCGGGGTCAAGAAAATCACATTTTTTCACACTCCCGGGGTCAGGAGATTCTCATTTTTTTCACACTCCCGGGGTCAAGAAAATCACATTTTTTCACACTCCCGTGGTCAGGAAATTCTAATTTTTTTCACACTCCCGGTGTTAGGAAAATCACATTTTTCACACTCCCGGGGCCAGAAAAATTGGGTTTTTTCACACTTCCGGGGTCAAGAAAATCACATTTTTTCACACTCCCGGGGTCAGGAGATTCTGATTTTTTTCACACTCCCGGGGTCAAGAAAATCACATTTTTTCACACTCCCGGGGTCAGGAAATTCTGATTTTTCACACTCCCGGGGTCAGGAAAATTGGATTTTTCACACTCCCGGGGTCAGGAAAATTGGGTTTTTTTCACACTTCCGGGGTCAAGAAAATCACATTTTTTCACACTCCTGGGGTCAGGAGATTCTGATTTTTTTTCACAGTCCCACGGTCAAGAAAATCACATTTTTTCACACTCCCAGTGTCAGGAGAATTTAATTTTTTTCACACTCCCGGGGTCAAGAAAATCACTTTTTTTCACACTCCCGGGGTCAGGAGATTCTGATTTCTTTCACACTCCCGGGGTCAAGAAAATCACATTTTTTCACACTCCCGGGGTCAGGAAAATTGGGTTTTTTTCACACTCCCGGGGTCAAGAAAATCACATTTTTTCACACTCCTGGGGTCAGGAAAATTGGGTTTTTTTAACACTCCCAGGGTCAGGAAAATTGAATTTTTTCACACTCTCGGGGTCAGGAAAACTGGATTTTTTCACACTCCCGGGGTCAGGAGAATTTAATTTTTTTCACACTCCTGGGGTGAACAAAATCACATTTTTTCACATCCCAGGGTCAGGAAATTCTGATAGTTTTCATACTCCCGGGGTCAGGAAAATTGGATTTTTTTCACACTCCCGGTGTCAGGAAAATTGGATATTTTCATTCTCCCGGGGTCAGGAAAATCGCATTTTTCATACTCCCGGGGTCAGGAAAATCCAAAAATTTTCACATTCCCTGAGTTAGGAAAATCACATTTTTCACACTCCCGGGGTCAGGAAAATTGGGTTTTTTTCACACTCCCGGGGTCAGGAAAATTGGATTTTTTCACACTCCCGGGGTCAGGAATTTCTGATTTTTTTCACACTCATGGTGTTAGGAAAATCACATTTTTCAAACTCCCAGGGTCAAGAAAATCACATTTTTTCACACTCCCGGGGTCAAGAAAATCACATTTTTTCACACTCCCGGGGTCAGGAGATTCTCATTTCTTTCACACTCCCGGGGTCAAGAAAATCACATTTTTTCACACTCCCGGGGTCAGGAAATTCTAATTTTTTTCACACTCCCGGTGTTAGGAAAATCACAATTTTCACACTCCCGTGGTCAGAAAAATTGGATTGTTTCACACTCCCGGGGTCAGGAGAATTTAATTTTTTTCACACTCCCGGGGTCAGGAAAATGGGATTCTTTTAACACTCCCAGGGTCAGGAAAATCACATTTTTTCACACTCCCGAGGTCAGGAGATTCTGATTTCTTTCACACTCCCGGGGTCAAGAAAATCACATTTTTTCACACTCCCGGGGTCAGGAAAATTGGATTTTTTTAACACTCCCGGGGTCAGGAAAATTGGATTTTTTTCACACTCCCGGGGTCAGTAATTTCTGATTTTTTTCACACTCGCGGTGTTAGGAAAATCATATTTTTCACACTCCCGGGGTCAAGAAAATCACATTTTTTCACACTCCCGGGGTCAGGAAATTCTAATTTTTTTCACACTCCCGGTGTTAGGAAAATCACAATTTTCACACTCCCGTGGTCAGAAAAATTGGATTGTTTCACACTCCCGGGGTCAGGAGAATTTAATTTTTTTCACACTCCCGGGGTCAGGAAAATGGGATTCTTTTAACACTCCCAGGGTCAGGAAAATCACATTTTTTCACACTCCCGAGGTCAGGAGATTCTGATTTCTTTCACACTCCCGGGGTCAAGAAAATCACATTTTTTCACACTCCCGGGGTCAGGAAAATTGGATTTTTTTAACACTCCCGGGGTCAGGAAAATTGGATTTTTTTCACACTCCCGGGGTCAGTAATTTCTGATTTTTTTCACACTCGCGGTGTTAGGAAAATCATATTTTTCACACTCCCAGGGTCAAGAAAATCACATTTTTTCACACTCCCGGGGTCAAGAAAATCACATTTTTTCACACTCCCTGGGTCAGGAGATTCTGATTTCTTTCACACTCCCGGGGTCAAGAAAATCACATTTTTTCACACTCCCGGGGTCAGGAAATTCTAATTTTTTTCACACTCCTGGTGTTAGGAAAATCACAATTTTCACACTCCCGGGGTCAGGAGATTCTGATTTTTTTCACACTCCCGGCGTCAGGAAAATCGGATATTTTCACACACCCGGGGTCAGGAAAATCAGATTTTTTTCAAACTCCCAGGGTCAGGAAAATTGGATTTTTTTCACTCTCCCGGTGTCAGGAAAATTGGATATTTTCATACTCCCGGGGTCAGGAAAATTCCATTTTTCAGACTCCCGGGGTCAGGAAAATTGGATTTTTTTAACACTCCCGGGGTCAGGAAAATTGGATTTTTTTCACACTCCCGGGGTCAGTAATTTCTGATTTTTTTCACACTCGCGGTGTTAGGAAAATCATATTTTTCACACTCCCAGGGTCAAGAAAATCACAATTTTCACACTCCCGGGGTCAGGAGATTCTGATTTTTTTCACACTCCCGGCGTCAGGAAAATCGGATATTTTCACACACCCGGGGTCAGGAAAATCAGATTTTTTTCAAACTCCCAGGGTCAGGAAAATTGGATTTTTTTCACTCTCCCGGTGTCAGGAAAATTGGATATTTTCATACTCCCGGGGTCAGGAAAATTCCATTTTTCAGACTCCCGGGGTCAGGAAAATTGGATTTTTTTAACACTCCCGGGGTCAGGAAAATTGGATTTTTTTCACACTCCCAGGGTCAGGAAAATCACATTTTTTCACACTCGCGGTGTTAGGAAAATCATATTTTTCACACTCCCAGGGTCAAGAAAATCACATTTTTTCACACTCCCGGGGTCAAGAAAATCACATTTTTTCACACTCCCTGGGTCAGGAGATTCTGATTTCTTTCACACTCCCGGGGTCAAGAAAATCACATTTTTTCACACTCCCGGGGTCAGGAAATTCTAATTTTTTTCACACTCCTGGTGTTAGGAAAATCACAATTTTCACACTCCCGGGGTCAGGAGATTCTGATTTTTTTCACACTCCCGGCGTCAGGAAAATCGGATATTTTCACACACCCGGGGTCAGGAAAATCAGATTTTTTTCAAACTCCCAGGGTCAGGAAAATTGGATTTTTTTCACTTTCCCGGTGTCAGGAAAATTGGATATTTTCATACTCCCGGGGTCAGGAAAATTCCATTTTTCAGACTCCCGGGGTCAGGAAAATTGGATTTTTTTAACACTCCCGGGGTCAGGAAAATTGGATTTTTTTCACACTCCCAGGGTCAGGAAAATCACATTTTTTCACACTCCCGGGGTCAAGAAAATCACATTTTTTCACACTCCCGGGGTAAGGAGATTCTGATTTTTTTCACACTCCCGGGGTCAAGAAAATCAAATTTTTTCACACTCCCGGGGTCAGGAGATTCTGATTTTTTTCACACTCCCGGGGTCAAGAAAATCACATTTTTTTCACACTCCCGGGGTCAGGAAATTCTAATTTTTTCACACTCCCGGTGTTAGGAAAATCACATTTTTCACACTCCCGGGGTCAGAAAAATTGGGTTTTTTTCACACTTCCGGGGTCAAGAAAAACACATTTTTTCACACTCCCGGGGTCAGGAGATTCTGATTTTTTTCACACTCCCGGGGTAAAGAAAATCACATTTTTTCACACTCGCAGGGTCAGGAAATTCTGATTTATCACACTCCCGGGGTCAGGAAAATTGGATTTTTCACACTCCCGGGGTCAGGAAAATTGGGTTTTTCACACTTCCGGGGTCAAGAAAATCACATTTTTTCACACCCCCGGGGTCAGGAGATTCTGATTTTTTTCACACTCCCGGGGTCAAGAAAATCTCATTTTTTCACACTCCCGGGGTCAGGAAATTCTAATTTTTTTCACACTCCCGGTGTTAGGAAAATCACATTTTTCACACTCCCGGGGTCAGAAAAATTGGGTTTTTTTCACACTTCCGGGGTCAAGAAAATCACATTTTTTCACACTCCTGGGGTCAGGAGGTTCTGATTTTTTTCACAGTCCCGGGGTCAAGAAAATCACATTTTTTCAAACTCCCAGGGTCAGGAGAATTTAATTTTTTTCACACTCCCGGGGTCAAGAAAATCACTTTTTTTCACACTCCCGGGGTCAGGAGATTTTGATTTCTTTCACACTCCCGGTGTCAAGAAAATCACATTTTTTCACACTCCCGGGGTCAGGAAAATTGGATTTTTTTAACACTCCCAGGGTCAAGAAAATTGGATTTTTTTCACACTCCCGAGGTCAGTAATTTCTGATTTTTTTCACACTCGCGGTGTTAGGAAAATCACATTTTTCACACTCCCAGGGTCAAGAAAATCACATTTTTTCACAGTCCCGGGGTCAAGAAAATCACATTTTTTCACACTCCCGGGGTCAGGAGATTCTGATTTCTTTCACACTCCCGGGGTCAAGAAAATCACATTTTTTCACACTCCCGGGGTCAGGAAATTCTAAATTTTTTCACACTCTCGGTGTTAGGAAAATCTCAATTTTCACACTCCCGGGGTCAGGAGATTCTGATTTTTTTCACACTCCTGGCGTCAGGAAAATCGGATATTTTCACACCCCCGGGGTCAGGAAAATCAGAATTTTTTCAAACTCCCAGGGTCAGGAAAATTGGATTTTTTTCACTCTCCCGGTGTCAGGAAAATTGGATATTTTCATACTCCCGGGGTCAGGAAAATTGCATTTTTCAGACTCCCGGTGTCAGGAAAATTGGATTTTTTTAACACTCCCGGGGTCAGGAAAATTGGATTTTTTTCACACTCCCGGGGTCAGGAAAATTGGGTTTTTTTCACACTCCCGGGGTCAAGAAAATCACATTTTTTCACACTCCCGGGGTCAGGAAAATTGGATTTTTTTAACACTCCCAGGGTCAGTAATTTCTGATTTTTTTCACACTCGCGGTGTTAGGAAAATCACATTTTTCACACTCCCAGGGTCAAGAAAATCAAATTTTTTCACACTCCCGGGGTCAAGAAAATCACATTTTTTCACACTCCTGGGGTCAGGAGATTCTGATTTCTTTCACACTCCGGGGTCAAGAAAATCACATTTTTTCACACTCCCGGGGTCAGGAAATTCTGATATTTTTCACACTCCCGGCGTCAGGAAAATCGGATATTTTCACACCCCCGGGGTCAGGAAAATCAGAATTTTTTCAAACTCCCAGGGTCAGGAAAATTGGATTTTTTTCACTCTCCCGGTGTCAGGAAAATTGGATATTTTCATACTCCCGGGGTCAGGAAAATTGGATTTTTTTAACACTCCCGGGGTCAGGAAAATTGGATTTTTTTCACACTCCCAGGGTCAGGAAAATTGGGTTTTTTTCACACTCCCGGGGTCAAGAAAATCACATTTTTTCACACTCCCGGGGTAAGGAGATTCTGATTTTTTTCACACTCCCGGGGTCAAGAAAATCACATTTTTTCACACTCCCGGGGTCAGGAATTTCTGATTTTTTCACACTCCCTGTGTTAGGAAAATCACATTTTTCACACACCCGGGGTCAAGAAAATCACATTTTTTCACACTCCCGGGGTCAGGAAATTCTGATATTTTTCACACTCCCGGGGTCAGGAAAATCGGATATTTTCACACTCCCGGGGTCAGGAAAATCAGATTTTTTTCATACTCCCGGGGTCAGGAAAATCACATTTTTTCACACTCCCTGGGTCAGGAAATTCTGATTTTATTCACACTCACCGTGTTAGGAAAATCATATTTTTCTCACTCCCGGGGTCAGGAAAATTGGATTTTTTCACACTCCCGGGGTCAGGAGAATTTAATTTTTTTCACACTCCCGGGGTCAAGAAAATCATATTTTTTCACACTCCTTGGGTCAGGAAATTCTGATATTTTTCACACTCCCAGGGTCAGGACAATCGGATATTTTCACACTCCCGGGGTCAAGAAAATCACATTTTTTCACACTCCCGGGGTCAGGAAATTCTGATTTTTCACACTCCTGGTGTTAGGAAAATCACAATTTTCACACTCCCGGGGTCAGGAGATTCTGATTTTTTTCACACTCCCGGCGTCAGGAAAATCGGATATTTTCACACACCCGGGGTCAGGAAAATCAGATTTTTTTCAAACTCCCAGGGTCAGGAAAATTGGATTTTTTTCACTCTCCCGGTGTCAGGAAAATTGGATATTTTCATACTCCCGGGGTCAGGAAAATTCCATTTTTCAGACTCCCGGGGTCAGGAAAATTGGATTTTTTTAACACTCCCGGGGTCAGGAAAATTGGATTTTTTTCACACTCCCAGGGTCAGGAAAATCACATTTTTTCACACTCCCGGGGTCAAGAAAATCACATTTTTTCACACTCCCGGGGTAAGGAGATTCTGATTTTTTTCACACTCCCGGGGTCAAGAAAATCAAATTTTTTCACACTCCCGGGGTCAGGAGATTCTGATTTTTTTCACACTCCCGGGGTCAAGAAAATCACATTTTTTTCACACTCCCGGGGTCAGGAAATTCTAATTTTTTTCACACTCCCGGTGTTAGGAAAATCACATTTTTCACACTCCCGGGGTCAGAAAAATTGGGTTTTTTTCACACTTCCGGGGTCAAGAAAAACACATTTTTTCACACTCCCGGGGTCAGGAGATTCTGATTTTTTTCACACTCCCGGGGTCAAGAAAATCACATTTTTTCACACTCCCAGGGTCAGGAAATTCTGATTTATCACACTCCCGGGGTCAGGAAAATTGGATTTTTCACACTCCCGGGGTCAGGAAAATTGGGTTTTTTCACACTTCCGGGGTCAAGAAAATCACATTTTTTCACACCCCCGGGGTCAGGAGATTCTGATTTTTTTCACACTCCCGGGGTCAAGAAAATCTCATTTTTTCACACTCCCGGGGTCAGGAAATTCTAATTTTTTTCACACTCCCGGTGTTAGGAAAATCACATTTTTCACACTCCCGGGGTCAGGAAAATTGGATTTTTTTAACACTCCCAGGGTCAAGAAAATTGGATTTTTTTCACACTCCCGAGGTCAGTAATTTCTGATTTTTTTCACACTCGCGGTGTTAGGAAAATCACATTTTTCACACTCCCAGGGTCAAGAAAATCACATTTTTTCACAGTCCCGGGGTCAAGAAAATCACATTTTTTCACACTCCCGGGGTCAGGAGATTCTGATTTCTTTCACACTCCCGGGGTCAAGAAAATCACATTTTTTCACACTCCCGGGGTCAGGAAATTCTAAATTTTTTCACACTCTCGGTGTTAGGAAAATCTCAATTTTCACACTCCCGGGGTCAGGAGATTCTGATTTTTTTCACACTCCTGGCGTCAGGAAAATCGGATATTTTCACACCCCCGGGGTCAGGAAAATCAGAATTTTTTCAAACTCCCAGGGTCAGGAAAATTGGATTTTTTTCACTCTCCCGGTGTCAGGAAAATTGGATATTTTCATACTCCCGGGGTCAGGAAAATTGCATTTTTCAGACTCCCGGTGTCAGGAAAATTGGATTTTTTTAACACTCCCGGGGTCAGGAAAATTGGATTTTTTTCACACTCCCGGGGTCAGGAAAATTGGGTTTTTTTCACACTCCCGGGGTCAAGAAAATCACATTTTTTCACACTCCCGGGGTCAGGAAAATTGGATTTTTTTAACACTCCCAGGGTCAGTAATTTCTGATTTTTTTCACACTCGCGGTGTTAGGAAAATCACATTTTTCACACTCCCAGGGTCAAGAAAATCAAATTTTTTCACACTCCCGGGGTCAAGAAAATCACATTTTTTCACACTCCTGGGGTCAGGAGATTCTGATTTCTTTCACACTCCGGGGTCAAGAAAATCACATTTTTTCACACTCCCGGGGTCAGGAAATTCTGATATTTTTCACACTCCCGGCGTCAGGAAAATCGGATATTTTCACACCCCCGGGGTCAGGAAAATCAGAATTTTTTCAAACTCCCAGGGTCAGGAAAATTGGATTTTTTTCACTCTCCCGGTGTCAGGAAAATTGGATATTTTCATACTCCCGGGGTCAGGAAAATTGGATTTTTTTAACACTCCCGGGGTCAGGAAAATTGGATTTTTTTCACACTCCCAGGGTCAGGAAAATTGGGTTTTTTTCACACTCCCGGGGTCAAGAAAATCACATTTTTTCACACTCCCGGGGTAAGGAGATTCTGATTTTTTTCACACTCCCGGGGTCAAGAAAATCACATTTTTTCACACTCCCGGGGTCAGGAATTTCTGATTTTTTCACACTCCCTGTGTTAGGAAAATCACATTTTTCACACACCCGGGGTCAAGAAAATCACATTTTTTCACACTCCCGGGGTCAGGAAATTCTGATATTTTTCACACTCCCGGGGTCAGGAAAATCGGATATTTTCACACTCCCGGGGTCAGGAAAATCAGATTTTTTTCATACTCCCGGGGTCAGGAAAATCACATTTTTTCACACTCCCTGGGTCAGGAAATTCTGATTTTATTCACACTCACCGTGTTAGGAAAATCATATTTTTCTCACTCCCGGGGTCAGGAAAATTGGATTTTTTCACACTCCCGGGGTCAGGAGAATTTAATTTTTTCACACTCCCGGGGTCAAGAAAATCATATTTTTTCACACTCCTTGGGTCAGGAAATTCTGATATTTTTCACACTCCCAGGGTCAGGACAATCGGATATTTTCACACTCCCGGGGTCAAGAAAATCACATTTTTTCACACTCCCGGGGTCAGGAAATTCTGATTTTTCACACTCCCGGGGTCAGGAAAATTGGATTTTTTCACACTCCCGGGGTCAGGAAAATTGGGTTTTTTTACACTTCCGGGGTCAAGAAAATCACATTTTTTCACACTCCCGGGGTCAGGAGATTCTGATTTTTTGCACACTCCCGGGGTCAAGAAAATCACATTTTTTCACACTCCCGGGGTCAGGAAATTCTAATTTTTTTCACACTCCCGGTGTTAGGAAAATCACATTTTTCACACTCCCGGGGTCAGAAAAATTGGGTTTTTTCACACTTCCGGGGTCGAGAAAATCACATTTTTTCACACTCCTGGGGTCAGGAGATTCTGATTTTTTTCACACTCCCGGGGTCAAGAAAATCACATTTTTTCACACTCCCAGGGTCAGGAGAATTTAATTTTTTTCACACTCCTGGGGTCAAGAAAATCACTTTTTTTCACACTCCCGGGGTCAGGAGATTCTGATTTTTTTCACACTCCCGGGGTCAAGAAAATCACATTTTTTCACACTCCCGGGGTCAGGAAAATTGGGTTTTTTTCACACTCCCGGGGTCAAGAAAATCACATTTTTTCACACTCCCGGGGTCAGGAGATTCTGATTTTTTTCACACTCCCGGGGTCAGGAAAATCGGATATTTTCACACACCCGGGGTCAGGAAAATCAGATTTTTTTCAAACTCCCAGGGTCAGGAAAATTGGATTTTTTTCACTCTCCCGGTGTCAGGAAAATTGGATATTTTCATACTCCCGGGGTCAGGAAAATTCCATTTTTCAGACTCCCGGGGTCAGGAAAATTGGATTTTTTTAACACTCCCGGAGTCAGGAAAATTGGATTTTTTCACACTCCCAGGGTCAGGAAAATCACATTTTTTCACACTCCCGGGGTCAAGAAAATCACATTTTTTCACACTCCCGGGGTAAGGAGATTCTGATTTTTTTCACACTCCCGGGGTCAAGAAAATCAAATTTTTTCACACTCCCGGGGTCAGGAGATTCTGATTTTTTTCACACTCCCGGGGTCAAGAAAATCACATTTTTTTCACACTCCCGGGGTCAGGAAATTCTAATTTTTTTCACACTCCCGGTGTTAGGAAAATCACATTTTTCACACTCCCGGGGTCAGAAAAATTGGGTTTTTTTCACACTTCCGGGGTCAAGAAAAACACATTTTTTCACACTCCCGGGGTCAGGAGATTCTGATTTTTTTCACACTCCCGGGGTCAAGAAAATCACATTTTTTCACACTCCCGGGGTCAGGAAATTCTGATTTATCACACTCCCGGGGTCAGGAAAATTGGATTTTTCACACTCCCGGGGTCAGGAAAATTGGGTTTTTTCACACTTCCGGGGTCAAGAAAATCACATTTTTTCACACCCCCGGGGTCAGGAGATTCTGATTTTTTTCACACTCCCGGGGTCAAGAAAATCTCATTTTTTCACACTCCCGGGGTCAGGAAATTCTAATTTTTTTCACACTCCCGGTGTTAGGAAAATCACATTTTTCACACTCCCGGGGTCAGAAAAATTGGGTTTTTTTCACACTTCCGGGGTCAAGAAAATCACATTTTTTCACACTCCTGGGGTCAGGAGGTTCTGATTTTTTTCACAGTCCCGGGGTCAAGAAAATCACATTTTTTCACACTCCCAGGGTCAGGAGAATTTAATTTTTTTCACACTCCCGGGGTCAAGAAAATCACTTTTTTTCACACTCCCGGGGTCAGGAGATTTTGATTTCTTTCACACTCCCGGTGTCAAGAAAATCACATTTTTTCACACTCCCGGGGTCAGGAAAATTGGATTTTTTTAACACTCCCAGGGTCAAGAAAATTGGATTTTTTTCACACTCCCGAGGTCAGTAATTTCTGATTTTTTTCACACTCGCGGTGTTAGGAAAATCACATTTTTCACACTCCCAGGGTCAAGAAAATCACATTTTTTCACAGTCCCGGGGTCAAGAAAATCACATTTTTTCACACTCCCGGGGTCAGGAGATTCTGATTTCTTTCACACTCCCGGGGACAAGAAAATCACATTTTTTCACACTCCCGGGGTCAGGAAATTCTAAATTTTTTCACACTCTCGGTGTTAGGAAAATCTCAATTTTCACACTCCCGGGGTCAGGAGATTCTGATTTTTTTTCACACTCCTGGCGTCAGGAAAATCGGATATTTTCACACCCCCGGGGTCAGGAAAATCAGAATTTTTTCAAACTCCCAGGGTCAGGAAAATTGGATTTTTTTCACTCTCCCGGTGTCAGGAAAATTGGATATTTTCATACTCCCGGGGTCAGGAAAATTGCATTTTTCAGACTCCCGGTGTCAGGAAAATTGGATTTTTTTAACACTCCCGGGGTCAGGAAAATTGGATTTTTTTCACACTCCCGGGGTCAGGAAAATTGGGTTTTTTTCACACTCCCGGGGTCAAGAAAATCACATTTTTTCACACTCCCGGGGTCAGGAAAATTGGATTTTTTTAACACTCCCAGGGTCAGTAATTTCTGATTTTTTTCACACTCGCGGTGTTAGGAAAATCACATTTTTCACACTCCCAGGGTCAAGAAAATCAAATTTTTTCACACTCCCGGGGTCAAGAAAATCACATTTTTTCACACTCCTGGGGTCAGGAGATTCTGATTTCTTTCACACTCCGGGGTCAAGAAAATAACATTTTTTCACACTCCCGGGGTCAGGATATTCTGATATTTTTCACACTCCCGGCGTCAGGAAAATCGGATATTTTCACACCCCCGGGGTCAGGAAAATCAGAATTTTTTCAAACTCCCAGGGTCAGGAAAATTGGATTTTTTTCACTCTCCCGGTGTCAGGAAAATTGGATATTTTCATACTCCCGGGGTCAGGAAAATTGGATTTTTTTAACACTCCCGGGGTCAGGAAAATTGGATTTTTTTCACACTCCCAGGGTCAGGAAAATTGGGTTTTTTTCACACTCCCGGGGTCAAGAAAATCACATTTTTTCACACTCCCGGGGTAAGGAGATTCTGATTTTTTTCACACTCCCGGGGTCAAGAAAATCACATTTTTTCACACTCCCGGGGTCAGGAATTTCTGATTTTTTCACACTCCCTGTGTTAGGAAAATCACATTTTTCACACTCCCGGGGTCAAGAAAATCACATTTTTTCACACTCCCGGGGTCAGGAAATTCTGATATTTTTCACACTCCCGGGGTCAGGAAAATCGGATATTTTCACACTCCCGGGGTCAAGAAAATCAGATTTTTTTCATACTCCCGGGGTCAGGAAAATCACATTTTTTCACACTCCCTGGGTCAGGAAATTCTGATTTTATTCACACTCACCGTGTTAGGAAAATCATATTTTTCTCACTCCCGGGGTCAGGAAAATTGGATTTTTTCACACTCCCGGGGCCAGGAGAATTTAATTTTTTTCACACTCCCGGGGTCAAGAAAATCATATTTTTTCACACTCCTTGGGTCAGGAAATTCTGATATTTTTCACACTCCCAGGGTCAGGACAATCGGATATTTTCACACTCCCGGGGTCAAGAAAATCACATTTTTTCACACTCCCAGGGTCAGGAAATTCTGATTTTTCACACTCCCGGGGTCAGGAAAATTGGATTTTTTCACACTCCCGGGGTCAGGAAAATTGGGTTTTTTTCACACTTCCGGGGTCAAGAAAATCACATTTTTTCACACTCCCGGGGTCAGGAGATTCTGATTTTTTTCACACTCCCGGGGTCAAGAAAATCACATTTTTTCACACTCCCGGGGTCAGGAAATTCTAATTTTTTTCACACTCCCGGTGTTAGGAAAATCACATTTTTCACACTCCCGGGGTCAGAAAAATTGGGTTTTTTCACACTTCCGGGGTCGAGAAAATCACATTTTTTCACACTCCTGGGGTCAGGAGATTCTGATTTTTTTCACACTCCCGGGGTCAAGAAAATCACATTTTTTCACACTCCCAGGGTCAGGAGAATTTAATTTTTTTCACACTCCTGGGGTCAAGAAAATCACTTTTTTTCACACTCCCGGGGTCAGGAGATTCTGATTTTTTTCACACTCCCGGGGTCAAGAAAATCACATTTTTTCACACTCCCGGGGTCAGGAAAATTGGGTTTTTTTCACACTCCCGGGGTCAAGAAAATCACATTTTTTCACACTCCCGGGGTCAGGAAAATTGGATTTTTTTAACACTCCCAGGGTCAGTAATTTCTGATTTTTTTCACACTCGCGGTGTTAGGAAAATCACATTTTTCACACTCCCAGGGTCAAGAAAATCAAATTTTTTCACACTCCCGGGGTCAAGAAAATCACATTTTTTCACACTCCCGGGGTCAGGAAATTCTGATTTTTCACACTCCCGGGGTCAGGAAAATTGGATTTTTTCACACTCCCGGGGTCAGGAAAATTGGGTTTTTTTCACACTTCCGGGGTCAAGAAAATCACATTTTTTCACACTCCCGGGGTCAGGAGATTCTGATTTTTTTCACACTCCCGGGGTCAAGAAAATCACATTTTTTCACACTCCCGGGGTCAGGAAATTCTAATTTTTTTCACACTCCCGGTGTTAGGAAAATCACATTTTTCACACTCCCGGGGTCAGAAAAATTGGGTTTTTTCACACTTCCGGGGTCGAGAAAATCACATTTTTTCACACTCCTGGGGTCAGGAGATTCTGATTTTTTTCACACTCCCGGGGTCAAGAAAATCACATTTTTTCACACTCCCAGGGTCAGGAGAATTTAATTTTTTTCACACTCCTGGGGTCAAGAAAATCACTTTTTTTCACACTCCCGGGGTCAGGAGATTCTGATTTTTTTCACACTCCCGGTGTCAAGAAAATCACATTTTTTCACACTCCCGGGGTCAGGAAAATTGGATTTTTTTCACACTCCCGGGGTCAAGAAAATCACATTTTTTCACAGTCCCGCGGTCAAGAAAATCACATTTTTTCACACTCCCGGGGTCAGGAGATTCTGATTTCTTTCACACTCCTGGGGTCAAGAAAATCACATTTTTTCACACTCCCGGGGTCAGGAAATTCTAAATTTTTTCACACTCTCGGTGTTAGGAAAATCTCAATTTTCACACTCCCGGGGTCAGGAGATTCTGATTTTTTTCACACTCCCGGCGTCAGGAAAATCGGATATTTTCACACCCCCGGGGTCAGGAAAATCAGAATTTTTTCAAACTCCCAGGGTCAGGAAAATTGGATTTTTTTCACTCTCCCGGTGTCAGGAAAATTGGGTATTTTCATACTCCCGGGATCAGGAAAATTACATTTTTCAGACTCCCGGGGTCAGGAAAATTGGATTTTTTTAACACTCCCGGGGTCAGGAAAATTGGATTTTTTTCACACTCCCGGGGTCAGGAAAATTGGGTTTTTTTCACACTCCCGGGGTCAAGAAAATCACATTTTTTCACACTCCCGGGGTCAGGAAAATTGGATTTTTTAACACTCCCAGGGTCAGTAATTTCTGATTTTTTTCACACTCGCGGTGTTAGGAAAATCACATTTTTCACACTCCCAGGGTCAAGAAAATCAAATTTTTTCACACTCCCGGGGTCAAGAAAATCACATTTTTTCACACTCCCGGGGTCAGGAGATTCTGATTTCTTTCACACTCCGGGGTCAAGAAAATCACATTTTTTCACACTCCCGGGGTCAGGAAATTCTGATATTTTTCACACTCCCGGCGTCAGGAAAATCGGATATTTTCACACCCCCGGGGTCAGGAAAATCAGAATTTTTTCAAACTCCCAGGGTCAGGAAAATTGGATTTTTTTCACTCTCCCGGTGTCAGGAAAATTCGATATTTTCATACTACCGGGGTCAGGAAAATTGGATTTTTTTAACACTCCCGGGGTCAGGAAAATTGGATTTTTTTCACACTCCCAGGGTCAGGAAAATTGGTTTTTTTTTCACACTCCCGGGGTCAAGAAAATCACATTTTTTCACACTCCCGGGGTAAGGAGATTCTGATTTTTTTCACACTCCCGGGGTCAAGAAAATCACATTTTTTCACACTCCCGGGGTCAGGAATTTCTGATTTTTTCACACTCCCTGTGTCAGGAAAATCACATTTTTCACACTCCCGGGGTCAAGAAAATCACATTTTTTCACACTCCCGGGGTCAGGAAATTCTGATATTTTTCACACTCCCGGGGTCAGGAAAATCGGATATTTTCACACTCCCTGGGTCAGGAAATTCTGATTTTATTCACACTCACCGTGTTAGGAAAATCATATTTTTCTCACTCCCGGGGTCAGGAAAATTGGATTTTTTCACACTCCCGGGGTCAGGAGAATTTAATTTTTTTCACACTCCCGGGGTCAAGAAAATCACATTTTTTCACACTCCCGGGGTCAGGAGATTCTGATTTTTCACACTCCCGGGGTCAGGAAAATTGGATTTTTTTCACACTCCCAGGGTCAGGAAAATCACATTTTTTCACACTCCCGGGGTCAAGAAAATCACATTTTTTCACACTCCCGGGGTAAGGAGATTCTGATTTTTTTCACACTCCCGGGGTCAAGAAAATCAAATTTTTTCACACTCCCGGGGTCAGGAGATTCTGATTTTTTTCACACTCCCGGGGTCAAGAAAATCACATTTTTTTCACACTCCCGGGGTCAGGAAATTCTAATTTTTTTCACACTCCCGGTGTTAGGAAAATCACATTTTTCACACTCCCGGGGTCAGAAAAATTGGGTTTTTTTCACACTTCCGGGGTCAAGAAAAACACATTTTTTCACACTCCCGGGGTCAGGAGATTCTGATTTTTTTCACACTCCCGGGGTCAAGAAAATCACATTTTTTCACACTCCCGGGGTCAGGAAATTCTGATTTATCACACTCCCGGGGTCAGGAAAATTGGATTTTTCACACTCCCGGGGTCAGGAAAATTGGGTTTTTTCACACTTCCGGGGTCAAGAAAATCACATTTTTTCACACCCCCGGGGTCAGGAGATTCTGATTTTTTTCACACTCCCGGGGTCAAGAAAATCTCATTTTTTCACACTCCCGGGGTCAGGAAATTCTAATTTTTTTCACACTCCCGGTGTTAGGAAAATCACATTTTTCACACTCCCGGGGTCAGAAAAATTGGGTTTTTTTCACACTTCCGGGGTCAAGAAAATCACATTTTTTCACACTCCTGGGGTCAGGAGGTTCTGATTTTTTTCACAGTCCCGGGGTCAAGAAAATCACATTTTTTCACACTCCCAGGGTCAGGAGAATTTAATTTTTTTCACACTCCCGGGGTCAAGAAAATCACTTTTTTTCACACTCCCGGGGTCAGGAGATTTTGATTTCTTTCACACTCCCGGTGTCAAGAAAATCACATTTTTTCACACTCCCGGGGTCAGGAAAATTGGATTTTTTTAACACTCCCAGGGTCAAGAAAATTGGATTTTTTTCACACTCCCGAGGTCAGTAATTTCTGATTTTTTTCACACTCGCGGTGTTAGGAAAATCACATTTTTCACACTCCCAGGGTCAAGAAAATCACATTTTTTCACAGTCCCGGGGTCAAGAAAATCACATTTTTTCACACTCCCGGGGTCAGGAGATTCTGATTTCTTTCACACTCCCGGGGACAAGAAAATCACATTTTTTCACACTCCCGGGGTCAGGAAATTCTAAATTTTTTCACACTCTCGGTGTTAGGAAAATCTCAATTTTCACACTCCCGGGGTCAGGAGATTCTGATTTTTTTTCACACTCCTGGCGTCAGGAAAATCGGATATTTTCACACCCCCGGGGTCAGGAAAATCAGAATTTTTTCAAACTCCCAGGGTCAGGAAAATTGGATTTTTTTCACTCTCCCGGTGTCAGGAAAATTGGATATTTTCATACTCCCGGGGTCAGGAAAATTGCATTTTTCAGACTCCCGGTGTCAGGAAAATTGGATTTTTTTAACACTCCCGGGGTCAGGAAAATTGGATTTTTTTCACACTCCCGGGGTCAGGAAAATTGGGTTTTTTTCACACTCCCGGGGTCAAGAAAATCACATTTTTTCACACTCCCGGGGTCAGGAAAATTGGATTTTTTTAACACTCCCAGGGTCAGTAATTTCTGATTTTTTTCACACTCGCGGTGTTAGGAAAATCACATTTTTCACACTCCCAGGGTCAAGAAAATCAAATTTTTTCACACTCCCGGGGTCAAGAAAATCACATTTTTTCACACTCCTGGGGTCAGGAGATTCTGATTTCTTTCACACTCCGGGGTCAAGAAAATAACATTTTTTCACACTCCCGGGGTCAGGATATTCTGATATTTTTCACACTCCCGGCGTCAGGAAAATCGGATATTTTCACACCCCCGGGGTCAGGAAAATCAGAATTTTTTCAAACTCCCAGGGTCAGGAAAATTGGATTTTTTTCACTCTCCCGGTGTCAGGAAAATTGGATATTTTCATACTCCCGGGGTCAGGAAAATTGGATTTTTTTAACACTCCCGGGGTCAGGAAAATTGGATTTTTTTCACACTCCCAGGGTCAGGAAAATTGGGTTTTTTTCACACTCCCGGGGTCAAGAAAATCACATTTTTTCACACTCCCGGGGTAAGGAGATTCTGATTTTTTTCACACTCCCGGGGTCAAGAAAATCACATTTTTTCACACTCCCGGGGTCAGGAATTTCTGATTTTTTCACACTCCCTGTGTTAGGAAAATCACATTTTTCACACTCCCGGGGTCAAGAAAATCACATTTTTTCACACTCCCGGGGTCAGGAAATTCTGATATTTTTCACACTCCCGGGGTCAGGAAAATCGGATATTTTCACACTCCCGGGGTCAGGAAAATCAGATTTTTTTCATACTCCCGGGGTCAGGAAAATCACATTTTTTCACACTCCCTGGGTCAGGAAATTCTGATTTTATTCACACTCACCGTGTTAGGAAAATCATATTTTTCTCACTCCCGGGGTCAGGAAAATTGGATTTTTTCACACTCCCGGGGCCAGGAGAATTTAATTTTTTTCACACTCCCGGGGTCAAGAAAATCATATTTTTTCACACTCCTTGGGTCAGGAAATTCTGATATTTTTCACACTCCCAGGGTCAGGACAATCGGATATTTTCACACTCCCGGGGTCAAGAAAATCACATTTTTTCACACTCCCGGGGTCAGGAAATTCTGATTTTTCACACTCCCGGGGTCAGGAAAATTGGATTTTTTCACACTCCCGGGGTCAGGAAAATTGGGTTTTTTTCACACTTCCGGGGTCAAGAAAATCACATTTTTTCACACTCCCGGGGTCAGGAGATTCTGATTTTTTTCACACTCCCGGGGTCAAGAAAATCACATTTTTTCACACTCCCGGGGTCAGGAAATTCTAATTTTTTTCACACTCCCGGTGTTAGGAAAATCACATTTTTCACACTCCCGGGGTCAGAAAAATTGGGTTTTTTCACACTTCCGGGGTCGAGAAAATCACATTTTTTCACACTCCTGGGGTCAGGAGATTCTGATTTTTTTCACACTCCCGGGGTCAAGAAAATCACATTTTTTCACACTCCCAGGGTCAGGAGAATTTAATTTTTTTCACACTCCTGGGGTCAAGAAAATCACTTTTTTTCACACTCCCGGGGTCAGGAGATTCTGATTTTTTTCACACTCCCGGGGTCAAGAAAATCACATTTTTTCACACTCCCGGGGTCAGGAAAATTGGGTTTTTTTCACACTCCCGGGGTCAAGAAAATCACATTTTTTCACACTCCCGGGGTCAGGAAAATTGGATTTTTTTAACACTCCCAGGGTCAGTAATTTCTGATTTTTTTCACACTCGCGGTGTTAGGAAAATCACATTTTTCACACTCCCAGGGTCAAGAAAATCAAATTTTTTCACACTCCCGGGGTCAAGAAAATCACATTTTTTCACACTCCCGGGGTCAGGAAATTCTGATTTTTCACACTCCCGGGGTCAGGAAAATTGGATTTTTTCACACTCCCGGGGTCAGGAAAATTGGGTTTTTTTCACACTTCCGGGGTCAAGAAAATCACATTTTTTCACACTCCCGGGGTCAGGAGATTCTGATTTTTTTCACACTCCCGGGGTCAAGAAAATCACATTTTTTCACACTCCCGGGGTCAGGAAATTCTAATTTTTTTCACACTCCCGGTGTTAGGAAAATCACATTTTTCACACTCCCGGGGTCAGAAAAATTGGGTTTTTTCACACTTCCGGGGTCGAGAAAATCACATTTTTTCACACTCCTGGGGTCAGGAGATTCTGATTTTTTTCACACTCCCGGGGTCAAGAAAATCACATTTTTTCACACTCCCAGGGTCAGGAGAATTTAATTTTTTTCACACTCCTGGGGTCAAGAAAATCACTTTTTTTCACACTCCCGGGGTCAGGAGATTCTGATTTTTTTCACACTCCCGGTGTCAAGAAAATCACATTTTTTCACACTCCCGGGGTCAGGATAATTGGATTTTTTTCACACTCCCGGGGTCAAGAAAATCACATTTTTTCACAGTCCCGCGGTCAAGAAAATCACATTTTTTCACACTCCCGGGGTCAGGAGATTCTGATTTCTTTCACACTCCCGGGGTCAAGAAAATCACATTTTTTCACACTCCCGGGGTCAGGAAATTCTAAATTTTTTCACACTCTCGGTGTTAGGAAAATCTCAATTTTCACACTCCCGGGGTCAGGAGATTCTGATTTTTTTCACACTCCCGGCGTCAGGAAAATCGGATATTTTCACACCCCCGGGGTCAGGAAAATCAGAATTTTTTCAAACTCCCAGGGTCAGGAAAATTGGATTTTTTTCACTCTCCCGGTGTCAGGAAAATTGGATATTTTCATACTCCCGGGATCAGGAAAATTACATTTTTCAGACTCCCGGGGTCAGGAAAATTGGATTTTTTTAACACTCCCGGGGTCAGGAAAATTGGATTTTTTTCACACTCCCGGGGTCAGGAAAATTGGGTTTTTTTCACACTCCCGGGGTCAAGAAAATCACATTTTTTCACACTCCCGGGGTCAGGAAAATTGGATTTTTTAACACTCCCAGGGTCAGTAATTTCTGATTTTTTTCACACTCGCGGTTTTAGGAAAATCACATTTTTCACACTCCCAGGGTCAAGAAAATCAAATTTTTTCACACTCCCGGGGTCAAGAAAATCACATTTTTTCACACTCCCGGGGTCAGGAGATTCTGATTTCTTTCACACTCCGGGGTCAAGAAAATCACATTTTTTCACACTCCCGGGGTCAGGAAATTCTGATATTTTTCACACTCCCGGCGTCAGGAAAATCGGATATTTTCACACCCCCGGGGTCAGGAAAATCAGAATTTTTTCAAACTCCCAGGGTCAGGAAAATTGGATTTTTTTCACTCTCCCGGTGTCAGGAAAATTCGATATTTTCATACTACCGGGGTCAGGAAAATTGGATTTTTTTAACACTCCCGGGGTCAGGAAAATTGGATTTTTTTCACACTCCCAGGGTCAGGAAAATTGGTTTTTTTTTTCACACTCCCGGGGTCAAGAAAATCACATTTTTTCACACTCCCGGGGTAAGGAGATTCTGATTTTTTTCACACTCCCGGGGTCAAGAAAATCACATTTTTTCACACTCCCGGGGTCAGGAATTTCTGATTTTTTCACACTCCCTGTGTCAGGAAAATCACATTTTTCACACTCCCGGGGTCAAGAAAATCACATTTTTTCACACTCCCAGGGTCAGGAAATTCTGATATTTTTCACACTCCCGGGGTCAGGAAAATCGGATATTTTCACACTCCCTGGGTCAGGAAATTCTGATTTTATTCACACTCACCGTGTTAGGAAAATCATATTTTTCTCACTCCCGGGGTCAGGAAAATTGGATTTTTTCACACTCCCGGGGTCAGGAGAATTTAATTTTTTTCACACTCCCGGGGTCAAGAAAATCACATTTTTTCACACTCCCGGGGTCAGGAATTTCTGATTTTTTCACACTCCCTGTGTCAGGAAAATCACATTTTTCACACTCCCGGGGTCAAGAAAATCACATTTTTTCACACTCCCAGGGTCAGGAAATTCTGATATTTTTCACACTCCCGGGGTCAGGAAAATCGGATATTTTCACACTCCCTGGGTCAGGAAATTCTGATTTTATTCACACTCACCGTGTTAGGAAAATCATATTTTTCTCACTCCCGGGGTCAGGAAAATTGGATTTTTTCACACTCCCGGGGTCAGGAGAATTTAATTTTTTTCACACTCCCGGGGTCAAGAAAATCACATTTTTTCACACTCCCGGGGTCAGGAGATTCTGATTTTTCACACTCCCGGGGTCAGGAAAATTGGATTTTTTCACACTCCCGGGGTCAGGAAAATTGGGTTTTTTTCACACTTCCGGGGTCAAGAAAATCACATTTTTTCACACTCCCGGGGTCAGGAGATTCTGATTTTTTTCACACTCCCGGGGTCAAGAAAATCACATTTTTTCACACTCCCGGGGTCAGGAGATTCTGATTTTTTTCACACTCCCAGGGTCAAGAAAATCACATTTTTTCACACTCCCGGGGTCAGGAAAATTGGATTTTTTTAACACTCCCGGGGGCAGGAAAATTGGATTTTTTTCACACTCCCGGGGTGGGGAAAATTGGGTTTTTTTCACACTCCCGGGGTCAAGAAAATCACATTTTTTCACACTCCTGGGGTCAGGAGATTCTGATTTTTTTCACACTCCCGGGGTCAAGAAAATCACATTTTTTCACACTCCCGGGGTCAGGAGATTCTAATTTTTTTCACACTCCCGGGGTCAGGAAATTCTGATATTTTTCACACTCCCGGGGTCAGGAGATTCTGATTTTTTTCACACTCCCGGGGTCAAGAAAATCACATTTGTTCACACTCCCGGGTTCAGGAAATTCTGATTTTTTTTCACACTCCCGGTGTTAGGAAAATCACATTTTTCACAGTCCCGGAGTCAGGAAAATTGGATTTTTTCACACTCCCGGGGTCAGGAGAATTAAATTTTTTCACACTCCCGGGATCAGGAAAATTGAATTTTTTCACACTCCCGGGGTCAGGAAAATTGGATTTTTTCACACTCCCGTGGTCAGGAGAATTTAATTTTTTGCACACTCCCGGGGTGAACAAAATCACATTTTTTCACACTCCCGGGGTCAGGAAATTCTGATATTTTTCATACTCCCGGGGTCAGGAAAATTGGATTTTTTTCACACTCCCGGTGTCAGGAAAATTGGATTTTTTCACACTCCCAGGGTCAGGAGAATTTAATTTTTTTCACACTCCCGCGGTGAACAAAATCACATTTTTTTCACACTCCCGGGGTCAGGAAATTCTGATATTTTTCATACTCCCGGGGTCAGGAAAATTTGAATTTTTTCACACTCCCGGTGTCAGGAAAATTGGATATTTTCATTGTCCCGGGGTCAGGAAAATCGCATTTTCCATACTCCCGGGGTCAGGAAAATCCAAAAATTTTCACATTCCCGGAGTTAGGAAAATCACATTTTTCACACTCCCGGGGTCAGGAAAATTGGGTTTTTTTCACACTCCCGGGGTCAAGAAAATCACATTTTTTCCCACTCCCGGGGTCAGGAAAATTGGATTTTTTTAACACTCCCGGGGTCAGGAAAATTGGATTTTTTTCACACTCCCGGGGTCAGGAATTTCTGATTTTTTTCACACTCGCGGTGTTAGGAAAATCACATTTTTCACACTCCCAGGGTCAAGAAAATCACATTTTTTCACACTCCCGGGGTCAAGAAAATCACATTTTTTCACACTCCCGGGGTCAGGAGATTCTGATTTCTTTCACACTCCAAGGGTCAGGAAAATCACATTTTTTCACACTCCCGGGGTCAGGAAATCCTAATTTTTTTCACACTCCCGGTCTTAGGAAAATCACAATTTTCACACTCCTGGGGTCAGAAAAATTGGATTGTTTCACACTCCCGGGGTCAGGAGAATTTAATTTTTTTCACACTCCCGGTTTCAGGAAAATGGGATTCTTTTAACACTCCCGGGGTCAGGAAAATTGGATTTTTTTCACACTCCCGGGGTCAGGAATTTCTGATTTTTTTCACACTCGCGGTGTTAGGAAAATCACATTTTTCACACTCCCAGGGTCAAGAAAATCACATTTTTTCACACTCCCGGGGTCAAGAAAATCACAATTTTTCACACTCCCGGGGTCAGGAGATTCTGATTTCTTTCACACTCCCGGGGTCAAGAAAATCACATTTTTTCACACTCCGGGGGTCAGGAAAATTGGATTTTTTTAACACTCCCGGGGTCAGGAAAATTGAATTTTTTCACACTCCCGGGGTCAGTAATTTCTGATTTTTTTCACATTCGTGGTGTTAGGAAAATCACATTTTTCACACTCCCAGGGTCAAGAAAATCACATTTTTCACACTCCCGGGGTCAAGAAAATCACATTTTTTCACACTCCCGGGGTCAAGAAAATCACAATTTTTCACACTCCCGGGGTCAGGAGATTCTGATTTTTTTCACACTCCCGGTGTTAGGAAAATCACAATTTTCACACTCCCGGGGTCAGAAAAATTGGATTGTTTCACACTCCCGGGGTCAGGAGATTCTGATTTCTTTCACACTCCCGGGGTCAAGAAAATCACATTTTTCACACTCCCAGGGTCAAGAAAATCACATTTTTTCACACTCCCGGGGTCAAGAAAATCACAATTTTTCACACTCCCGGGGTCAGGAGATTCTGATTTTTTTCACACTCCCGGTGTTAGGAAAATCACAATTTTCACACTCCCGGGGTCAGAAAAATTGGATTGTTTCACACTCCCGGGGTCAGGAGATTCTGATTTTTTCACACTCCCGGGGTCAAGAAAATCACATTTTTTCACACTCCTGGGGTCAGGAAATTCCGATTTTTCACACTCCCGGGGTCAGGAAAATTGGATTTTTTCACACTCCCTGGGTCAGGAGAATTTAATTTTTTTCACAATCCCGGGGTCAAGAAAATCACATTTTTTCACACTCCCGGGGTCAGGAAATTCTGATATTTTTTACACTGCTGGGGTCAGGAAAATCGGATATTTTCACACTCCCGGGGTCAGGAAATTCTGATTTTTTTCACACTCCCGGTGTTAGGAAAATCACATTTTTCACACTCCCAGAGTCAGGAAAATTGGATTTTTTTCACACTCCCGGGGTCAGGAAAATTGCATTTTTTCACACTCCCGGGGTCAGGAAAATTTAATTTTTTTCACACTCCCGGTTTCAGGAAAATGGGATTCTTTTAACACTCCCGGGGTCAGGAAAATTGGATTTTTTTCACACTCCCGGGGTCAGGAATTTCTGATTTTTTTCACACTCGCGGTGTTAGGAAAATCACATTTTTCACACTCCCAGGGTCAAGAAAATCACATTTTTTCACACTCCCGGGGTCAAGAAAATCACAATTTTTCACACTCCCGGGGTCAGGAGATTCTGATTTCTTTCACACTCCCGGGGTCAAGAAAATCACATTTTTTCACACTCCTGGGGTCAGGAAAATTGGATTTTTTTAACACGCCCGGGGTCAGGAAAATTGAATTTTTTCACACTCCCGGGGTCAGTAATTTCTGATTTTTTTCACATTCGTGGTGTTAGGAAAATCACATTTTTCACACTCCCAGGGTCAAGAAAATCACATTTTTTCACACTCCCGGGGTCAAGAAAATCACAATTTTTCACACTCCCGGGGTCAAGAAAATCACAATTTTTCACACTCCCGGGGTCAGGAGATTCTGATTTTTTTCACACTCCCGGTGTTAGGAAAATCACAATTTTCACACTCCCGGGGTCAGAAAAATTGGATTGTTTCACACTCCCGGGGTCAGGAGATTCTGATTTCTTTCACACTCCCGGGGTCAAGAAAGTCACATTTTTCACACTCCCAGGGTCAAGAAAATCACATTTTTTCACACTCCCGGGGTCAAGAAAATCACAATTTTTCACACTCCCGGGGTCAGGAGATTCTGATTTTTTTCACACTCCCGGTGTTAGGAAAATCACAATTTTCACACTCCCGGGGTCAGAAAAATTGGATTGTTTCACACTCCCGGGGTCAGGAGATTCTGATTTTTTTCACACTCCCGGGGTCAAGAAAATCACATTTTTTCACACTCCTGGGGTCAGGAAATTCCGATTTTTCACACTCCCGGGGTCAGGAAAATTGGATTTTTTCACACTCCCTGGGTCAGGAGAATTTAATTTTTTTCACAATCCCGGGGTCAAGAAAATCACATTTTTTCACACTCCCGGGGTCAGGAAATTCTGATATTTTTCACACTGCTGGGGTCAGGAAAATCGGATATTTTCACACTCCCGGGGTCAGGAAATTCTGATTTTTTTCACACTCCCGGTGTTAGGAAAATCACATTTTTCACACTCCCGGGGTCAAGAAAATCACATTTTTTCACACTCCCGGGGTCAGGAAATTCTGATATTTTTCACACTCCCGGGGTCAGGAAAATCGGATATTTTCACACTCCCGGGGTCAGGAAAATCCAAAATTTGTCACATTCCCGGTGTTAGGAAAATCACATTTTTCACACTCCCGGGGTCAGGAAAATCACGTTTTTTCACGCTCCCGGGGTCAGGAGATTCTGATTTTTTTCACACTCCCAGGGTCAAGAAAATCACATTTTTTTCACACTCCCGGGGTCAGGATATTCTAATTTTTTTCACACTCCCGGGGTCAGGAAAATTGGGGTTTTTTCACACTCCCGGGGTCAAGAAAATCACGTTTTTTCACGCTCCCGGGGTCAGGAGATTCTGATTTTTTTCACACTCCCGGGGTCAGGAAAATCAGATATTTTCATACTCCCGGGGTCAGGAGATTCTGATTTTTTCACACTCCCAGGGTCAAGAAAATCACATTTTTTCACACTCCCGGGGTCAGGAAATTCTAATTTTTTTCATACTCCCGGGGTCAGGAAAATCACATTTTTTCACACTCCCTGGGTCAGGAAACTCTGATTTTTTTCACACTCACGGTGTTAGGAAAATCACATTTTTCACACTCCCGGGGTCAGGAAAATTGGATTTTTTCACATTCCTGGGTTCAGGAAAATTGGGGTTTTTTTCACACTCACGGTGTTAGGAAAATCACATTTTTCACACTCCCGGGGCCAAGAAAATCACATTTTTCACACTCCCGGGGTTCAGGAAATTCTGATATTTTTCACACTCCCGGGGTCAGGAAAATCGGATATTTTCACACTCCCGGGTTCAGGAAAATCAGATTTTTTTCATACTCCCGGGGTCAGGAAAAATCACATTTTTTCACACTCCCAGGGTCAGGAAATTCTGATTTTTTTCACACTCACGGTGTTAGGAATTTCACATTTTTCACACTCCCGGGGTCAGGATAATTTAATTTTTTTCACACTCCCGGGGTCAAGAAAATCACATTTTTTCATACTCCCAGGGTCAGGAAAATCGGATATTTTCACAGTCGCGGGGTCAAGAAAATTGGATATTTTCATACTCCCGGAGTCAGGAAAATTGCATTTTTCAGTCCCGGGGTCAGGAAAATCGCATTTTTCATACTCCCGGGTTCAGGAAAATCAAAAATTTTTCACATTCCCGGTGTTAGGAAAATCACATTTTTCACACTCCCGGGGTCAGGAAAATTGGGTTTTTCTCACACTCCCGGGGTCAAGAAAATCACATTTTTTCACACTCCCGGGGTCAGGAGATTCTGATTTTTTTCACACTCCTGGGGTCAAGAAAATCACATTTTTTCACACTCCCGGGGTCAGGAAATTCTAATTTTTTTCACACTCCTGGTATTAGGAAAATCACATTTTTCACATTCCCGGGGTGAGAAAAATTGGATTTTTTCACACTCCCGGGGTCAGGAGAATTTAAATTTTTTCACACTCCTGGGGTCAAGAAAATCACATTTTTTCACACTCCCGGGATCAGGAAAATTGGATTTTTTTAACACTCCCGGGGTCAGGAAAATCACATTTTTTCACACTCCCGGGGTCAGGAATTTCTGATTTTTTTCACACTCCCGGGGTCAGGAAATTCTGATTTTTTTCACACTCCCGGTGTTAGGAAAATTACATTTTTCACACTCCCAGAGTCAGGAAAATTGGATTTTTTTCACACTCCCGGGGTCAGGAAAATTGCATTTTTTCACACTCCCGGGGTCAGGAAAATTTAATTTTTTTCACACTCCCGGTGTTAGCAAAATTTAATTTTTTTCACACTCCCGGTGTTAGGAAAATCACATTTCTCACACTCCCGGGGTCAGGAAAATTGGATTTTTTCACACTCCCGGGGTCAAGAAAATCACATTTTTTCACACTCCTGGGGTCAGGAAATTCTGATATTTTTCATACTCCCGGGGTCAGGAAAATTGGATTTTTTTCACACTCCCGGTGTGAGGAAAATTTGATTTTTTCACATTCCTGGTGTCAGGAGAATTTAACTTTTTTTCACACTCCCGGCGTCAAGAAAATCACATTTTTTTCACAATCCCGGGGTCAGGAAAATCGGATATTTTCACACTCCCGGGGTCAGGAAAATTGGGGTTTTTTCACACTCCCGGGGTCAAGAAAATCACGTTTTTTCACACTCCCGGGGTCAGGAGATTCTGATTTTTTTCACACTCCCAGGGTCAAGAAAATCACATTTTTTCACACTCCCGGGGTCAGGAAATTCTAATTTTTTCACACTCCCGGAGTTAGGAAAACCACATTTTTCACACTCCCGGGGTCAAGAAAATCACATTTTTTCACACTCCCAGGGTCATGAAATTCTGATATTTTTCACACTCCCGGGGTCAGGAAAATAGGATATTTTCACACTCCCGGGGTCAGGAAAATCAGATTTTTTTCATACTCCCGGGGTCAGATGACTCTGACTTTTTTCACACTCCCAGGGTCAAGAAAATCACATTTTTTCACACTCCCGGGGTCAGGAAATTCTAATTTTTTTCATACTCCCAGGGTCAGGAAAATCACATTTTTTCACACTCCCTGGGTCAGGAAATTCTGATTTTTTTCACACTCATGGTGTTAGGAAAATCACATTTTTCACACTCCCGGTGTGAGGAAAATTTGATTTTTTCACATTCCTGATGTCAGAAGAATTTAACTTTTTTTCACACTCCCGGTGTCAAGAAAATCACATTTTTTCACACTCCCAGGGTCTGGAAATTCTGATTTTTTTCACACTCACGGTGTTAGGAAAATCACATTTTTCACACTCCCGGGGTCAGGAAAATTGGATTTTTTCACACTCCCGGGGTCAGGATAATTTAATTTTTTTCACACTCCCGGGGTCAAGAAAATCACATTTTTTCATACTCCCGGGGTCGGGAAAATCGGATATTTTCACACTCCCGGGGTCAAGAAAATTGGATATTTCCATACTCCTGGAGTCAGGAAAATTGCATTTTTCAGTCCCGGGGTCAGGAAAATCGCATTTTTCATACTCCCGGGTTCAGGAAAATCAAAAATTTTTCACATTCCCGGTGTTAGGAAAATCACATTTTTCACACTCCCGGGGTCAGGACAATTGGGTTTTTCTCACACTCCCGGGGTCAAGAAAATCACATTTTTTCACACTCCCGGGGTCAGGAGATTCTGATTTTTTTCACACTCCCAGGGTCAAGAAAATCACATTTTTTCACACTCCCGGGGTCAGGAAATTCTAATTTTTTTCACACTCCTGGTGTTAGGAAAATCACATTTTTCACATTCCCGGGGTGAGAAAAATTGGATTTTTTCACACTCCCGGGGTCAGGAGAATTTAATTTTTTTCACACTCCTGGGGTCAAGAAAATCACATTTTTTCACACTCCCGGGATCAGGAAAATTGGATTTTTTTAACACTCCCGGTGTCAGGAAAATCACATTTTTTCACACTCCCGGGGTCAGGAATTTCTGTTTTTTTTCACACTCCCGGGGTCAGGAAATTCTGATTTTTTTCACACTCCCGGTGTTAGGAAAATCACATTTTTCACACTCCCGGATTCAGGAAAATTGGATTTTTTTCACACTCCCGGGGTCAGGAAAATTTAATTTTTTTCACACTCCCGGTGTTAGGAAAATTTAATTTTTTTCACACTCCCGGTGTTAGGAAAATCACATTTTTCACACTCCCGGGGTCAGGAAAATTGGATTTTTTCACACTCCCAGGGTCAAGAAAATCACATTTTTTCACACTCCTGGGGTCAGGAAATTCTGATATTTTTCATACTCCCGGGGTCAGGAAAATTGGATTTTTTTCACACTCCCGGTGTGAGGAAAATTTGATTTTTTCACATTCCTGGTGTCAGGAGAATTTAACTTTTTTTCACACTCCCGGCGTCAAGAAAATCACATTTTTTTCACAATCCCGGGATCAGGAAAATCGGATATTTTCACACTCCCGGGGTCAGGAAAATCAGATTTTTTTCATACTCCCGGGGTCAGGAAAATTGGATTTTTTTCACACTCCCGGGGTCAGGAAAATTGGGGTTTTTTCACACTCCCGGGGTCAAGAAAATCACGTTTTTTCACGCTCCCGGGGTCAGGAGATTCTGATTTTTTTCACACTCCCAGGGTCAAGAAAATCACATTTTTTCACACTCCCGGGGTCAGGAAATTCTAATTTTTTTCAGACTCCCGGAGTTAGGAAAACCACATTTTTCACACTCCCGGGGTCAAGAAAATCACATTTTTTCACACTCCCAGGGTCAGGAAATTCTGATATTTTTCACACTCCCGGGGTCAGGAAAATTCGATATTTTCACACTCCCGGGGCCAGGAAAATCAGATTTTTTCATACTCCCGGGGTCAGGAGACTCTGATTTTTTTCACACTCCCAGGGTCAAGAAAATCACATTTTTTCACACTCCCGGGGTCAGGAAATTCTAATTTTTTTCATACTCCCGGGGTCAGGAAAATCACATTTTTTCACACTCCCTGGGTCAGGAAATTCTTATTTTTTTCACACTCACGGTGTTAGGAAAATCACATTTTTCACACTCCCGGGGCCAAGAAAATCACATTTTTCACACTCCCGGGGTTCAGGAAATTCTGATATTTTTCACACTCCCGGGGTCAGGAAAATCGGATATTTTCACACTCCCGGGGTCAGGAAAATCAGATTTTTTTCATACTCCCAGGGTCAGGTAAAATCACATTTTTTCACACTCCCAGGGTCAGGAAATTCTGATTTTTTTCACACTCACGGTGTTAGGAAAATCACATTTTTCACACTCCCGGGGTCAGGAAAATTGGATTTTTTCACACTCCCGGGGTCAGGATAATTTAATTTTTTTCACACTCCCGGGGTCAAGAAAACCACATTTTTTCATTCTCCCGGGGTCAGGAAAATCGGATATTTTCACACTCCCGGGGTCAAGAAAATTGGATATTTTCACACTCCCGGGGTCAGGAAAATCAGATTTTTTTCATACTCCCGGGGTCAGGAAAAATCACATTTTTTCACACTCCCAGGGTCAGGAAATTCTGATTTTTTTCACACTCCCGGGGTCAAGAAAATCACATTTTTTCACACTCCTGGGGTCAGGAGATTCTGATTTTTTTCACACTCCCGGGGTCAAGAAAATCACATTTTTTCACACTCCGGGGGTCAGGAATTTCTGATTTTTTTCACACTACCGGGGTCAGGAAATTCTGATTTTTTCACACTCCCGGTGTTAGGAAAATCACATTTTTCACACTCCCGGAGTCAGGAAAATTGGATTTTTTTCACACTCCCGGGGTCAGGAAAATTGCATTTTTTCACACTCCCGGGGTCAGGAAAATTGGGTTTTTCTCACACTCCCGGGGTCAAGAAAATCACATTTTTTCACACTCCCGGGGTCAGGAGATTCTGATTTTTTTCACACTCCCGGGGTCAAGAAAATCACATTTTTTCACACTCCCGGGGTCAGGAAATTCTAATTTTTTTCACACTCCTGGTGTTAGGAAAATCACATTTTCACATTCCCGGGGTGAGAAAAATTGGATTTTTTCACACTCCTGGGGTCAGGAGAATTTAATTTTTTTCACACTCCTGGGGTCAAGAAAATCACATTTTTTCACACTCCCGGGATCAGGAAAATTGGATTTTTTAACACTCCCGGGGTCAGGAAAATCACATTTTTTCACACTCCCGGGGTCAGGAATTTCTGATTTTTTTCACACTCCCGGGGTCAGGAAATTCTGATTTTTTTCACACTCCCGGTGTTAGGAAAATCACATTTTTCACACTCCCGGATTCAGGAAAATTGGATTTTTTTCACACTCCCGGGGTCAGGAAAATTGCATTTTTTCACACTCCCGGGGTCAGGAAAATTTAATTTTTTTCACACTCCCGGTGTTAGGAAAATTTAATTTTTTTCACAGTCCCGGTGTTAGGAAAATCACATTTTTCACACTCCCGGGGTCAGGAAAATTGGATTTTTTCACACTCCCGGGGTCAAGAAAATCACATTTTTTCACACTCCTGGGGTCAGGAAATTCTGATATTTTTCATACTCCCGGGGTCAGGAAAATTGGATTTTTTTCACACTCCCGGTGTGAGGAAAATTTGATTTTTTCACATTCCTGGTGTCAGGAGAATTTAACTTTTTTTCACACTCCCGGCGTCAAGAAAATCACATTTTTTCACACTCCCAGGGTCAGGAAATTCTGATTTTTTTCACACTCCCGGGGTCAAGAAAATCACATTTTTTCACACTCCTGGGGTCAGGAGATTCTGATTTTTTTCACACTCCCGGGGTCAAGAAAATCACATTTTTTCACACTCCGGGGGTCAGGAATTTCTGATTTTTTTCACACTACCGGGGTCAGGAAATTCTGATTTTTTCACACTCCCGGTGTTAGGAAAATCACATTTTTCACACTCCCGGAGTCAGGAAAATTGGATTTTTTTCACACTCCCGGGGTCAGGAAAATTGCATTTTTTCACACTCCCGGGGTCAGGAAAATTGGGTTTTTCTCACACTCCCGGGGTCAAGAAAATCACATTTTTTCACACTCCCGGGGTCAGGAGATTCTGATTTTTTTCACACTCCCGGGGTCAAGAAAATCACATTTTTTCACACTCCCGGGGTCAGGAAATTCTAATTTTTTTCACACTCCTGGTGTTAGGAAAATCACATTTTCACATTCCCGGGGTGAGAAAAATTGGATTTTTTCACACTCCTGGGGTCAGGAGAATTTAATTTTTTTCACACTCCTGGGGTCAAGAAAATCACATTTTTTCACACTCCCGGGATCAGGAAAATTGGATTTTTTAACACTCCCGGGGTCAGGAAAATCACATTTTTTCACACTCCCGGGGTCAGGAATTTCTGATTTTTTTCACACTCCCGGGGTCAGGAAATTCTGATTTTTTTCACACTCCCGGTGTTAGGAAAATCACATTTTTCACACTCCCGGATTCAGGAAAATTGGATTTTTTTCACACTCCCGGGGTCAGGAAAATTGCATTTTTTCACACTCCCGGGGTCAGGAAAATTTAATTTTTTTCACACTCCCGGTGTTAGGAAAATTTAATTTTTTTCACAGTCCCGGTGTTAGGAAAATCACATTTTTCACACTCCCGGGGTCAGGAAAATTGGATTTTTTCACACTCCCGGGGTCAAGAAAATCACATTTTTTCACACTCCTGGGGTCAGGAAATTCTGATATTTTTCATACTCCCGGGGTCAGGAAAATTGGATTTTTTTCACACTCCCGGTGTGAGGAAAATTTGATTTTTTCACATTCCTGGTGTCAGGAGAATTTAACTTTTTTTCACACTCCCGGCGTCAAGAAAATCACATTTTTTTCACAATCCCGGGGTCAGGAAAATCGGATATTTTCACACTCCCGGGGTCAGGAAAATCAGATTTTTTTCATACTCCCGGGGTCAGGAAAATTGGATTTTTTTCACACTCCCGGGGTCAGGAAAATTGGGGTTTTTTCACACTCCCGGGGTCAAGAAAATCACGTTTTTTCACGCTCCCGGGGTCAGGAGATTCTGATTTTTTTCACACTCCCAGGGTCAAGAAAATCACATTTTTTCACACTCCCGGGGTCAGGAAATTCTAATTTTTTTCACACTCCCGGAGTTAGGAAAACCACATTTTTCACACTCCCCGGGTCAAGAAAATCACATTTTTTCACACTCCCAGGGTCAGGAAATTCTGATATTTTTCACACTCCCGGGGTCAGGAAAATTGGATATTTTCACACTCCCGGGGTCAGGAAAATCAGATTTTTTTCATACTCCTGGGGTCAGGAGACTCTGATTTTTTTCACACTCCCAGGGTCAAAAAAATCACATTTTTTCACACTCCCGGGGTCAGGAAATTCTAATTTTTTCATACTCCCGGGGTCAGGAAAATCACATTTTTTCACACTCCCTGGGTCAGGAAATTCTGATTTTTTTCACACTCACGGTGTTAGGAAAATCACATTTTTCACACTCCCGGGGCCAAGAAAATCACATTTTTCACACTCCCGGGGTTCAGGAAATTCTGATATTTTTCACACTCCCGGGGTCAGGAAAATCGGATATTTTCACACTCCCGGGGTCAGGAAAATCAGATTTTTTTCATACTCCCGGGGTCAGGTAAAATCACATTTTTTCACACTCCCAGGGTCAGGAAATTCTGATTTTTTTCACACTCACGGTGTTAGGAAAATCACATTTTTCACACTCCCGGGGTCAGGAAAATTGGATTTTTTCACACTCCCGGGGTCAGGATAATTTAATTTTTTTCACACTCCCGGGGTCAAGAAAATCACATTTTTTCACACTCCTGGGGTCAGCAGATTCTGATTTTTTTCACACTCCCGGGGTCAAGAAAATCACATTTTTTCACACTCCCGGGGTCAGGAATTTCTGATTTTTTTCACACTCCCGGGGTCAGGATTTTCTGATTTTTTCACACTCCCGGTGTTAGGAAAATCACATTTTTCACACTCCCGGAGTCAGGAAAATTGGATTTTTTTCACACTCCCGGGGTCAGGAAAATTGCATTTTTTCACACTCCCGGGGTCAGGAAAATTTAATTTTTTTCATACTCCCGGTGTTAGGAAAATCACATTTTTCACACTCCCGGGGTCAGGAAAATTGGATTTTTTCACACTCCCGGGGTCAGGAGAATTTAATTTTTTTCACACTCCCGGGGTCAAGAAAATCACATTTTTTCACACTCCTGGGGTCAGGAAATTCTGATATTTTTCATACTCCCGGGGTCAGGAAAATTGGATTTTTTTACACTCCCGGTGTGAGGAAAATTGGATATTTTCATTCTCCCAGGGTCAGGAAAATTGCATTTTTCAGACTCCCGGGGTCAGGAAAATCGCATTTTTCATACTCCCGGGGTCAGTAAAATCCAAAATTTTTCACATTCCCGGTGTTAGGAAAATCACATTTTTCACACTCCCGGGGTCAGGAAAAGTGGGGTTTTTTCACACTCCCGGGGTCAAGAAAATCACATTTTTTCACACTCCCGGGGTCAGGAGATTCTGAATTTTTTCACACTCCCGGGGTCAAGAAAATCACATTTTTTCACACTCCCGGGGTCAGGAAATTCTAATTTTTTTCACACTCCCGGTATTTGGAAAATCACATTTTTCACACTCCCGGGGTCAGAAAAATTGGATTTTTTCACACTCCCGGGGTCAGGAGAATTTAATTTTTTTCACACTCCCGGGGTCAAGAAAACCACATTTTATCACACTCCCGGGGTCAGGAAAATTGGATTTTTTTAACACTCCCGGGGTCAGGAAAATTGGATTTTTTTCACACTCCCGGGGTCAGGAAAATCAGATTTTTTTTCATACTCCCGGGGTCAGGAAAAATCACATTGTTTCACGCTCACAGGATCAGGAAATTCTGATTTTTTTCACACTCCCGGTGTTAGGAAAATCACATATTTCACACTCCCGGTGTCAGGAAAATTGGATTTTTTCACACTCCTGTGGTCAGGAGAATTTAATTTTTTTTCACACTCCCGGGGTCAAGAAAATTATATTTTTTCACACTCCTGGTCAGGAAATTCTGATATTTTTCACACTCCCGGGGTCAGGAAAATCGGATATTTTTACACTCCCGGGGTCAGGAAAATTGGATATTTTCATACTCCCGGGGTCAGGAAAATCGGATATTTTCACACTCCCGGGGTCAGGAAAATTGGATATTTTCATACTCCCGGAGTCAGGAAAATTGCATTTTTTTCAGACTCCCGGGGTCAGGAAAATTGCATTTTTCATACTCCTGGGGTCAGGAAAATCAAAAAATTTTCACATTCACGGTGTTAGGAAAATCACATTTTTCACACTCCCGGGGTCAGGAAAATTGGGTTTTTTTCACACTCCCGGGGTCAAGAAAATCACATTTTTACACACTCCCGGGGTCAGGAAATTCTGATTTCTTTCACACTCCCGGGGTCAAGAAAATCACATTTTTTCACACTCCCGGGGTCAGGAAATTCTGATTTTTCACACTCCCGGGGTCAGGAAAATTGGATTTTTTCACACTCCCAGGGTCAGGAGAATTTAATTTTTTTCACACTCCCGGGGTCAAGAAAATCACATGTTTTCACACTCCCAGGGTCAGGAAATTCTGATATTTTTCACACTCCCGGGCCAGGAAAATCGGATATTTTCACACCCCCGGGGTCAGGAAAATCAGATTTTTTTCAAACTCCCAGGGTCAGGAAAATTGGATTTTTTTCACTCTCCCGGTGTTAGGAAAATTGGATATTTTCATACTCCCGGGGTCAGGAAAATTCCATTTTTCAGACTCCCAGGGTCAGGAAAATTGGATTTTTTTAACACTCCCGGGGTCAGGAAAATTGGATTTTTTTCACACTCCCAGGGTCAGGAAAATTGAGTTTTTTTCACACTCCCGGGGTCAATAAATCACATTTTTTCACACTCCCGGGGTAAGGAGATTCTGATTTTTTCACACTCCCGGGGTCAAGAAAATTGCCTTTTTCAGACTCCCGGGGTCAGGAAAATCAGATTTTTTCACACTCCCGGGGTCAGGAAAATTGGTTTTTTTTCACACTCCCGGGGTCAGGAAAATTGGATTTTTTCACACTCCCGGGGTCAGGAGAATTTAATTTTTTTCAGAATCCCGGGGTCAAGAAAATCACATTTTTTCACACTACTGGGGTCAGGAAAATTGGTTTTTTTTTCACACTCCCGGGGTCAAGAAAATCACATTTTTTCACACTCCTGGGGTCAGGAGATTCTGATTTTTTCACACTCCCGGGGTCAAGAAAATCACATTTTTTCACACTCCCGGGATCAGGAAATTCTAATTTTGTCACACTCCCGGTGTTAGGAAAATCACATTTTTCACACTCCCGGGGTCAGGAAAATTGGATTTTTTCACACTCCCGGGGTCAGGATAATTTAATTTTTTTCACACTCCCGGGGTCAAGAAAATCACATTTTTTCATACTCCCGGGGTCAGGAAAATCGGATATTTTCACACTCCCGGGGTCAAGAAAATTGGATATTTTCATACTCCCGGAGTCAGGAAAATTGCATTTTTCAGTCCCGGGGTCAGGAAAATCGCATTTTTCATACTCCCGGGGTCAGGAAAATCAAAAATTTTTCACATTCCCACTGTTAGGAAAATCAATTTTTCACACTCCCGGGGTCAGGAAAATTGGGTTTTTCTCACACTCCCGGGGTCAACAAAATCACATTTTTTCACACTCCCGGGGTCAGGAGATTCTGATTTTTTCACACTCCCGGGGTCAAGAAAATCACATTTTTTCACACTCCCGGGGTCAGGAAATTCTAATTTTTTCCCACACTCCTGGTGTTAGGAAAATCACATTTTTCACATTCCCGGGGTCAGAAAAATTGGATTTTTTCACACTCCCGGGGTCAGGAGAATTGAATTTTTTTCAGACTCCTGGGGTCAAGAAAATCACATTTTTTCACACTCCCGGGATCAGGAAAATTGGATTTTTTTTACACTCCCGGGGTCAGGAAAATTGGATTTTTTTCACACTCCCAGGGTCAGGAAAATTGGGTTTTTTTCACACTCCCGGGGTCAAGAAAATCACATTTTTTCACACTCCTGGGGTCAGGAGATTCTGATTTTTTTCACACTCCCGGGGTCAAGAAAATCACATTTTTTCACACTCCCGGGGTCAGGAATTTCTGATTTTTTTCACACTCCCGGGGTCAGGAAATTCTGATTTTTTCACACTCCCGGTGTTAGGAAAATCACATTTTTCACACTCCCGGAGTCAGGAAAATTGGATTTTTTTCACACTCCCGGGGTCAGGAAAATTGCATTTTTTCACACTCCCGGGGTCAGGAAAATTTAATTTTTTTCATACTCCCGGTGTTAGGAAAATCACATTTTTCACACTCCCGGAGTCAGGAAAATTGGATTTTTTTCACACTCCCGGGGTCAAGAAAATCACATTTTTTCACACTCCCGGGGTCAAGAAAATCACATTTTTTCACACTCCCGGGGTCAGGAAATTCTAATTTTTTTCACACTCCCGGTATTTGGAAAATCACATTTTTCACACTCCCGGGGTCAGAAAAATTGGATTTTTTCACACTCCCGGGGTCAGGAGAATTTAATTTTTTTCACACTCCCGGGGTCAAGAAAACCACATTTTATCACACTCCCGGGGTCAGGAAAATTGGATTTTTTTAACACTCCCGGGGTCAGGAAAATTGGATTTTTTTCACACTCCCTGGGTCAGGAAAATCAGATTTTTTTTCATACTCCCGGGGTCAGGAAAAATCATATTGTTTCACACTCACAGGATCAGGAAATTCTGATTTTTTTCACACTCCCGGTGTTAGGAAAATCACATATTTCACACTCCCGGGGTCAGGAAAATTGGATTTTTTCACACTCCTGGGGTCAGGAGAATTTAATTTTTTTTCACACTCCCGGGGTCAAGAAAATTATATTTTTTCACACTCCTGGGATCAGGAAATTCTGATATTTTTCACACTCCCGGGGTCAGGAAAATCGGATATTTTCACACTCCCGGGGTCAGGAAAATTCCATTTTTCAGACTCCCGGGGTCAGGAAAATTGGATTTTTTTAACACTCCCGGGTTCAGGAAAATTGGATTTTTTTCACACTCCCAGGGTCAGGAAAATTGGGTTTTTTTCACACTCCCGGGGTCAATAAATCACATTTTTTCACACTCCCGGGGTAAGGAGATTCTGATTTTTTCACACTCCCGGGGTCAAGAAAATTGCCTTTTTCAGACTCCCGGGGTCAGGAAAATCAGATTTTTTCACACTCCCGGGGTCAGGAAAATTGGGTTTTTTTCACACTCCTGGGGTCAGGAAAATTGGAATTTTTCACACTCCCGGGGTCAGGAGAATTTAATTTTTTTCAGAATCCCGGGGTCAAGAAAATCACATTTTTTCACACTACCGGGGTCAGGAAAATTGGTTTTTTTTCACACTCCCGGGGTCAAGAAAATCACATTTTTTCACACTCCTGGGGTAAGGAGATTCTGATTTTTTTTCACACTCCCGGGGTCAAGAAAATCACATTTTTTCACACTCCCGGGATCAGGAAATTCTGATTTTTTCACACTCCCGGGGTCAGGAGATTCTGATTTTTTTCATACTCCCAGGGTCAAGAAAATCACATTTTTTCACACTCCCGGGGTCAGGAAATTCTAATTTTTTCACACTCCCGGTGTTAGGAAAATCACATTTTTCACACTCCCGGGGTCAGGAAAATTGGATTTTTTCACACTCCCGGGGTCAGGATAATTTAATTTTTTTCACACTCCCGGGGTCAAGAAAATCACATTTTTTCATACTCCCGGGGTCAGGAAAATCGGATATTTTCACACTCCCGGGGTCAAGAAAATTGGATATTTTCATACTCCCGGAGTCAGGAAAATTGCATTTTTCAGTCCCGGGGTCAGGAAAATCGCATTTTTCATACTCCCAGGGTCAGGAAAATCAAAAATTTTTCACATTCCCGCTGTTAGGAAAATCAATTTTTCACACTCCCGGGGTCAGGAAAATTGGGTTTTTCTCACACTCCCGGGGTCAACAAAATCACATTTTTTCACACTCCCGGGGTCAGGAGATTCTGATTTTTTCACACTCCCGGGGTCAAGAAAATCACATTTTTTCACACTCCCGGGGTCAGGAAATTCTAATTTTTTCCCACACTCCTGGTGTTAGGAAAATCACATTTTTCACATTCCCGGGGTCAGAAAAATTGGATTTTTTCACACTCCCGGGGTCAGGAGAATTTAATTTTTTTCAGACTCCTGGGGTCAAGAAAATCACATTTTTTCACACTCCCGGGGTCAGGAAAATTGGATTTTTTTAACACTCCCAGGGTCAGTAATTTCTGATTTTTTTCACACTCGCGGTGTTAGGAAAATCACATTTTTCAAACTCCCAGGGTCAAGAAAATCAAATTTTTTCACACTCCCGGGGTCAAGAAAATCACATTTTTTCACACTCCCGGGGTCAGGAGATTCTGATTTTTTTCACACTCCCGGGGTCAGGAAAATCGGATATTTTCACACACCCGGGGTCAGGAAAATCAGATTTTTTTCAAACTCCCAGGGTCAGGAAAATTGGATTTTTTTCACTCTCCCGGTGTCAGGAAAATTGGATATTTTCATACTCCCGGGGTCAGGAAAATTCCATTTTTCAGACTCCCGGGGTCAGGAAAATTGGATTTTTTTAACACTCCCGGGGTCAGGAAAATTGGATTTTTTTCACACTCCCAGGGTCAGGAAAATCACATTTTTTCACACTCCCGGGGTCAAGAAAATCACATTTTTTCACACTCCCGGGGTAAGGAGATTCTGATTTTTTTCACACTCCCGGGGTCAAGAAAATCAAATTTTTTCACACTCCCGGGGTCAGGAGATTCTGATTTTTTTCACACTCCCGGGGTCAAGAAAATCACATTTTTTTCACACTCCCGGGGTCAGGAAATTCTAATTTTTTTCACACTCCCGGTGTTAGGAAAATCACATTTTTCACACTCCCGGGGTCAGAAAAATTGGGTTTTTTTCACACTTCCGGGGTCAAGAAAAACACATTTTTTCACACTCCCGGGGTCAGGAGATTCTGATTTTTTTCACACTCCCGGGGTCAAGAAAATCACATTTTTTCACACTCCCGGGGTCAGGAAATTCTGATTTATCACACTCCCGGGGTCAGGAAAATTGGATTTTTCACACTCCCGGGGTCAGGAAAATTGGGTTTTTTCACACTTCCGGGGTCAAGAAAATCACATTTTTTCACACCCCCGGGGTCAGGAGATTCTGATTTTTTTCACACTCCCGGGGTCAAGAAAATCTCATTTTTTCACACTCCCGGGGTCAGGAAATTCTAATTTTTTTCACACTCCCGGTGTTAGGAAAATCACATTTTTCACACTCCCGGGGTCAGAAAAATTGGGTTTTTTTCACACTTCTGGGGTCAAGAAAATCACATTTTTTCACACTCCTGGGGTCAGGAGGTTCTGATTTTTTTCACAGTCCCGGGGTCAAGAAAATCACATTTTTTCACACTCCCAGGGTCAGGAGAATTTAATTTTTTTCACACTCCCGGGGTCAAGAAAATCACTTTTTTTCACACTCCCGGGGTCAGGAGATTTTGATTTCTTTCACACTCCCGGTGTCAAGAAAATCACATTTTTTCACACTCCCGGGGTCAGGAAAATTGGATTTTTTTAACACTCCCAGGGTCAAGAAAATTGGATTTTTTTCACACTCCCGAGGTCAGTAATTTCTGATTTTTTTCACACTCGCGGTGTTAGGAAAATCACATTTTTCACACTCCCAGGGTCAAGAAAATCACATTTTTTCACAGTCCCGGGGTCAAGAAAATCACATTTTTTCACACTCCCGGGGTCAGGAGATTCTGATTTCTTTCACACTCCCGGGGTCAAGAAAATCACATTTTTTCACACTCCCGGGGTCAGGAAATTCTAAATTTTTTCACACTCTCGGTGTTAGGAAAATCTATATTTTCACACTCCCGGGGTCAGGAGATTCTGATTTTTTTCACACTCCTGGCGTCAGGAAAATCGGATATTTTCACACCCCCGGGGTCAGGAAAATCAGAATTTTTTCAAACTCCCAGGGTCAGGAAAATTGGATTTTTTTCACTCTCCCGGTGTCAGGAAAATTGGATATTTTCATACTCCCGGGGTCAGGAAAATTGCATTTTTCAGACTCCCGGTGTCAGGAAAATTGGATTTTTTTAACACTCCCGGGGTCAGGAAAATTGGATTTTTTTCACACTCCCGGGGTCAGGAAAATTGGGTTTTTTTCACACTCCTGGGGTCAAGAAAATCACATTTTTTCACACTCCCGGGGTCAGGAAAATTGGATTTTTTTAACACTCCCAGGGTCAGTAATTTCTGATTTTTTTCACACTCGCGGTGTTAGGAAAATCACATTTTTCACACTCCCAGGGTCAAGAAAATCAAATTTTTTCACACTCCCGGGGTCAAGAAAATCACATTTTTTCACACTCCTGGGGTCAGGAGATTCTGATTTCTTTCACACTCCGGGGTCAAGAAAATAACATTTTTTTCACACTCCCGGGGTCAGGAAATTCTGATATTTTTCACACTCCCGGCGTCAGGAAAATCGGATATTTTCACACCCCCGGGGTCAGGAAAATCAGAATTTTTTCAAACTCCCAGGGTCAGGAAAATTGGATTTTTTTCACTCTCCCGGTGTCAGGAAAATTGGATATTTTCATACTCCCGGGGTCAGGAAAATTGGATTTTTTTAACACTCCCGGGGTCAGGAAAATTGGATTTTTTTCACACTCCCAGGGTCAGGAAAATTGGGTTTTTTTCACACTCCCGGGGTCAAGAAAATCACATTTTTTCACACTCCCGGGGTAAGGAGATTCTGATTTTTTTCACACTCCCGGGATCAAGAAAATCACATTTTTTCACACTCCCGGGGTCAGGAATTTCTGATTTTTTCACACTCCCTGTGTTAGGAAAATCACATTTTTCACACTCCCGGGGTCAAGAAAATCACATTTTTTCACACTCCCGGGGTCAGGAAATTCTGATATTTTTCACACTCCCGGGGTCAGGAAAATCGGATATTTTCACACTCCCGGGGTCAGGAAAATCAGATTTTTTTCATACTCCCGGGGTCAGGAAAATCACATTTTTTCACACTCCCTGGGTCAGGAAATTCTGATTTTATTCACACTCACCGTGTTAGGAAAATCATATTTTTCTCACTCCCGGGGTCAGGAAAATCGGATATTTTCACACTCCCGGGGTCAGGAAAATTCCATTTTTCAGACTCCCGGGGTCAGGAAAATTGGATTTTTTTAACACTCCCGGGTTCAGGAAAATTGGATTTTTTTCACACTCCCAGGGTCAGGAAAATTGGGTTTTTTTCACACTCCCGGGGTCAATAAATCACATTTTTTCACACTCCCGGGGTAAGGAGATTCTGATTTTTTCACACTCCCGGGGTCAAGAAAATTGCCTTTTTCAGACTCCCGGGGTCAGGAAAATCAGATTTTTTCACACTCCCGGGGTCAGGAAAATTGGGTTTTTTTCACACTCCTGGGGTCAGGAAAATTGGAATTTTTCACACTCCCGGGGTCAGGAGAATTTAATTTTTTTCAGAATCCCGGGGTCAAGAAAATCACATTTTTTCACACTACCGGGGTCAGGAAAATTGGTTTTTTTTCACACTCCCGGGGTCAAGAAAATCACATTTTTTCACACTCCTGGGGTAAGGAGATTCTGATTTTTTTCACACTCCCGGGGTCAAGAAAATCACATTTTTTCACACTCCCGGGATCAGGAAATTCTGATTTTTTCACACTCCCGGGGTCAGGAGATTCTGATTTTTTTCATACTCCCAGGGTCAAGAAAATCACATTTTTTCACACTCCCGGGGTCAGGAAATTCTAATTTTTTCACACTCCCGGTGTTAGGAAAATCACATTTTTCACACTCCCGGGGTCAGGAAAATTGGATTTTTTCACACTCCCGGGGTCAGGATAATTTAATTTTTTTCACACTCCCGGGGTCAAGAAAATCACATTTTTTCATACTCCCGGGGTCAGGAAAATCGGATATTTTCACACTCCCGGGGTCAAGAAAATTGGATATTTTCATACTCCCGGAGTCAAGAAAATTGCATTTTTCAGTCCCGGGGTCAGGAAAATCGCATTTTTCATACTCCCAGGGTCAGGAAAATCAAAAAATTTTCACATTCCCGCTGTTAGGAAAATCAATTTTTCACACTCCCGGGGTCAGGAAAATTGGGTTTTTCTCACACTCCCGGGGTCAACAAAATCACATTTTTTCACACTCCCGGGGTCAGGAGATTCTGATTTTTTCACACTCCCGGGGTCAAGAAAATCACATTTTTTCACACTCCCGGGGTCAGGAAATTCTAATTTTTTCCCACACTCCTGGTGTTAGGAAAATCACATTTTTCACATTCCCGGGGTCAGAAAAATTGGATTTTTTCACACTCCCGGGGTCAGGAGAATTTAATTTTTTTCAGACTCCTGGGGTCAAGAAAATCACATTTTTTCACACTCCCGGGGTCAGGAAAATTGGATTTTTTTAACACTCCCAGGGTCAGTAATTTCTGATTTTTTTCACACTCGCGGTGTTAGGAAAATCACATTTTTCAAACTCCCAGGGTCAAGAAAATCAAATTTTTTCACACTCCCGGGGTCAAGAAAATCACATTTTTTCACACTCCCGGGGTCAGGAGATTCTGATTTTTTTCACACTCCCGGGGTCAGGAAAATCGGATATTTTCACACACCCGGGGTCAGGAAAATCAGATTTTTTTCAAACTCCCAGGGTCAGGAAAATTGGATTTTTTTCACTCTCCCGGTGTCAGGAAAATTGGATATTTTCATACTCCCGGGGTCAGGAAAATTCCATTTTTCAGACTCCCGGGGTCAGGAAAATTGGATTTTTTTAACACTCCCGGGGTCAGGAAAATTGGATTTTTTTCACACTCCCAGGGTCAGGAAAATCACATTTTTTCACACTCCCGGGGTCAAGAAAATCACATTTTTTCACACTCCCGGGGTAAGGAGATTCTGATTTTTTTCACACTCCCGGGGTCAAGAAAATCAAATTTTTTCACACTCCCGGGGTCAGGAGATTCTGATTTTTTTCACACTCCCGGGGTCAAGAAAATCACATTTTTTTCACACTCCCGGGGTCAGGAAATTCTAATTTTTTTCACACTCCCGGTGTTAGGAAAATCACATTTTTCACACTCCCGGGGTCAGAAAAATTGGGTTTTTTTCACACTTCCGGGGTCAAGAAAAACACATTTTTTCACACTCCCGGGGTCAGGAGATTCTGATTTTTTTCACACTCCCGGGGTCAAGAAAATCACATTTTTTCACACTCCCGGGGTCAGGAAATTCTGATTTATCACACTCCCGGGGTCAGGAAAATTGGATTTTTCACACTCCCGGGGTCAGGAAAATTGGGTTTTTTCACACTTCCGGGGTCAAGAAAATCACATTTTTTCACACCCCCGGGGTCAGGAGATTCTGATTTTTTTCACACTCCCGGGGTCAAGAAAATCTCATTTTTTCACACTCCCGGGGTCAGGAAATTCTAATTTTTTTCACACTCCCGGTGTTAGGAAAATCACATTTTTCACACTCCCGGGGTCAGAAAAATTGGGTTTTTTTCACACTTCTGGGGTCAAGAAAATCACATTTTTTCACACTCCTGGGGTCAGGAGGTTCTGATTTTTTTCACAGTCCCGGGGTCAAGAAAATCACATTTTTTCACACTCCCAGGGTCAGGAGAATTTAATTTTTTTCACACTCCCGGGGTCAAGAAAATCACTTTTTTTCACACTCCCGGGGTCAGGAGATTTTGATTTCTTTCACACTCCCGGTGTCAAGAAAATCACATTTTTTCACACTCCCGGGGTCAGGAAAATTGGATTTTTTTAACACTCCCAGGGTCAAGAAAATTGGATTTTTTTCACACTCCCGAGGTCAGAAATTTCTGATTTTTTTCACACTCGCGGTGTTAGGAAAATCACATTTTTCACACTCCCAGGGTCAAGAAAATCACATTTTTTCACAGTCCCGGGGTCAAGAAAATCACATTTTTTCACACTCCCGGGGTCAGGAGATTCTGATTTCTTTCACACTCCCGGGGTCAAGAAAATCACATTTTTTCACACTCCCGGGGTCAGGAAATTCTAAATTTTTTCACACTCTCGGTGTTAGGAAAATCTATATTTTCACACTCCCGGGGTCAGGAGATTCTGATTTTTTTCACACTCCTGGCGTCAGGAAAATCGGATATTTTCACACCCCCGGGGTCAGGAAAATCAGAATTTTTTCAAACTCCCAGGGTCAGGAAAATTGGATTTTTTTCACTCTCCCGGTGTCAGGAAAATTGGATATTTTCATACTCCCGGGGTCAGGAAAATTGCATTTTTCAGACTCCCGGTGTCAGGAAAATTGGATTTTTTTAACACTCCCGGGGTCAGGAAAATTGGATTTTTTTCACACTCCCGGGGTCAGGAAAATTGGGTTTTTTTCACACTCCTGGGGTCAAGAAAATCACATTTTTTCACACTCCCGGGGTCAGGAAAATTGGATTTTTTTAACACTCCCAGGGTCAGTAATTTCTGATTTTTTTCACACTCGCGGTGTTAGGAAAATCACATTTTTCACACTCCCAGGGTCAAGAAAATCAAATTTTTTCACACTCCCGGGGTCAAGAAAATCACATTTTTTCACACTCCTGGGGTCAGGAGATTCTGATTTCTTTCACACTCCGGGGTCAAGAAAATAACATTTTTTCACACTCCCGGGGTCAGGAAATTCTGATATTTTTCACACTCCCGGCGTCAGGAAAATCGGATATTTTCACACCCCCGGGGTCAGGAAAATCAGAATTTTTTCAAACTCCCAGGGTCAGGAAAATTGGATTTTTTTCACTCTCCCGGTGTCAGGAAAATTGGATATTTTCATACTCCCGGGGTCAGGAAAATTGGATTTTTTTAACACTCCCGGGGTCAGGAAAATTGGATTTTTTTCACACTCCCAGGGTCAGGAAAATTGGGTTTTTTTCACACTCCCGGGGTCAAGAAAATCACATTTTTTCACACTCCCGGGGTAAGGAGATTCTGATTTTTTTCACACTCCCGGGGTCAAGAAAATCACATTTTTTCACACTCCCGGGGTCAGGAATTTCTGATTTTTTCACACTCCCTGTGTTAGGAAAATCACATTTTTCACACTCCCGGGGTCAAGAAAATCACATTTTTTCACACTCCCGGGGTCAGGAAATTCTGATATTTTTCACACTCCCGGGGTCAGGAAAATCGGATATTTTCACACTCCCGGGGTCAGGAAAATCAGATTTTTTTTCATACTCCCGGGGTCAGGAAAATCACATTTTTTCACACTCCCTGGGTCAGGAAATTCTGATTTTATTCACACTCACCGTGTTAGGAAAATAATATTTTTCTCACTCCCGGGGTTAGGAAAATTGGATTTTTTCACACTCCCGGGGCCAGGAGAATTTAATTTTTTTCACACTCCCGGGGTCAAGAAAATCATATTTTTTCACACTCCTTGGGTCAGGAAATTCTGATATTTTTCACACTCCCAGGGTCAGGACAATCGGATATTTTCACACTCCCGGGGTCAAGAAAATCACATTTTTTCACACTCCCGGGGTCAGGAAATTCTGATTTTTCACACTCCCGGGGTCAGGAAAATTGGATTTTTTCACACTCCCGGGGTCAGGAAAATTGGGTTTTTTTCACACTTCCGGGGTCAAGAAAATCACATTTTTTCACACTCCCGGGGTCAGGAGATTCTGATTTTTTTCACACTCCCGGGGTCAAGAAAATCACATTTTTTCACACTCCCGGGGTAAGGAGATTCTGATTTTTTTCACACTCCCGGTGTTAGGAAAATCACATTTTTTCACACTCCCGGGGTCAGGAATTTCTGATTTTTTCACACTCCCTGTGTTAGGAAAATCACATTTTTCACACTCCCGGGGTCAAGAAAATCACATTTTTTCACACTCCCGGGGTCAGGAAATTCTGATATTTTTCACACTCCCGGGGTCAGGAAAATCGGATATTTTCACACTCCCGGGGTCAGGAAAATCAGATTTTTTTCATACTCCCGGGGTCAGGAAAATCACATTTTTTCACACTCCCTGGGTCAGGAAATTCTGATTTTATTCACACTCACCGTGTTAGGAAAATCATATTTTTCTCACTCCCGGGGTCAGGAAAATTGGATTTTTTCACACTCCCGGGGCCAGGAGAATTTAATTTTTTTCACACTCCCGGGGTCAAGAAAATCATATTTTTTCACACTCCTTGGGTCAGGAAATTCTGATATTTTTCACACTCCCAGGGTCAGGACAATCGGATATTTTCACACTCCCGGGGTCAAGAAAATCACATTTTTTCACACTCCCGGGGTCAGGAAATTCTGATTTTTCACACTCCCGGGGTCAGGAAAATTGGATTTTTTCACACTCCCGGGGTCAGGAAAATTGGGTTTTTTTCACACTTCCGGGGTCAAGAAAATCACATTTTTTCACACTCCCGGGGTCAGGAGATTCTGATTTTTTTCACACTCCCGGGGTCAAGAAAATCACATTTTTTCACACTCCCGGGGTCAGGAAATTCTAATTTTTTTCACACTCCCGGTGTTAGGAAAATCACATTTTTCACACTCCCGGGGTCAGAAAAATTGGGTTTTTTCACACTTCCGGGGTCGAGAAAATCACATTTTTTCACACTCCTGGGGTCAGGAGATTCTGATTTTTTTCACACTCCCGGGGTCAAGAAAATCACATTTTTTCACACTCCCAGGGTCAGGAGAATTTAATTTTTTTCACACTCCTGGGGTCAAGAAAATCACTTTTTTTCACACTCCCGGGGTCAGGAGATTCTGATTTTTTTCACACTCCCGGGGTCAAGAAAATCACATTTTTTCACACTCCCGGGGTCAGGAAAATTGGGTTTTTTTCACACTCCCGGGGTCAAGAAAATCACATTTTTTCACACTCCCGGGGTCAGGAAAATTGGATTTTTTTAACACTCCCAGGGTCAGTAATTTCTGATTTTTTTCACACTCGCGGTGTTAGGAAAATCACATTTTTCACACTCCCAGGGTCAAGAAAATCAAATTTTTTCACACTCCCGGGGTCAAGAAAATCACATTTTTTCACACTCCCGGGGTCAGGAGATTCTGATTTTTTTCACACTCCCGGGGTCAAGAAAATCACATTTTTTCACACTCCCGGGGTCAGGAAATTCTGATTTTTCACACTCCCGGGGTCAGGAAAATTGGATTTTTTCACACTCCCGGGGTCAGGAAAATTGGTTTTTTTTCACACTTCCGGGGTCAAGAAAATCACATTTTTTCACACTCCCGGGGTCAGGAGATTCTGATTTTTTTCACACTCCCGGGGTCAAGAAAATCACATTTTTTCACACTCCCGGGGTCAGGAAATTCTAATTTTTTTCACACTCCCGGTGTTAGGAAAATCACATTTTTCACACTCCCGGGGTCAGAAAAATTGGGTTTTTTCACACTTCAGGGGTCGAGAAAATCACATTTTTTCACACTCCTGGGGTCAGGAGATTCTGATTTTTTTCACACTCCCGGGGTCAAGAAAATCACATTTTTTCACACTCCCAGGGTCAGGAGAATTTAATTTTTTTCACACTCCTGGGGTCAAGAAAATCACTTTTTTTCACACTCCCGGGGTCAGGAGATTCTGATTTTTTTCACACTCCCGGTGTCAAGAAAATCACATTTTTTCACACTCCCGGGGTCAGGAAAATTGGATTTTTTTCACACTCCCGGGGTCAAGAAAATCACATTTTTTCACAGTCCCGCGGTCAAGAAAATCACATTTTTTCACACTCCCGGGGTCAGGAGATTCTGATTTCTTTCACACTCCCGGGGTCAAGAAAATCACATTTTTTCACACTCCCGGGGTCAGGAAATTCTAAATTTTTTCACACTCTCGGTGTTAGGAAAATCTCAATTTTCACACTCCCGGGGTCAGGAGATTCTGATTTTTTTCACACTCCCGGCGTCAGGAAAATCGGATATTTTCACACCCCCGGGGTCAGGAAAATCAGAATTTTTTCAAACTCCCAGGGTCAGGAAAATTGGATTTTTTTCACTCTCCCGGTGTCAGGAAAATTGGATATTTTCATACTCCCGGGGTCAGGAAAATTCCATTTTTCAGACTCCCGGGGTCAGGAAAATTGGATTTTTTTAACACTCCCGGGGTCAGGAAAATTGGATTTTTTTCACACTCCCGGGGTCAGGAAAATTGGGTTTTTTTCACACTCCCGGGGTCAAGAAAATCACATTTTTTCACACTCCCGGGGTCAGGAAAATTGGATTTTTTAACACTCCCAGGGTCAGTAATTTCTGATTTTTTTCACACTCGCGGTGTTAGGAAAATCACATTTTTCACACTCCCAGGGTCAAGAAAATCAAATTTTTTCACACTCCCGGGGTCAAGAAAATCACATTTTTTCACACTCCCGGGGTCAGGAGATTCTGATTTCTTTCACACTCCGGGGTCAAGAAAATCACATTTTTTCACACTCCCGGGGTCAGGAAATTCTGATATTTTTCACACTCCCGGCGTCAGGAAAATCGGATATTTTCACACCCCCGGGGTCAGGAAAATCAGAATTTTTTCAAACTCCCAGGGTCAGGAAAATTGGATTTTTTAACACTCCCAGGGTCAGTAATTTCTGATTTTTTTCACACTCGCGGTGTTAGGAAAATCACATTTTTCACACTCCCAGGGTCAAGAAAATCAAATTTTTTCACACTCCCGGGGTCAAGAAAATCACATTTTTTCACACTCCCGGGGTCAGGAGATTCTGATTTCTTTCACACTCCGGGGTCAAGAAAATCACATTTTTTCACACTCCCGGGGTCAGGAAATTCTGATATTTTTCACACTCCCGGCGTCAGGAAAATCGGATATTTTCACACCCCCGGGGTCAGGAAAATCAGAATTTTTTCAAACTCCCAGGGTCAGGAAAATTGGATTTTTTTCACTCTCCCGGTGTCAGGAAAATTCGATATTTTCATACTACCGGGGTCAGGAAAATTGGATTTTTTTAACACTCCCGGGGTCAGGAAAATTGGATTTTTTTCACACTCCCAGGGTCAGGAAAATTGAGTTTTTTTCACACTCCCGGGGTCAATAAATCACATTTTTTCACACTCCCGGGGTAAGGAGATTCTGATTTTTTCACACTCCCGGGGTCAAGAAAATTGCCTTTTTCAGACTCCCGGGGTCAGGAAAATCAGATTTTTTCACACTCCCGGGGTCAGGAAAATTGGGTTTTTTTCACACTCCCGGGGTCAGGAAAATTGGATTTTTTCACACTCCCGGGGTCAGGAGAATTTAATTTTTTTCAGAATCCCGGGGTCAAGAAAATCACATTTTTTCACACTACTGGGGTCAGGAAAATTGGTTTTTTTTTCACACTCCCGGGGTCAAGAAAATCACATTTTTTCACACTCCTGGGGTCAGGAGATTCTGATTTTTTCACACTCCCGGGGTCAAGAAAATCACATTTTTTCACACTCCCGGGATCAGGAAATTCTAATTTTGTCACACTCCCGGTGTTAGGAAAATCACATTTTTCACACTCCCGGGGTCAGGAAAATTGGATTTTTTCACACTCCCGGGGTCAGGATAATTTAATTTTTTTCACACTCCCGGGGTCAAGAAAATCACATTTTTTCATACTCCCGGGGTCAGGAAAATCGGATATTTTCACACTCCCGGGGTCAAGAAAATTGGATATTTTCATACTCCCGGAGTCAGGAAAATTGCATTTTTCAGTCCCGGGGTCAGGAAAATCGCATTTTTCATACTCCCGGGGTCAGGAAAATCAAAAATTTTTCACATTCCCACTGTTAGGAAAATCAATTTTTCACACTCCCGGGGTCAGGAAAATTGGGTTTTTCTCACACTCCCGGGGTCAACAAAATCACATTTTTTTCACACTCCCGGGGTCAGGAGATTCTGATTTTTTCACACTCCCGGGGTCAAGAAAATCACATTTTTTCACACTCCCGGGGTCAGGAAATTCTAATTTTTTCCCACACTCCTGGTGTTAGGAAAATCACATTTTTCACATTCCCGGGGTCAGAAAAATTGGATTTTTTCACACTCCCGGGGTCAGGAGAATTGAATTTTTTTCAGACTCCTGGGGTCAAGAAAATCACATTTTTTCACACTCCCGGGATCAGGAAAATTGGATTTTTTTTACACTCCCGGGGTCAGGAAAATTGGATTTTTTTCACACTCCCAGGGTCAGGAAAATTGGGTTTTTTTCACACTCCCGGGGTCAAGAAAATCACATTTTTTCACACTCCTGGGGTCAGGAGATTCTGATTTTTTTCACACTCCCGGGGTCAAGAAAATCACATTTTTTCACACTCCCGGGGTCAGGAATTTCTGATTTTTTTCACACTCCCGGGGTCAGGAAATTCTGATTTTTTCACACTCCCGGTGTTAGGAAAATCACATTTTTCACACTCCCGGAGTCAGGAAAATTGGATTTTTTTCACACTCCCGGGGTCAGGAAAATTGCATTTTTTCACACTCCCGGGGTCAGGAAAATTTAATTTTTTTCATACTCCCGGTGTTAGGAAAATCACATTTTTCACACTCCCGGAGTCAGGAAAATTGGATTTTTTTCACACTCCCGGGGTCAGAAAAATTGGATTTTTTCACACTCCCGGGGTCAGGAGAATTTAATTTTTTTCACACTCCCGGGGTCAAGAAAACCACATTTTATCACACTCCCGGGGTCAGGAAAATTGGATTTTTTTAACACTCCCGGGGTCAGGAAAATTGGATTTTTTTCACACTCCCTGGGTCAGGAAAATCAGATTTTTTTTCATACTCCCGGGGTCAGGAAAAATCATATTGTTTCACACTCACAGGATCAGGTAATTCTGATTTTTTTCACACTCCCGGTGTTAGGAAAATCACATATTTCACACTCCCGGGGTCAGGAAAATTGGATTTTTTCACACTCCTGGGGTCAGGAGAATTTAATTTTTTTTTCACACTCCCGGGGTCAAGAAAATTATATTTTTTCACACTCCTGGGATCAGGAAATTCTGATATTTTTCACACTCCCGGGGTCAGGAAAATCGGATATTTTCACACTCCCGGGGTCAGGAAAATTCCATTTTTCAGACTCCCGGGGTCAGGAAAATTGGATTTTTTTAACACTCCCGGGGTCAGGAAAATTGGATTTTTTTCACACTCCCAGGGTCAGGAAAATTGGGTTTTTTTCACACTCCCGGGGTCAATAAATCACATTTTTTCACACTCCCGGGGTAAGGAGATTCTGATTTTTTCACACTCCCGGGGTCAAGAAAATTGCCTTTTTCAGACTCCCGGGGTCAGGAAAATCAGATTTTTTCACACTCCCGGGGTCAGGAAAATTGGAATTTTTCACACTCCCGGGGTCAGGAGAATTTAATTTTTTTCAGAATCCCGGGGTCAAGAAAATCACATTTTTTCACACTACCGGGGTCAGGAAAATTGGTTTTTTTTCACACTCCCGGGGTCAAGAAAATCACATTTTTTCACACTCCTGGGGTAAGGAGATTCTGATTTTTTTCACACTCCCGGGGTCAAGAAAATCACATTTTTTCACACTCCCGGGATCAGGAAATTCTGATTTTTTCACACTCCCGGGGTCAGGAGATTCTGATTTTTTTCATACTCCCAGGGTCAAGAAAATCACATTTTTTCACACTCCCGGGGTCAGGAAATTCTAATTTTTTCACACTCCCGGTGTTAGGAAAATCACATTTTTCACACTCCCGGGGTCAGGAAAATTGGATTTTTTCACACTCCCGGGGTCAGGATAATTTAATTTTTTTCACACTCCCGGGGTCAAGAAAATCACATTTTTTCATACTCCCGGGGTCAGGAAAATCGGATATTTTCACACTCCCGGGGTCAAGAAAATTGGATATTTTCATACTCCCGGAGTCAGGAAAATTGCATTTTTCAGTCCCGGGGTCAGGAAAATCGCATTTTTCATACTCCCAGGGTCAGGAAAATCAAAAATTTTTCACATTCCCGCTGTTAGGAAAATCAATTTTTCAAACTCCCGGGGTCAGGAAAATTGGGTTTTTCTCACACTCCCGGGGTCAACAAAATCACATTTTTTCACACTCCCGGGGTCAGGAGATTCTGATTTTTTCACACTCCCGGGGTCAAGAAAATCACATTTTTTCACACTCCCGGGGTCAGGAAATTCTAATTTTTTCCCACACTCCTGGTGTTAGGAAAATCACATTTTTCACATTCCCGGGGTCAGAAAAATTGGATTTTTTCACACTCCCGGGGTCAGGAGAATTTAATTTTTTTCAGACTCCTGGGGTCAAGAAAATCACATTTTTTCACACTCCCGGGGTCAGGAAAATTGGATTTTTTTAACACTCCCAGGGTCAGTAATTTCTGATTTTTTTCACACTCGCGGTGTTAGGAAAATCACATTTTTCAAACTCCCAGGGTCAAGAAAATCAAATTTTTTCACACTCCCGGGGTCAAGAAAATCACATTTTTTCACACTCCCGGGGTCAGGAGATTCTGATTTTTTTCACACTCCCGGGGTCAGGAAAATCGGATATTTTCACACACCCGGGGTCAGGAAAATCAGATTTTTTTCAAACTCCCAGGGTCAGGAAAATTGGATTTTTTTCACTCTCCCGGTGTCAGGAAAATTGGATATTTTCATACTCCCGGGGTCAGGAAAATTCCATTTTTCAGACTCCCGGGGTCAGGAAAATTGGATTTTTTTAACACTCCCGGGGTCAGGAAAATTGGATTTTTTTCACACTCCCAGGGTCAGGAAAATCACATTTTTTCACACTCCCGGGGTCAAGAAAATCACATTTTTTCACACTCCCGGGGTAAGGAGATTCTGATTTTTTTCACACTCCCGGGGTCAAGAAAATCAAATTTTTTCACACTCCCGGGGTCAGGAGATTCTGATTTTTTTCACACTCCCGGGGTCAAGAAAATCACATTTTTTTCACACTCCCGGGGTCAGGAAATTCTAATTTTTTTCACACTCCCGGTGTTAGGAAAATCACATTTTTCACACTCCCGGGGTCAGAAAAATTGGGTTTTTTTCACACTTCCGGGGTCAAGAAAAACACATTTTTTCACACTCCCGGGGTCAGGAGATTCTGATTTTTTTCACACTCCCGGGGTCAAGAAAATCACATTTTTTCACACTCCCGGGGTCAGGAAATTCTGATTTATCACACTCCCGGGGTCAGGAAAATTGGATTTTTCACACTCCCGGGGTCAGGAAAATTGGGTTTTTTCACACTTCCGGGGTCAAGAAAATCACATTTTTTCACACCCCCGGGGTCAGGAGATTCTGATTTTTTTCACACTCCCGGGGTCAAGAAAATCTCATTTTTTCACACTCCCGGGGTCAGGAAATTCTAATTTTTTTCACACTCCCGGTGTTAGGAAAATCACATTTTTCACACTCCCGGGGTCAGAAAAATTGGGTTTTTTTCACACTTCCGGGGTCAAGAAAATCACATTTTTTCACACTCCTGGGGTCAGGAGGTTCTGATTTTTTTCACAGTCCCGGGGTCAAGAAAATCACATTTTTTCACACTCCCAGGGTCAGGAGAATTTAATTTTTTTCACACTCCCGGGGTCAAGAAAATCACTTTTTTTCACACTCCCGGGGTCAGGAGATTTTGATTTCTTTCACACTCCCGGTGTCAAGAAAATCACATTTTTTCACACTCCCGGGGTCAGGAAAATTGGATTTTTTTAACACTCCCAGGGTCAAGAAAATTGGATTTTTTTCACATTCCCGAGGTCAGTAATTTCTGATTTTTTTCACACTCGCGGTGTTAGGAAAATCACATTTTTCACACTCCCAGGGTCAAGAAAATCACATTTTTTCACAGTCCCGGGGTCAAGAAAATCACATTTTTTCACACTCCCGGGGTCAGGAGATTCTGATTTCTTTCACACTCCCGGGGTCAAGAAAATCACATTTTTTCACACTCCGGGGGTCAGGAAATTCTAAATTTTTTCACACTCTCGGTGTTAGGAAAATCTATATTTTCACACTCCCGGGGTCAGGAGATTCTGATTTTTTTCACACTCCTGGCGTCAGGAAAATCGGATATTTTCACACCCCCGGGGTCAGGAAAATCAGAATTTTTTCAAACTCCCAGGGTCAGGAAAATTGGATTTTTTTCACTCTCCCGGTGTCAGGAAAATTGGATATTTTCATACTCCCGGGGTCAGGAAAATTGCATTTTTCAGACTCCCGGTGTCAGGAAAATTGGATTTTTTTAACACTCCCGGGGTCAGGAAAATTGGATTTTTTTCACACTCCCGGGGTCAGGAAAATTGGGTTTTTTTCACACTCCTGGGGTCAAGAAAATCACATTTTTTCACACTCCCGGGGTCAGGAAAATTGGATTTTTTTAACACTCCCAGGGTCAGTAATTTCTGATTTTTTTCACACTCGCGGTGTTAGGAAAATCACATTTTTCACACTCCCAGGGTCAAGAAAATCAAATTTTTTCACACTCCCGGGGTCAAGAAAATCACATTTTTTCACACTCCTGGGGTCAGGAGATTCTGATTTCTTTCACACTCCGGGGTCAAGAAAATAACATTTTTTCACACTCCCGGGGTCAGGAAATTCTGATATTTTTCACACTCCCGGCGTCAGGAAAATCGGATATTTTCACACCCCCGGGGTCAGGAAAATCAGAATTTTTTCAAACTCCCAGGGTCAGGAAAATTGGATTTTTTTCACTCTCCCGGTGTCAGGAAAATTGGATATTTTCATACTCCCGGGGTCAGGAAAATTGGATTTTTTTAACACTCCCGGGGTCAGGAAAATTGGATTTTTTTCACACTCCCAGGGTCAGGAAAATTGGGTTTTTTTCACACTCCCGGGGTCAAGAAAATCACATTTTTTCACACTCCCGGGGTAAGGAGATTCTGATTTTTTTCACACTCCCGGGGTCAAGAAAATCACATTTTTTCACACTCCCGGGGTCAGGAATTTCTGATTTTTTCACACTCCCTGTGTTAGGAAAATCACATTTTTCACACTCCCGGGGTCAAGAAAATCACATTTTTTCACACTCCCGGGGTCAGGAAATTCTGATATTTTTCACACTCCCGGGGTCAGGAAAATCGGATATTTTCACACTCCCGGGGTCAGGAAAATCAGATTTTTTTCATACTCCCGGGGTCAGGAAAATCACATTTTTTCACACTCCCTGGGTCAGGAAATTCTGATTTTATTCACACTCACCGTGTTAGGAAAATCATATTTTTCTCACTCCCGGGGTCAGGAAAATTGGATTTTTTCACACTCCCGGGGCCAGGAGAATTTAATTTTTTTCACACTCCCGGGGTCAAGAAAATCATATTTTTTCACACTCCTTGGGTCAGGAAATTCTGATATTTTTCACACTCCCAGGGTCAGGACAATCGGATATTTTCACACTCCCGGGGTCAAGAAAATCACATTTTTTCACACTCCCGGGGTCAGGAAATTCTGATTTTTCACACTCCCGGGGTCAGGAAAATTGGATTTTTTCACACTCCCGGGGTCAGGAAAATTGGGTTTTTTTCACACTTCCGGGGTCAAGAAAATCACATTTTTTCACACTCCCGGGGTCAGGAGATTCTGATTTTTTTCACACTCCCGGGGTCAAGAAAATCACATTTTTTCACACTCCCGGGGTAAGGAGATTCTAATTTTTTTCACACTCCCGGTGTTAGGAAAATCACATTTTTTCACACTCCCGGGGTCAGGAATTTCTGATTTTTTCACACTCCCTGTGTTAGGAAAATCACATTTTTCACACTCCCGGGGTCAAGAAAATCACATTTTTTCACACTCCCGGGGTCAGGAAATTCTGATATTTTTCACACTCCCGGGGTCAGGAAAATCGGATATTTTCACACTCCCGGGGTCAGGAAAATCAGATTTTTTTCATACTCCCGGGGTCAGGAAAATCACATTTTTTCACACTCCCTGGGTCAGGAAATTCTGATTTTATTCACACTCACCGTGTTAGGAAAATCATATTTTTCTCACTCCCGGGGTCAGGAAAATTGGATTTTTTCACACTCCCGGGGCCAGGAGAATTTAATTTTTTTCACACTCCCGGGGTCAAGAAAATCATATTTTTTCACACTCCTTGGGTCAGGAAATTCTGATATTTTTCACACTCCCAGGGTCAGGACAATCGGATATTTTCACACTCCCGGGGTCAAGAAAATCACATTTTTTCACACTCCCGGGGTCAGGAAATTCTGATTTTTCACACTCCCGGGGTCAGGAAAATTGGATTTTTTCACACTCCCGGGGTCAGGAAAATTGGGTTTTTTTCACACTTCCGGGGTCAAGAAAATCACATTTTTTCACACTCCCGGGGTCAGGAGATTCTGATTTTTTCACACTCCCGGGGTCAAGAAAATCACATTTTTTCACACTCCCGGGGTCAGGAAATTCTAATTTTTTTCACACTCCCGGTGTTAGGAAAATCACATTTTTCACACTCCCGGGGTCAGAAAAATTGGGTTTTTTCACACTTCCGGGGTCGAGAAAATCACATTTTTTCACACTCCTGGGGTCAGGAGATTCTGATTTTTTTCACACTCCCGGGGTCAAGAAAATCACATTTTTTCACACTCCCAGGGTCAGGAGAATTTAATTTTTTTCACACTCCTGGGGTCAAGAAAATCACTTTTTTTCACACTCCCGGGGTCAGGAGATTCTGATTTTTTTCACACTCCCGGGGTCAAGAAAATCACATTTTTTCACACTCCCGGGGTCAGGAAAATTGGGTTTTTTTCACACTCCCGGGGTCAAGAAAATCACATTTTTTCACACTCCCGGGGTCAGGAAAATTGGATTTTTTTAACACTCCCAGGGTCAGTAATTTCTGATTTTTTTCACACTCGCGGTGTTAGGAAAATCACATTTTTCACACTCCCAGGGTCAAGAAAATCAAATTTTTTCACACTCCCGGGGTCAAGAAAATCACATTTTTTCACACTCCCGGGGTCAGGAGATTCTGATTTTTTTCACACTCCCGGGGTCAAGAAAATCACATTTTTTCACACTCCCGGGGTCAGGAAATTCTGATTTTTCACACTCCCGGGGTCAGGAAAATTGGATTTTTTCACACTCCCGGGGTCAGGAAAATTGGTTTTTTTTCACACTTCCGGGGTCAAGAAAATCACATTTTTTCACACTCCCGGGGTCAGGAGATTCTGATTTTTTTCACACTCCCGGGGTCAAGAAAATCACATTTTTTCACACTCCCGGGGTCAGGAAATTCTAATTTTTTTCACACTCCCGGTGTTAGGAAAATCACATTTTTCACACTCCCGGGGTCAGAAAAATTGGGTTTTTTCACACTTCCGGGGTCGAGAAAATCACATTTTTTCACACTCCTGGGGTCAGGAGATTCTGATTTTTTTCACACTCCCGGGGTCAAGAAAATCACATTTTTTCACACTCCCAGGGTCAGGAGAATTTAATTTTTTTCACACTCCTGGGGTCAAGAAAATCACTTTTTTTCACACTCCCGGGGTCAGGAGATTCTGATTTTTTTCACACTCCCGGTGTCAAGAAAATCACATTTTTTCACACTCCCGGGGTCAGGAAAATTGGATTTTTTTCACACTCCCGGGGTCAAGAAAATCACATTTTTTCACAGTCCCGCGGTCAAGAAAATCACATTTTTTCACACTCCCGGGGTCAGGAGATTCTGATTTCTTTCACACTCCCGGGGTCAAGAAAATCACATTTTTTCACACTCCCGGGGTCAGGAAATTCTAAATTTTTTCACACTCTCGGTGTTAGGAAAATCTCAATTTTCACACTCCCGGGGTCAGGAGATTCTGATTTTTTTCACACTCCCGGCGTCAGGAAAATCGGATATTTTCACACCCCCGGGGTCAGGAAAATCAGAATTTTTTCAAACTCCCAGGGTCAGGAAAATTGGATTTTTTTCACTCTCCCGGTGTCAGGAAAATTGGATATTTTCATACTCCCGGGGTCAGGAAAATTCCATTTTTCAGACTCCCGGGGTCAGGAAAATTGGATTTTTTTAACACTCCCGGGGTCAGGAAAATTGGATTTTTTTCACACTCCCGGGGTCAGGAAAATTGGGTTTTTTTCACTCTCCCGGGGTCAAGAAAATCACATTTTTTCACACTCCCGGGGTCAGGAAAATTGGATTTTTTAACACTCCCAGGGTCAGTAATTTCTGATTTTTTTCACACTCGCGGTGTTAGGAAAATCACATTTTTCACACTCCCAGGGTCAAGAAAATCAAATTTTTTCACACTCCCGGGGTCAAGAAAATCACATTTTTTCACACTCCCGGGGTCAGGAGATTCTGATTTCTTTCACACTCCGGGGTCAAGAAAATCACATTTTTTCACACTCCCGGGGTCAGGAAATTCTGATATTTTTCACACTCCCGGCGTCAGGAAAATCGGATATTTTCACACCCCCGGGGTCAGGAAAATCAGAATTTTTTCAAACTCCCAGGGTCAGGAAAATTGGATTTTTTTCACTCTCCCGGTGTCAGGAAAATTCGATATTTTCATACTACCGGGGTCAGGAAAATTGGATTTTTTTAACACTCCCGGGGTCAGGAAAATTGGATTTTTTTCACACTCCCAGGGTCAGGAAAATTGGTTTTTTTTTCACACTCCCGGGGTCAAGAAAATCACATTTTTTCACACTCCCGGGGTAAGGAGATTCTGATTTTTTTCACACTCCCGGGGTCAAGAAAATCACATTTTTTCACACTCCCGGGGTCAGGAATTTCTGATTTTTTCACACTCCCTGTGTCAGGAAAATCACATTTTTCACACTCCCGGGGTCAAGAAAATCACATTTTTTCACACTCCCGGGGTCAGGAAATTCTGATATTTTTCACACTCCCGGGGTCAGGAAAATCGGATATTTTCACACTCCCTGGGTCAGGAAATTCTGATTTTATTCACACTCACCGTGTTAGGAAAATCATATTTTTCTCACTCCCGGGGTCAGGAAAATTGGATTTTTTCACACTCCCGGGGTCAGGAGAATTTAATTTTTTTCACACTCCCGGGGTAAAGAAAATCACATTTTTTCACACTTCCGGGGTCAGGAGATTCTGATTTTTCACACTCCCGGGGTCAGGAAAATTGGATTTTTTCACACTCCCGGGGTCAGGAAAATTGGGTTTTTTTCACACTTCCGGGGTCAAGAAAATCACATTTTTTCACACTCCCGGGGTCAGGAGATTCTGATTTTTTTCACACTCCCGGGGTCAAGAAAATCACATTTTTTCACACTCCCGGGGTCAGGAAATTCTAATTTTTTTCACACTCCCGGTGTTAGGAAAATCACATTTTTCACACTCCCGGGGTCAGAAAAATTGGGTTTTTTCACACTTCCGGGGTCGAGAAAATCACATTTTTTCACACTCCTGGGGTCAGGAGATTCTGATTTTTTTCACACTCCCGGGGTCAAGAAAATCACATTTTTTCACACTCCCAGGGTCAGGAGAATTTAATTTTTTTCACACTCCTGGGGTCAAGAAAATCACTTTTTTTCACACTCCCGGGGTCAGGAGATTCTGATTTTTTTCACACTCCCGGGGTCAAGAAAATCACATTTTTTCACACTCCCGGGGTCAGGAAAATTGGATTTTTTTAACACTCCCGGGGGCAGGAAAATTGGATTTTTTTCACACTCCCGGGGTCGGGAAAATTGGGTTTTTTTCACACTCCCGGGGTCAAGAAAATCACATTTTTTCACACTCCTGGGGTCAGGAGATTCTGATTTTTTTCACACTCCCGGGGTCAAGAAAATCACATTTTTTCACACTCCCGGGGTCAGGAGATTCTAATTTTTTTCACACTCCCGGGGTCAGGAAATTCTGATATTTTTCACACTCCCGGGGTCAGGAGATTCTGATTTTTTTCACACTCCCGGGGTCAAGAAAATCACATTTGTTCACACTCCCGGGTTCAGGAAATTCTGATTTTTTTTCACACTCCCGGTGTTAGGAAAATCACATTTTTCACAGTCCCGGAGTCAGGAAAATTGGATTTTTTCACACTCCCGGGGTCAGGAGAATTAAATTTTTTCACACTCCCGGGATCAGGAAAATTGAATTTTTTCACACTCCCGGGGTCAGGAAAATTGGATTTTTTCACACTCCCGTGGTCAGGAGAATTTAATTTTTTGCACACTCCCGGGGTGAACAAAATCACATTTTTTCACACTCCCGGGGTCAGGAAATTCTGATATTTTTCATACTCCCGGGGTCAGGAAAATTGGATTTTTTTCACACTCCCGGTGTCAGGAAAATTGGATTTTTTCACACTCCCAGGGTCAGGAGAATTTAATTTTTTTCACACTCCCGCGGTGAACAAAATCACATTTTTTCACACTCCCGGGGTCAGGAAATTCTGATATTTTTCATACTCCCGGGGTCAGGAAAATTTGAATTTTTTCACACTCCCGGTGTCAGGAAAATTGGATATTTTCATTGTCCCGGGGTCAGGAAAATCGCATTTTCCATACTCCCGGGGTCAGGAAAATCCAAAAATTTTCACATTCCCGGAGTTAGGAAAATCACATTTTTCACACTCCCGGGGTCAGGAAAATTGGGTTTTTTTCACACTCCCGGGGTCAAGAAAATCACATTTTTTCACACTCCCGGGGTCAGGAAATTCTAATTTTTTTCACACTCCCGGTGTTAGGAAAATCACATTTTTCACACTCCCGGGGTCAGAAAAATTGGGTTTTTTCACACTTCCGGGGTCGAGAAAATCACATTTTTTCACACTCCTGGGGTCAGGAGATTCTGATTTTTTTCACACTCCCGGGGTCAAGAAAATCACATTTTTTCACACTCCCAGGGTCAGGAGAATTTAATTTTTTTCACACTCCTGGGGTCAAGAAAATCACTTTTTTTCACACTCCCGGGGTCAGGAGATTCTGATTTTTTTCACACTCCCGGGGTCAAGAAAATCACATTTTTTCACACTCCCGGGGTCAGGAAAATTGGATTTTTTTAACACTCCCGGGGGCAGGAAAATTGGATTTTTTTCACACTCCCGGGGTCGGGAAAATTGGGTTTTTTTCACACTCCCGGGGTCAAGAAAATCACATTTTTTCACACTCCTGGGGTCAGGAGATTCTGATTTTTTTCACACTCCCGGGGTCAAGAAAATCACATTTTTTCACACTCCCGGGGTCAGGAGATTCTAATTTTTTTCACACTCCCGGGGTCAGGAAATTCTGATATTTTTCACACTCCCGGGGTCAGGAGATTCTGATTTTTTTCACACTCCCGGGGTCAAGAAAATCACATTTGTTCACACTCCCGGGTTCAGGAAATTCTGATTTTTTTTCACACTCCCGGTGTTAGGAAAATCACATTTTTCACAGTCCCGGAGTCAGGAAAATTGGATTTTTTCACACTCCCGGGGTCAGGAGAATTAAATTTTTTCACACTCCCGGGATCAGGAAAATTGAATTTTTTCACACTCCCGGGGTCAGGAAAATTGGATTTTTTCACACTCCCGTGGTCAGGAGAATTTAATTTTTTGCACACTCCCGGGGTGAACAAAATCACATTTTTTCACACTCCCGGGGTCAGGAAATTCTGATATTTTTCATACTCCCGGGGTCAGGAAAATTGGATTTTTTTCACACTCCCGGTGTCAGGAAAATTGGATTTTTTCACACTCCCAGGGTCAGGAGAATTTAATTTTTTTCACACTCCCGCGGTGAACAAAATCACATTTTTTCACACTCCCGGGGTCAGGAAATTCTGATATTTTTCATACTCCCGGGGTCAGGAAAATTTGAATTTTTTCACACTCCCGGTGTCAGGAAAATTGGATATTTTCATTGTCCCGGGGTCAGGAAAATCGCATTTTCCATACTCCCGGGGTCAGGAAAATCCAAAAATTTTCACATTCCCGGAGTTAGGAAAATCACATTTTTCACACTCCCGGGGTCAGGAAAATTGGGTTTTTTTCACACTCCCGGGGTCAAGAAAATCACATTTTTTCACACTCCCGGTCTTAGGAAAATCACAATTTTCACACTCCTGGGGTCAGAAAAATTGGATTGTTTCACACTCCCGGGGTCAGGAGAATTTAATTTTTTTCACACTCCCGGTTTCAGGAAAATGGGATTCTTTTAACACTCCCGGGGTCAGGAAAATTGGATTTTTTTCACACTCCCGGGGTCAGGAATTTCTGTTTTTTTTCACACTCGCGGTGTTAGGAAAATCACATTTTTCACACTCCCAGGGTCAAGAAAATCACATTTTTTCACACTCCCGGGGTCAAGAAAATCACAATTTTTCACACTCCCGGGGTCAGGAGATTCTGATTTCTTTCACACTCCCGGGGTCAAGAAAATCACATTTTTTCACACTCCTGGGGTCAGGAAAATTGGATTTTTTTAACACTCCCGGGGTCAGGAAAATTGAATTTTTTCACACTCCCGGGGTCAGTAATTTCTGATTTTTTTCACATTCGTGGTGTTAGGAAAATCACATTTTTCACACTCCCAGGGTCAAGAAAATCACATTTTTTCACACTCCCGGGGTCAAGAAAATCACATTTTTTCACACTCCCGGGGTCAAGAAAATCACAATTTTTCACACTCCCGGGGTCAGGAGATTCTGATTTTTTTCACACTCCCGGTGTTAGGAAAATCACAATTTTCACACTCCCGGGGTCAGAAAAATTGGATTGTTTCACACTCCCGGGGTCAGGAGATTCTGATTTCTTTCACACTCCCGGGGTCAAGAAAATCACATTTTTCACACTCCCAGGGTCAAGAAAATCACATTTTTTCACACTCCCGGGGTCAAGAAAATCACAATTTTTCACACTCCCGGGGTCAGGAGATTCTGATTTTTTTCACACTCCCGGTGTTAGGAAAATCACAATTTTCACACTCCCGGGGTCAGAAAAATTGGATTGTTTCACACTCCCGGGGTCAGGAGATTCTGATTTTTTCACACTCCCGGGGTCAAGAAAATCACATTTTTTCACACTCCTGGGGTCAGGAAATTCCGATTTTTCACACTCCCGGGGTCAGGAAAATTGGATTTTTTCACACTCCCTGGGTCAGGAGAATTTAATTTTTTTCACAATCCCGGGGTCAAGAAAATCACATTTTTTCACACTCCCGGGGTCAGGAAATTCTGATATTTTTTACACTGCTGGGGTCAGGAAAATCGGATATTTTCACACTCCCGGGGTCAGGAAAATCTGATTTTTTTCACACTCCCGGTGTTAGGAAAATCACATTTTTCACACTCCCGGGGTCAAGAAAATCACATTTTTTCACACTCCCGGGGTCAGGAAATTCTGATATTTTTCACACTCCCGGGGTCAGGAAAATCGGATATTTTCACACTCCCGGGGTCAGGAAAATCCAAAATTTGTCACATTCCCGGTGTTAGGAAAATCACATTTTTCACACTCCCGGGGTCAGGAAAATCACGTTTTTTCACGCTCCCGGGGTCAGGAGATTCTGATTTTTTTCACACTCCCAGGGTCAAGAAAATCACATTTTTTTCACACTCCCGGGGTCAGGATATTCTAATTTTTTTCACACTCCCGGGGTCAGGAAAATTGGGGTTTTTTCACACTCCCGGGGTCAAGAAAATCACGTTTTTTCACGCTCCCGGGGTCAGGAGATTCTGATTTTTTTCACACTCCCAGGGTCAGGAAATTCTGATATTTTTCACACTTCCGGGGTCAGGAAAATTGGATATTTTCACACTCCCGGGGTCAGGAAAATCAGATATTTTCATACTCCCGGGGTCAGGAGATTCTGATTTTTTTCACACTCCCAGGGTCAAGAAAATCACATTTTTTCACACTCCCGGGGTCAGGAAATTCTAATTTTTTTCATACTCCCGGGGTCAGGAAAATCACATTTTTTCACACTCCCTGGGTCAGGAAACTCTGATTTTTTTCACACTCACGGTGTTAGGAAAATCACATTTTTCACACTCCCGGGGTCAGGAAAATTGGATTTTTTCACATTCCTGGGTTCAGGAAAATTGGGGTTTTTTTTCACACTCACGGTGTTAGGAAAATCACATTTTTCACACTCCCGGGGCCAAGAAAATCACATTTTTCACACTCCCGGGGTTCAGGAAATTCTGATATTTTTCACACTCCCGGGGTCAGGAAAATCGGATATTTTCACACTCCCGGGTTCAGGAAAATCAGATTTTTTCATACTCCCGGGGTCAGGAAAAATCACATTTTTTCACACTCCCAGGGTCAGGAAATTCTGATTTTTTTCACACTCACGGTGTTAGGAATTTCACATTTTTCACACTCCCGGGGTCAGGAAAATTGGAATTTTTCACACTCCCGGGGTCAGGATAATTTAATTTTTTTCACACTCCCGGGGTCAAGAAAATCACATTTTTTCATACTCCCAGGGTCAGGAAAATCGGATATTTTCACAGTCGCGGGGTCAAGAAAATTGGATATTTTCATACTCCCGGAGTCAGGAAAATTGCATTTTTCAGTCCCGGGGTCAGGAAAATCGCATTTTTCATACTCCCGGGTTCAGGAAAATCAAAAATTTTTCACATTCCCGGTGTTAGGAAAATCACATTTTTCACAGTCCCGGAGTCAGGAAAATTGGATTTTTTCACACTCCCGGGGTCAGGAGAATTAAATTTTTTCACACTCCCGGGATCAGGAAAATTGAATTTTTTCACACTCCCGGGGTCAGGAAAATTGGATTTTTTCACACTCCCGTGGTCAGGAGAATTTAATTTTTTGCACACTCCCGGGGTGAACAAAATCACATTTTTTCACACTCCCGGGGTCAGGAAATTCTGATATTTTTCATACTCCCGGGGTCAGGAAAATTGGATTTTTTTCACACTCCCGGTGTCAGGAAAATTGGATTTTTTCACACTCCCAGGGTCAGGAGAATTTAATTTTTTTCACACTCCCGCGGTGAACAAAATCACATTTTTTCACACTCCCGGGGTCAGGAAATTCTGATATTTTTCATACTCCCGGGGTCAGGAAAATTTGAATTTTTTCACACTCCCGGTGTCAGGAAAATTGGATATTTTCATTGTCCCGGGGTCAGGAAAACCGCATTTTCCATACTCCCGGGGTCAGGAAAATCCAAAAATTTTCACATTCCCGGAGTTAGGAAAATCACATTTTTCACACTCCCGGGGTCAGGAAAATTGGGTTTTTTTCACACTCCCGGGGTCAAGAAAATCACATTTTTTCACACTCCCGGTCTTAGGAAAATCACAATTTTCACACTCCTGGGGTCAGAAAAATTGGATTGTTTCACACTCCCGGGGTCAGGAGAATTTAATTTTTTTCACACTCCCGGTTTCAGGAAAATGGGATTCTTTTAACACTCCCGGGGTCAGGAAAATTGGATTTTTTTCACACTCCCGGGGTCAGGAATTTCTGATTTTTTTCACACTCGCGGTGTTAGGAAAATCACATTTTTCACACTCCCAGGGTCAAGAAAATCACATTTTTTCACACTCCCGGGGTCAAGAAAATCACAATTTTTCACACTCCCGGGGTCAGGAGATTCTGATTTCTTTCACACTCCCGGGGTCAAGAAAATCACATTTTTTCACACTCCTGGGGTCAGGAAAATTGGATTTTTTTAACACTCCCGGGGTCAGGAAAATTGAATTTTTTCACACTCCCGGGGTCAGTAATTTCTGATTTTTTTCACATTCGTGGTGTTAGGAAAATCACATTTTTCACACTCCCAGGGTCAAGAAAATCACATTTTTTCACACTCCCGGGGTCAAGAAAATCACATTTTTTCACACTCCCGGGGTCAAGAAAATCACAATTTTTCACACTCCCGGGGTCAGGAGATTCTGATTTTTTTCACACTCCCGGTGTTAGGAAAATCACAATTTTCACACTCCCGGGGTCAGAAAAATTGGATTGTTTCACACTCCCGGGGTCAGGAGATTCTGATTTCTTTCACACTCCCGGGGTCAAGAAAATCACATTTTTCACACTCCCAGGGTCAAGAAAATCACATTTTTTCACACTCCCGGGGTCAAGAAAATCACAATTTTTCACACTCCCGGGGTCAGGAGATTCTGATTTTTTTCACACTCCCGGTGTTAGGAAAATCACAATTTTCACACTCCCGGGGTCAGAAAAATTGGATTGTTTCACACTCCCGGGGTCAGGAGATTCTGATTTTTTCACACTCCCGGGGTCAAGAAAATCACATTTTTTCACACTCCTGGGGTCAGGAAATTCCGATTTTTCACACTCCCGGGGTCAGGAAAATTGGATTTTTTCACACTCCCTGGGTCAGGAGAATTTAATTTTTTTCACAATCCCGGGGTCAAGAAAATCACATTTTTTCACACTCCCGGGGTCAGGAAATTCTGATATTTTTTACACTGCTGGGGTCAGGAAAATCGGATATTTTCACACTCCCGGGGTCAGGAAATTCTGATTTTTTTCACACTCCCGGTGTTAGGAAAATCACATTTTTCACACTCCCGGGGTCAAGAAAATCACGTTTTTTCACGCTCCCGGGGTCAGGAGATTCTGATTTTTTTCACACTCCCAGGGTCAAGAAAATCACATTTTTTTCACACTCCCGGGGTCAGGATATTCTAATTTTTTTCACACTCCCGGGGTCAGGAAAATTGGGGTTTTTTCACACTCCCGGGGTCAAGAAAATCACGTTTTTTCACGCTCCCGGGGTCAGGAGATTCTGATTTTTTTCACACTCCCAGGGTCAGGAAATTCTGATATTTTTCACACTTCCGGGGTCAGGAAAATTGGATATTTTCACACTCCCGGGGTCAGGAAAATCAGATATTTTCATACTCCCGGGGTCAGGAGATTCTGATTTTTTTCACACTCCCAGGGTCAAGAAAATCACATTTTTTCACACTCCCGGGGTCAGGAAATTCTAATTTTTTTCATACTCCCGGGGTCAGGAAAATCACATTTTTTCACACTCCCTGGGTCAGGAAACTCTGATTTTTTTCACACTCACGGTGTTAGGAAAATCACATTTTTCACACTCCCGGGGTCAGGAAAATTGGATTTTTTCACATTCCTGGGTTCAGGAAAATTGGGGTTTTTTTTCACACTCACGGTGTTAGGAAAATCACATTTTTCACACTCCCGGGGCCAAGAAAATCACATTTTTCACACTCCCGGGGTTCAGGAAATTCTGATATTTTTCACACTCCCGGGGTCAGGAAAATCGGATATTTTCACACTCCCGGGTTCAGGAAAATCAGATTTTTTCATACTCCCGGGGTCAGGAAAAATCACATTTTTTCACACTCCCAGGGTCAGGAAATTCTGATTTTTTTCACACTCACGGTGTTAGGAATTTCACATTTTTCACACTCCCGGGGTCAGGAAAATTGGAATTTTTCACACTCCCGGGGTCAGGATAATTTAATTTTTTTCACACTCCCGGGGTCAAGAAAATCACATTTTTTCATACTCCCAGGGTCAGGAAAATCGGATATTTTCACAGTCGCGGGGTCAAGAAAATTGGATATTTTCATACTCCCGGAGTCAGGAAAATTGCATTTTTCAGTCCCGGGGTCAGGAAAATCGCATTTTTCATACTCCCGGGTTCAGGAAAATCAAAATTTTTTCACATTCCCGGTGTTAGGAAAATCACATTTTTCACACTCCCGGGGTCAGGAAAATTGGGTTTTTCTCACACTCCCGGGGTCAAGAAAATCACATTTTTTCACACTCCCGGGGTCAGGAGATTCTGATTTTTTTCACACTCCTGGGGTCAAGAAAATCACATTTTTTCACACTCCCGGGGTCAGGAAATTCTAATTTTTTTCACACTCCTGGTGTTAGGAAAATCACATTTTTCACATTCCCGGGGTGAGAAAAATTGGATTTTTTCACACTCCCGGGGTCAGGAGAATTTAAATTTTTTCACACTCCTGGGGTCAAGAAAATCACATTTTTTCACACTCCCGGGATCAGGAAAATTGGATTTTTTTAACACTCCCGGGGTCAGGAAAATCACATTTTTTCACACTCCCGGGGTCAGGAATTTCTGATTTTTTTCACACTCCCGGGGTCAGGAAATTCTGATTTTTTTCACACTCCCGGTGTTAGGAAAATTACATTTTTCACACTCCCAGAGTCAGGAAAATTGGATTTTTTTCACACTCCCGGGGTCAGGAAAATTGCATTTTTTCACACTCCCGGGGTCAGGAAAATTTAATTTTTTTCACACTCCCGGTTTCAGGAAAATGGGATTCTTTTAACACTCCCGGGGTCGGGAAAATTGGATTTTTTTCACACTCCCGTGGTCAGGAATTTCTGATTTTTTTCACACTCGCGGTGTTAGGAAAATCACATTTTTCACACTCCCAGGGTCAAGAAAATCACATTTTTTCACACTCCCGGGGTCAAGAAAATCACAATTTTTCACACTCCCGGGGTCAGGAGATTCTGATTTCTTTCACACTCCCGGGGTCAAGAAAATCACATTTTTTCACACTCCTGGGGTCAGGAAAATTGGATTTTTTTAACACTCCCGGGGTCAGGAAAATTGAATTTTTTCACACTCCCGGGGTCAGTAATTTCTGATTTTTTTCACATTCGTGGTGTAAGGAAAATCACATTTTTCACACTCCCAGGGTCAAGAAAATCACATTTTTTCACACTCCCGGGGTCAAGAAAATCACATTTTTTCACACTCCCGGGGTCAAGAAAATCACAATTTTTCACACTCCCGGGGTCAGGAGATTCTGATTTTTTTCACACTCCCGGTGTTAGGAAAATCACAATTTTCACACTCCCGGGGTCAGAAAAATTGGATTGTTTCACACTCCCGGGGTCAGGAGATTCTGATTTCTTTCACACTCCCGGGGTCAAGAAAATCACATTTTTCCACACTCCTTGGGTCAGGAAATTCCGATTTTTCACACTCCCGGGGTCAGGAAAATTGGATTTTTTCACACTCCCTGGGTCAGGAGAATTTAATTTTTTTCACAATCCCGGGGTCAAGAAAATCACATTTTTTCACACTCCCGGGGTCAGGAAATTCTGATATTTTTCACACTGCTGGGGTCAGGAAAATCGGATATTTTCACACTCCCGGGGTCAGGAAATTCTGATTTTTTCACACTCCCGGTGTTAGGAAAATCACATTTTTCACACTCCCGGGGTCAAGAAAATCACATTTTTTCACACTCCCGGGGTCAGGAAATTCTGATATTTTTCACACTCCCGGGGTCAGGAAAATCGGATATTTTCACACTCCCGGGGTCAGGAAAATCCAAAATTTGTCACATTCCCGGTGTTAGGAAAATCACATTTTTCACACTCCCGGGGTCAGGAAAATCACGTTTTTTCACGCTCCCGGGGTCAGGAGATTCTGATTTTTTTCACACTCCCAGGGTCAAGAAAATCACATTTTTTTCACACTCCCGGGGTCAGGATATTCTAATTTTTTTCACACTCCCGGGGTCAGGAAAATTGGGGTTTTTTCACACTCCCGGGGTCAAGAAAATCACGTTTTTTCACGCTCCCGGGGTCAGGAGATTCTGATTTTTTTCACACTCCCGGGGTCAGGAAAATCAGATATTTTCATACTCCCGGGGTCAGGAGATTCTGATTTTTTTCACACTCCCAGGGTCAAGAAAATCACATTTTTTCACACTCCCGGGGTCAGGAAATTCTAATTTTTTTCATACTCCCGGGGTCAGGAAAATCACATTTTTTCACACTCCCTGGGTCAGGAAACTCTGATTTTTTTCACACTCACGGTGTTAGGAAAATCACATTTTTCACACTCCCGGGGTCAGGAAAATTGGATTTTTTCACATTCCTGGGTTCAGGAAAATTGGGGTTTTTTTCACACTCACGGTGTTAGGAAAATCACATTTTTCACACTCCCGGGGCCAAGAAAATCACATTTTTCACACTCCCGGGGTTCAGGAAATTCTGATATTTTTCACACTCCCGGGGTCAGGAAAATCGGATATTTTCACACTCCCGGGTTCAGGAAAATCAGATTTTTTTCATACTCCCGGGGTCAGGAAAAATCACATTTTTTCACACTCCCAGGGTCAGGAAATTCTGATTTTTTTCACACTCACGGTGTTAGGAATTTCACATTTTTCACACTCCCGGGGTCAGGAAAATTGGAATTTTTCACACTCCCGGGGTCAGGATAATTTAATTTTTTTCACACTCCCGGGGTCAAGAAAATCACATTTTTTCATACTCCCAGGGTCAGGAAAATCGGATATTTTCACAGTCGCGGGGTCAAGAAAATTGGATATTTTCATACTCCCGGAGTCAGGAAAATTGCATTTTTCAGTCCCGGGGTCAGGAAAATCGCATTTTTCATACTCCCGGGTTCAGGAAAATCAAAAATTTTTCACATTCCCGGTGTTAGGAAAATCACATTTTTCACACTCCCGGGGTCAGGAAAATTGGGTTTTTCTCACACTCCCGGGGTCAAGAAAATCACATTTTTTCACACTCCCGGGGTCAGGAGATTCTGATTTTTTTCACACTCCTGGGGTCAAGAAAATCACATTTTTTCACACTCCCGGGGTCAGGAAATTCTAATTTTTTCACACTCCTGGTGTTAGGAAAATCACATTTTTCACATTCCCGGGGTGAGAAAAATTGGATTTTTTCACACTCCCGGGGTCAGGAGAACTTAAATTTTTTCACACTCCTGGGGTCAAGAAAATCACATTTTTTCACACTCCCGGGGTCAGGAATTTCTGATTTTTTTCACACTCCCGGGGTCAGGAAATTCTGATTTTTTTCACACTCCCGGTGTTAGGAAAATTACATTTTTCACACTCCCAGAGTCAGGAAAATTGGATTTTTTTCACACTCCCGGGGTCAGGAAAATTGCATTTTTTCACACTCCCGGGGTCAGGAAAATTTAATTTTTTTCACACTCCCGGTGTTAGCAAAATTTAATTTTTTTCACACTCCCGGTGTTAGGAAAATCACATTTCTCACACTCCCGGGGTCAGGAAAATTGGATTTTTTCACACTCCCGGGGTCAAGAAAATCACATTTTTTCACACTCCTGGGGTCAGGAAATTCTGATATTTTTCATACTCCCGGGGTCAGGAAAATTGGATTTTTTTCACACTCCCGGTGTGAGGAAAATTTGATTTTTTCACATTCCTGGTGTCAGGAGAATTTAACTTTTTTTCACACTCCCGGCGTCAAGAAAATCACATTTTTTTCACAATCCTGGGGTCAGGAAAATCGGATATTTTCACACTTCCGGGGTCAGGAAAATTGGGGTTTTTTCACACTCCCGGGGTCAAGAAAATCACATTTTTTTCACAATCCCGGGGTCAGGAAAATCGGATATTTTCACACTCCCGGGGTCAGGAAAATCAGATTTTTTTCATACTCCCGGGGTCAGGAAAATTGGATTTTTTTCACACTCCCGGGGTCAGGAAAATTGGGGTTTTTTCACACTCCCGGGGTCAAGAAAATCACGTTTTTTCACGCTCCCGGGGTCAGGAGATTCTGATTTTTTTCACACTCCCAGGGTCAAGAAAATCACATTTTTTCACACTCCCGGGGTCAGGAAATTCTAATTTTTTTCACACTCCCGGAGTTAGGAAAACCACATTTTTCACACTCCCGGGGTCAAGAAAATCACATTTTTTCACACTCCCAGGGTCAGGAAATTCTGATATTTTTCACACTCCCGGGGTCAGGAAAATTCGATATTTTCACACTCCCGGGGCCAGGAAAATCAGATTTTTTCATACTCCCGGGGTCAGGAGACTCTGATTTTTTTCACACTCCCAGGGTCAAGAAAATCACATTTTTTCACACTCCCGGGGTCAGGAAATTCTAATTTTTTTCATACTCCCGGGGTCAGGAAAATCACATTTTTTCACACTCCCTGGGTCAGGAAATTCTTATTTTTTTCACACTCACGTTGTTATGAAAATCACATTTTTCACACTCCCGGGGCCAAGAAAATCACATTTTTCACACTCCCGGGGTTCAGGAAATTCTGATATTTTTCACACTCCCGGGGTCAGGAAAATCGGATATTTTCACACTCCCGGGGTCAGGAAAATCAGATTTTTTTCATACTCCCAGGGTCAGGTAAAATCACATTTTTTCACACTCCCAGGGTCAGGAAATTCTGATTTTTTTCACACTCACGGTGTTAGGAAAATCACATTTTTCACACTCCCGGGGTCAGGAAAATTGGATTTTTTCACACTCCCGGGGTCAGGATAATTTAATTTTTTTCACACTCCCGGGGTCAAGAAAATCACATTTTTTCATTCTCCCGGGGTCAGGAAAATCGGATATTTTCACACTCCCGGGGTCAAGAAAATTGGATATTTTCACACTCCCGGGGTCAGGAAAATCAGATTTTTTTTCATACTCCCGGGGTCAGGAAAAATCACATTTTTTCACACTCCCAGGGTCAGGAAATTCTGTTTTTTTTTACACTCCCGGGGTCAAGAAAATCACATTTTTTCACACTCCTGGGGTCAGGAGAATCTGATTTTTTTCACACTCCCGGGGTCAAGAAAATCACATTTTTTCACACTCCGGGGGTCAGGAATTTCTGATTTTTTTCACACTACCGGGGTCAGGAAATTCTGATTTTTTCACACTCCCGGTGTTAGGAAAATCACATTTTCACATTCCCGGGGTGAGAAAAATTGGATTTTTTCACACTCCTGGGGTCAGGAGAATTTAATTTTTTTCACACTCCTGGGGTCAAGAAAATCACATTTTTTCACACTCCCGGGATCAGGAAAATTGGATTTTTTAACACTCCCGGGGTCAGGAAAATCACATTTTTTCACACTCCCGGGGTCAGGAATTTCTGATTTTTTTCACACTCCCGGGGTCAGGAAATTCTGATTTTTTTCACACTCCCGGTGTTAGGAAAATCACATTTTTCACACTCCCGGATTCAGGAAAATTGGATTTTTTTCACACTCCCGGGGTCAGGAAAAATGCATTTTTTCACACTCCCGGGGTCAGGAAAATTTAATTTTTTTCACACTCCCGGTGTTAGGAAAATTTAATTTTTTTCACAGTCCCGGTGTTAGGAAAATCACATTTTTCACACTCCCGGGGTCAGGAAAATTGGATTTTTTCACACTCCCGGGGTCAAGAAAATCACATTTTTTCACACTCCTGGGGTCAGGAAATTCTGATATTTTTCATACTCCCGGGGTCAGGAAAATTGGATTTTTTTCACACTCCCGGTGTGAGGAAAATTTGATTTTTTCACATTCCTGGTGTCAGGAGAATTTAACTTTTTTTCACACTCCCGGCGTCAAGAAAATCACATTTTTTTCACAATCCCGGGGTCAGGAAAATCGGATATTTTCACACTCCCGGGGTCAGGAAAATCAGATTTTTTTCATACTCCCGGGGTCAGGAAAATTGGATTTTTTTCACACTCCCGGGGTCAGGAAAATTGGGGTTTTTTCACACTCCCGGGGTCAAGAAAATCACGTTTTTTCACGCTCCCGGGGTCAGGAGATTCTGATTTTTTTCACACTCCCAGGGTCAAGAAAATCACATTTTTTCACACTCCCGGGGTCAGGAAATTCTAATTTTTTTCACACTCCCGGAGTTAGGAAAACCACATTTTTCACACTCCCGGGGTCAAGAAAATCACATTTTTTCACACTCCCAGGGTCAGGAAATTCTGATATTTTTCACACTCCCGGGGTCAGGAAAATTGGATATTTTCACACTCCCGGGGTCAGGAAAATCAGATTTTTTTCATACTCCCGTGGTCAGGAGACTCTGATTTTTTTCACACTCCCAGGGTCAAGAAAATCACATTTTTTCACACTCGCGGGGTCAGGAAATTCTAATTTTTTTCACACTCCCGGGGTCAGGAAAATCACATTTTTTCACACTCCCTGGGTCAGGAAATTCTGATTTTTTTCACACTCACGGTGTTAGGAAAATCACATTTTTCACACTCCCGGTGTGAGGAAAATTGGATTTTTTCACATTCCTGGTGTCAGAAGAATTTAACTTTTTTTCACACTCCCGGTGTCAAGAAAATCACATTTTTTCACACTCCCAGGGTCAGGAAATTCTGATTTTTTTCACACTCACGGTGTTAGGAAAATCACATTTTTCACACTCCCGGGGTCAGGAAAATTGGATTTTTTCACACTCCCGGGGTCAGGATAATTTAATTTTTTTCACACTCCCGGGGTCAAGAAAATCACATTTTTCCATACTCCCGGGGTCAGGAAAATCGGATATTTTCACACTCCCGGGGTCAAGAAAATTGGATATTTTCATACTCCCGGAGTCAGGAAAATTGCATTTTTCAGTCCCGGGGTCAGGAAAATCGCATTTTTCATACTCCCGGGTTCAGGAAAATCAAAAAATTTTCACATTCCCGGTGTTAGGAAAATCACATTTTTCACACTCCCGGGGTCAGGAAAATTGGGTTTTTCTCACACTCCCGGTGTCAAGAAAATCACATTTTTTCACACTCCCAGGGTCAGGAAATTCTGATTTTTTTCACACTCCCGGCGTCATGAAAATCACATTTTTTTCACAATCCCGGGGTCAGGAAAATCGGATATTTTCACACTCCCGGGGTCAGGAAAATCAGATTTTTTTCATACTCCCGGGGTCAGGAAAATTGGATTTTTTTCACACTCCCGGGGTCAGGAAAATTGGGGTTTTTTCACACTCCCGGGGTCAAGAAAATCACGTTTTTTCACGCTCCCGGGGTCAGGAGATTCTGATTTTTTTCACACTCCCAGGGTCAAGAAAATCACATTTTTTCACACTCCCGGGGTCAGGAAATTCTAATTTTTTTCACACTCCCGGAGTTAGGAAAACCACATTTTTCACACTCCCCGGGTCAAGAAAATCACATTTTTTCACACTCCCAGGGTCAGGAAATTCTGATATTTTTCACACTCCCGGGGTCAGGAAAATTGGATATTTTCACACTCCCGGGGTCAGGAAAATCAGATTTTTTTCATACTCCCGGGGTCAGGAGACTCTGATTTTTTTCACACTCCCAGGGTCAAGAAAATCACATTTTTTCACACTCCCGGGGTCAGGAAATTCTAATTTTTTTCATACTCCCGGGGTCAGGAAAATCACATTTTTTCACACTCCCTGGGTCAGGAAATTCTGATTTTTTTCACACTCACGGTGTTAGGAAAATCACATTTTTCACACTCCCGGGGCCACGAAAATCACATTTTTCACACTCCCGGGGTTCAGGAAATTCTGATATTTTTCACACTCCCGGGGTCAGGAAAATCGGATATTTTCACACTCCCGGGGTCAGGAAAATCAGATTTTTTTCATACTCCCGGGGTCAGGAAAAATCACATTTTTTCACACTCCCAGGGTCAGGAAATTCTGATTTTTTTCACACTCACGGTATTAGGAAAATCACATTTTTCACACTCCCGGGGTCAGGAAAATTGGATTTTTTCACACTCCCGGGGTCAGGATAATTTAATTTTTTTCACACTCCCGGGGTCAAGAAAATCACATTTTTTCACACTCCTGGGGTCAGCAGATTCTGATTTTTTTCACACTCCCGGGGTCAAGAAAATCACATTTTTTCACACTCCCGGGGTCAGGAATTTCTGATTTTTTTCACACTCCCAGGGTCAGGATTTTCTGATTTTTTCACACTCCCGGTGTTAGGAAAATCACATTTTTCACACTCCCGGAGTCAGGAAAATTGGATTTTTTTCACACTCCCGGGGTCAGGAAAATTGCATTTTTTCACACTCCCGGGGTCAGGAAAATTTAATTTTTTTCATACTCCCGGTGTTAGGAAAATCACATTTTTCACACTCCCGGGGTCAGGAAAATTGGATTTTTTCACACTCCCGGGGTCAGGAGAATTTAATTTTTTTCACACTCCCGGGGTCAAGAAAATCACATTTTTTCACACTCCTGGGGTCAGGAAATTCTGATATTTTTCATACTCCCGGGGTCAGGAAAATTGGATTTTTTTACACTCCCGGTGTGAGGAAAATTGGATATTTTCATTCTCCCAGGGTCAGGAAAATTGCATTTTTCAGACTCCCGGGGTCAGGAAAATCGCATTTTTCATACTCCCGGGGTCAGTAAAATCCAAAATTTTTCACATTCCCGGTGTTAGGAAAATCACATTTTTCACACTCCCGGGGTCAGGAAAAGTGGGGTTTTTTCACACTCCCGGGGTCAAGAAAATCACATTTTTTCACACTCCCGGGGTCAGGAGATTCTGAATTTTTTCACACTCCCGGGGTCAAGAAAATCACATTTTTTCACACTCCCGGGGTCAGGAAATTCTAATTTTTTTCACACTCCCGGTATTTGGAAAATCACATTTTTCACACTCCCGGGGTCAGAAAAATTGGATTTTTTCACACTCCCGGGGTCAGGAGAATTTAATTTTTTTCACACTCCCGGGGTCAAGAAAACCACATTTTATCACACTCCCGGGGTCAGGAAAATTGGATTTTTTTAACACTCCCGGGGTCAGGAAAATTGGATTTTTTTCACACTCCCGGGGTCAGGAAAATCAGATTTTTTTTCATACTCCCGGGGTCAGGAAAAATCACATTGTTTCACGCTCACAGGATCAGGAAATTCTGATTTTTTTCACACTCCCGGTGTTAGGAAAATCACATATTTCACACTCCCGGTGTCAGGAAAATTGGATTTTTTCACACTCCTGGGGTCAGGAGAATTTAATTTTTTTTCACACTCCCGGGGTCAAGAAAATTATATTTTTTCACACTCCTGGTCAGGAAATTCTGATATTTTTCACACTCCCGGGGTCAGGAAAATCGGATATTTTCACACTCCCGGGGTCAGGAAAATTGGATATTTTCATACTCCCGGGGTCAGGAAAATCGGATATTTTCACACTCCCGGGGTCAGGAAAATTGGATATTTTCATACTCCCGGAGTCAGGAAAATTGCATTTTTTTCAGACTCCCGGGGTCAGGAAAATTGCATTTTTCATACTCCTGGGGTCAGGAAAATCAAAAAATTTTCACATTCACGGTGTTAGGAAAATCACATTTTTCACACTCCCGGGGTCAGGAAAATTGGGTTTTTTTCACACTCCCGGGGTCAAGAAAATCACATTTTTACACACTCCCGGGGTCAGGAAATTCTGATTTCTTTCACACTCCCGGGGTCAAGAAAATCACATTTTTTCACACTCCCGGGGTCAGGAAATTCTGATTTTTCACACTCCCGGGGTCAGGAAAATTGGATTTTTTCACACTCCCAGGGTCAGGAGAATTTAATTTTTTTCACACTCCCGGGGTCAAGAAAATCACATGTTTTCACACTCCCAGGGTCAGGAAATTCTGATATTTTTCACACTCCCGGGCCAGGAAAATCGGATATTTTCACACCCCCGGGGTCAGGAAAATCAGATTTTTTTCAAACTCCCAGGGTCAGGAAAATTGGATTTTTTTCACTCTCCCGGTGTTAGGAAAATTGGATATTTTCATACTCCCGGGGTCAGGAAAATTCCATTTTTCAGACTCCCAGGGTCAGGAAAATTGGATTTTTTTAACACTCCCGGGGTCAGGAAAATTGGATTTTTTTCACACTCCCAGGGTCAGGAAAATTGAGTTTTTTTCACACTCCCGGGGTCAATAAATCACATTTTTTCACACTCCCGGGGTAAGGAGATTCTGATTTTTTCACACTCCCGGGGTCAAGAAAATTGCCTTTTTCAGACTCCCGGGGTCAGGAAAATCAGATTTTTTCACACTCCCGGGGTCAGGAAAATTGGTTTTTTTTCACACTCCCGGGGTCAGGAAAATTGGATTTTTTCACACTCCCGGGGTCAGGAGAATTTAATTTTTTTCAGAATCCCGGGGTCAAGAAAATCACATTTTTTCACACTACTGGGGTCAGGAAAATTGGTTTTTTTTTCACACTCCCGGGGTCAAGAAAATCACATTTTTTCACACTCCTGGGGTCAGGAGATTCTGATTTTTTCACACTCCCGGGGTCAAGAAAATCACATTTTTTCACACTCCCGGGATCAGGAAATTCTAATTTTGTCACACTCCCGGTGTTAGGAAAATCACATTTTTCACACTCCCGGGGTCAGGAAAATTGGATTTTTTCACACTCCCGGGGTCAGGATAATTTAATTTTTTTCACACTCCCGGGGTCAAGAAAATCACATTTTTTCATACTCCCGGGGTCAGGAAAATCGGATATTTTCACACTCCCGGGGTCAAGAAAATTGGATATTTTCATACTCCCGGAGTCAGGAAAATTGCATTTTTCAGTCCCGGGGTCAGGAAAATCGCATTTTTCATACTCCCGGGGTCAGGAAAATCAAAAATTTTTCACATTCCCACTGTTAGGAAAATCAATTTTTCACACTCCCGGGGTCAGGAAAATTGGGTTTTTCTCACACTCCCGGGGTCAACAAAATCACATTTTTTCACACTCCCGGGGTCAGGAGATTCTGATTTTTTTCACACTCCCGGGGTCAAGAAAATCACATTTTTTCACACTCCCGGGGTCAGGAAATTCTAATTTTTTCCCACACTCCTGGTGTTAGGAAAATCACATTTTTCACATTCCCGGGGTCAGAAAAATTGGATTTTTTCACACTCCCGGGGTCAGGAGAATTGAATTTTTTTCAGACTCCTGGGGTCAAGAAAATCACATTTTTTCACACTCCCGGGATCAGGAAAATTGGATTTTTTTTACACTCCCGGGGTCAGGAAAATTGGATTTTTTTCACACTCCCAGGGTCAGGAAAATTGGGTTTTTTTCACACTCCCGGGGTCAAGAAAATCACATTTTTTCACACTCCTGGGGTCAGGAGATTCTGATTTTTTTCACACTCCCGGGGTCAAGAAAATCACATTTTTTCACACTCCCGGGGTCAGGAATTTCTGATTTTTTTCACACTCCCGGGGTCAGGAAATTCTGATTTTTTCACACTCCCGGTGTTAGGAAAATCACATTTTTCACACTCCTGGAGTCAGGAAAATTGGATTTTTTTCACACTCCCGGGGTCAGGAAAATTGCATTTTTTCACACTCCCGGGGTCAGGAAAATTTAATTTTTTTCATACTCCCGGTGTTAGGAAAATCACATTTTTCACACTCCCGGAGTCAGGAAAATTGGATTTTTTTCACACTCCCGGGGTCAAGAAAATCACATTTTTTCACACTCCCGGGGTCAAGAAAATCACATTTTTTCACACTCCCGGGGTCAGGAAATTCTAATTTTTTTCACACTCCCGGTATTTGGAAAATCACATTTTTCACACTCCCGGGGTCAGAAAAATTGGATTTTTTCACACTCCCGGGGTCAGGAGAATTTAATTTTTTTCACACTCCCGGGGTCAAGAAAACCACATTTTATCACACTCCCGGGGTCAGGAAAATTGGATTTTTTTAACACTCCCGGGGTCAGGAAAATTGGATTTTTTTCACACTCCCGGGGTCAGGAAAATCAGATTTTTTTTCATACTCCCGGGGTCAGGAAAAATCACATTGTTTCACGCTCACAGGATCAGGAAATTCTGATTTTTTTCACACTCCCGGTGTTAGGAAAATCACATATTTCACACTCCCGGTGTCAGGAAAATTGGATTTTTTCACACTCCTGGGGTCAGGAGAATTTAATTTTTTTTCACACTCCCGGGGTCAAGAAAATTATATTTTTTCACACTCCTGGTCAGGAAATTCTGATATTTTTCACACTCCCGGGGTCAGGAAAATCGGATATTTTCACACTCCCGGGGTCAGGAAAATTGGATATTTTCATACTCCCGGGGTCAGGAAAATCGGATATTTTCACACTCCCGGGGTCAGGAAAATTGGATATTTTCATACTCCCGGAGTCAGGAAAATTGCATTTTTTTCAGACTCCCGGGGTCAGGAAAATTGCATTTTTCATACTCCTGGGGTCAGGAAAATCAAAAAATTTTCACATTCACGGTGTTAGGAAAATCACATTTTTCACACTCCCGGGGTCAGGAAAATTGGGTTTTTTTCACACTCCCGGGGTCAAGAAAATCACATTTTTACACACTCCCGGGGTCAGGAAATTCTGATTTCTTTCACACTCCCGGGGTCAAGAAAATCACATTTTTTCACACTCCCGGGGTCAGGAAATTCTGATTTTTCACACTCCCGGGGTCAGGAAAATTGGATTTTTTCACACTCCCAGGGTCAGGAAATTCTGATATTTTTCACACTCCCGGGCCAGGAAAATCGGATATTTTCACACCCCCGGGGTCAGGAAAATCAGATTTTTTTCAAACTCCCAGGGTCAGGAAAATTGGATTTTTTTCACTCTCCCGGTGTTAGGAAAATTGGATATTTTCATACTCCCGGGGTCAGGAAAATTCCATTTTTCAGACTCCCAGGGTCAGGAAAATTGGATTTTTTTAACACTCCCGGGGTCAGGAAAATTGGATTTTTTTCACACTCCCAGGGTCAGGAAAATTGAGTTTTTTTCACACTCCCGGGGTCAATAAATCACATTTTTTCACACTCCCGGGGTAAGGAGATTCTGATTTTTTCACACTCCCGGGGTCAAGAAAATTGCCTTTTTCAGACTCCCGGGGTCAGGAAAATCAGATTTTTTCACACTCCCGGGGTCAGGAAAATTGGTTTTTTTTCACACTCCCGGGGTCAGGAAAATTGGATTTTTTCACACTCCCGGGGTCAGGAGAATTTAATTTTTTTCAGAATCCCGGGGTCAAGAAAATCACATTTTTTCACACTACTGGGGTCAGGAAAATTGGTTTTTTTTTTCACACTCCCGGGGTCAAGAAAATCACATTTTTTCACACTCCTGGGGTCAGGAGATTCTGATTTTTTCACACTCCCGGGGTCAAGAAAATCACATTTTTTCACACTCCCGGGATCAGGAAATTCTAATTTTGTCACACTCCCGGTGTTAGGAAAATCACATTTTTCACACTCCCGGGGTCAGGAAAATTGGATTTTTTCACACTCCCGGGGTCAGGATAATTTAATTTTTTTCACACTCCCGGGGTCAAGAAAATCACATTTTTTCATACTCCCGGGGTCAGGAAAATCGGATATTTTCACACTCCCGGGGTCAAGAAAATTGGATATTTTCATACTCCCGGAGTCAGGAAAATTGCATTTTTCAGTCCCGGGGTCAGGAAAATCGCATTTTTCATACTCCCGGGGTCAGGAAAATCAAAAATTTTTCACATTCCCACTGTTAGGAAAATCAATTTTTCACACTCCCGGGGTCAGGAAAATTGGGTTTTTCTCACACTCCCGGGGTCAACAAAATCACATTTTTTCACACTCCCGGGGTCAGGAGATTCTGATTTTTTCACACTCCCGGGGTCAAGAAAATCACATTTTTTCACACTCCCGGGGTCAGGAAATTCTAATTTTTTCCCACACTCCTGGTGTTAGGAAAATCACATTTTTCACATTCCCGGGGTCAGAAAAATTGGATTTTTTCACACTCCCGGGGTCAGGAGAATTGAATTTTTTTCAGACTCCTGGGGTCAAGAAAATCACATTTTTTCACACTCCCGGGATCAGGAAAATTGGATTTTTTTTACACTCCCGGGGTCAGGAAAATTGGATTTTTTTCACACTCCCAGGGTCAGGAAAATTGGGTTTTTTTCACACTCCCGGGGTCAAGAAAATCACATTTTTTCACACTCCTGGGGTCAGGAGATTCTGATTTTTTTCACACTCCCGGGGTCAAGAAAATCACATTTTTTCACACTCCCGGGGTCAGGAATTTCTGATTTTTTTCACACTCCCGGGGTCAGGAAATTCTGATTTTTTCACACTCCCGGTGTTAGGAAAATCACATTTTTCACACTCCCGGAGTCAGGAAAATTGGATTTTTTTCACACTCCCGGGGTCAGGAAAATTGCATTTTTTCACACTCCCGGGGTCAGGAAAATTTAATTTTTTTCATACTCCCGGTGTTAGGAAAATCACATTTTTCACACTCCCGGAGTCAGGAAAATTGGATTTTTTTCACACTCCCGGGGTCAAGAAAATCACATTTTTTCACACTCCCGGGGTCAAGAAAATCACATTTTTTCACACTCCCGGGGTCAGGAAATTCTAATTTTTTTCACACTCCCGGTATTTGGAAAATCACATTTTTCACACTCCCGGGGTCAGAAAAATTGGATTTTTTCACACTCCCGGGGTCAGGAGAATTTAATTTTTTTCACACTCCCGGGGTCAAGAAAACCACATTTTATCACACTCCCGGGGTCAGGAAAATTGGATTTTTTTAACACTCCCGGGGTCAGGAAAATTGGATTTTTTTCACACTCCCTGGGTCAGGAAAATCAGATTTTTTTTCATACTCCCGGGGCCAGGAAAAATCATATTGTTTCACACTCACAGGATCAGGAAATTCTGATTTTTTTCACACTCCCGGTGTTAGGAAAATCACATATTTCACACTCCCGGGGTCAGGAAAATTGGATTTTTTCACACTCCTGGGGTCAGGAGAATTTAATTTTTTTTCACACTCCCGGGGTCAAGAAAATTATATTTTTTCACACTCCTGGGATCAGGAAATTCTGATATTTTTCACACTCCCGGGGTCAGGAAAATCGGATATTTTCACACTCCCGGGGTCAGGAAAATTCCATTTTTCAGACTCCCGGGGTCAGGAAAATTGGATTTTTTTAACACTCCCGGGGTCAGGAAAATTGGATTTTTTTCACACTCCCAGGGTCAGGAAAATTGGGTTTTTTTCACACTCCCGGGGTCAATAAATCACATTTTTTCACACTCCCGGGGTAAGGAGATTCTGATTTTTTCACACTCCCGGGGTCAAGAAAATTGCCTTTTTCAGACTCCCGGGGTCAGGAAAATCAGATTTTTTCACACTCCCGGGGTCAGGAAAATTGGGTTTTTTTCACACTCCTGGGGTCAGGAAAATTGGAATTTTTCACACTCCCGGGGTCAGGAGAATTTAATTTTTTTCAGAATCCCGGGGTCAAGAAAATCACATTTTTTCACACTACCGGGGTCAGGAAAATTGGTTTTTTTTCACACTCCCGGGGTCAAGAAAATCACATTTTTTCACACTCCTGGGGTAAGGAGATTCTGATTTTTTTCACACTCCCGGGGTCAAGAAAATCACATTTTTTCACACTCCCGGGATCAGGAAATTCTGATTTTTTCACACTCCCGGGGTCAGGAGATTCTGATTTTTTTCATACTCCCAGGGTCAAGAAAATCACATTTTTTCACACTCCCGGGGTCAGGAAATTCTAATTTTTTCACACTCCCGGTGTTAGGAAAATCACATTTTTCACACTCCCGGGGTCAGGAAAATTGGATTTTTTCACACTCCCGGGGTCAGGAGAATTTAATTTTTTTCAGACTCCTGGGGCCAAGAAAATCACATTTTTTCACACTCCCGGGATCAGGAAAATCGGATTTTTTTTACACTCCCGGGGTCAGGAAAATTGGATTTTTTTCACACTCCCAGGGTCAGGAAAATTGGGTTTTTTTCACACTCCCGGGGTCAAGAAAATCACATTTTTTCACACTCCTGGGGTCAGGAGATTCTGATTTTTTTCACACTCCCGGGGTCAAGAAAATCACATTTTTTCACACTCCCGGGGTCAGGAATTTCTGATTTTTTTCACACTCCCGGGGTCAGGAAAATTTAATTTTTTTCATACTCCCGGTGTTAGGAAAATCACATTTTTCACACTCCCGGGGTCAGGAAAATTGGATTTTTTCACACTCCTGGGGTCAGGAGAATTTAATTTTTGTCACACTCCCGGGGTCAAGAAAATCACATTTTTTCACACTCCTGGGGTCAGGAAATTCTGATATTTTTCATTCTCCCGGGGACAGGAAAATTGCATTTTTTTCACACTCCCGGTGTGAGGAAAATTGGATATTTTCATTCTCCCAGGGTCAGGAAAATTGCATTTTTCAGACTCCCGGGGTCAGGAAAATCGCATTTTTCATACTCCCGGGGTCAGTAAAATCCAAAATTTTTCACATTCCCGGTGTTAGGAAAATCACATTTTTCACACTCCCGGGGTCAGGAAAAGTGGGGTTTTTTCACACTCCCGGGGTCAAGAAAATCACATTTTTTCACACTCCCGGGGTCAGGAGATTCTGAATTTTTTCACACTCCCGGGGTCAGGAGAATTTAATTTTTTTCACACTCCCGGGGTCAAGAAAACCACATTTTATCACACTCCCGGGGTCAGGAAAATTGGATTTTTTAACACTCCCGGGGTCAGGAAAATTGGATTTTTTTCACACTCCCTGGGTCAGGAAAATCAGATTTTTTTTCATACTCCCGGGGTCAGGAAAAATCACATTGTTTCACACTCACAGGATCAGGAAATTCTGATTTTTTTCACACTCCCGGTGTTAGGAAAATCACATATTTCACACTCCCGGGGTCAGGAAAATTGGATTTTTTCACACTCCTGGGGTCAGGAGAATTTAATTTTTTTTCACACTCCCGGGGTCAAGAAAATTATATTTTTTCACACTCCTGGGATCAGGAAATTCTGATATTTTTCACACTCCCGGGGTCAGGAAAATCGGATATTTTCACACTCCCGGGGTCAGGAAAATCAGATTTTTTTTCACACTCCCGGGGTCAGGAAAATTGGATATTTTCATACTCCCGGGGTAAGGAAAATCGGATATTTTCACACTCCCGGGGTCAGGAAAATCGGATATTTTCACACTCCCGGGGTCAGGAAAATCAGATTTTTTTTCACACTCCCGGGGTCAGGAAAATTGGAATTTTTCACACTCCCGGGGTCAGGAGAATTTAATTTTTTTCAGAATCCCGGGGTCAAGAAAATCACATTTTTTCACACTACCGGGGTCAGGAAAATTGGTTTTTTTTCACACTCCCGGGGTCAAGAAAATCACATTTTTTCACACTCCTGGGGTAAGGAGATTCTGATTTTTTTCACACTCCCGGGGTCAAGAAAATCACATTTTTTCACACTCCCGGGATCAGGAAATTCTGATTTTTTCACACTCCCGGGGTCAGGAGATTCTGATTTTTTTCATACTCCCAGGGTCAAGAAAATCACATTTTTTCACACTCCCGGGGTCAGGAAATTCTAATTTTTTCACACTCCCGGTGTTAGGAAAATCACATTTTTCACACTCCCGGGGTCAGGAAAATTGGATTTTTTCACACTCCCGGGGTCAGGAGAATTTAATTTTTTTCAGACTCCTGGGGTCAAGAAAATCACATTTTTTCACACTCCCGGGATCAGGAAAATCGGATTTTTTTTACACTCCCGGGGTCAGGAAAATTGGATTTTTTTCACACTCCCAGGGTCAGGAAAATTGGGTTTTTTTCACACTCCCGGGGTCAAGAAAATCACATTTTTTCACACTCCTGGGGTCAGGAGATTCTGATTTTTTTCACACTCCCGGGGTCAAGAAAATCACATTTTTTCACACTCCCGGGGTCAGGAATTTCTGATTTTTTTCACACTCCCGGGGTCAGGAAAATTTAATTTTTTTCATACTCCCGGTGTTAGGAAAATCACATTTTTCACACTCCCGGGGTCAGGAAAATTGGATTTTTTCACACTCCTGGGGTCAGGAGAATTTAATTTTTGTCACACTCCCGGGGTCAAGAAAATCACATTTTTTCACACTCCTGGGGTCAGGAAATTCTGATATTTTTCATTCTCCCGGGGACAGGAAAATTGCATTTTTTTCACACTCCCGGTGTGAGGAAAATTGGATATTTTCATTCTCCCAGGGTCAGGAAAATTGCATTTTTCAGACTCCCGGGGTCAGGAAAATCGCATTTTTCATACTCCCGGGGTCAGTAAAATCCAAAATTTTTCACATTCCCGGTGTTAGGAAAATCACATTTTTCACACTCCCGGGGTCAGGAAAAGTGGGGTTTTTTCACACTCCCGGGGTCAAGAAAATCACATTTTTTCACACTCCCGGGGTCAGGAGATTCTGAATTTTTTCACACTCCCGGGGTCAGGAGAATTTAATTTTTTTCACACTCCCGGGGTCAAGAAAACCACATTTTATCACACTCCCGGGGTCAGGAAAATTGGATTTTTTAACACTCCCGGGGTCAGGAAAATTGGATTTTTTTCACACTCCCTGGGTCAGGAAAATCAGATTTTTTTTCATACTCCCGGGGTCAGGAAAAATCACATTGTTTCACACTCACAGGATCAGGAAATTCTGATTTTTTTCACACTCCCGGTGTTAGGAAAATCACATATTTCACACTCCCGGGGTCAGGAAAATTGGATTTTTTCACACTCCTGGGGTCAGGAGAATTTAATTTTTTTTCACACTCCCGGGGTCAAGAAAATTATATTTTTTCACACTCCTGGGATCAGGAAATTCTGATATTTTTCACACTCCCGGGGTCAGGAAAATCGGATATTTTCACACTCCCGGGGTCAGGAAAATCAGATTTTTTTTCACACTCCCGGGGTCAGGAAAATTGGATATTTTCATACTCCCGGGGTAAGGAAAATCGGATATTTTCACACTCCCGGGGTCAGGAAGATTGGATATTTTCATACTCCCGGAGTCAGGAAAATTGCATTTTTTTCAGACTCCCGGGGTCAGGAAAATTGCATTTTTCGTACTCCCGGGGTCAGGAAAATCAAAAAATTTTCACATTCACGGTGTTAGGAAAATCACATTTTTCACACTCCCGGGGTCAGGAAAATTGGGTTTTTTTCACACTCCCGGGGTCAAGAAAATCACATTTTTACACACTCCCGGGGTCAGGAGATTCTGATTTCTTTCACACTCCCGGGGTCAAGAAAATCACATTTTTTCACACTCCCGGGGTCAGGAAATTCTGATTTTTCACACTCCCGGGGTCAGGAAAATTGGATTTTTTCACACTCCCAGGGTCAGGAGAATTTAATTTTTTTCACACTCCCGGGGTCAAGAAAATCACATGTTCTCACACTCCCAGGGTCAGGAAATTCTGATATTTTTCACACTCCCGGGGTCAGGAAAATCGGATATTTTCACACCCCCGGGGTCAGGAAAATCAGATTTTTTTCAAACTCCCAGGGTCAGGAAAATTGGATTTTTTTCACTCTCCCGGTGTTAGGAAAATTGGATATTTTCATACTCCCGGGGTAAGGAAAATCGGATATTTTCACACTCCCGGGGTCAGGAAGATTGGATATTTTCATACTCCCGGAGTCAGGAAAATTGCATTTTTTTCAGTCTCCCGGGGTCAGGAAAATTGCATTTTTCGTACTCCCGGGGTCAGGAAAATCAAAAATTTTTCACATTCACGGTGTTAGGAAAATCACATTTTTCACACTCCCGGGGTCAGGAAAATTGGGTTTTTTTCACACTCCCGGGGTCAAGAAAATCACATTTTTACACACTCCCGGGGTCAGGAGATTCTGATTTCTTTCACACTCGCGGGGTCAAGAAAATCACATTTTTTCACACTCCCGGGGTCAGGAAATTCTGATTTTTCACACTCCCGGGGTCAGGAAAATTGGATTTTTTCACACTCCCAGGGTCAGGAGAATTTAATTTTTTTCACACTCCCGGGGTCAAGAAAATCACATGTTCTCACACTCCCAGGGTCAGGAAATTCTGATATTTTTCACACTCCCGGGGTCAGGAAAATCGGATATTTTCACACCCCCGGGGTCAGGAAAATCAGATTTTTTTCAAACTCCCAGGGTCAGGAAAATTGGATTTTTTTCACTCTCCCAGTGTTAGGAAAATTGGATATTTTCATACTCCCGGGGTCAGGAAAATTCCATTTTTCAGACTCCCGGGGTCAGGAAAATTGGATTTTTTTAACACTCCCGTGGTCAGGAAAATTGGATTTTTTTCACACTCCCAGGGTCAGGAAAATTGGGTTTTTTTCACACTCCCGGGGTCAAGAAAATCACATTTTTTCACACTCCCGGGGTAAGGAGATTCTGATTTTTTCACACTCCCGGAGTCAAGAAAATTGCCTTTTTCAGACTCCCGGGGTCAGGAAAATCAGATTTTTTCACACTCCCGGGGTCAGGAAAATTGGGTTTTTTTCACACTCTCGGGGTAAAGAAAATCACATTTTTTTCACACTCCCGGGGTCAGGAGATTCTGATTTCTTTCACACTCCCGGGGTCAAGAAAATCACATTTTTTCACACTCCCTGGGTCAGGAAAATCAGATTTTTCACACTCCCGGGGTCAGGAGATTTTAATTTTTTTCACACTCCCGGGGTCAAGAAAATCACATTTTTTCACACTCCCGGGGTCAGGAAAATTGGGTTTTTTTCACACTCCCGGGGTCAAGAAAATCACATTTTTTCACACTCCCGGGGTCAGGAGATTCTGATTTTTTTCACACTCCCGGGGTCAACAAAATCACATTTTTTCACACTCCCGTGGTCAGAAAAATTGAATTTTTTCACACTCCCGGGGACAAGAAAAACACATTTTTTCACACTCCCGGGATCAGGAAAATTGGATTTTTTTTCACACTCCCGGGGTCAGGAAAATTGGGTTTTTTTCACACTCCCGGGGTCAAGAAAATCACATTTTTTCAAATTCCCGGGGTCAGGAGATTCTGATTTTTTTCACACTCCCGGGGTCAAGAAAATCACATTTTTTCAAAATACCGGGGTCACGAAAATTTGATTATTTCATACTCCCGGAGTCAGGAAAATTGTGTTTCTTTCTCGCTCCCGGGGTCAAGAAAATCACATTTTTTCACACTCCCGGGGTCAGAAGATTCTGATTTTTTTCACACTCCCGGGGTCAAGAAAATCACATTTGTTCACACTCCCGGGGTCAGGAAATTCTGATTTTTTTCACACTCCCGGTGTTAGGAAAATCCTATTTTTCACACTCCCGGGGTCAGGAAAATTGGATATTTTCATACTCCCGGGGTCAGGAAAATCGGATATTTTCATACTCCTGGGGTCACAAAAATCGGATATTTTCACACTCCCGGGGTCAGGAAAATTGGATATTTTCATACTCCCGGGGTCAGGAAAATTGCATTTTTCAGACTCCCGGGGTCAGGAAAATCGAATTTTTCATACTCCCGGGGTCAGGAAAATCAAAAAATTTTCACATTCCCGGTGTTAGGAAAATCACATTTTTCACACTCCCGGGTTCAGGAAAATTGGGTTTTTTTCACACTCCCGGGGTCAAGAAAATCACATTTTTTCACACTCCCATGGTCCGGAGATTCTGATTTTTTCACACTCCCGGTGTCAAGAAAATCACATTTTTTCACACTCCCGGGGTCAGGAATTTCTGATTTTTTTCACACTCCCGGTGTTAGGAAAATCACATTTTTCACACTCCCGGGGTCAAGAAAATCACATTTTTTCACACTCCCAGGGTCAGGAAATTCTGATATTTTTCACACTCCCGGGGTCAGGAAAATCGGATATTTCCACACCCCCGGGGTCAGGGAAATCAGCTTTTTTTCACACTCCCGGGGTCAGGAAAATTGGATTTATTTCACACTCCCGGGGTCAAGAAAATCACATTTTTTCACACTCCCGGGGTCAGGAGAATTTAATTTTTTTCACACTCCCGGGGTCAAGAAAATCACATTTTTTCACACTCCCGGGGTCAGGAAATTCTGATATTTTTCACACTCCCGGGGTCAGGAAAATCGGATATTTTCACACTCCCGGAGTCAGGAAAATCAGATTTTTTTTCATACTCCCGGGGTCAGGACAATCACATTTTTTCACACTCCCTGGGTCAGGCAATTCTGATTTTTTTCACACTCACGGTGTTAGGAAAAGCACATTTTTCACACTCCTGGGGTCAGGAAAATTGGATTTTTTCACAATCCCGGGGTCAGGAGAATTTAATTTTTTTCACACTCCCGGGGTCAAGAAAATCACATTTTTTCACACTCCCGGGGTCAGGAAATTCTGATATTTTTCACACTCCCGGGGTCAGGAAAATCGGATATTTTCACACCCCCGGGGTCAGGAAAATCAGATTTTTTTCACACTCCCGGGTTCAGGAAAATTGGATATTTTCATACTCCCGGGGTCAGGAAAATCGGATATTTTCACACTCCCGGGGTCAGGAAAATTGGATATTTTCATTCTCCCGGAGTCAGGAAAATTGCATTTTTTTCAGACTCCCGGGGTCAGGAAAATTGCATTTTTCATACTCCCGGGGTCAGGAAAATCAAAAAATTTTCACATTCACGGTGTTAGGAAAATCACATTTTTCACACTCCCGGGGTCAGGAAAATTGGGTTTTTTTCACACTCCCGGGGTCAAGAAAATCACATTTTTACACACTCCCGGGGTCAGGAAATTCTGATTTCTTTCACACTCCCGGGGTCAAGAAAATCACATTTTTCACACTCCCGGGGTCAGGAAATTCTGATTTTTCACACTCCCGGGGTCAGGAAAATTGGATTTTTTCACACTCCCAGGGTCAGGAGAATTTAATTTTTTTCACACTCCCGGGGTCAAGAAAATCACATGTTTTCACACTCCCAGGGTCAGGAAATTCTGATATTTTTCACACTCCCGGGCCAGGAAAATCGGATATTTTCACACCCCCGGGGTCAGGAAAATCAGATTTTTTTCAAACTCCCAGGGTCAGGAAAATTGGATTTTTTTCACTCTCCCGGTGTTAGGAAAATTGGATATTTTCATACTCCCGGGGTCAGGAAAATTCCATTTTTCAGACTCCCGGGGTCAGGAAAATTGGATTTTTTTAACACTCCCGGGGTCAGGAAAATTGAGTTTTTTTCACACTCCCGGGGTCAATAAATCACATTTTTTCACACTCCCGGGGTAAGGAGATTCTGATTTTTTCACACTCCCGGGGTCAGGAAAATTGTATTTTTTCACACTCCCGGGGTCAGGAGAATTTAATTTTTTTCAGAATCCCGGGGTCAAGAAAATCACATTTTTTCACACTACTGGGGTCAGGAAAATTGGTTTTTTTCACACTCCCGGGGTCAAGAAAATCACATTTTTTCACACTCCCGGGGTCAGGAAATTCTAATTTTTTCACACTCCCGGTGTTAGGAAAATCACATTTTTCACACTCCCGGGGTCAGGAAAATTGGATTTTTTCACACTCCCGGGGTCAGGATAATTTAATTTTTTTCACACTCCCGGGGTCAAGAAAATCACATTTTTTCATACTCCCGGGGTCAGGAAAATCGGATATTTTCACACTCCCGGGGTCAAGAAAATTGGATATTTTCATACTCCCGGAGTCAGGAAAATTGCATTTTTCAGTCCCGGGGTCAGGAAAATCGCATTTTTCATACTCCCGGGGTCAGGAAAATCAAAAATTTTTCACATTCCCACTGTTAGGAAAATCAATTTTTCACACTCCCGGGGTCAGGAAAATTGGGTTTTTCTCACACTCCCGGGGTCAACAAAATCACATTTTTTCACACTCCCGGGGTCAGGAGATTCTGATTTTTTCACACTCCCGGGGTCAAGAAAATCACATTTTTTCACACTCCCGGGGTCAGGAAATTCTAATTTTTTCCCACACTCCTGGTGTTAGGAAAATCACATTTTTCACATTCCCGGGGTCAGAAAAATTGGATTTTTTCACACTCCCGGGGTCAGGAAAATTGGATTTTTTTCACACTCCCAGGGTCAGGAAAATTGGGTTTTTTTCACACTCCCGGGGTCAGGAAAATTGCATTTTTTCACACTCCCGGGGTCAGGAAAATTTAATTTTTTTCATACTCCCGGTGTTAGGAAAATCACATTTTTCACACTCCCGGGGTCAGGAAAATTGGATTTTTTCACACTCCCGGGGTCAGGAGAATTTAATTTTTTTCACACTCCCGGGGTCAAGAAAATCACATTTTTTCACACTCCTGGGGTCAGGAAATTCTGATATTTTTCATACTCCCGGGGTCAGGAAAATTGGATTTTTTTCACACTCCCGGTGTGAGGAAAATTGGATATTTTCATTCTCCCAGGGTCAGGAAAATTGCATTTTTCAGACTCCCGGGGTCAGGAAAATCGCATTTTTCATACTCCCGGGGTCAGTAAAATCCAAAATTTTTCACATTCCCGGTGTTAGGAAAATCACATTTTTCACACTCCCGGGGTCAGGAAAAGTGGGGTTTTTTCACACTCCCGGGGTCAAGAAAATCACATTTTTTCACACTCCCGGGGTCAGGAAATTCTAATTTTTTTCACACTCCCGGTATTTGGAAAATCACATTTTTCACACTCCCGGGGTCAGAAAAATTGGATTTTTTCACACTCCCGGGGTCAGGAGAATTTAATTTTTTTCACACTCCCGGGGTCAAGAAAACCACATTTTATCACACTCCCGGGGTCAGGAAAATTGGATTTTTTTAACACTCCCGGGGTCAGGAAAATTGGATTTTTTTCACACTCCCTGGGTCAGGAAAATCAGATTTTTTTCATACTCCCGGGGTCAGGAAAAATCATATTGTTTCACACTCACAGGATCAGGAAATTCTGATTTTTATCACACTCCCGGTGTTAGGAAAATCACATATTTCACACTCCCGGGGTCAGGAAAATTGGATTTTTTCACACTCCTGGGGTCAGGAGAATTTAATTTTTTTCACACTCCCGGGGTCAAGAAAATTATATTTTTTCACAGTCCTGGGATCAGGAAATTCTGATATTTTTCACACTCCCGGGGTCAGGAAAATCGGATATTTTCACACTCCCGGGGTCAGGAAAATTCCATTTTTCAGACTCCCGGGGTCAGGAAAATTGGATTTTTTTAACACTCCCGGGGTCAGGAAAATTGGATTTTTTTCACACTCCCAGGGTCAGGAAAATTGGGTTTTTTTCACACTCCCGGGGTCAATAAATCACATTTTTTCACACTCCCGGGGTAAGGAGATTCTGATTTTTTCACACTCCCGGGGTCAAGAAAATTGCCTTTTTCAGACTCCCGGGGTCAGGAAAATCTGATTTTTTCACACTCCCGGGGTCAGGAAAATTGGATTTTTTCACACTCCCGGGGTCAGGAGAATTTAATTTTTTTCAGAATCCCGGGGTCAAGAAAATCACATTTTTTCACACTACCGGGGTCAGGAAAATTGGTTTTTTTTCACACTCCCGGGGTCAAGAAAATCACATTTTTTCACACTCCTGGGGTCAGGAGATTCTGATTTTTTCACACTCCCGGGGTCAAGAAAATCACATTTTTTCACACTCCCGGGATCAGGAAATTCTGATTTTTTCACACTCCCGGGGTCAGGAGATTCTGATTTTTTTCACACTCCCAGGGTCAAGAAAATCACATTTTTTCACACTCCCGGGGTCAGGAAATTCTAATTTTTTCACACTCCCGGTGTTAGGAAAATCACATTTTTCACACTCCCGGGGTCAGGAAAATTGGATTTTTTCACACTCCTGGGGTCAGGATAATTTAATTTTTTTCACACTCCCGGGGTCAAGAAAATCACATTTTTTCATACTCCCGGGGTCAGGAAAATCGGATATTTTCACACTCCCGGGGTCAAGAAAATTGGATATTTTCATACTCCCGGAGTCAGGAAAATCGCATTTTTCATACTCCCAGGGTCAGGAAAATCAAAAATTTTTCACATTCCCGCTGTTAGGAAAATCAATTTTTCACACTCCCGGGGTCAGGAAAATTGGGTTTTTCTCACACTCCCGGGGTCAACAAAATCACATTTTTTCACACTCCCGGGGTCAGGAGATTCTGATTTTTTCACACTCCCGGGGTCAAGAAAATCACATTTTTTAACACTCCCGGGGTCAGGAAATTCTAATTTTTTCTCACACTCCTGGTGTTAGGAAAATCACATTTTTCACATTCCCGGGGTCAGAAAAATTGGATTTTTTCACACTCCCGGGGTCAAGAAAATTGCCTTTTTCAGACTCCCGGGGTCAGGAAAATCAGATTTTTTCACACTCCCGGGGTCAGGAAAATTGGATTTTTTCACACTCCCGGGGTCAGGAGAATTTAATTTTTTTCAGAATCCCGGGGTCAAGAAAATCACATTTTTTCACACTACCGGGGTCAGGAAAATTGGTTTTTTTTCACACTCCCGGGGTCAAGAAAATCACATTTTTTCACACTCCCGGGGTAAGGAGATTCTGATTTTTTCACACTCCCGGGGTCAAGAAAATTGCCTTTTTCAGACTCCCGGGGTCAGGAAAATCAGATTTTTTCACACTCCCGGGGTCAGGAAAATTGGGTTTTTTTCACACTCCCGGGGTCAGGAAAATTGGATTTTTTCACACTCCCGGGGTCAGGAGAATTTAATTTTTTTCAGAATCCCGGGGTCAAGAAAATCACATTTTTTCACACTACCGGGGTCAGGAAAATTGGTTTTTTTTCACACTCCCGGGGTCAAGAAAATCACATTTTTTCACACTCCTGGGGTCAGGAGATTCTGATTTTTTTCACACTCCTGGGGTCAAGAAAATCACATTTTTTCACACTCCCGGGGTCAGGAATTTCTGATTTTTTTCACACTCCCGGGGTCAGGAAATTCTGATTTTTTCACACTCCCGGTGTTAGGAAAATCACATTTTTCACACTCCCGGAGTCAGGAAAATTGGATTTTTTTCACACTCCCGGGGTCAGGAAAATTGGGTTTTTTTCACACTCCCGGGGTCAAGAAAATCACATTTTTTCAAATTCCCGGGGTCAGGAGATTCTGATTTTTTTCACACTCCCGGGGTCAAGAAAATCACATTTTTTCAAAATACCGGGGTCACGAAAATTTGATTATTTCATACTCCCGGAGTCAGGAAAATTGTGTTTCTTTCTCGCTCCCGGGGTCAAGAAAATCACATTTTTTCACACTCCCGGGGTCAGAAGATTCTGATTTTTTTCACACTCCCGGGGTCAAGAAAATCACATTTGTTCACACTCCCGGGGTCAGGAAATTCTGATTTTTTTCACACTCCCGGTGTTAGGAAAATCCTATTTTTCACACTCCCGGGGTCAGGAAAATTGGATATTTTCATACTCCCGGGGTCAGGAAAATCGGATATTTTCATACTCCTGGGGTCACAAAAATCGGATATTTTCACACTCCCGGGGTCAGGAAAATTGGATATTTTCATACTCCCGGGGTCAGGAAAATTGCATTTTTCAGACTCCCGGGGTCAGGAAAATCGAATTTTTCATACTCCCGGGGTCAGGAAAATCAAAAAATTTTCACATTCCCGGTGTTAGGAAAATCACATTTTTCACACTCCCGGGTTCAGGAAAATTGGGTTTTTTTCACACTCCCGGGGTCAAGAAAATCACATTTTTTCACACTCCCATGGTCCGGAGATTCTGATTTTTTCACACTCCCGGTGTCAAGAAAATCACATTTTTTCACACTCCCGGGGTCAGGAATTTCTGATTTTTTTCACACTCCCGGTGTTAGGAAAATCACATTTTTCACACTCCCGGGGTCAAGAAAATCACATTTTTTCACACTCCCAGGGTCAGGAAATTCTGATATTTTTCACACTCCCGGGGTCAGGAAAATCGGATATTTCCACACCCCCGGGGTCAGGGAAATCAGCTTTTTTTCACACTCCTGGGGTCAGGAAAATTGGATTTATTTCACACTCCCGGGGTCAAGAAAATCACATTTTTTCACACTCCCGGGGTCAGGAGAATTTAATTTTTTTCACACTCCCGGGGTCAAGAAAATCACATTTTTTCACACTCCCGGGGTCAGGAAATTCTGATATTTTTCACACTCCCGGGGTCAGGAAAATCGGATATTTTCACACTCCCGGAGTCAGGAAAATCAGATTTTTTTTCATACTCCCGGGGTCAGGACAATCACATTTTTTCACACTCCCTGGGTCAGGCAATTCTGATTTTTTTCACACTCACGGTGTTAGGAAAAGCACATTTTTCACACTCCTGGGGTCAGGAAAATTGGATTTTTTCACAATCCCGGGGTCAGGAGAATTTAATTTTTTTCACACTCCCGGGGTCAAGAAAATCACATTTTTTCACACTCCCGGGGTCAGGAAATTCTGATATTTTTCACACTCCCGGGGTCAGGAAAATCGGATATTTTCACACCCCCGGGGTCAGGAAAATCAGATTTTTTTCACACTCCCGGGTTCAGGAAAATTGGATATTTTCATACTCCCGGGGTCAGGAAAATCGGATATTTTCACACTCCCGGGGTCAGGAAAATTGGATATTTTCATTCTCCCGGAGTCAGGAAAATTGCATTTTTTTCAGACTCCCGGGGTCAGGAAAATTGCATTTTTCATACTCCCGGGGTCAGGAAAATCAAAAAATTTTCACATTCACGGTGTTAGGAAAATCACATTTTTCACACTCCCGGGGTCAGGAAAATTGGGTTTTTTTCACACTCCCGGGGTCAAGAAAATCACATTTTTACACACTCCCGGGGTCAGGAAATTCTGATTTCTTTCACACTCCCGGGGTCAAGAAAATCACATTTTTCACACTCCCGGGGTCAGGAAATTCTGATTTTTCACACTCCCGGGGTCAGGAAAATTGGATTTTTTCACACTCCCAGGGTCAGGAGAATTTAATTTTTTTCACACTCCCGGGGTCAAGAAAATCACATGTTTTCACACTCCCAGGGTCAGGAAATTCTGATATTTTTCACACTCCCGGGCCAGGAAAATCGGATATTTTCACACCCCCGGGGTCAGGAAAATCAGATTTTTTTCAAACTCCCAGGGTCAGGAAAATTGGATTTTTTTCACTCTCCCGGTGTTAGGAAAATTGGATATTTTCATACTCCCGGGGTCAGGAAAATTCCATTTTTCAGACTCCCGGGGTCAGGAAAATTGGATTTTTTTAACACTCCCGGGGTCAGGAAAATTGAGTTTTTTTTCACACTCCCGGGGTCAATAAATCACATTTTTTCACACTCCCGGGGTAAGGAGATTCTGATTTTTTCACACTCCCGGGGTCAGGAAAATTGTATTTTTTCACACTCCCGGGGTCAGGAGAATTTAATTTTTTTCAGAATCCCGGGGTCAAGAAAATCACATTTTTTCACACTACTGGGGTCAGGAAAATTGGTTTTTTTCACACTCCCGGGGTCAAGAAAATCACATTTTTTCACACTCCCGGGGTCAGGAAATTCTAATTTTTTCACACTCCCGGTGTTAGGAAAATCACATTTTTCACACTCCCGGGGTCAGGAAAATTGGATTTTTTCACACTCCCGGGGTCAGGATAATTTAATTTTTTTCACACTCCCGGGGTCAAGAAAATCACATTTTTTCATACTCCCGGGGTCAGGAAAATCGGATATTTTCACACTCCCGGGGTCAAGAAAATTGGATATTTTCATACTCCCGGAGTCAGGAAAATTGCATTTTTCAGTCCCGGGGTCAGGAAAATCGCATTTTTCATACTCCCGGGGTCAGGAAAATCAAAAATTTTTCACATTCCCACTGTTAGGAAAATCAATTTTTCACACTCCCGGGGTCAGGAAAATTGGGTTTTTCTCACACTCCCGGGGTCAACAAAATCACATTTTTTCACACTCCCGGGGTCAGGAGATTCTGATTTTTTCACACTCCCGGGGTCAAGAAAATCACATTTTTTCACACTCCCGGGGTCAGGAAATTCTAATTTTTTCCCACACTCCTGGTGTTAGGAAAATCACATTTTTCACATTCCCGGGGTCAGAAAAATTGGATTTTTTCACACTCCCGGGGTCAGGAAAATTGGATTTTTTTTACACTCCCAGGGTCAGGAAAATTGGGTTTTTTTCACACTCCCGGGGTCAGGAAAATTGCATTTTTTCACACTCCCGGGGTCAGGAAAATTTAATTTTTTTCATACTCCCGGTGTTAGGAAAATCACATTTTTCACACTCCCGGGGTCAGGAAAATTGGATTTTTTCACACTCCCGGGGTCAGGAGAATTTAATTTTTTTCACACTCCCGGGGTCAAGAAAATCACATTTTTTCACACTCCTGGGGTCAGGAAATTCTGATATTTTTCATACTCCCGGGGTCAGGAAAATTGGATTTTTTTCACACTCCCGGTGTGAGGAAAATTGGATATTTTCATTCTCCCAGGGTCAGGAAAATTGCATTTTTCAGACTCCCGGGGTCAGGAAAATCGCATTTTTCATACTCCCGGGGTCAGTAAAATCCAAAATTTTTCACATTCCCGGTGTTAGGAAAATCACATTTTTCACACTCCCGGGGTCAGGAAAAGTGGGGTTTTTTCACACTCCCGGGGTCAAGAAAATCACATTTTTTCACACTCCCGGGGTCAGGAGATTCTGAATTTTTTCACACTCCCGGGGTCAAGAAAATCACATTTTTTCACACTCCCGGGGTCAGGAAATTCTAATTTTTTTCACACTCCCGGTATTTGGAAAATCACATTTTTCACACTCCCGGGGTCAGAAAAATTGGATTTTTTCACACTCCCGGGGTCAGGAGAATTTAATTTTTTTCACACTCCCGGGGTCAAGAAAACCACATTTTATCACACTCCCGGGGTCAGGAAAATTGGATTTTTTTAACACTCCCGGGGTCAGGAAAATTGGATTTTTTTCACACTCCCTGGGTCAGGAAAATCAGATTTTTTTCATACTCCCGGGGTCAGGAAAAATCATATTGTTTCACACTCACAGGATCAGGAAATTCTGATTTTTATCACACTCCCGGTGTTAGGAAAATCACATATTTCACACTCCCGGGGTCAGGAAAATTGGATTTTTTCACACTCCTGGGGTCAGGAGAATTTAATTTTTTTTCACACTCCCGGGGTCAAGAAAATTATATTTTTTCACAGTCCTGGGATCAGGAAATTCTGATATTTTTCACACTCCCGGGGTCAGGAAAATCGGATATTTTCACACTCCCGGGGTCAGGAAAATTCCATTTTTCAGACTCCCGGGGTCAGGAAAATTGGATTTTTTTAACACTCCCGGGGTCAGGAAAATTGGATTTTTTTCACACTCCCAGGGTCAGGAAAATTGGGTTTTTTTCACACTCCCGGGGTCAATAAATCACATTTTTTCACACTCCCGGGGTAAGGAGATTCTGATTTTTTCACCCTCCCGGGGTCAAGAAAATTGCCTTTTTCAGACTCCCGGGGTCAGGAAAATCAGATTTTTTCACACTCCCGGGGTCAGGAAAATTGGATTTTTTCACACTCCCGGGGTCAGGAGAATTTAATTTTTTTCAGAATCCCGGGGTCAAGAAAATCACATTTTTTCACACTACCGGGGTCAGGAAAATTGGTTTTTTTTCACACTCCCGGGGTCAAGAAAATCACATTTTTTCACACTCCTGGGGTCAGGAGATTCTGATTTTTTTCACACTCCCGGGGTCAAGAAAATCACATTTTTTCACACTCCCGGGATCAGGAAATTCTGATTTTTTCACACTCCCGGGGTCAGGAGATTCTGATTTTTTTCACACTCCCAGGGTCAAGAAAATCACATTTTTTCACACTCCCGGGGTCAGGAAATTCTAATTTTTTCACACTCCCGGTGTTAGGAAAATCACATTTTTCACACTCCCGGGGTCAGGAAAATTGGATTTTTTCACACTCCCGGGGTCAGGATAATTTAATTTTTTTCACACTCCCGGGGTCAAGAAAATCACATTTTTTCATACTCCCGGGGTCAGGAAAATCGGATATTTTCACACTCCCGGGGTCAAGAAAATTGGATATTTTCATACTCCCGGAGTCAGGAAAATCGCATTTTTCATACTCCCAGGGTCAGGAAAATCAAAAATTTTTCACATTCCCGCTGTTAGGAAAATCAATTTTTCACACTCCCGGGGTCAGGAAAATTGGGTTTTTCTCACACTCCCGGGGTCAACAAAATCACATTTTTTCACACTCCCGGGGTCAGGAGATTCTGATTTTTTCACACTCCCGGGGTCAAGAAAATCACATTTTTTAACACTCCCGGGGTCAGGAAATTCTAATTTTTTCTCACACTCCTGGTGTTAGGAAAATCACATTTTTCACATTCCCGGGGTCAGAAAAATTGGATTTTTTCACACTCCCGGGGTCAAGAAAATTGCCTTTTTCAGACTCCCGGGGTCAGGAAAATCAGATTTTTTCACACTCCCGGGGTCAGGAAAATTGGATTTTTTCACACTCCCGGGGTCAGGAGAATTTAATTTTTTTCAGAATCCCGGGGTCAAGAAAATCACATTTTTTCACACTACCGGGGTCAGGAAAATTGGTTTTTTTTCACACTCCCGGGGTCAAGAAAATCACATTTTTTCACACTCCCGGGGTAAGGAGATTCTGATTTTTTCACACTCCCGGGGTCAAGAAAATTGCCTTTTTCAGACTCCCGGGGTCAGGAAAATCAGATTTTTTCACACTCCCGGGGTCAGGAAAATTGGGTTTTTTTCACACTCCCGGGGTCAGGAAAATTGGATTTTTTCACACTCCCGGGGTCAGGAGAATTTAATTTTTTTCAGAATCCCGGGGTCAAGAAAATCACATTTTTTCACACTACCGGGGTCAGGAAAATTGGTTTTTTTTCACACTCCCGGGGTCAAGAAAATCACATTTTTTCACACTCCTGGGGTCAGGAGATTCTGATTTTTTTCACACTCCTGGGGTCAAGAAAATCACATTTTTTCACACTCCCGGGGTCAGGAATTTCTGATTTTTTTCACACTCCCGGGGTCAGGAAATTCTGATTTTTTCACACTCCCGGTGTTAGGAAAATCACATTTTTCACACTCCCGGAGTCAGGAAAATTGGATTTTTTTCACACTCCCGGGGTCAGGAAAATTGCATTTTTTCACACTCCCGGGGTCAGGAAAATTTAATTTTTTTCATACTCCCGGTGTTAGGAAAATCACATTTTTCACACTCCCGGGGTCAGGAAAATTGGATTTTTTCACACTCCCGGGGTCAGGAGAATTTAATTTTTTTCACACTCCCGGGGTCAAGAAAATCACATTTTTTCACACTCCTGGGGTCAGGAAATTCTGATATTTTTCATACTCCCGGGGTCAGGAAAATTGGATTTTTTTCACACTCCCGGTGTGAGGAAAATTGGATATTTTCATTCTCCCAGGGTCAGGAAAATTGCATTTTTCAGACTCCCGGGGTCAGGAAAATCGCATTTTTCATACTCCCGGGGTCAGTAAAATCCAAAATTTTTCACATTCCCGGTGTTAGGAAAATCACATTTTTCACACTCCCGGGGTCAGGAAAAGTGGGGTTTTTTCACACTCCCGGGGTCAAGAAAATCACATTTTTTCACACTCCCGGGGTCAGGAGATTCTGAATTTTTTCACACTCCCGGGGTCAAGAAAATCACATTTTTTCACACTCCCGGGGTCAGGAAATTCTAATTTTTTTCACACTCCCGGTATTTGGAAAATCACATTTTTCACACTCCCGGGGTCAGAAAAATTGGATTTTTTCACACTCCCGGGGTCAGGAGAATTTAATTTTTTTCACACTCCCAGGGTCAAGAAAACCACATTTTATCACACTCCCGGGGTCAGGAAAATTGGATTTTTTTAACACTCCCGGGGTCAGGAAAATTGGATTTTTTTCACACTCCCTGGGTCAGGAAAATCAGATTTTTTTCATACTCCCGGGGTCAGGAAAAATCATATTGTTTCACACTCACAGGATCAGGAAATTCTGATTTTTTTCACACTCCCGGTGTTAGGAAAATCACATATTTCACACTCCCGGGGTCAGGAAAATTGGATTTTTTCACACTCCTGGGGTCAGGAGAATTTAATTTTTTTTCACACTCCCGGGGTCAAGAAAATTATATTTTTTCACAGTCCTGGGATCAGGAAATTCTGATATTTTTCACACTCCCGGGGTCAGGAAAATCGGATATTTTCACACTCCCGGGGTCAGGAAAATTCCATTTTTCAGACTCCCGGGGTCAGGAAAATTGGATTTTTTTAACACTCCCGGGGTCAGGAAAATTGGATTTTTTTCACACTCCCAGGGTCAGGAAAATTGGGTTTTTTTCACACTCCCGGGGTCAATAAATCACATTTTTTCACACTCCCGGGGTAAGGAGATTCTGATTTTTTCACACTCCCGGGGTCAAGAAAATTGCCTTTTTCAGACTCCCGGGGTCAGGAAAATCAGATTTTTTCACACTCCCGGGGTCAGGAAAATTGGATTTTTTCACACTCCCGGGGTCAGGAGAATTTAATTTTTTTCAGAATCCCAGGGTCAAGAAAATCACATTTTTTCACACTACCGGGGTCAGGAAAATTGGTTTTTTTTCACACTCCCGGGGTCAAGAAAATCACATTTTTTCACACTCCTGGGGTCAGGAGATTCTGATTTTTTTCACACTCCCGGGGTCAAGAAAATCACATTTTTTCACACTCCCGGGATCAGGAAATTCTGATCTTTTCACACTCCCGGGGTCAGGAGATTCTGATTTTTTTCACACTCCCAGGGTCAAGAAAATCACATTTTTTCACACTCCCGGGGTCAGGAAATTCTAATTTTTTCACACTCCCGGTGTTAGGAAAATCACATTTTTCACACTCCCGGGGTCAGGAAAATTGGATTTTTTCACACTCCCGGGGTCAGGATAATTTAATTTTTTTCACACTCCCGGGGTCAAGAAAATCACATTTTTTCATACTCCCGGGGTCAGGAAAATCGGATATTTTCACACTCCCGGGGTCAAGAAAATTGGATATTTTCATACTCCCGGAGTCAGGAAAATCGCATTTTTCATACTCCCAGGGTCAGGAAAATCAAAAATTTTTCACATTCCCGCTGTTAGGAAAATCAATTTTTCACACTCCCGGGGTCAGGAAAATTGGGTTTTTCTCACACTCCCGGGGTCAACAAAATCACATTTTTTCACACTCCCGGGGTCAGGAGATTCTGATTTTTTCACACTCCCGGGGTCAAGAAAATCACATTTTTTCACACTCCCGGGGTCAGGAAATTCTAATTTTTTCCCACACTCCTGGTGTTAGGAAAATCACATTTTTCACATTCCCGGGGTCAGAAAAATTGGATTTTTTCACACTCCCGGGGTCAAGAAAATTGCCTTTTTCAGACTCCCGGGGTCAGGAAAATCAGATTTTTTCACACTCCCGGGGTCAGGAAAATTGGATTTTTTCACACTCCCGGGGTCAGGAGAATTTAATTTTTTTCAGAATCCCGGGGTCAAGAAAATCACATTTTTTCACACTACCGGGGTCAGGAAAATTGGTTTTTTTTCACACTCCCGGGGTCAAGAAAATCACATTTTTTCACACTCCTGGGGTCAGGAGATTCTGATTTTTTTCACACTCCCGGGGTCAAGAAAATCACATTTTTTCACACTCCCGGGATCAGGAAATTCTGATTTTTTCACACTCCCGGGGTCAGGAGATTCTGATTTTTTTCACACTCCCAGGGTCAAGAAAATCACATTTTTTCACACTCCCGGGGTCAGGAAATTCTAATTTTTTCACACTCCCGGTGTTAGGAAAATCACATTTTTCACACTCCCGGGGTCAGGAAAATTGGATTTTTTCACACTCCCGGGGTCAGGATAATTTAATTTTTTTCACACTCCCGGGGTCAAGAAAATCACATTTTTTCATACTCCCGGGGTCAGGAAAATCGGATATTTTCACACTCCCGGGGTCAAGAAAATTGGATATTTTCATACTCCCGGAGTCAGGAAAATCGCATTTTTCATACTCCCAGGGTCAGGAAAATCAAAAAATTTTCACATTCCCGCTGTTAGGAAAATCAATTTTTCACACTCCCGGGGTCAGGAAAATTGGGTTTTTCTCACACTCCCGGGGTCAACAAAATCACATTTTTTCACACTCCCGGGGTCAGGAGATTCTGATTTTTTCACACTCCCGGGGTCAAGAAAATCACATTTTTTCACACTCCCGGGGTCAGGAAATTCTAATTTTTTCCCACACTCCTGGTGTTAGGAAAATCACATTTTTCACATTCCCGGGGTCAGAAAAATTGGATTTTTTTCACACTCCCGGGGTCAGGAGAATTTAATTTTTTTCAGACTCCTGGGGTCAAGAAAATCACATTTTTTCACACTCCCGGGATCAGGAAAATTGGATTTTTTTTACACTCCCGGGGTCAGGAAAATTGGATTTTTTTCACACTCCCAGGGTCAGGAAAATTGGGTTTTTTTCACACTCCCGGGGTCAAGAAAATCACATTTTTTCACACTCCCGGGGTCAGGAGAATTTAATTTTTTTCAGAATCCCGGGGTCAAGAAAATCACATTTTTTCACACTACCGGGGTCAGGAAAATTGGTTTTTTTTCACACTCCCGGGGTCAAGAAAATCACATTTTTTCACACTCCTGGGGTCAGGAGATTCTGATTTTTTTCACACTCCTGGGGTCAAGAAAATCACATTTTTTCACACTCCCGGGGTCAGGAATTTCTGATTTTTTTCACACTCCCGGGGTCAGGAAATTCTGATTTTTTCACACTCCCGGTGTTAGGAAAATCACATTTTTCACACTCCCGGAGTCAGGAAAATTGGATTTTTTTCACACTCCCGGGGTCAGGAAAATTGCATTTTTTCACACTCCCGGGGTCAGGAAAATTTAATTTTTTTCATACTCCCGGTGTTAGGAAAATCACATTTTTCACACTCCCGGGGTCAGGAAAATTGGATTTTTTCACACTCCCGGGGTCAGGAGAATTTAATTTTTTTCACACTCCCGGGGTCAAGAAAATCACATTTTTTCACACTCCTGGGGTCAGGAAATTCTGATATTTTTCATACTCCCGGGGTCAGGAAAATTGGATTTTTTTCACACTCCCGGTGTGAGGAAAATTGGATATTTTCATTCTCCCAGGGTCAGGAAAATTGCATTTTTCAGACTCCCGGGGTCAGGAAAATCGCATTTTTCATACTCCCGGGGTCAGTAAAATCCAAAATTTTTCACATTCCCGGTGTTAGGAAAATCACATTTTTCACACTCCCGGGGTCAGGAAAAGTGGGGTTTTTTCACACTCCCGGGGTCAAGAAAATCACATTTTTTCACACTCCCGGGGTCAGGAGATTCTGAATTTTTTCACACTCCCGGGGTCAAGAAAATCACATTTTTTCACACTCCCGGGGTCAGGAAATTCTAATTTTTTTCACACTCCCGGTATTTGGAAAATCACATTTTTCACACTCCCGGGGTCAGAAAAATTGGATTTTTTCACACTCCCGGGGTCAGGAGAATTTAATTTTTTTCACACTCCCAGGGTCAAGAAAACCACATTTTATCACACTCCCGGGGTCAGGAAAATTGGATTTTTTTAACACTCCCGGGGTCAGGAAAATTGGATTTTTTTCACACTCCCTGGGTCAGGAAAATCAGATTTTTTTCATAATCCCGGGGTCAGGAAAAATCATATTGTTTCACACTCACAGGATCAGGAAATTCTGATTTTTTTCACACTCCCGGTGTTAGGAAAATCACATATTTCACACTCCCGGGGTCAGGAAAATTGGATTTTTTCACACTCCTGGGGTCAGGAGAATTTAATTTTTTTTCACACTCCCGGGGTCAAGAAAATTATATTTTTTCACAGTCCTGGGATCAGGAAATTCTGATATTTTTCACACTCCCGGGGTCAGGAAAATCGGATATTTTCACACTCCCGGGGTCAGGAAAATTCCATTTTTCAGACTCCCGGGGTCAGGAAAATTGGATTTTTTTAACACTCCCGGGGTCAGGAAAATTGGATTTTTTTCACACTCCCAGGGTCAGGAAAATTGGGTTTTTTTCACACTCCCGGGGTCAATAAATCACATTTTTTCACACTCCCGGGGTAAGGAGATTCTGATTTTTTCACACTCCCGGGGTCAAGAAAATTGCCTTTTTCAGACTCCCGGGGTCAGGAAAATCAGATTTTTTCACACTCCCGGGGTCAGGAAAATTGGATTTTTTCACACTCCCGGGGTCAGGAGAATTTAATTTTTTTCAGAATCCCAGGGTCAAGAAAATCACATTTTTTCACACTACCGGGGTCAGGAAAATTGGTTTTTTTTCACACTCCCGGGGTCAAGAAAATCACATTTTTTCACACTCCTGGGGTCAGGAGATTCTGATTTTTTTCACACTCCCGGGGTCAAGAAAATCACATTTTTTCACACTCCCGGGATCAGGAAATTCTGATTTTTTCACACTCCCGGGGTCAGGAGATTCTGATTTTTTTCACACTCCCAGGGTCAAGAAAATCACATTTTTTCACACTCCCGGGGTCAGGAAATTCTAATTTTTTCACACTCCCGGTGTTAGGAAAATCACATTTTTCACACTCCCGGGGTCAGGAAAATTGGATTTTTTCACACTCCCGGGGTCAGGATAATTTAATTTTTTTCACACTCCCGGGGTCAAGAAAATCACATTTTTTCATACTCCCGGGGTCAGGAAAATCGGATATTTTCACACTCCCGGGGTCAAGAAAATTGGATATTTTCATACTCCCGGAGTCAGGAAAATCGCATTTTTCATACTCCCAGGGTCAGGAAAATCAAAAATTTTTCACATTCCCGCTGTTAGGAAAATCAATTTTTCACACTCCCGGGGTCAGGAAAATTGGGTTTTTCTCACACTCCCGGGGTCAACAAAATCACATTTTTTCACACTCCCGGGGTCAGGAGATTCTGATTTTTTCACACTCCCGGGGTCAAGAAAATCACATTTTTTCACACTCCCGGGGTCAGGAAATTCTAATTTTTTCCCACACTCCTGGTGTTAGGAAAATCACATTTTTCACATTCCCGGGGTCAGAAAAATTGGATTTTTTCACACTCCCGGGGTCAAGAAAATTGCCTTTTTCAGACTCCCGGGGTCAGGAAAATCAGATTTTTTCACACTCCCGGGGTCAGGAAAATTGGATTTTTTCACACTCCCGGGGTCAGGAGAATTTAATTTTTTTCAGAATCCCGGGGTCAAGAAAATCACATTTTTTCACACTACCGGGGTCAGGAAAATTGGTTTTTTTTCACACTCCCGGGGTCAAGAAAATCACATTTTTTCACACTCCTGGGGTCAGGAGATTCTGATTTTTTTCACACTCCCGGGGTCAAGAAAATCACATTTTTTCACACTCCCGGGATCAGGAAATTCTGATTTTTTCACACTCCCGGGGTCAGGAGATTCTGATTTTTTTCACACTCCCAGGGTCAAGAAAATCACATTTTTTCACACTCCCGGGGTCAGGAAATTCTAATTTTTTCACACTCCCGGTGTTAGGAAAATCACATTTTTCACACTCCCGGGGTCAGGAAAATTGGATTTTTTCACACTCCCGGGGTCAGGATAATTTAATTTTTTTCACACTCCCGGGGTCAAGAAAATCACATTTTTTCATACTCCCGGGGTCAGGAAAATCGGATATTTTCACACTCCCGGGGTCAAGAAAATTGGATATTTTCATACTCCCGGAGTCAGGAAAATCGCATTTTTCATACTCCCAGGGTCAGGAAAATCAAAAAATTTTCACATTCCCGCTGTTAGGAAAATCAATTTTTCACACTCCCGGGGTCAGGAAAATTGGGTTTTTCTCACACTCCCGGGGTCAACAAAATCACATTTTTTCACACTCCCGGGGTCAGGAGATTCTGATTTTTTCACACTCCCGGGGTCAAGAAAATCACATTTTTTCACACTCCCGGGGTCAGGAAATTCTAATTTTTTCCCACACTCCTGGTGTTAGGAAAATCACATTTTTCACATTCCCGGGGTCAGAAAAATTGGATTTTTTCACACTCCCGGGGTCAGGAGAATTTAATTTTTTTCAGACTCCTGGGGTCAAGAAAATCACATTTTTTCACACTCCCGGGATCAGGAAAATTGGATTTTTTTTACACTCCCGGGGTCAGGAAAATTGGATTTTTTTCACACTCCCAGGGTCAGGAAAATTGGGTTTTTTTCACACTCCCGGGGTCAAGAAAATCACATTTTTTCACACTCCTGGGGTCAGGAGATTCTGATTTTTTTCACACTCCCGGGGTCAAGAAAATCACATTTTTTCACACTCCCGGGGTCAGGAATTTCTGATTTTTTTCACACTCCCGGGGTCAGGAAATTCTGATTTTTTCACACTCCCGGTGTTAGGAAAATCACATTTTTCACACTCCCGGAGTCAGGAAAATTGGATTTTTTTCACACTCCCGGGGTCAGGAAAATTGCATTTTTTCACACTCCCGGGGTCAGGAAAATTTAATTTTTTTCATACTCCCGGTGTTAGGAAAATCACATTTTTCACACTCCCGGGGTCAGGAAAATTGGATTTTTTCACACTCCCGGGGTCAGGAGAATTTAATTTTTTTCACACTCCCGGGGTCAAGAAAATCACATTTTTTCACACTCCTGGGGTCAGGAAATTCTGATATTTTTCATACTCCCGGGGACAGGAAAATTGCATTTTTTTCACACTCCCAGTGTGAGGAAAATTGGATATTTTCATTCTCCCAGGGTCAGGAAAATTGCATTTTTCAGACTCCCGGGGTCAGGAAAATCGCATTTTTCATACTCCCGGGGTCAGTAAAATCCAAAATTTTTCACATTCCCGGTGTTAGGAAAATCACATTTTTCACACTCCCGGGGTCAGGAAAAGTGGGGTTTTTTCACACTCCCGGGGTCAAAAAAATCACATTTTTTCACACTCCCGGGGTCAGGAGATTCTGAATTTTTTCACACTCCCGGGGTCAGGAGAATTTAATTTTTTTCACACTCCCGGGGTCAAGAAAACCACATTTTATCACACTCCCGGGGTCAGGAAAATTGGATTTTTTTAACACTCCCGGGGTCAGGAAAATTGGATTTTTTTCACACTACCTGGGTCAGGAAAAATCACATTGTTTCACACTCACAGGATCAGGAAATTCTGATTTTTTTCACACTCCCGGTGTTAGGAAAATCACATATTTCACACTCCCGGGGTCAGGAAAATTGGATTTTTTCACACTCCTGGGGTCAGGAAATTCTGATATTTTTCATACTCCCGGGGACAGGAAAATTGCATTTTTTTCACACTCCCGGTGTGAGGAAAATTGGATATTTTCATTCTCCCAGGGTCAGGAAAATTGCATTTTTCAGACTCCCGGGGTCAGGAAAATCGCATTTTTCATACTCCTGGGGTCTGTAAAATCCAAAATTTTTCACATTCCCGGTGTTAGGAAAATCACATTTTTTCACACTCCCAGGGTCAGGAGATTCTGAATTTTTTCACACTCCCGGGGTCAGGAGAATTTAATTTTTTTCACACTCCCGGGGTCAAGAAAACCACATTTTATCACACTCCCGGGGTCAGGAAAATTGGATTTTTTTCACACTCCCGGGGTCAAGAAAATCACATTTTTTCACACTCCTGGGGTCAGGAGATTCAGATTTTTTTCACACACCCGGGGTCAAGAAAATCACATTTTTTCACACTCCCGGGATCAGGAAATTCTGATTTTTTCACACTCCCGGGGTCAGGAGATTCTGATTTTTTTCACACTCCCAGGGTCAAGAAAATCACATTTTTTCACACTCCCGGGGTCAGGAAATTCTAATTTTTTCACACTCCCGGTGTTAGGAAAATCACATTTTTCACACTCCCGGGGTCAGGAAAATTGGATATTTTCACACTCCCGGGGTCAGGATAATTTAATTTTTTTCACACTCCCGGGGTCAAGAAAATCACATTTTTTCATACTCCCGGGGTCAGGAAAATCGGATATTTTCACACTCCCGGGGTCAAGAAAATTGGATATTTTCATACTCCCGGAGTCAGGAAAATTGCATTTTTCAGTCCCGGGGTCAGGAAAATCGCATTTTTCATACTCCCAGGGTCAGGAAAATCAAAAATTTTTCACATTCCCGCTGTTAGGAAAATCAATTTTTCACACTCCCGGGGTCAGGAAAATTGGGTTTTTCTCACACTCCCGGGGTCAACAAAATCACATTTTTTCACACTCCCGGGGTCAGGAGATTCTGATTTTTTCACACTCCCGGGGTCAAGAAAATCACATTTTTTCACACTCCCGGGGTCAGGAAATTCTAATTTTTTCCCACACTCCTGGTGTTAGGAAAATCACATTTTTCACATTCCCGGGGTCAGAAAAATTGGATTTTTTCACACTCCCGGGGTCAGGAGAATTTAATTTTTTTCAGACTCCTGGGGTCAAGAAAATCACATTTTTTCACACTCCCGGGATCAGGAAAATTGGATTTTTTTTACACTCCCGGGGTCAGGAAAAATTGGATTTTTTTCACACTCCCAGGGTCAGGAAAATTGGGTTTTTTTCACACTCCCGGGGTCAAGAAAATTACATTTTTTCACACTCCTGGGGTCAGGAGATTCTGATTTTTTTCACACTCCCGGGGTCAAGAAAATCACATTTTTTCACACTCCCGGGGTCAGGAATTTCTGATTTTTTTCACACTCCCGGGGTCAGGAAATTCTGATTTTTTCACACTCCCGGTGTTAGGAAAATCACATTTTTCACACTCCCGGAGTCAGGAAAATTGGATTTTTTTCACACTCCCGGGGTCAGGAAAATTGCATTTTTTCACACTCCCGGGGTCAGGAAAATTTAATTTTTTTCATACTCCCGGTGTTAGGAAAATCACATTTTTCACACTCCCGGGGTCAGGAAAATTGGATTTTTTCACACTCCCGGGGTCAGGAGAATTTAATTTTTTTCACACTCCCGGGGTCAAGAAAATCACATTTTTTCACACTCCTGGGGTCAGGAAATTCTGATATTTTTCATACTCCCGGGGACAGGAAAATTGCATTTTTTTCACACTCCCGGTGTGAGGAAAATTGGATATTTTCATTCTCCCAGGGTCAGGAAAATTGCATTTTTCAGACTCCCGGGGTCAGGAAAATCGCATTTTTCATACTCCCGGGGTCAGTAAAATCCAAAATTTTTCACATTCCTGGTGTTAGGAAAATCACATTTTTCACACTCCCGGGGTCAGGAAAAGTGGGGTTTTTTCACACTCCCGGGGTCAAGAAAATCACATTTTTTCACACTCCCGGGGTCAGGAGATTCTGAATTTTTTCACACTCCCGGGGTCAGGAGAATTTAATTTTTTTCACACTCCCGGGGTCAAGAAAACCACATTTTATCACACTCCCGGGGTCAGGAAAATTGGATTTTTTTAACACTCCCGGGGTCAGGAAAATTGGATTTTTTTCACACTCCCTGGGTCAGGAAAATCAGATTTTTTTTCATACTCCCGGGGTCAGGAAAAATCACATTGTTTCACACTCACAGGATCAGGAAATTCTGATTTTTTTCACACTCCCGGTGTTAGGAAAATCACATATTTCACACTCCCGGGGTCAGGAAAATTGGATTTTTTCACACTCCTGGGGTCAGGAGAATTTAATTTTTTTTCACACTCCCGGGGTCAAGAAAATTATATTTTTTCACACTCCTGGGATCAGGAAATTCTGATATTTTTCACACTCCCGGGGTCAGGAAAATCGGATATTTTCACACTCCCAGGGTCAGGAAAATCAGATTTTTTTTCACACTCCCGGGGTCAGGAAAATTGGATATTTTCATACTCCCGGGGTCAGGAAAATCGGATATTTTCACACTCCCGGGGTCAGGAAGATTGGATATTTTCATACTCCCGGAGTCAGGAAAATTGCATTTTTTTCAGACTCCCGGGGTCAGGAAAATTGCATTTTTCATACTCCCGGGGTCAGGAAAATCAAAAAATTTTCACATTCACGGTGTTAGGAAAATCACATTTTTCACACTCCCGGGGTCAGGAAAATTGGGTTTTTTTCACACTCCCGGGGTCAAGAAAATCACATTTTTACACATTCCCGGGGTCAGGAGATTCTGATTTCTTTCACACTCCCGGGGTCAAGAAAATCACATTTTTTCACCCTCCCGGGGTCAGGAAATTCTGATTTTTCACACTCCCGGGGTCAGGAAAATTGGATTTTTTCACACTCCCAGGGTCAGGAGAATTTAATTTTTTTCACACTCCCGGGGTCAAGAAAATCATATGTTCTCACACTCCCAGGGTCAGGAAATTCTGATATTTTTCACACTCCCGGGGTCAGGAAAATCGGATATTTTCACACCCCCGGGGTCAGGAAAATCAGATTTTTTTCAAACTCCCAGGGTCAGGAAAATTGGATTTTTTTCACTCTCCCGGTGTTAGGAAAATTGGATATTTTCATACTCCCGGGGTCAGGAAAATTCCATTTTTCAGACTCCCGGGGTCAGGAAAATTGGATTTTTTTAACACTCCCGGGGTCAGGAAAATTGGATTTTTTTCACACTCCCAGGGTCAGGAAAATTGGGTTTTTTCACACTCCCGGGGTCAAGAAAATCACATTTTTTCACACTCCCGGGGTAAGGAGATTCTGATTTTTTCACACTCCCGGAGTCAAGAAAATTGCCTTTTTCAGACTCCCGGGGTCAGGAAAATCAGATTTTTTCACACTCCCGGGGTCAGGAAAATTGGGTTTTTTTCACACTCCCGGGGTAAAGAAAATCACATTTTTTTCACACTCCCGGGGTCAGGAGATTCTGATTTCTTTCACACTCCCGGGGTCAAGAAAATCACATTTTTTCACACTCCCAGGGTCAGGAAAATCAGATTTTTCACACTCCCGGGGCCAGGAGATTTTAATTTTTTTCACACTCCCGGGGTCAAGAAAATCACATTTTTTCACACTCCCGGGGTCAAGAAAATCATATGTTCTCACACTCCCAGGGTCAGGAAATTCTGATATTTTTCACACTCCCGGGGTCAGGAAAATCGGATATTTTCACACCCCCGGGGTCAGGAAAATCAGATTTTTTTCAAACTCCCAGGGTCAGGAAAATTGGATTTTTTTCACTCTCCCGGTGTTAGGAAAATTGGATATTTTCATACTCCCGGGGTCAGGAAAATTCCATTTTTCAGACTCCCGGGGTCAGGAAAATTGGATTTTTTTAACACTCCCGGGGTCAGGAAAATTGGATTTTTTTCACACTCCCAGGGTCAGGAAAATTGGGTTTTTTCACACTCCCGGGGTCAAGAAAATCACATTTTTTTCACACTCCCGGGGTAAGGAGATTCTGATTTTTTCACACTCCCGGAGTCAAGAAAATTGCCTTTTTCAGACTCCCGGGGTCAGGAAAATCAGATTTTTTCACACTCCCGGGGTCAGGAAAATTGGGTTTTTTTCACACTCCCGGGGTAAAGAAAATCACATTTTTTTCACACTCCCGGGGTCAGGAGATTCTGATTTCTTTCACACTCCCGGGGTCAAGAAAATCACATTTTTTCAAACTCCCTGGGTCAGGAAAATCAGATTTTTCACACTCCCGGGGCCAGGAGATTTTAATTTTTTTCACACTCCCGGGGTCAAGAAAATCACATTTTTTCACACTCCCGGGGTCAGGAAAATTGGGTTTTTTTCACACTCCCGGGGTCAAGAAAATCACATTTTTTCACACTCCCGGGGTCAGGAGATTCTGATTTTTTTCACACTCCCGGGGTCAACAAAATCACATTTTTTCACACTCCCGTGGTCAGAAAAATTGAATTTTTTCACACTCCCGGGGACAAGAAAAACACATTTTTTCACACTCCCGGGATCAGGAAAATTGGATTTTTTTTCACACTCCCGGGGTCAGGAAAATTGGGTTTTTTTCACACTCCCGGGGTCAAGAAAATCACATTTTTTCAAATTCCCGGGGTCAGGAGATTCTGATTTTTTTCACACTCCCGGGGTCAAGAAAATCACATTTTTTCAAAATACCGGGGTCACGAAAATTTGATTTTTTTTCATACTCCCGGAGTCAGGAAAATTGTGTTTCTTTCTCGCTCCCGGGGTCAAGAAAATCACATTTTTTCACACTCCCGGGGTCAGGAGATTCTGATTTTTTTCACACTCCCGGGGTCAAGAAAATCACATTTGTTCACACTCCCGGGGTCAGGAAATTCTGATTTTTTTCACACTCCCGGTGTTAGGAAAATCCTATTTTTCACACTCCCGGGGTCAGGAAATTTGGATATTTTCATACTCCCGGGGTCAGGAAAATTGCATTTTTCAGACTCCCGGGGTCAGGAAAATCGAATTTTTCATACTCCCGGGGTCAGGAAAATCAAAAAATTTTCACATTCCCGGTGTTAGGAAAATCACATTTTTCACACTCCCGGGTTCAGGAAAATTGGGTTTTTTTCACACTCCCGGGGTCAAGAAAATCACATTTTTTCACACTCCCATGGTCCGGAGATTCTGATTTTTTTCACACTCCCGGTGTCAAGAAAATCACATTTTTTCACACTCCCGGGGTCAGGAATTTCTGATTTTTTTCACACTCCCGGTGTTAGGAAAATCACATTTTTCACCCTCCCGGGGTCAAGAAAATCACATTTTTTCACACTCCCAGGGTCAGGAAATTCTGATATTTTTCACACTCCCGGGGTCAGGAAAATCGGATATTTCCACACCCCCGGGGTCAGGGAAATCAGATTTTTTTCACACTCCCGGGGTCAGGAAAATTGGATTTATTTCACACTCCCGGGGTCAAGAAAATCACATTTTTTCACACTCCCGGGGTCAGGAGAATTTAATTTTTTTCACACTCCCGGGGTCAAGAAAATCACATTTTTTCACACTCCCGGGGTCAGGAAATTCTGATATTTTTCACACTCCCGGGGTCAGGAAAATCGGATATTTTCACACTCCCGGGGTCAGGAAAATCAGATTTTTTTTCATACTCCCGGGGTCAGGACAATCACATTTTTTCACACTCCCTGGGTCAGGAAATTCTGATTTTTTTCACACTCACGGTGTTAGGAAAAGCACATTTTTCACACTCCTGGGGTCAGGAAAATTGGATTTTTTCACAATCCCGGGGTCAGGAGAATTTAATTTTTTTCACACTCCCGGGGTCAAGAAAATCACATTTTTTCACACTCCCGGGGTCAGGAAATTCTGATATTTTTCACACTCCCGGGGTCAGGAAAATCGGATATTTTCACACCCCCGGGGTCAGGAAACTCAGATTTTTTTCATACTCCCGGGGTCAGGAAAATTGGATTTTTTTCACACTCCCGGTGTCAGGAAAATTGGATATTTTCATACTCCCGGGGTCAGGAAAATTGCATTTTTCAGACTCCCGGTGTCAGGAAAATTCGATTTTTTTAACACTCCCGGGGTCAGGAAAATTGGATTTATTTCACACTCCCGGGGTCAGGAAAATCTCATTTTTTCACACTCCCGGGGTCAGGAAATTCTGATTTTTTTCACAGTCCCGGGGTCAGGAGATACTGATTTTTTTCACACTCCCTGGGTCAAGAAAATCACATTTTTTCACACTCCCGGGGTCAGGAAATTCTAATTTTTTTCACACTACCGGTGTTAGGAAAATCACAATTTTCACACTCCCGGGGTCAGAAAAATTGGATTGTTTCACACTCCCAGGGTCAGGAGAATTTAATTTTTTTCACACTCCCGGGATCAGGAAATTCTAATTTTTTTCATACTCCCGGGGTCAGGAAAATCACATTTTTTCACACTCCCTGGGTCAGGAAATTCTGATTTTTTCACACTCACGGTGTTAGGAAAATCACATTTTTCACACTCCCGGGGCCAAGAAAATCACATTTTTCACACTCCCGGGGTTCAGGAAATTCTGATATTTTTCACACTCCCGGGGTCAGGAAAATCGGATATTTTCACACTCCTGGGGTCAGGAAAATCAGATTTTTTTCATACTCTCGGGCTCAGGAAAAATCACATTTTTTCACACTCCCAGGGTCAGGAAATTCTGATTTTTTTCACACTCACGGTGTTAGGAAAATCACATTTTTCACACTCCTGGGGTCAGGAAAATTGGATTTTTTCACACTCCCGGGGTCAGGATAATTTAATTTTTTTCACACTCCCGGGGTCAAGAAAATCACATTTTTTCATACTCCCGGGGTCAGGAAAATCGGATATTTTCACACTCCCGGGGTCAAGAAAATTGGATATTTTCATACTCCCGGAGTCAGGAAAATTGCATTTTTCAGTCCCGGGGTCAGGAAAATCGCATTTTTCATACTCCCGGGGTCAGGAAAATCAAAAAATTTTCACATTCCCGGTGTTAGGAAAATCAATTTTTCACACTCCCGGGGTCAGGAAAATTGGGTTTTTCTCACACTCCCGGGGTCAACAAAATCACATTTTTTCACACTCCCGGGGTCAGGAGATTCTGATTTTTTCACACTCCCGGGGTCAAGAAAATCACATTTTTTCACACTCCCCGGGTCAGGAAATTCTAATTTTTCCCACACTCCTGGTGTTAGGAAAATCACATTTTTCACATTCCCGGGGTCAGAAAAATTGGATTTTTTCACACTCCCGGGGTCAGGAGAATTTAATTTTTTTCAGACTCCTGGGGTCAAGAAAATCACATTTTTTCACACTCCCGGGATCAGGAAAATTGGATTTTTTTTACACTTCCGGGGTCAGGAAAATTGGATTTTTTTCACACTCCCAGGGTCAGGAAAATTGGGTTTTTTCACACTCCCGGGGTCAAGAAAATCACATTTTTTCACACTCCTGGGGTCAGGAGATTCTGATTTTTTTCACACTCCCGGGGTCAAGAAAATCACATTTTTTCACACTCCCGGGGTAAGGAATTTCTGATTTTTTTCACACTCCCGGGGTCAAGAAGATCACATTTTTTCACACTCCCGGGGTCAGGAAATTCTAATTTTTTTCACACTCCCGGTGTTAGGAAAATCACATTTTTCACACTCCCGGAGTCAGGAAAATTGGATTTTTTTCACACTCCCGGGGTCAGGAAAATTGCATTTTTTCACACTCCCGGGGTCAGGAAAATTTAATTTTTTTTATACTCCCGGTGTTAGGAAAATCACATTTTTCACACTCCCGGGGTCAGGAAAATTGGATTTTTTCACACTCCCAGGGTCAGGAGAATTTAATTTTTTTCACACTCCCGGGGTCAAGAAAATCACATTTTTTCACACTCCTGGGGTCAGGAAATTCTGATATTTTTCATACTCCCGGGGTCAGGAAAATTGGATTTTTTTCACACTCCCGGTGTGAGGAAAATTGGATATTTTCATTCTCCCAGGGTCAGGAAAATTGCATTTTTCAGACTCCCGGGGTCAGGAAAATCGCATTTTTCATACTCCCGGGGTCAGTAAAATCCAAAATTTTTCACATTCCCGGTGTTAGGAAAATCACATTTTTCACACTCCCGGGGTCAGGAAAAGTGGGGTTTTTTCACACTCCCGGGGTCAAGAAAATCACATTTTTTCACACTCCCGGGGTCAGGAGATTCTGATTTCTTTCACACTCCCGGGGTCAAGAAAATCACATTTTTTCACACTCCCGGGGTCAGGAAATTCTGATTTTTCACACTCCCGGGGTCAGGAAAATTGGATTTTTTCACACTCCCAGGGTCAGGAGAATTTAATTTTTTTCACACTCCCGGGGTCAAGAAAATCACATGTTTTCACACTCCCAGGGTCAGGAAATTCTGATATTTTTCACACTCCCGGGGTCAGGAAAATCGGATATTTTCACACCCCCGGGGTAAGGAAAATCAGATTTTTTTCAAACTCCCAGGGTCAGGAAAATTGGATTTTTTTCACTCTCCCGGTGTTAGGAAAATTGGATATTTTCATACTCCCGGGGTCAGGAAAATTCCATTTTTCAGACTCCCGGGGTCAGGAAAATTGGATTTTTTTAACACTCCCGGGGTCAGGAAAATTGGATTTTTTTCACACTCCCAGGGTCAGGAAAATTGGGTTTTTTTCACACTCCCGGGGTCAAGAAAATCACATTTTTTCACACTCCCGGGGTAAGGAGATTCTGATTTTTTCACACTCCCGGAGTCAAGAAAATTGCCTTTTTCAGACTCCCGGGGTCAGGAAAATCAGATTTTTTCACACTCCCGGGGTCAGGAAAATTGGGTTTTTTTCACACTCCCGGGGTAAAGAAAATCACATTTTTTTCACACTCCCGGGGTCAGGAGATTCTGATTTCTTTCACACTCCCGGGGTCAAGAAAATCACATTTTTTCACACTCCCTGGGTCAGGAAAATCAGATTTTTCACACTCCCGGGGTCAGGAGATTTTAATTTTTTTCACACTCCCGGGGTCAAGAAAATCACATTTTTTCACACTCCCGGGGTCAGGAAAATTGGGTTTTTTTCACACTCCCGGGGTCAAGAAAATCACATTTTTGCACACTCCCGGGGTCAGGAGATTCTGATTTTTTTCACACTCCCGGGGTCAACAAAATCACATTTTTTCACACTCCCGTGGTCAGAAAAATTGAATTTTTTCACACTCCCGGGGACAAGAAAAACACATTTTTTCACACACCCGGGATCAGGAAAATTGGATTTTTTTTCACACTCCCGGGGTCAGGAAAATTGGGTTTTTTTCACACTCCCGGGGTCAAGAAAATCACATTTTTTCAAATTCCCGGGGTCAGGAGATTCTGATTTTTTTCACACTCCCGGGGTCAAGAAAATCACATTTTTTCACACTCCCGGGGTCAGGAATTTCTGATTTTTTTCACACTCCCGGTGTTAGGAAAATCACATTTTTCACACTCCCGGGGTCAAGAAAATCACATTTTTTCACACTCCCATGGTCCGGAGATTCTGATTTTTTTCACACTCCCGGTGTCAAGAAAATCACATTTTTTCACACTCCCGGGGTCAGGAATTTCTGATTTTTTTCACACTCCCGGTGTTAGGAAAATCACATTTTTCACACTCCCGGGGTCAAGAAAATCACATTTTTTCACACTCCCAGGGTCAGGAAATTCTGATATTTTTCACACTCCGGGGGTCAGGAAAATCGGATATTTCCACACCCCCGGGGTCAGGGAAATCAGATTTTTTTCACACTCCCGGGGTCAGGAAAATTGGATTTATTTCACACTCCCGGGATCAAGAAAATCACATTTTTTCACACTCCCGGGGTCAGGAAATTCTGATATTTTTCACACTCCCGGGGTCAGGAAAATCGGATATTTTCACACTCCCGGGGTCAGGAAAATCAGATTTTTTTTCATACTCCCGGGGTCAGGACAATCACATTTTTTCACACTCCCTGGGTCAGGAAATTCTGATTTTTTTCACACTCACGGTGTTAGGAAAATCCTATTTTTCACACTCCCGGGGTCAGGAAATTTGGATATTTTCATACTCCCGGGGTCAGGAAAATTGCATTTTTCAGACTCCCGGGGTCAGGAAAATCGAATTTTTCATACTCCCGGGGTCAGGAAAATCAAAAAATTTTCACATTCCCGGTGTTAGGAAAATCACATTTTTCACACTCCCGGGTTCAGGAAAATTGGGTTTTTTTCACACTCCTGGGGTCAAGAAAATCACATTTTTTCACACTCCCATGGTCCGGAGATTCTGATTTTTTTCACACTCCCGGTGTCAAGAAAATCACATTTTTTCACACTCCCGGGGTCAGGAATTTCTGATTTTTTTCACACTCCCGGTGTTAGGAAAATCACATTTTTCACCCTCCCGGGGTCAAGAAAATCACATTTTTTCACACTCCCAGGGTCAGGAAATTCTGATATTTTTCACACTCCCGGGGTCAGGAAAATCGGATATTTCCACACCCCCGGGGTCAGGGAAATCAGATTTTTTTCACACTCCCGGGGTCAGGAAAATTGGATTTATTTCACACTCCCGGGGTCAAGAAAATCACATTTTTTCACACTCCCGGGGTCAGGAGAATTTAATTTTTTTCACACTCCCGGGGTCAAGAAAATCACATTTTTTCACACTCCCGGGGTCAGGAAATTCTGATATTTTTCACACTCCCGGGGTCAGGAAAATCGGATATTTTCACACTCCCGGGGTCAGGAAAATCAGATTTTTTTTCATACTCCCGGGGTCAGGACAATCACATTTTTTCACACTCCCTGGGTCAGGAAATTCTGATTTTTTTCACACTCACGGTGTTAGGAAAAGCACATTTTTCACACTCCTGGGGTCAGGAAAATTGGATTTTTTCACAATCCCGGGGTCAGGAGAATTTAATTTTTTTCACACTCCCGGGGTCAAGAAAATCACATTTTTTCACACTCCCGGGGTCAGGAAATTCTGATATTTTTCACACTCCCGGGGTCAGGAAAATCGGATATTTTCACACCCCCGGGGTCAGGAAACTCAGATTTTTTCATACTCCCGGGGTCAGGAAAATTGGATTTTTTTCACACTCCCGGTGTCAGGAAAATTGGATATTTTCATACTCCCGGGGTCAGGAAAATTGCATTTTTCAGACTCCCGGTGTCAGGAAAATTCGATTTTTTTAACACTCCCGGGGTCAGGAAAATTGGATTTATTTCACACTCCCGGGGTCAGGAAAATCTCATTTTTTCACACTCCCGGGGTCAGGAAATTCTGATTTTTTTCACAGTCCCGGGGTCAGGAGATACTGATTTTTTTCACACTCCCTGGGTCAAGAAAATCACATTTTTTCACACTCCCGGGGTCAGGAAATTCTAATTTTTTTCACACTCCCGGTGTTAGGAAAATCACAATTTTCACACTCCCGGGGTCAGAAAAATTGGATTGTTTCACACTCCCAGGGTCAGGAGAATTTAATTTTTTTCACACTCCCGGGATCAGGAAATTCTAATTTTTTTCATACTCCCGGGGTCAGGAAAATCACATTTTTTCACACTCCCTGGGTCAGGAAATTCTGATTTTTTCACACTCACGGTGTTAGGAAAATCACATTTTTCACACTCCCGGGGCCAAGAAAATCACATTTTTCACACTCCCGGGGTTCAGGAAATTCTGATATTTTTCACACTCCCGGGGTCAGGAAAATCGGATATTTTCACACTCCTGGGGTCAGGAAAATCAGATTTTTTTCATACTCTCGGGCTCAGGAAAAATCACATTTTTTCACACTCCCAGGGTCAGGAAATTCTGATTTTTTTCACACTCACGGTGTTAGGAAAATCACATTTTTCACACTCCTGGGGTCAGGAAAATTGGATTTTTTCACACTCCCGGGGTCAGGATAATTTAATTTTTTTCACACTCCCGGGGTCAAGAAAATCACATTTTTTCATACTCCTGGGGTCAGGAAAATCGGATATTTTCACACTCCCGGGGTCAAGAAAATTGGATATTTTCATACTCCCGGAGTCAGGAAAATTGCATTTTTCAGTCCCGGGGTCAGGAAAATCGCATTTTTCATACTCCCGGGGTCAGGAAAATCAAAAAATTTTCACATTCCCGGTGTTAGGAAAATCAATTTTTCACACTCCCGGGGTCAGGAAAATTGGGTTTTTCTCACACTCCCGGGGTCAACAAAATCACATTTTTTCACACTCCCGGGGTCAGGAGATTCTGATTTTTTCACACTCCCGGGGTCAAGAAAATCACATTTTTTCACACTCCCCGGGTCAGGAAATTCTAATTTTTCCCACACTCCTGGTGTTAGGAAAATCACATTTTTCACATTCCCGGGGTCAGAAAAATTGGATTTTTTCACACTCCCGGGGTCAGGAGAATTTAATTTTTTTCAGACTCCTGGGGTCAAGAAAATCACATTTTTTCACACTCCCGGGATCAGGAAAATTGGATTTTTTTTACACTTCCGGGGTCAGGAAAATTGGATTTTTTTCACACTCCCAGGGTCAGGAAAATTGGGTTTTTTCACACTCCCGGGGTCAAGAAAATCACATTTTTTCACACTCCTGGGGTCAGGAGATTCTGATTTTTTTCACACTCCCGGGGTCAAGAAAATCACATTTTTTCACACTCCCGGGGTAAGGAATTTCTGATTTTTTTCACACTCCCGGGGTCAAGAAGATCACATTTTTTCACACTCCCGGGGTCAGGAAATTCTAATTTTTTTCACACTCCCGGTGTTAGGAAAATCACATTTTTCACACTCCCGGAGTCAGGAAAATTGGATTTTTTTCACACTCCCGGGGTCAGGAAAATTGCATTTTTTCACACTCCCGGGGTCAGGAAAATTTAATTTTTTTCATACTCCCGGTGTTAGGAAAATCACATTTTTCACACTCCCGGGGTCAGGAAAATTGGATTTTTTCACACTCCCAGGGTCAGGAGAATTTAATTTTTTTCACACTCCCGGGGTCAAGAAAATCACATTTTTTCACACTCCTGGGGTCAGGAAATTCTGATATTTTTCATACTCCCGGGGTCAGGAAAATTGGATTTTTTTCACACTCCCGGTGTGAGGAAAATTGGATATTTTCATTCTCCCAGGGTCAGGAAAATTGCATTTTTCAGACTCCCGGGGTCAGGAAAATCGCATTTTTCATACTCCCGGGGTCAGTAAAATCCAAAATTTTTCACATTCCCGGTGTTAGGAAAATCACATTTTTCACACTCCCGGGGTCAGGAAAAGTGGGGTTTTTTCACACTCCCGGGGTCAAGAAAATCACATTTTTTCACACTCCCGGGGTCAGGAGATTCTGATTTCTTTCACACTCCCGGGGTCAAGAAAATCACATTTTTTCACACTCCCGGGGTCAGAAAATTCTGATTTTTCACACTCCCGGGGTCAGGAAAATTGGATTTTTTCACACTCCCAGGGTCAGGAGAATTTAATTTTTTTCACACTCCCGGGGTCAAGAAAATCACATGTTTTCACACTCCCAGGGTCAGGAAATTCTGATATTTTTCACACTCCCGGGGTCAGGAAAATCGGATATTTTCACACCCCCGGGGTAAGGAAAATCAGATTTTTTTCAAACTCCCAGGGTCAGGAAAATTGGATTTTTTTCACTCTCCCGGTGTTAGGAAAATTGGATATTTTCATACTCCCGGGGTCAGGAAAATTCCATTTTTCAGACTCCCGGGGTCAGGAAAATTGGATTTTTTTAACACTCCCGGGGTCAGGAAAATTGGATTTTTTTCACACTCCCAGGGTCAGGAAAATTGGGTTTTTTTCACACTCCCGGGGTCAAGAAAATCACATTTTTTCACACTCCCGGGGTAAGGAGATTCTGATTTTTTCACACTCCCGGAGTCAAGAAAATTGCCTTTTTCAGACTCCCGGGGTCAGGAAAATCAGATTTTTTCACACTCCCGGGGTCAGGAAAATTGGGTTTTTTTCACACTCCCGGGGTAAAGAAAATCACATTTTTTTCACACTCCCGGGGTCAGGAGATTCTGATTTCTTTCACACTCCCGGGGTCAAGAAAATCACATTTTTTCACACTCCCTGGGTCAGGAAAATCAGATTTTTCACACTCCCGGGGTCAGGAGATTTTAATTTTTTTCACACTCCCGGGGTCAAGAAAATCACATTTTTTCACACTCCCGGGGTCAGGAAAATTGGGTTTTTTTCACACTCCCGGGGTCAAGAAAATCACATTTTTGCACACTCCCGGGGTCAGGAGATTCTGATTTTTTTCACACTCCCGGGGTCAACAAAATCACATTTTTTCACACTCCCGTGGTCAGAAAAATTGAATTTTTTCACACTCCCGGGGACAAGAAAAACACATTTTTTCACACACCCGGGATCAGGAAAATTGGATTTTTTTTCACACTCCCGGGGTCAGGAAAATTGGGTTTTTTTCACACTCCCGGGGTCAAGAAAATCACATTTTTTCAAATTCCCGGGGTCAGGAGATTCTGATTTTTTTCACACTCCCGGGGTCAAGAAAATCACATTTTTTCACACTCCCGGGGTCAGGAATTTCTGATTTTTTTCACACTCCCGGTGTTAGGAAAATCACATTTTTCACACTCCCGGGGTCAAGAAAATCACATTTTTTCACACTCCCATGGTCCGGAGATTCTGATTTTTTTCACACTCCCGGTGTCAAGAAAATCACATTTTTTCACACTCCCGGGGTCAGGAATTTCTGATTTTTTTCACACTCCCGGTGTTAGGAAAATCACATTTTTCACACTCCCGGGGTCAAGAAAATCACATTTTTTCACACTCCCAGGGTCAGGAAATTCTGATATTTTTCACACTCCGGGGGTCAGGAAAATCGGATATTTCCACACCCCCGGGGTCAGGGAAATCAGATTTTTTTCACACTCCCGGGGTCAGGAAAATTGGATTTATTTCACACTCCCGGGATCAAGAAAATCACATTTTTTCACACTCCCGGGGTCAGGAAATTCTGATATTTTTCACACTCCCGGGGTCAGGAAAATCGGATATTTTCACACTCCCGGGGTCAGGAAAATCAGATTTTTTTTCATACTCCCGGGGTCAGGACAATCACATTTTTTCACACTCCCTGGGTCAGGAAATTCTGATTTTTTTCACACTCACGGTGTTAGGAAAAGCACATTTTTCACACTCCTGGGGTCAGGAAAATTGGATTTTTTCACAATCCCGGGGTCAGGAGAATTTAATTTTTTTCACACTCCCGGGGTCAAGAAAATCACATTTTTTCACACTCCCGGGGTCAGGAAATTCTGATATTTTTCACACTCCCGGGGTCAGGAAAATCGGATATTTTCACACCCCCGGGGTCAGGAAAATCAGATTTTTTTCATACTCCCGGGGTCAGGAAAATTGCATTTTTCAGACTCCCGGTGTCAGGAAAATTCGATTTTTTTAACACTCCCGGGGTCAGGAAAATTGGATTTATTTCACACTCCCGGGGTCAGGAAAATCTCATTTTTTCACACTCCCGGGGTCAGGAAATTCTGATTTTTTTCACAGTCCCGGGGTCAGGAGATACTGATTTTTTTCACACTCCCTGGGTCAAGAAAATCACATTTTTTCACACTCCCGGGGTCAGGAAATTCTAATTTTTTTCACACTCCCGGTGTTAGGAAAATCACAATTTTCACACTCCCGGGGTCAGAAAAATTGGATTGTTTCACACTCCCAGGGTCAGGAGAATTTAATTTTTTTCACACTCCCGGGATCAGGAAATTCTAATTTTTTTCATACTCCCGGGGTCAGGAAAATCACATTTTTTCACACTCCCTGGGTCAGGAAATTCTGATTTTTTTCACACTCACGGTGTTAGGAAAATCACATTTTTCACACTCCCGGGGCCAAGAAAATCACATTTTTCACACTCCCGGGGTTCAGGAAATTCTGATATTTTTCACACTCCCGGGGTCAGGAAAATCGGATATTTTCACACTCCTGGGGTCAGGAAAATCAGATTTTTTTCATACTCTCGGGCTCAGGAAAAATCACATTTTTTCACACTCCCAGGGTCAGGAAATTCTGATTTTTTTTCACACTCACGGTGTTAGGAAAATCACATTTTTCACACTCCTGGGGTCAGGAAAATTGGATTTTTTCACACTCCCGGGGTCAGGATAATTTAATTTTTTTCACACTCCCGGGGTCAAGAAAATCACATTTTTTCATACTCCCGGGGTAAGGAAAATCGGATATTTTCACACTCCCGGGGTCAAGAAAATTGGATATTTTCATACTCCCGGAGTCAGGAAAATTGCATTTTTCAGTCCCGGGGTCAGGAAAATCGCATTTTTCATACTCCCGGGGTCAGGAAAATCAAAAAATTTTCACATTCCCGGTGTTAGGAAAATCAATTTTTCACACTCCCGGGGTCAGGAAAATTGGGTTTTTCTCACACTCCCGGGGTCAACAAAATCACATTTTTTCACACTCCCGGGGTCAGGAGATTCTGATTTTTTCACACTCCCGGGGTCAAGAAAATCACATTTTTTCACACTCCCCGGGTCAGGAAATTCTAATTTTTCCCACACTCCTGGTGTTAGGAAAATCACATTTTTCACATTCCCGGGGTCAGAAAAATTGGATTTTTTCACACTCCCGGGGTCAGGAGAATTTAATTTTTTTCAGACTCCTGGGGTCAAGAAAATCACATTTTTTCACACTCCCGGGATCAGAAAATTGGATTTTTTTTACACTTCCGGGGTCAGGAAAATTGGATTTTTTTCACACTCCCAGGGTCAGGAAAATTGGGTTTTTTCACACTCCCGGGGTCAAGAAAATCACATTTTTTCACACTCCTGGGGTCAGGAGATTCTGATTTTTTTCACACTCCCGGGGTCAAGAAAATCACATTTTTTCACACTCCCGGGGTAAGGAATTTCTGATTTTTTTCACACTCCCGGGGTCAAGAAGATCACATTTTTTCACACTCCCGGGGTCAGGAAATTCTAATTTTTTTCACACTCCCGGTGTTAGGAAAATCACATTTTTCACACTCCCGGAGTCAGGAAAATTGGATTTTTTTCACACTCCCGGGGTCAGGAAAATTGCATTTTTTCACACTCCCGGGGTCAGGAAAATTTAATTTTTTTCATACTCCCGGTGTTAGGAAAATCACATTTTTCACACTCCCGGGGTCAGGAAAATTGGATTTTTTCACACTCCCAGGGTCAGGAGAATTTAATTTTTTTCACACTCCCGGGGTCAAGAAAATCACATTTTTTCACACTCCTGGGGTCAGGAAATTCTGATATTTTTCATACTCCCGGGGTCAGGAAAATTGGATTTTTTTCACACTCCCGGTGTGAGGAAAATTGGATATTTTCATTCTCCCAGGGTCAGGAAAATTGCATTTTTCAGACTCCCGGGGTCAGGAAAATCGCATTTTTCATACTCTCGGGGTCAGTAAAATCCAAAATTTTTCACATTCCCGGTGTTAGGAAAATCACATTTTTCACACTCCCGGGGTCAGGAAAAGTGGGGTTTTTTCACACTCCCGGGGTCAAGAAAATCACATTTTTTCACACTCCCGGGGTCAGGAGATTCTGATTTCTTTCACACTCCCGGGGTCAAGAAAATCACATTTTTTCACACTCCCGGGGTCAGGAAATTCTGATTTTTCACACTCCCGGGGTCAGGAAAATTGGATTTTTTCACACTCCCAGGGTCAGGAGAATTTAATTTTTTTCACACTCCCGGGGTCAAGAAAATCACATGTTTTCACACTCCCAGGGTCAGGAAATTCTGATATTTTTCACACTCCCGGGGTCAGGAAAATCGGATATTTTCACACCCCCGGGGTCAGGAAAATCAAATTTTTTTGAAACTCCCAGGGTCAGGAAAATTGGATTTTTTTCACTCTCCCGGTGTTAGGAAAATTGGATATTTTCATACTCCCGGGGTCAGGAAAATTCCATTTTTCAGACTCCCGGGGTCAGGAAAATTGGATTTTTTTTACACTCCCGGGGTCAGGAAAATTGGATTTTTTTCACACTCCCAGGGTCAGGAAAATTGGGTTTTTTTCACACTCCCGGGGTCAAGAAAATCACATTTTTTCACACTCCCGGGGTAAGGAGATTCTGATTTTTTCACACTCCCGGAGTCAAGAAAATTGCCTTTTTCAGACTCCCGGGGTCAGGAAAATCAGATTTTTTCACACTCCCGGGGTCAGGAAAATTGGGTTTTTTTCACACTCCCGGGGTAAAGAAAATCACATTTTTTTCACACTCCCGGGGTCAGGAGATTCTGATTTCTTTCACACTCCCGGGGTCAAGAAAATCACATTTTTTCACACTCCCTGGGTCAGGAAAATCAGATTTTTCACACTCCCGGGGTCAGGAGATTTTAATTTTTTTCACACTCCCGGGGTCAAGAAAATCACATTTTTTCACACTCCCGGGGTCAGGAAAATTGGGTTTTTTTCACACTCCCGGGGTCAAGAAAATCACATTTTTGCACACTCCCGGGGTCAGGAGATTCTGATTTTTTTCACACTCCCGGGGTCAACAAAATCACATTTTTTCACACTCCCGTGGTCAGAAAAATTGAATTTTTTCACACTCCCGGGGACAAGAAAATCACATTTTTTCACACACCCGGGATCAGGAAAATTGGATTTTTTTTCACACTCCCGGGGTCAGGAAAATTGGGTTTTTTTCACACTCCCGGGGTCAAGAAAATCACATTTTTTCAAATTCCCGGGGTCAGGAGATTCTGATTTTTTTCACACTCCCGGGGTCAAGAAAATCACATTTTTTCAAAATACCGGGGTCACGAAAATTTGATTTTTTTCATACTCCCGGAGTCAGGAAAATTGTGTTTCTTTCTCGCTCCCGGGGTCAAGAAAATCACATTTTTTCACACTCCCGGGGTCAGGAGATTCTGATTTTTTTCACACTCCCGTGGTCAGAAAAATTGAATTTTTTCACACTCCCGGGGACAAGAAAAACACATTTTTTCACACTCCCGGGATCAGGAAAATTGGATTTTTTTTCACACTCCCGGGATCAGGAAAATTGGGTTTTTTTCACACTCCCGGGGTCAAGAAAATCACATTTTGTCAAATTCCCGGGGTCAGGAGATTCTGATTTTTTTCACACTCCCGGGGTCAAGAAAATCACATTTTTTCAAAATACCGGGGTCACGAAAATTTGATTTTTTTCATACTCCCGGAGTCAGGAAAATTGTGTTTCTTTCTCGCTCCCGGGGTCAAGAAAATCACATTTTTTCACACTCCCGGGGTCAGGAGATTCTGATTTTTTTCACACTCCCGGGGTCAAGAAAATCACATTTGTTCACACTCCCGGGGTCAGGAAATTCTGATTTTTTTCACACTCCCGGTGTTAGGAAAATCCTATTTTTCACACTCCCGGGGTCAGGAAAATTGGATATTTTCATACTCCCGGGGTCAGGAAAATCGGATATTTTCATACTCCTGGGGTCACGAAAATCGGATATTTTCACACTCCCGGGGTCAGGAAATTTGGATATTTTCATACTCCCGGGGTCAGGAAAATTGCATTTTTCAGACTCCCGGGGTCAGGAAAATCGAATTTTTCATACTCCCGGGGTCAGGAAAATCAAAAAAATTTCACATTCCCGGTGTTAGTAAAATCACATTTTTCACACTCCCGGGTTCAGGAAAATTGGGTTTTTTTCACACTCCCGGGGTCAAGAAAATCACATTTTTTCACACTCCCATGGTCCGGAGATTCTGATTTTTTTCACACTCCCGGTGTCAAGAAAATCACATTTTTTCACACTCCCGGGGTCAGGAATTTCTGATTTTTTTCACACTCCCGGTGTTAGGAAAATCACATTTTTCACACTCCCGGGGTCAAGAAAATCACATTTTTTCACACTCCCAGGGTCAGGAAATTCTGATATTTTTCACACTCCCGGGGTCAGGAAAATCGGATATTTCCACACCCCCGGGGTCAGGGAAATCAGATTTTTTTCACACTCCCGGGGTCAGGAAAATTGGATTTATTTCACACTCCCGGGGTCAAGAAAATCACATTTTTTCACACTCCCGGGGTCAGGAGAATTTAATTTTTTTCACACTCCCGGGGTCAAGAAAATCACATTTTTTCACACTCCCGGGGTCAGGAAATTCTGATATTTTTCACACTCCCGGGGTCAGGAAAATCGGATATTTTCACACTCCCGGGGTCAGGAAAATCAGATTTTTTTTCATACTCCCGGGGTCAGGACAATCACATTTTTTCATACTCCCTGGGTCAGGAAATTCTGATTTTTTCACACTCACGGTGTTAGGAAAAGCACATTTTTCACACTCCTGGGGTCAGGAAAATTGGATTTTTTCACAATCCCGGGGTCAGGAGAATTGGATTTCACACTCCCGGGGTCAGGAAAATCTCATTTTTTCACACTCCCGGGGTCAGGAAATTCTGATTTTTTTCACAGTCCCAGGGTCAGGAGATTCTGATTTTTTTCACACTCCCTGGGTCAAGAAAATCACATTTTTTAACACTCCCGGGGTCAGGAAATTCTAATTTTTTCACACTCCCGGTGTTAGGAAAATCACATTTTTCACACTCCCGGGGTCAGAAAAATTGGATTTTTTCACACTCCCGGGGTCAGGAGAATTTAATTTTTTTCACACTCCCGGGGCCAAGAAAATCACATTTTTTCACACTCCCGGGGTCAGGAAATTCTGATATTTTTCACAATCCCGGGGTCAAGAAAATCAGATTTTTTCACACTCCCAGGGTCAGGAGATTCTGATTTCTTTCACACTCCCGGGGTCAAGAAAATCACATTTTTTCACACTCCCGGGGTCAGGAAATTCTAATTTTTTTCACACTCCCGGTGTTAGGAAAATCACAATTTTCACACTCCCGGGGTCAGAAAAATTGGATTGTTTCACACTCCCAGGGTCAGGAGAATTTAATTTTTTTCACACTCCCGGGATCAGGAAATTCTAATTTTTTTCATACTCCCGGGGTCAGGAAAATCACATTTTTTCACACTCCCTGGGTCAGGAAATTCTGATTTTTTTCACACTCACGGTGTTAGGAAAATCACATTTTTCACACTCCCGGGGCCAAGAAAATCACATTTTTCACACTCCCGGGGTCAGGAAAATTGGGTTTTTTTCACACTCCCGGGGTCAAGAAAATCACATTTTTTCAAATTCCCGGGGTCAGGAGATTCTGATTTTTTTCACACTCCCGGGGTCAAGAAAATCACATTTTTTCAAAATACCGGGGTCACGAAAATTTGATTTTTTTCATACTCCCGGAGTCAGGAAAATTGTGTTTCTTTCTCGCTCCCGGGGTCAAGAAAATCACATTTTTTCACACTCCCGGGGTCAGGAGATTCTGATTTTTTTCACACTCCCGTGGTCAGAAAAATTGAATTTTTTCACACTCCCGGGGACAAGAAAAACACATTTTTTCACACTCCCGGGATCAGGAAAATTGGATTTTTTTTCACACTCCCGGGATCAGGAAAATTGGGTTTTTTTCACACTCCCGGGGTCAAGAAAATCACATTTTTTCAAATTCCCGGGGTCAGGAGATTCTGATTTTTTTCACACTCCCGGGGTCAAGAAAATCACATTTTTTCAAAATACCGGGGTCACGAAAATTTGATTTTTTTCATACTCCCGGAGTCAGGAAAATTGTGTTTCTTTCTCGCTCCCGGGGTCAAGAAAATCACATTTTTTCACACTCCCGGGGTCAGGAGATTCTGATTTTTTTCACACTCCCGGGGTCAAGAAAATCACATTTGTTCACACTCCCGGGGTCAGGAAATTCTGATTTTTTTCACACTCCCAGTGTTAGGAAAAGACTATTTTTCACACTCCCGGGGTCAGGAAAATTGGATATTTTCATACTCCCGGGGTCAGGAAAATCGGATATTTTCATACTCCTGGGGTCACGAAAATCGGATATTTTCACACTCCCGGGGTCAGGAAATTTGGATATTTTCATACTCCCGGGGTCAGGAAAATTGCATTTTTCAGACTCCCGGGGTCAGGAAAATCGAATTTTTCATACTCCCGGGGTCAGGAAAATCAAAAAATTTTCACATTCCCGGTGTTAGGAAAATCACATTTTTCACACTCCCGGGTTCAGGAAAATTGGGTTTTTTTCACACTCCCGGGGTCAAGAAAATCACATTTTTTCACACTCCCATGGTCCGGAGATTCTGATTTTTTTCACACTCCCGGTGTCAAGAAAATCACATTTTTTCACACTCCCGGGGTCAGGAATTTCTCATTTTTTTCACACTCCCGGTGTTAGGAAAATCACATTTTTCACACTCCCGGGGTCAAGAAAATCACATTTTTTCACACTCCCAGGGTCAGGAAATTCTGATATTTTTCACACTCCCGGGGTCAGGAAAATCGGATATTTCCACACCCCCGGGGTCAGGGAAATCAGATTTTTTTCACACTCCCGGGGTCAGGAAAATTGGATTTATTTCACACTCCCGGGGTCAAGAAAATCACATTTTTTCACACTCCCGGGGTCAGGAGAATTTAATTTTTTTCACACTCCCGGGGTCAAGAAAATCACATTTTTTCACACTCCCGGGGTCAGGAAATTCTGATATTATTCACACTCCCGGGGTCAGGAAAATCGGATATTTTCACACTCCCGGGGTCAGGAAAATCAGATTTTTTTTCATACTCCCGGGGTCAGGACAATCACATTTTTTCACACTCCCTGGGTCAGGAAATTCTGATTTTTTTCACACTCACGGTGTTAGGAAAAGCACATTTTTCACACTCCTGGGGTCAGGAAAATTGGATTTTTTCACAATCCCGGGGTCAGGAGAATTTAATTTTTTTCACACTCCCGGGGTCAAGAAAATCACATTTTTTCACACTCCCGGGGTCAGGAAATTCTGATATTTTTCACACTCCCGGGGTCAGGAAAATCGGATATTTTCACACCCCCGGGGTCAGGAAAATCAGATTTTTTTCATACTCCCGGGGTCAGGAAAATTGGATTTTTTTCACACTCCCGGTGTCAGGAAAATTGGATATTTTCATACTCCCGGGGTCAGGAAAATTGCATTTTTCAGACTCCCGGTGTCAGGAAAATTCGATTTTTTTAACACTCCCGGGGTCAGGAAAATTGGATTTATTTCACACTCCCGGGGTCAGGAAAATCTCATTTTTTCACACTCCCGGGGTCAGGAAATTCTGATTTTTTTCACAGTCCCAGGGTCAGGAGATTCTGATTTTTTTCACACTCCCTGGGTCAAGAAAATCACATTTTTTAACACTCCCGGGGTCAGGAAATTCTAATTTTTTCACACTCCCGGTGTTAGGAAAATCACATTTTTCACACTCCCGGGGTCAGAAAAATTGGATTTTTTCACACTCCCGGGGTCAGGAGAATTTAATTTTTTTCACACTCCCGGGGCCAAGAAAATCACATTTTTTCACACTCCCGGGGTCAGGAAATTCTGATATTTTTCACAATCCCGGGGTCAAGAAAATCAGATTTTTTCACACTCCCAGGGTCAGGAGATTCTGATTTCTTTCACACTCCCGGGGTCAAGAAAATCACATTTTTTCACACTCCCGGGGTCAGGAAATTCTAATTTTTTTCACACTCCCGGTGTTAGGAAAATCACAATTTTCACACTCCCGGGGTCAGAAAAATTGGATTGTTTCACACTCCCGGGGTCAGGAGAATTTAATTTTTTTCACACTCCCGGGATCAGGAAATTCTAATTTTTTTCATACTCCCGGGGTCAGGAAAATCACATTTTTTCACACTCCCTGGGTCAGGAAATTCTGATTTTTTTCACACTCACGGTGTTAGGAAAATCACATTTTTCACACTCCCGGGGCCAAGAAAATCACATTTTTCACACTCCCGGGGTTCAGGAAATTCTGATATTTTTCACACTCCCGGGGTCAGGAAAATCGGATATTTTCACACTCCCGGGGTCAGGAAAATCAGATTTTTTTCATACTCTCGGGCTCAGGAAAAATCACATTTTTTCACACTCCCAGGGTCAGGAAATTCTGATTTTTTTCACACTCCCGGGGTCAGGAAAATCGGATATTTCCACACCCCCGGGGTCAGGGAAATCAGATTTTTTTCACACTCCCGGGGTCAGGAAAATTGGATTTATTTCACACTCCCGGGGTCAAGAAAATCACATTTTTTCACACTCCCGGGGTCAGGAGAATTTAATTTTTTTTCACACTCCCGGGGTCAAGAAAATCACATTTTTTCACACTCCCGGGGTCAGGAAATTCTGATATTTTTCACACTCCCGGGGTCAGGAAAATCGGATATTTTCACACTCCCGGGGTCAGGAAAATCAGATTTTTTTTCATACTCCCGGGGTCAGGACAATCACATTTTTTCACACTCCCTGGGTCAGGAAATTCTGATTTTTTTCACACTCACGGTGTTAGGAAAAGCACATTTTTCACACTCCTGGGGTCAGGAAAATTGGATTTTTTCACAATCCCGGGGTCAGGAGAATTTAATTTTTTTCACACTCCCGGGGTCAAGAAAATCACATTTTTTCACACTCCCGGGGTCAGGAAATTCTGATATTTTTCACACTCCCGGGGTCAGGAAAATCGGATATTTTCACACCCCCGGGGTCAGGAAAATCAGATTTTTTTCATACTCCCGGGGTCAGGAAAATTGGATTTTTTTCACACTCCCGGTGTCAGGAAAATTGGATATTTTCATACTCCCGGGGTCAGGAAAATTGCATTTTTCAGACTCCCGGTGTCAGGAAAATTCGATTTTTTTAACACTCCCGGGGTCAGGAAAATTGGATTTATTTCACACTCCCGGGGTCAGGAAAATCTCATTTTTTCACACTCCCGGGGTCAGGAAATTCTGATTTTTTTCACAGTCCCAGGGTCAGGAGATTCTGATTTTTTTCACACTCCCTGGGTCAAGAAAATCACATTTTTTAACACTCCCGGGGTCAGGAAATTCTAATTTTTTCACACTCCCGGTGTTAGGAAAATCACATTTTTCACACTCCCGGGGTCAGAAAAATTGGATTTTTTCACACTCCCGGGGTCAGGAGAATTTAATTTTTTTCACACTCCCGGGGCCAAGAAAATCACATTTTTTCACACTCCCGGGGTCAGGAAATTCTGATATTTTTCACAATCCCGGGGTCAAGAAAATCAGATTTTTTCACACTCCCAGGGTCAGGAGATTCTGATTTCTTTCACACTCCCGGGGTCAAGAAAATCACATTTTTTCACACTCCCGGGGTCAGGAAATTCTAATTTTTTTCACACTCCCGGTGTTAGGAAAATCACAATTTTCACACTCCCGGGGTCAGAAAAATTGGATTGTTTCACACTCCCAGGGTCAGGAGAATTTAATTTTTTTCACACTCCCGGGATCAGGAAATTCTAATTTTTTTCATACTCCCGGGGTCAGGAAAATCACATTTTTTCACACTCCCTGGGTCAGGAAATTCTGATTTTTTTCACACTCACGGTGTTAGGAAAATCACATTTTTCACACTCCCGGGGCCAAGAAAATCACATTTTTCACACTCCCGGGGTTCAGGAAATTCTGATATTTTTCACACTCCCGGGGTCAGGAAAATCGGATATTTTCACACTCCCGGGGTCAGGAAAATCAGATTTTTTTCATACTCTCGGGCTCAGGAAAAATCACATTTTTTCACACTCCCAGGGTCAGGAAATTCTGATTTTTTTCACACTCACGGTGTTAGGAAAATCACATTTTTCACACTCCCGGGGTCAGGAAAATTGGATTTTTTCACACTCCCGGGGTCAGGATAATTTAATTTTTTTCACACTCCCGGGGTCAAGAAAATCACATTTTTTCATACTCCCGGGGTCAGGAAAATCGGATATTTTCACACTCCCGGGGTCAAGAAAATTGGATATTTTCATACTCCCGGAGTCAGGAAAATTGCATTTTTCAGTCCCGGGGTCAGGAAAATCGAATTTTTCGTACTCCCGGGGTCAGGAAAATCAAAAAATTTTCACATTCCCGGTGTTAGGAAAATCAATTTTTCACACTCGCGGGGTCAGGAAAATTGGGTTTTTCTCACACTCCCGGGGTCAACAAAATCACATTTTTTCACACTCCCGGGGTCAGGAGATTCTGATTTTTTCACACTCCCGGGGTCAAGAAAATCACATTTTTTCACACTCCCGGGGTCAGGAAATTCTAATTTTTCCCACACTCCTGGTGTTAGGAAAATCACATTTTTCACATTCCCGGGGTCAGAAAAATTGGATTTTTTCACACTCCCGGGGTCAGGAGAATTTAATTTTTTTCAGACTCCTGGGGTCAAGAAAATCACATTTTTTCACACTCCCGGGATCAGGAAAATTGGATTTTTTTTACACTCCCGGGGTCAGGAAAATTGGATTTTTTTCACACTCCCAGGGTCAGGAAAATTGGGTTTTTTTCACACTCCCGGGGTCAAGAAAATCACATTTTTTCACACTCCTGGGGTCAGGAGATTCTGATTTTTTTCACACTCCCGGGGTCAAGAAAATCACATTTTTTCACACTCCCGGGGTCAGGAATTTCTGATTTCTTTCACAATCCCGGGGTCAAGAAGATCACATTTTTTCACACTCCCGGGGTCAGGAAATTCTTATTTTTTCACACTCCCGGTGTTAGGAAAATCACATTTTTCACACTCCCGGAGTCAGGAAAATTGGATTTTTTTCACACTCCCGGGGTCAGGAAAATTGCATTTTTTCACACTCCCGGGGTCAGGAAAATTTAATTTTTTTCATACTCCCGGTGTTAGGAAAATCACATTTTTCACACTCCCGGGGTCAGGAAAATTGGATTTTTTCACACTCCCGGGGTCAGGAGAATTTAATTTTTTTCACACTCCCGGGGTCAAGAAAATCACATTTTTGCACACTCCTGGGGTCAGGAAATTCTGATATTTTTCATACTCCCGGGGTCAGGAAAATTGGATTTTTTTCACACTCCCGGTGTGAGGAAAATTGAATATTTTCATTCTCCCAGGGTCAGGAAAATTGCATTTTTCAGACTCCCGGGGTCAGGAAAATCGCATTTTTCATACTCCCGGGGTCAGTAAAATCCAAAATTTTTCACATTCCCGGTGTTAGGAAAATCACATTTTTCACACTCCCGGGGTCAGGAAAAGTGGGGTTTTTTCACACTCCCGGGGTCAAGAAAATCACATTTTTTCACACTCCCGGGGTCAGGAGATTCTGATTTCTTTCACACTCCCGGGGTCAAGAAAATCACATTTTTTCACACTCCCGGGGTCAGGAAATTCTGATTTTTCACACTCCCGGGGTTAGGAAAATTGGATTTTTTCACACTCCCAGGGTCAGGAGAATTTAATTTTTTTCACACTCCCGGGGTCAAGAAAATCACATGTTTTCACACTCCCAGGGTCAGGAAATTCTGATATTTTTCACACTCCCGGGGTCAGGAAAATCGGATATTTTCACACCCCCGGGGTCAGGAAAATTCCATTTTTCAGACTCCCGGGGTCAGGAAAATTGGATTTTTTTAACACTCCCGGGGTCAGGAAAATTGGATTTTTTTCACACTCCGAGGGTCAGGAAAATTGGGTTTTTTTCACACTCCCGGGGTCAAGAAAATCACATTTTTTCACACTCCCGGGGTAAGGAGATTCTGATTTTTTCACACTCCCGGAGTCAAGAAAATTGCCTTTTTCAGACTCCCGGGGTCAGGAAAATCAGATTTTTTCACACTCCCGGGGTCAGGAAAATTGGGTTTTTTTCACACTCCCGGGGTAAAGAAAATCACATTTTTTTCACACTCCCGGGGTCAGGAGATTCTGATTTCTTTCACACTCCCGGGGTCAAGAAAATCACATTTTTTCACACTCCCTGGGTCAGGAAAATCAGATTTTTCACACTCCCGGGGTCAGGAGATTTTAATTTTTTTCACACTCCCGGGGTCAAGAAAATCACATTTTTTCACACTCCCGGGGTCAGGAAAATTGGGTTTTTTTCACACTCCCGGGGTCAAGAAAATCACATTTTTTCACACTCCCGGGGTCAGGAGATTCTGATTTTTTTCACACTCCCGGGGTCAACAAAATCACATTTTTTCACACTCCCTTGGTCAGAAAAATTGAATTTTTTCACACTCCCGGGGACAAGAAAAACACATTTTTTCACACACCTGGGATCAGGAAAATTGGATTTTTTTTCACACTCCCGGGGTCAGGAAAATTGGGTTTTTTTCACACTCCCGGGGTCAAGAAAATCACATTTTTTCAAATTCCCGGGGTCAGGAGATTCTGATTTTTTTCACACTCCCGGGGTCAAGAAAATCACATTTTTTCAAAATACCGGGGTCACGAAAATTTGATTTTTTTCATACTCCCGGAGTCAGGAAAATTGTGTTTCTTTCTCGCTCCCGGGGTCAAGAAAATCACATTTTTTCACACTCCCGGGGTCAGGAGATTCTGATTTTTTTCACACTCCCGGGGTCAAGAAAATCACATTTGTTCACACTCCCGGGGTCAGGAAAATTTAATTTTTTTCATACTCCCGGTGTTAGGAAAATCACATTTTTCACACTCCCGGGGTCAGGAAAATTGGATTTTTTCACACTCCCGGGGTCAGGAGAATTTAATTTTTTTCACACTCCCGGGGTCAAGAAAATCACATTTTTTCACACTCCTGGGGTCAGGAAATTCTGATATTTTTCATACTCCCGGGGTCAGGAAAATTGGATTTTTTTCACGCTCCCGGTGTGAGGAAAATTGGCTATTTTCATTCTCCCAGGGCCAGGAAAATTGCATTTTTCAGACTCCCGGGGTCAGGAAAATCGCATTTTTCATACTCCCGGGGTCAGTAAAATCCAAAATTTTTCACATTCCCGGTGTTAGGAAAATCACATTTTTCACACTCCCAGGGTCAGGAAATTCTGATATTTTTCACACTCCCGGGGTCAGGAAAATCGGATATTTTCACACCCCCGGGGTCAGGAAAATCAGATTTTTTTCAAACTCCCAGGGTCAGGAAAATTGGATTTTTTTCACTCTCCCGGTGTTAGGAAAATTGGATATTTTCATTCTCCCGGGGTCAGGAAAATTCCATTTTTCAGACTCCCGGGGTCAGGAAAATTGGATTTTTTAACACTCCCGGGGTCAGGAAAATTGGATTTTTTTCACACTCCCAGGGTCAGGAAAATTGGGTTTTTTTCACACTCCCGGAGTCAAGAAAATCACATTTTTTCACACTCCCGGGGTAAGGAGATTCTGATTTTTTCACACTCCCGGGGTCAAGAAAATCACATTTGTTCACACTCCCGGGGTCAGGAAATTCTGATTTTTTTCACACTCCCGGTGTTAGGAAAATCACATTTTTCACACTCCCGGGGTCAGGAAAATTGGGTTTTTTTCACACTCCCTGGGTCAAGAAAATCACATTTTTTCACACTCCCGGGGTCAGGAGATTCTGATTTCTTTCACATTCCTGGGGTCAAGAAAATCACATTTTTTCACACTCCCGGGGTCAGGAGAATTTAATTTTTTTCACACTCCCGGGGTCAAGAAAATCCCTTTTTTTCACACTCCCGGGGTCAGGAGATTCTGATTTTTTTCACACTCCCGGGGTCAAGAAAATCACATTTTTTCACACTCCCGGGGTCAGGAAATTCTGATATTTTTCACACTCCCGGGGTCAGGAAAATCGGATATTTTCATACTCCTGGGGTCAGGAAAATCAGATTGTTTTTTCATACTCCCGGGGTCAGGAAAATCACATTTTTTCACACTCCCTTGGTCAGGAAATTCTGATTTTTTTCACACTCACGGTGTTAGGAACATCACATTTTTCACACTCCCGGTGTCAGGAAAATTGGATTTTTTTAACACTCCCGGGGTCAGGAAAATTGGATTTATTTCACACTCCCGGGGTCAAGAAAATCACATTTTTTCACACTCCCGGGGTCAGGAGAATTTAATTTTTTTCACACTCCCGGGGTCAAGAAAATCACATTTTTTCACACTCCCGGTGTCAGGAAATTCTGATATTTTTCACACTCCCGGGGTCAGGAAAATCGGATATTTTCACACTCCCGGGGTCAGGAAAATCAGATTTTTTTTCATACTCCCGGGGTCAGGACAATCACATTTTTTCACACACCCTGGGTCAGGAAATTCTGATTTTTTTCACACTCACGGTGTTAGGAAAAGCACATTTTTCACACTCCCGGGGTCAGGAAAATTGGATTTTTTCACAATCCCGGGGTCAGGAGAATTTAATTTTTTTCACACTCCCGGGGTCAAGAAAATCACATTTTTTCACACTCCCGGGGTCAGGAAATTCTGATATTTTTCTCACTCCCGGGGTCAGGAAAATCGGATATTTTCACACCCCCGGGGTCAGGAAAATCAGATTTTTTTCATACTCCCGGGGTCAGGAAAATTGGATTTTTTTCACACTCCCGGTGTCAGGAAAATTGGATATTTTCATACTCCCGGGGTCAGGAAAATTGCATTTTTCAGACTCCCGGTGTCAGGAAAATTCGATTTTTTTAACACTCCCGGGGTCAGGAAAATTGGATTTATTTCACACTCCCGGGGTCAGGAAAATCTCATTTTTTCACACTCCCGGGGTCAGGAAATTCTGATTTTTTTCACAGTCCCGGGGTCAGGAGATTCTGATTTTTTTCACACTCCCTGGGTCAAGAAAATCACATTTTTTAACACTCCCGGGGTCAGGAAATTCTAATTTTTTCACACTCCCGGTGTTAGGAAAATCACATTTTTCACACTCCCGGGGTCAGAAAAATTGAATTTTTTCACACTCCCGGGGTCAGGAGAATTTAATTTTTTTCACACTCCCGGGGTCAGGAAATTCTAATTTTTTTCAGACTCCCGGGGTCAGGAAAATCACATTTTTTCACACTCCCTGGGTCAGGAAATTCTGATTTTTTTCACACTCACGGTGTTAGGAAAATCACATTTTTCACACTCCCGGGGCCAAGAAAATCACATTTTTCACACTCCCGGGGTTCAGGAAATTCTGATATTTTTCACACTCCCGGGGTCAGGAAAATCGGATATTTTCACTCTCCCGGGGTCAGGAAAATCAGATTTTTTTCATACTCTCGGGGTCAGGAAAAATCACATTTTTTCACACTCCCAGGGTCAGGAAATTCTGATTTTTTTCACACTCACGGTGTTAGGAAAATCACATTTTTCACACTCCCGGGGTCAGGAAAATTGGATTTTTTCACACTCCCGGGGTCAGGATAATTTAATTTTTTTCACACTCCCGGGGTCAAGAAAATCACATTTTTTCATACTCCCGGGGTCAGGAAAATCGGATATTTTCACACTCCCGGGGTCAAGAAAATTGGATATTTTCATACTCCCGGAGTCAGGAAAATTGCATTTTTCAGTCCCGGGGTCAGGAAAATCGCATTTTTCATACTCCCGGGGTCAGGAAAATCAAAAAATTTTCACATTCCTAGTGTTAGGAAAATCAATTTTTCACACTCCCGGGGTCAGGAAAATTGGGTTTTTCCTCACACTCCCGGGGTCAACAAAATCACATTTTTTCACACTCCCGGGGTCAGGAGATTCTGATTTTTTCACACTCCCGGGGTCAAGAAAATCACATTTTTTCACACTCCCGGGGTCAGGAAATACTAATTTTTCCCACACTCCTGGTGTTAGGAAAATCACATTTTTCACATTCCCGGGGTCAGAAAAATTGGATTTTTTCACACTCCCGTGGTCAGGAGAATTTAATTTTTTTCAGACTCCTGGGGTCAAGAAAATCACATTTTTTTCACACTCCCGGGATCAGGAAAATTGGATTTTTTTTACACTCCCGGGGTCAGGAAAATTGGATTTTTTTCACACTCCCAGGGTCAGGAAAATTGGGTTTTTTCACACTCCCGGGGTCAAGAAAATCACATTTTTTCACACTCCTGGGGTCAGGAGATTCTGATTTTTTTCACACTCCCGGGGTCAAGAAAATCACATTTTTTTCACACTCCCGGGGTCAGGAATTTCTGATTTTTTTCACACTCCCAGGGTCAAGAAAATCACATTTTTTCACACTCCCGGGGTCAGGAAATTCTAATTTTTTTCACACTCCCGGTGTTTGGAAAATCACATTTTTCACACTCCCGGAGTCAGGAAAATTGGATTTTTTTCACACTCCCGGGGTCAGGAAAATTGCATTTTTTCACACTCCCGGGGTCAGGAAAATTTAATTTTTTTCATACTCCCGGTGTTAGGAAAATCACATTTTTCACACTCCCGGGGTCAGGAAAATTGGATTTTTTCACACTCCCGGGGTCAGGAGAATTTAATTTTTTTCACACTCCCGGGGTCAAGAAAATCACATTTTTTCACACTCCTGGGGTCAGGAAATTCTGATATTTTTCATACTCCCGGGGTCAGGAAAATTGGATTTTTTTCACACTCCCGGTGTGAGGAAAATTGGATATTTTCATTCTCCCAGGGTCAGGAAAATTGCATTTTTCAGACTCCCGGGGTCAGGAAAATCGCATTTTTCATACCCCCGGGGTCAGTAAAATCCAAAATTTTTCACATTCCCGGTGTTAGGAAAATCACATTTTTCACACTCCCGGGGTCAGGAAAAGTGGGGTTTTTTCACACTTCCGGGGTCAAGAAAATCACATTTTTTCACACTCCCGGGGTCAGGAGATTCTGAATTTTTTCACACTCCCGGGGTCAAGAAAATCACATTTTTTCACACTCCCGGGGTCAGGAAATTCTAATTTTTTTCACACTCCCGGTATTTGGAAAATCACATTTTTCACACTCCCGGGGTCAGAAAAATTGAATTTTTTCACACTCCCGGGGTCAGGAGAATTTAATTTTTTTCACACTCCCGGGGTCAAGAAAACCACATTTTATCACACTCCCGGGGTCAGGAAAATTGGATTTTTTTAACACTCCCGGGGTCAGGAAAATTGGATTTTTTTCACACTCCCGGGGTCAGGAAAATCAGATTTTTTTTCATACTCCCGGGGTCAGGAAAAATCACATTGTTTCACACTCACAGGATCAGGAAATTCTGATTTTTTTCACACTCCCGGTGTTAGGAAAATCACATATTTCACACTCCCGGGGTCAGGAAAATTTGATTTTTTCACACTCCTGGGGTCAGGAGAATTTATTTTTTTTTCACACTCCCGGGGTCAAGAAAATTATATTTTTTCACACTCTTGGGATCAGGAAATTCTGATATTTTTCACACTCCCGGGGTCAGGAAAATCGGATATTTTCACACTCCCGGGGTCAGGAAAATCAGATTTTTTTTCACACTCCCGGGGTCAGGAAAATTGGATATTTTCATACTCCCGGGGTCAGGAAAATCGGATATTTTCACACTCCCGGGGTCAGGAAAATTGGATATTTTCATACTCCCGGAGTCAGGAAAATTGCATTTTTTTCAGACTCCCGGGGTCAGGAAAATTGCATTTTTCATACTCCCGGGGTCAGGAAAATCAAAAAATTTTCACATTCACGGTGTTAGGAAAATCACATTTTTCACACTCCCGGGGTCAGGAAAATTGGGTTTTTTTCACACTCCCGGGGTCAAGAAAAATCACATTTTTACACACTCCCGGGGTCAGGAGATTCTGATTTCTTTCACACTCCCGGGGTCAAGAAAATCACATTTTTTCACACTCCCGGGGTCAGGAAATTCTGATTTTTCACACTCCTGGGGTCAGGAAAATTGGATTTTTTCACACTCCCAGGGTCAGGAGAATTTAATTTTTTTCACACTCCTGGGGTCAAGAAAATCACATGTTTTCACACTCCCAGGGTCAGGAAATTCTGATATTTTTCACACTCCCGGGGTCAGGAAAATCGGATATTTTCACACCCCCGGGGTCAGGAAAATCAGATTTTTTTCAAACTCCCAGGGTCAGGAAAATTGGATTTTTTTCACTCTCCCGGTGTTAGGAAAATTCGATATTTTCATACTCCCGGGGTCAGGAAAATTCCATTTTTCAGACTCCCGGGGTCAGGAAAATTGGATTTTTTAAACACTCCCGGGGTCAGGAAAATTGGATTTTTTTCACACTCCCAGGGTCAGGAAAATTGGGTTTTTTTCACACTCCCGGGGTCAAGAAAATCACATTTTTTCACACTCCCGGGGTAAGGAGATTCTGATTTTGTCACACTCCCGGGGTCAAGAAAATCACATTTTTTTCACACTCCCGGGGTCAGGAATTTCTGATTTTTTTCACACTCCCGGGGTCAAGAAAATCACATTTTTTCACACTCCCGGGGTCAGGAAATTCTAATTTTTTTCACACTCCCGGTGTTTGGAAAATCACATTTTTCACACTCCCGGAGTCAGGAAAATTGGATTTTTTTCACACTCCCGGGGTCAGGAAAATTGCATTTTTTCACACTCCCGGGGTCAGGAAAATTTAATTTTTTTCATACTCCCGGTGTTAGGAAAATCACATTTTTCACACTCCCGGGGTCAGGAAAATTGGATTTTTTCACACTCCCGGGGTCAGGAGAATTTAATTTTTTTCACACTCCCGGGGTCAAGAAAATCACATTTTTTCACACTCCTGGGGTCAGGAAATTCTGATATTTTTCATACTCCCGGGGTCAGGAAAATTGGATTTTTTTCACACTCCCGGTGTGAGGAAAATTGGATATTTTCATTCTCCCAGGGTCAGGAAAATTGCATTTTTCAGACTCCCGGGGTCAGGAAAATCGCATTTTTCATACCCCCGGGGTCAGTAAAATCCAAAATTTTTCACATTCCCGGTGTTAGGAAAATCACATTTTTCACACTCCCGGGGTCAGGAAAAGTGGGGTTTTTTCACACTTCCGGGGTCAAGAAAATCACATTTTTTCACACTCCCGGGGTCAGGAGATTCTGAATTTTTTCACACTCCCGGGGTCAAGAAAATCACATTTTTTCACACTCCCGGGGTCAGGAAATTCTAATTTTTTTCACACTCCCGGTATTTGGAAAATCACATTTTTCACACTCCCGGGGTCAGAAAAATTGGATTTTTTCACACTCCCGGGGTCAGGAGAATTTAATTTTTTTCACACTCCCGGGGTCAAGAAAACCACATTTTATCACACTCCCGGGGTCAGGAAAATTGGATTTTTTTAACACTCCCGGGGTCAGGAAAATTGGATTTTTTTCACACTCCCGGGGTCAGGAAAATCAGATTTTTTTTCATACTCCCGGGGTCAGGAAAAATCACATTGTTTCACACTCACAGGATCAGGAAATTCTGATTTTTTTCACACTCCCGGTGTTAGGAAAATCACATATTTCACACTCCCGGGGTCAGGAAAATTGGATTTTTTCACACTCCTGGGGTCAGGAGAATTTATTTTTTTTTCACACTCCCGGGGTCAAGAAAATTATATTTTTTCACACTCTTGGGATCAGGAAATTCTGATATTTTTCACACTCCCGGGGTCAGGAAAATCGGATATTTTCACACTCCCGGGGTCAGGAAAATCAGATTTTTTTTCACACTCCCGGGGTCAGGAAAATTGGATATTTTCATACTCCCGGGGTCAGGAAAATCGGATATTTTCACACTCCCGGGGTCAGGAAAATTGGATATTTTCATACTCCCGGAGTCAGGAAAATTGCATTTTTTTCAGACTCCCGGGGTCAGGAAAATTGCATTTTTCATACTCCCGGGGTCAGGAAAATCAAAAAATTTTCACATTCACGGTGTTAGGAAAATCACATTTTTCACACTCCCGGGGTCAGGAAAATTGGGTTTTTTTCACACTCCCGGGGTCAAGAAAATCACATTTTTACACACTCCCGGGGTCAGGAGATTCTGATTTCTTTCACACTCCCGGGGTCAAGAAAATCACATTTTTTCACACTCCCGGGGTCAGGAAATTCTGATTTTTCACACTCCTGGGGTCAGGAAAATTGGATTTTTTCACACTCCCAGGGTCAGGAGAATTTAATTTTTTTCACACTCCCGGGGTCAAGAAAATCACATGTTTTCACACTCCCAGGGTCAGGAAATTCTGATATTTTTCACACTCCCGGGGTCAGGAAAATCGGATATTTTCACACCCCCGGGGTCAGGAAAATCAGATTTTTTTCAAACTCCCAGGGTCAGGAAAATTGGATTTTTTTCACTCTCCCGGTGTTAGGAAAATTCGATATTTTCATACTCCCGGGGTCAGGAAAATTCCATTTTTCAGACTCCCGGGGTCAGGAAAATTGGATTTTTTTAACACTCCCGGGGTCAGGAAAATTGGATTTTTTTCACACTCCCAGGGTCAGGAAAATTGGGTTTTTTTCACACTCCCGGGGTCAAGAAAATCACATTTTTTCACACTCCCGGGGTAAGGAGATTCTGATTTTGTCACACTCCCGGGGTCAAGAAAATTGCCTTTTTCAGACTCCCGGGGTCAGGAAAATCAGATTTTTTTCACACTCCCGGGGTCAGGAAAATTGGGTTTTTTCACACTCCCGGGGTAAAGAAAATCACATATTTTCACACTCCCGGGGTCAGGAGATTCTGATTTCTTTCACACTCCCGGGGTCAAGAAAATCACATTTTTTCACACTCCCTGGGTCAGGAAAATCAGATTTTTCACACTCCCGGGGTCAGGAGATTTTAATTTTTTTCACACTCCCGGGGTCAAGAAAATCACATTTTTTCACACTCCCGGGGTCAGGAAAATTGGGTTTTTTTCACACTCCCGGGGTCAGGAGATTCTGATTTCTTTCACACTCCCGGTGTTAGGAAAATCACATTTTTCACACTCCCGGGGTCAGGAAAATTGGATTTTTTCACACTCCCGGGGTCAGGAGATTTTAATTTTTTTCACACTCCCGGGGTCAAGAAAATCACATTTTTTCACACTCCTGGGGTCAGGAAAATTGGGTTTTTTTCACACTCCCGGGGTCAAGAAAATCACATTTTTTCACACTCCCGGGGTCAGGAAAATTGTGTTTCTTTCTCGCTCCCGGGGTCAAGAAAATCACATTTTTTCACACTCCCGGGGTCAGGAGATTCTGATTTTTTTCACACTCCCGGGGTCAAGAAAATCTCATTTGTTCACACTCCCGGGGTCAGGAAATTCTGATTTTTTTCACACTCCCGGTGTTAGGAAAATCCTATTTTTCACACTCCCGGGGTCAGGAAAATTGGATATTTTCATATTCCCGGGGTCAGGAAAATTGGATATTTTCATACTCCTGGGGTCACGAAAATCGGATATTTTCACACTCCCGGGGTCAGGAAAATTGGATATTTTCATACTCCCGGGGTCAGGAAAATTGCATTTTTCAGACTCCCGGGGTCAGGAAAATCGAATTTTTCATACTCCCGGGGTCAGGAAAATCAAAAAATTTTCACATTCCCGGTGTTAGGAAAATCACATTTTTCACACTCCTGGGGTCAGGAAAATTGGGGTTTTTTTTCACACTCCCGGGGTCAAGAAAATCACATTTTTTCACACTCCCATGGTCCGGAGATTCTGATTTTTTTCACACTCCCGGTGTCAAGAAAATCACATTTTTCACACTCCCGGGGTCAAGAAAATCACATTTTTTCACACTCCCAGGGTCAGGAAATTCTGATATTTTTCACACTCCCGGGGTCAGGAAAATCGGTTATTTTCACACCCCCGGCGTCAGGGAAATCAGATTTTTTTCATACTCCCGGGGTCAGGAAAATTGGATTTTTTTCACACTCCCGGTGTCAGGAAAATTGGATATTTTCATACTCCCGGGGTCAGGAAAATTGCCTTTTTCAGACTCCCGGGGTCAGGAAAATCACATTTTTCATACTCCCGGGGTCAGATAAATCCAAAATTTTTCACATTCCCGGTGTTAGGAAAATCACATTTTTCACACTCCCGGGGTCAGGAAAATTGGGTTTTTTTCACACTCCCTGGGTCAAGAAAATCACATTTTTTCACACTCCCGGGGTCAGGAGAATTTAATTTTTTTCACACTCCCGGGATCAAGAAAATCCCTTTTTTTCACACTCCCGGGGTCAGGAGATTCTGATTTTTTTCACACTCCCAGGATCAAGAAAATCACATTTTTTCACACTCCCGGTGTCAGGAAATTCTGATATTTTTCACACTCCCGGGGTCAGGAAAATCGGATATTTTCACACTCCCGGGGTCAGGAAAATCAGATTTTTTTTCATACTCCCGGGGTCAGGACAATCACATTTTTTCACACTCCCTTGGTCAGGAAATTCTGATTTTTTCACACTCACGGTGTTAGGAAAATCACATTTTTCACACTCCTGGGGTCAGGAAAATTGGATATTTTCATACTCCCGGGGTCAGGAAAATTGCATTTTTCAGACTCCCGGTGTCAGGAAAATTGGATTTTTTTAACACTCCCGGGGTCAGGAAAATTGGATTTATTTCACACTCCCGGGGTCAATAAAATCACATTTTTTCACACTCCCGGGGTCAGGAGAATTTAATTTTTTCACACTCCCGGGGTCAAGAAAATCATATTTTTTCACACTCCCGGAGTCAGGAGATTCTGATTTTTTTCACACTTCCGGGGTCAAGAAAATCACATTTTTTCACACTCCCGGGGTCAGGAAATTCTGATTTTTTTTCACCCTCCCGGTGTTAGGAAAATCACATTTTTCACACTCCCGGGGTCAAGAAAATCACATTTTTTCACACTCCCGGGGTCAGGAAATTCTGATATTTTTCACACTCCCGGGGTCTGGAAAATCGGATATTTTCACACTCCCGGGGTCAGGAAAATCAGATTTTTTTTCATACTCCCGGGGTCAGGACAATCACATTTTTTCACACTCCCTGTATCAGGAAATTCTGATTTTTTTCACACTCGCGGTGTTAGGAAAATCACATTTTTCACACTCCCAGGGTCAAGAAAATCACATTTTTTCACACTCCCGGGGTCAAGAAAATCACATTTTTTCACACTCCCGGGGTCAGGAGATTCTGATTTCTTTCACACTCCCGGGGTCAAGAAAATCACATTTTTTCACACTCCCGGGGTCAGGAAAATTGGATTTTTTTAACCCTCCCAGGGTCAGGAAAATTGGATTTTTTTCACACTCCCAGGGTCAGGAATTTCCGGTTTTTTTTCACACTCGCGGTGTTAGGAAAATCACATTTTTTCACACTCCCAGGGTTAAGAAAATCACATTTTTTCACACTCCCAGGGTCAAGAAAATCACATTTTTTCACACTCCCGGGGTCAGGAGATTCTGATTTCTTTCACACTCCCGGGGTCAAGAAAATCACATTTTTTCACACTCCCGGGGTCAGGAAATTCTAATTTTTTTCACACTCCCGGTGTTAGGAAAATCACAATTTTCACACTCCCGGGGTCAGAAAAATTGGATTGTTTCACACTCCCGGGGTCAGGAGAATTTAATTTTTTTCACACTCCCGGGGTCAGGAAAATGGGATTCTTTTAACACTCCCGGGGTCAGGAAAATTGGATTTTTTTCACACTCCCGGGGTCAGGAATTTCTGATTTTTTTCACACTCGCGGTGTTAGGAAAATCACATTTTTCACACTCGCAGGGTCAAGAAAATCACATTTTTTCACACTCCCGGGGTCAAGAAAATCACATTTTTTCACACTCCCTGGGTCAGGAGATTCTGATATCTTTCACACTCCCGGGGTCAAGAAAATCACATTTTTTCACACTCCCGGGGTCAGGAAAATTGGATTTTTTTAACCCTCCCGGGGTCAGGAAAATTGGATTTTTTTCACACTCCCAGGGTCAGGAATTTCTGATTTCTTTCACACTCGCGGTGTTAGGAAAATCACATTTTTTCACACTCCCAGGGTCAAGAAAATCACATTTTTTCACACTCCCAGGGTCAAGAAAATCACATTTTTTCACACTCCCAGGGTCAAGAAAATCACATTTTTTCACACTCCCGGGGTCAGGAAAATGGGATTCTTTTAACACTCCTGGGGTCAGGAAAATTGGATTTTTTTCACACTCCCGGGGTCAGGAATTTCTGATTTTTTTCACACTTGCGGTGTTAGGAAAATCACATTTTTCACACTCCCAGGGTCAAGAAAATCACATTTTTTCACACTCCCGGGGTCAAGAAAATCACATTTTTTCACACTCCCGGGGTCAGGAGATTCTGATTTCTTTCACACTCCCGGGGTCAAGAAAATCACATTTTTTCACACTCCCGGGGTCAGGAAAATTGGATTTTTTTAACCCTCCCAGGGTCAGGAAAATTGGATTTTTTTCACACTCCCAGGGTCAGGAATTTCTGATTTTTTCACACTCCCGGAGTCAAGAAAATCACATTTTTTCACACTCCCGGGGTCAGGAAATTCTAATTTTTTTCACACTCCCGGTGTTAGGAAAATCACAATTTTCACACTCCCGGGGTCAGAAAAATTGGATTGTTTCACACTCCCGGGGTCAGGAGAATTTAATTTTTTTCACACTCCCGGGGTCAAGAAAATCACATTTTTTCACACTCCTGGGGTCAGGAGATTCTGATTTTTTTTCACACTCCCGGGGTCAAGAAAATCACATTTTTTCACACTCCCGGGGTCAGGAAATTCTGATTTTTCACACTCCCGGGGTCAGGAAAATTGGATTTTTTCACACTCCCGGGGTCAGGAGTATTTAATTTTTTTCATACTCCCGGGGTCAAGAAAATCACATTTTTTCACACTCCCGGGGTCAAGAAAATCACATTTTTTCACACTCCCGGGGTCAGGAGATTCTGATTTCTTTCACACTCCCAGGGTCAAGAAAATCACATTTTTTCACACTCCCGGGGTCAAGAAAATCACATTTTTTCACACTCCCGGGGTCAGGAGATTCTGATTTCTTTCACACTCCCGGAGTCAAGAAAATCACATTTTTTCACACTCCCGGGGTCAGGAAATTCTAATTTTTTTCACACTCCCGGTGTTAGGAAAATCACAATTTTCACACTCCCGGGGTCAGAAAAATTGGATTGTTTCACACTCCCGGGGTCAGGAGAATTTAATTTTTTTCACACTCCCGGGGTCAAGAAAATCACATTTTTTCACACTCCTGGGGTCAGGAGATTCTGATTTTTTTTCACACTCCCGGGGTCAAGAAAATCACATTTTTTCACACTCCCGGGGTCAGGAAATTCTGATTTTTCACACTCCCGGGGTCAGGAAAATTGGATTTTTTCACACTCCCGGGGTCAGGAGTATTTAATTTTTTTCATACTCCCGGGGTCAAGAAAATCACATTTTTTCACACTCCGGGGGTCAGGAAATTCTGATATTTTTCACACTCCCGGGGTCAGGAAAATCGGATATTTTCACACTCCCGGGGTCACGAAATTCTGATTTTTTCACACTCCCGGTGTTAGGAAAATCACATTTTTCACACTCCCGGGGTCAAGAAAATCACATTTTTTCACACTCCCGGGGTCAGGAAATTCTGATATTTTTCACACTCCCAGGGTCAGGAAAATCAGATATTTTCACACTCCCGGGGTCAAGAAAATCCAAAATTTGTCACATTCCCGGTGTTAGGAAAATCACATTTTTCACACTCCTGGGGTCAGGAAAATTGGGTTTTTTTCAAACTCCCGGGGTCAAGGAAATCACGTTTTTTCACCCTCCCAGGGTCAGGAGATTCTGATTTTTTTCACACTCCCAGGGTCAAGAAAATCACATTTTTTCACACTCCCGGGGTCAGGAAATTCTAATTTTTTTCACACTCCCGGAGTTAGGAAAATCACATTTTTCACACTCCCGGGGTGAAGAAAATCACATTTTTTCACACTCCCGGGGTCAGGAAATTCTGACATTTTTCACACTCCCAGGGTCAGGAAAAATGGATATTTTCACACTCCCGGGGTCAGGAAAATCAGATTTTTTTCATGCTCCCGGGGTCAGGAAATTCTGATTTTTTTCACACTCCCAGGGTCAAGAAAATCACATTTTTTCACACTCCCGGGGTCAAGAAATTCTAATTTTTTTCACACTCCCAGTGTTAGGAAAATCACATTTTTTCACACTCCCGTGGTCAGGAAAATCGGATATTTTCACACTCCCGGGGTCAGGAAAATCAGATTTTTTTCATACTCCCGGGGTCAATAAAAATCACATTTTTTCACACTCCCGGGGTCAGGAGAATTTAATTTTTTCACACTCCTGGTGTTAGGAAAATCACATTTTTCACACTCCCGGGGTAAAGAAAATCACATTTTTTCACACTCCCGGGGTCAGGAGATTCTGAATTTTTTCACACTGCCGGGGTCAAGAAAATCACATTTTTTCACACTCCCGGGGTCAGGAAATTCTAATTTTTTCCACACTCCCGGTGTTAGGAAAATCACATTTTTCACACTCCCGGGGTCAGAAAAATTGGATTTTTTCACACTCCCGGGGTCAGGAGATTTTAATTTTTTTCACACTCCCGGGGTCAAGAAAATCACATTTTTCACACTCCCGGGGTCAAGAAAATCACATTTTTTCACACTCCCGGGGTCAGGAAATTCTGATATTTTTCACACTCCCGGGGTCAGGAAAATCAGATATTTTCACACTCCCGGGGTCAAGAAAATCCAAAATTTGTCACATTCCCGGTGTTAGGAAAATCACATTTTTCGCACTCCTGGGGTCAGGAAAATTGGGTTTTTTTCAAACTCCCGGGGTCAAGGAAATCACGTTTTTTCACCCTCCCAGGGTCAGGAGATTCTGATTTTTTCACACTCCTGGGGTCAGGAAAATCAGATTTTTTTCATACTCCCGGGGTCAGGAAATTCTGATTTTTTTCACACTCACGGTGTTAGGAAAATCACATTTTTCACACTCCCGGGGTCAGGAAAATTGGATTTTTTCACACTCCCGGGGTCAGGAGAATTTAATTTTTTTCACACTCCCGGGGTCAAGAAAATCACATTTTTTCACACTCCCGGGGTCAGGAAATTCTGATATTTTTCACACTCCCGGGGTCAGGAAAATCGGATATTTCCACACCCCCGGGGTCAGGGAAATCAGATTTTTTTCATACTCCCGGGGTCAGGAAAATTGGATTTTTTTCACACTCCCGGTGTCAGAAAAATTGGATATTTTCATACTCCCGGGGTCAGGAAAATTGCCTTTTTGAGACTCCCGGGGTCAGGAAAATCACATTTTTCATACTCCCGGGGTCTGATAAATCCAAAATTTTTCACATTCCCGGTGTTAGGAAAACTACATTTTTCACACTCCCGGGGTCAGGAAAATTGGGTTTTTTCACACTCCCTGGGTCAAGAAAGTCACATTTTTTCACACTCCCGGGGTCAGGAGATTCTGATTTTTTTTCACACTACCGGGGTCAAGAAAATCACATTTTTTCACACTCCCGGGGTCAGGAAAATTGAATTTTTTCACACTCCCGGGGTCAGGAAAATTGGATTTTTTTCACACTCCCGGTGTCAGGAAAATTGGATATTTTCATACTCCCGGGGTCAGGAAAATTGCATTTTTCAGACTCCCGGTGTCAGGAAAATTCGATTTTTTTAACACTCCCGGGGTCAGGAAAATTGGATTTATTTCACACTCCCGGGGTCAAGAAAATCTCATTTTTTCACACTCCCGGGGTCAGGAAATTCTGATTTTTTTCACAGTCCCGGGGTCAGGAGATTCTGATTTTTTTCACACTCCCGGGGTCAAGAAAATCACATTTTTTAACACTCCCGGGGTCAGGAAATTCTAATTTTTTCACACTCCCGGTGTTAGGAAAATCACATTTTTCACACTCCCGGGGTCAGAAAAATTGGATTTTTTCACACTCCCGGGGTCAGGAGAATTTAATTTTTTTCACACTCCCGGGGCCAAGAACATCACATTTTTTCACACTCCCGGGGTCAGAAAATTCTGATATTTTTCACAATCTCGGTGTCAAGAAAATCAGATTTTTTCACACTCCCAGGGTCAGGAGATTCTGATTTCTTTCACACTCCCGGGGTCAAGAAATCACATTTTTTCACACTCCCGGGGTCAGGAAATTCTAATTTTTTTCACACTCCCGGTGTTAGGAAAATCACAATTTTCACACTCCCGGGGTCAGAAAAATTGGATTGTTTCACACTCCCGGGGTCAGGAGAATTTAATTTTTTTCACACTCCCGGGGTCAGGAAAATGGGATTCTTTTAACACTCCCGGGGTCAGGAAAATTGGATTTTTTTCACACTCCCGGGGTCAGGAATTTCTGATTTTTTTTAACACTCGCGGTGTTAGGAAAATCACATTTTTCACACTCCCAGGGTCAAGAAAATCACATTTTTTCACACTCCCGGGGTCAAGAAAATCACATTTTTTCACACTCCCAGGGTCAGGAAAATTGGATTTTTTTCACACTCCCAGGGTCAGGAATTTCTGATTTTTTTCACACTCGCGGTGTTAGGAAAATCACATTGTTTCACACTCCCAGGGTCTAGAAAATCACATTTTTTCACACTCCCGGGGTCAAGAAAATCACATTTTTTCACACTCCCGGGGTCAGTTGATTCTGATTTCTTTCACACTCCCGGGGTCAAGAAAATCACATTTTTTCACACTCCCGGGGTCAGGAAAATTGGATTTTTTAAACCCTCCCGGGGTCAGGAAAATTGGATTTTTTCACACTCCCAGGGTCAGGAATTTCTGATTTTTTTCACACTCACGGTGTTAGGAAAATCACATTTTTTCACAAGAAAGTCACATTTTTTCACACTCCCGGGGTCAGGAGATTCTGATTTTTTTTCACACTACCGGGGTCAAGAAAATCACATTTTTTCACACTCCCGGGGTCAGGAAAATTGAATTTTTTCACACTCCCGGGGTCAGGAAAATTGGATTTTTTTCACACTCCCGGTGTCAGGAAAATTGGATATTTTCATACTCCCGGGGTCAGGAAAATTGCATTTTTCAGACTCCCGGTGTCAGGAAAATTCGATTTTTTTAACACTCCCGGGGTCAGGAAAATTGGATTTATTTCACACTCCCGGGGTCAAGAAAATCTCATTTTTTCACACTCCCGGGGTCAGGAAATTCTGATTTTTTTCACAGTCCCGGGGTCAGGAGATTCTGATTTTTTTCACACTCCCGGGGTCAAGAAAATCACATTTTTTAACACTCCCGGGGTCAGGAAATTCTAATTTTTTCACACTCCCGGTGTTAGGAAAATCACATTTTTCACACTCCCGGGGTCAGAAAAATTGGATTTTTTCACACTCCCGGGGTCAGGAGAATTTAATTTTTTTCACACTCCCGGGGCCAAGAACATCACATTTTTTCACACTCCCGGGGTCAGAAAATTCTGATATTTTTCACAATCTCGGTGTCAAGAAAATCAGATTTTTTCACACTCCCAGGGTCAGGAGATTCTGATTTCTTTCACACTCCCGGGGTCAAGAAATCACATTTTTTCACACTCCCGGGGTCAGGAAATTCTAATTTTTTTCACACTCCCGGTGTTAGGAAAATCACAATTTTCACACTCCCGGGGTCAGAAAAATTGGATTGTTTCACACTCCCGGGGTCAGGAGAATTTAATTTTTTTCACACTCCCGGGGTCAGGAAAATGGGATTCTTTTAACACTCCCGGGGTCAGGAAAATTGGATTTTTTTCACACTCCCGGGGTCAGGAATTTCTGATTTTTTTTAACACTCGCGGTGTTAGGAAAATCACATTTTTCACACTCCCAGGGTCAAGAAAATCACATTTTTTCACACTCCCGGGGTCAAGAAAATCACATTTTTTCACACTCCCAGGGTCAGGAAAATTGGATTTTTTTCACACTCCCAGGGTCAGGAATTTCTGATTTTTTTCACACTCGCGGTGTTAGGAAAATCACATTGTTTCACACTCCCAGGGTCTAGAAAATCACATTTTTTCACACTCCCGGGGTCAAGAAAATCACATTTTTTCACACTCCCGGGGTCAGTTGATTCTGATTTCTTTCACACTCCCGGGGTCAAGAAAATCACATTTTTTCACACTCCCGGGGTCAGGAAAATTGGATTTTTTAAACCCTCCCGGGGTCAGGAAAATTGGATTTTTTCACACTCCCAGGGTCAGGAATTTCTGATTTTTTTCACACTCACGGTGTTAGGAAAATCACATTTTTTCACACTCCCAGGGTCAAGAAAATCACATTTTTTCACACTCCCGGGGTCAAGAAAATCACATTTTTTCACACTCCCGGGGTCAGGAGATTCTGATTTCTTTCACACTCCCGGGGTCAAGAAAATCACATTTTTTCACACTCCCGGGGTCAGGAAATTCTAATTTTTTTCACACTCCCGGTGTTAGGAAAATCACAATTTTCACACTCCCGGGGTCAGAAAAATTGGATTGTTTCACACTCCCGGGGTCAAGAAAATCACATTTTTTCACACTCCTGGGGTCAGGAGATTCTGATTTTTTTCACACTCCCGGGGTCAAGAAAATCACATTTTTTCACACTCCCGGGGTCAGGAAATTCTGATTTTTCACACTCCCGGGGTCAGGAGTATTTAATTTTTTTCATACTCCCGGGGTCAAGAAAATCACATTTTTTCACACTCCGGGGGTCAGGAAATTCTGATATTTTTCACACTCCCGGGGTCAGGAAAATCGGATATTTTCACACTCCTGGGGTCACGAAATTCTGATTTTTTTCACTCTCCCGGTGTTAGGAAAATCACATTTTTCACACTCCCGGGGTCAAGAAAATCACATTTTTTCACACTCCCGGGGTCAGGAAATTCTGATATTTTTCACACTCCCGGGGTCAGGAAAATCGGATATTTTCACACTCCCGGGGTCAGAAAAATCCAAAATTTGTCACATTCCCGGTGTTAGGAAAATCACATTTTTCACACTCCCGGGGTCAGGAAAATTGGGTTTTTTTCACACTCCCGGGGTCAAGAAAATCACTTTTTTTCACGCTCCCGGGGTCAGGAGATTCTGATTTTTTCACACTCCCAGGGTCAAGAAAATCACATTTTTTCACACTCCCGGGGTCAGGATATTCTAATTTTTTTCACACTCCCAGAGTTAGGAAAATCACATTTTTCACACTCCCGGCGTCAAGAAAATCACATTTTTTCGCAATCCCTGGGTCAGGAAAATTGGATATTTTCACACTCCCGGGGTCAGGAAAATCAGATTTTTTTCATACTCCCGGGGTCAGGAAAATTGGATTTTTTTCACACTCCCGGGGTCAGGAAATTCGCATTTTTCATACTCCCGGGGTCAGGAAAATCCAAAATTTGTCACATTCCCGGTGTTAGGAAAATCACATTTTTCAAACTCCTGGGGTCAAGAAAATCACGTTTTTTCACGCTCCCGGGGTCAGGAGATTCTGATTTTTTTCACACTCCCAGGGTCAAGAAAATCACATTTTTTCACACTCCCGGGGTCAGGAAATTCTAATTTTTTTCACACTCCCGGAGTTAGGAAAATCACATTTTTCACACTCCCGGGGTCAAGAAAATCACATTTTTTCACACTCCCGGGGTCACGAAATTCTGATATTTTTCACACTCCCGGGGTCAGGAAAAATTGATTTTTTCACACTCCCGGGGTCAGGAAAATCAGATTTTTTTCATACTCCCGGGGTCAGGAGATTCTGATTTTTTTTACACTCCCAGGGTCAAGAAAATCACATTTTTTCACACTCCCGGGGTCAAGAAATTCTAATTTTTTTCACACTCCCAGTGTTAGGAAAATCACATTTTTTCACACTCCCGTGGTCAGGAAAATCTAATTTTTTTCACACTCCCGGGGTCAGAAAAATTGGATTGTTTCACACTCCCGGGGTCAGGAGAATTTAATTTTTTTCACACTCCCGGGGTCAGGAAAATGGGATTCTTTTAACACTCCCGGGGTCAGGAATTTCTGATTTTTTTCACACTCATGGTGTTAGGAAAATCACATTTTTCACACTCCCAGGGTCAAGAAAATCACATTTTTTCACACTCCCGGGGTCAAGAAAATCACATTTTTTCACACTCCCGGGGTCAGGAGATTCTGATTTCTTTCACACTCCCGGGGTCAAGAAAATCACATTTTTTCACACTCCCGGGGTCAGGAAATTCTAATTTTTTTCACACTCCCGGTGTTAGGAAAATCACAATTTTCACACTCCCGGGGTCAGAAAAATTGGATTGTTTCACACTCCCGGGGTCAGGAGAATTTAATTTTTTTCACACTCCCGGGGTCAGGAAAATCGGATATTTTCACACTCCTGGGGTCACGAAATTCTGATTTTTTTTCACTCTCCCGGTGTTAGGAAAATCACATTTTTCACACTCCCGGGGTCAAGAAAATCACATTTTTTCACACTCCCGGGGTCAGGAAATTCTGATATTTTTCACACTCCCGGGGTCAGGAAAATCGGATATTTTCACACTCCCGGGGTCAGAAAAATCCAAAATTTGTCACATTCCCGGTGTTAGGAAAATCACATTTTTCACACTCCCGGGGTCAGGAAAATTGGGTTTTTTTCACACTCCCGGGGTCAAGAAAATCACTTTTTTTCACGCTCCCGGGGTCAGGAGATTCTGATTTTTTCACACTCCCAGGGTCAAGAAAATCACATTTTTTCACACTCCCGGGGTCAGGATATTCTAATTTTTTTCACACTCCCAGAGTTAGGAAAATCACATTTTTCACTCTCCCGGCGTCAAGAAAATCACATTTTTTCGCAATCCCTGGGTCAGGAAAATTGGATATTTTCACACTCCCGGGGTCAGGAAAATCAGATTTTTTTCATACTCCCGGGGTCAGGAAAATTGGATTTTTTTCACACTCCCGGGGTCAGGAAATTCGCATTTTTCATACTCCCGGGGTCAGGAAAATCCAAAATTTGTCACATTCCCGGTGTTAGGAAAATCACATTTTTCAAACTCCTGGGGTCAAGAAAATCACGTTTTTTCACGCTCCCGGGGTCAGGAGATTCTGATTTTTTTCACACTCCCAGGGTCAAGAAAATCACATTTTTTCACACTCCCGGGGTCAGGAAATTCTAATTTTTTTCACACTCCCGGAGTTAGGAAAATCACATTTTTCACACTCCCGGGGTCAAGAAAATCACATTTTTTCACACTCCCGGGGTCACGAAATTCTGATATTTTTCACACTCCCGGGGTCAGGAAAAATGGATTTTTTCACACTCCCGGGGTCAGGAAAATCAGATTTTTTTCATACTCCCGGGGTCAGGAGATTCTGATTTTTTTTACACTCCCAGGGTCAAGAAAATCACATTTTTTCACACTCCCGGGGTCAAGAAATTCTAATTTTTTTCACACTCCCAGTGTTAGGAAAATCACATTTTTTCACACTCCCGTGGTCAGGAAAATCTAATTTTTTTCACACTCCCGGGGTCAGAAAAATTGGATTGTTTCACACTCCCGGGGTCAGGAGAATTTAATTTTTTTCACACTCCCGGGGTCAGGAAAATGGGATTCTTTTAACACTCCCGGGGTCAGGAGATTCTGATTTTTTTTACACTCCCAGGGTCAAGAAAATCACATTTTTTCACACTCCCGGGGTCAAGAAATTCTAATTTTTTTCACACTCCCGGTGTTAGGAAAATCACATTTTTCACACTCCTGGGGTCAGGAAAATCTAATTTTTTTCACACTCCCGGTGTCAGGAGATTCTGATTTTTTTCAAAACTCCCGGGGTCAAGAAAATCATATTTTTTCACACTCCCGGGGTCAGGAAATTCTAATTTTTTTTCACACTCCCGGTGTTAGGAAAATCACATTTTTCACACTCCCGGGGTCAGGAAAATTGGATTTTTTCACACTCCCGGGGTCAGGAGATTTTAATTTTTTTCACACTCCCGGGGTCAAGAAAATCACATTTTTTCATACTCCCGGGGTCAGGAAAATTGGGTTTTTTTCACACTCCCGAGGTCAAGAAAATCACATTTTTTCACACTCCCGGGGTCAGGAGATTCTGATTTTTTTCACACTCCCGGGGTCAAGAAAATCACATTTTTTCACACTCCCGGTGTTAGGAAAATCACATTTTTCACACTCCCGTGGTCAGAAAAATTGGATTTTTTCACACTCCCGGGGTTAAGAAAAACACATTTTTTCACACTCCCGGGATCAGGAAAATTGGATTTTTTTCACACTCCCGGGGTCAAGAAAATCACATTTTTTCACACTCCCGGGGTCAGGAGATTCTGATTTTTTTCACACTCCCGGGGTCAAGAAAATCACATTTTTTCACACTACCGGGGTCAGGAAAATTGGATTTTTTTCACACTCCCGGGGTCAGGAAAATTGTGTTTCTTTCTCGCTCCCGGGGTCAAGAAAATCACATTTTTTCACACTCCCGGGGTCAGGAGATTCTGATTTTTGTCACACTCCCGGGGTCAAGAAAATCACATTTGTTCACACTCCCGGGGTCAGGAAATTCTGATTTTTTTCACACTCCCGGTGTTAGGAAAATCCAAAATTTTTCACATTCCCGGTGTTAGGAAAATCACATTTTTCACACTGCAGGGGTCAGGAAAATTGGTTTTTTTTCTCGCTCCCGGGGTCAAGAAAATCACATTTTTTCACACTCCCGGGGTCAGGAGATTCTGATTTTTTCACACTCCCGGGGTCAAGAAAGTCACATTTGTTCAGACTCCCGGGGTCAGGAAATTCTGATTTTTTTCACACTCCCGGTGTTAGGAAAATCACATTTTTCACACTCCGGGGTCAGGAAAATTGGATATTTTCATACTCCCGGGGTCACGAAAATCGGATATTTCCACACTCCAGGGGTCAGGAAAATTGGGTTTTTTTCACACTCCCGGTGTTAGGAAAATCACATTTTTCACACTCCCGGGGTCAGAAAAATTGGGTTTTTTCACACTTCCGGGGTCGAGAAAATCACATTTTTTCACACTCCTGGGGTCAGGAGATTCTGATTTTTTTCACACTCCCGGGGTCAAGAAAATCACATTTTTTCACACTCCCAGTGTCAGGAGAATTTAATTTTTTTCACACTCCTGGGGTCAAGAAAATCACTTTTTTTCACACTCCCGGGGTCAGGAGATTCTGATTTTTTTCACACTCCCGGGGTCAAGAAAATCACATTTTTTCACACTCACGGGGTCAGGAATTTCTGATTTTTTTCACACTCCCGGTGTTAGGAAAATCACATTTTTCACACTCCTGGGGTAAAGAAAATCACATTTTTTCACACTCCCGGGGTCAGGAAAATTGGATTTTTTTAACACTCCCGGGGGCAGGAAAATTGGATTTTTTTCACACTCCCGGGGTCGGGAAAATTGGGTTTTTTTCACACTCCCGGGGTCAAGAAAATCACATTTTTTCACACTCCTGGGGTCAGGAGATTCTGATTTTTTTCACACTCCCGGGGTCAAGAAAATCACATTTTTTCACACTCCCGGGGTCAGGGGATTCTAATTTTTTTCACACTCCCGGGGTCAGGAAATTCTGATATTTTTCACACTCCCGGGGTCAGGAGATTCTGATTTTTTTCACACTCCCGGGGTCAAGAAAATCACATTTGTTCACACTCCCGGGTTCAGGAAATTCTGATTTTTTTTCCCACACCCGGTGTTAGGAAAATCACATTTTTCACAGTCCCGGAGTCAGGAAAATTGGATTTTTTCACACTCCCGGGGTCAGGAGAATTAAATTTTTTTCACACTCCCGGGATCAGGAAAATTGAATTTTTTCACACTCCCGGGGTCAGGAAAATTGGATTTTTTCACACTCCCGTGGTCAGGAGAATTTTATTTTTTTCACACTCCCGGGGTGAACAAAATCACATTTTTTCACACTCCCGGGGTCAGGAAATTCTGATATTTTTCATACTCCCGGGGTCAGGAAAATTGGATTTTTTTCACACTCCCGGTGTCAGGAAAATTGGATTTTTTCACACTCCCGGGGTCAGGAGAATTTAATTTTTTTCACACTCCCGCGGTGAACAAAATCACATTTTTTCACACTCCCGGGATCAGGAAATTCTGATATTTTTCACACTCCCGGTGTCAGGAAAATTGGATATTTTCATTGTCCCGGGGTCAGGAAAATCGCATTTTCCATACTCCCGGGGTCAGGAAAATCCAAAAATTTTCACATTCCCGGAGTTAGGAAAATCACATTTTTCACACTCCCGGGGTCAGGAAAATTGGGTTTTTTTCACACTCCCGGGGTCAAGAAAATCACATTTTTTCACACTCCCGGGGTCAGGAAAATTGGATTTTTTTAACACTCCCGGGGTCAGGAAAATTGGATTTTTTTCACACTCCCGGGGTCAGGAATTTCTGATTTTTTTCACACTCGCGGTGTTAGGAAAATCACAGTTTTTCACACTCCCAGGGTCAAGAAAATCACATTTTTTCACACTCCCGGGGTCAAGAAAATCACATTTTTTCACACTCCCGGGGTCAGGAGATTCTGATTTCTTTCACACTCCCGGGGTCAGGAAAATCACATTTTTTCACACTCCCGGGGTCAGGAAATTCTAATTTTTTTCACACTCCCGGTGTTAGGAAAATCACAATTTTCACACTCCTGGGGTCAGAAAAATTGGATTGTTTCACACTCCCGGGGTCAGGAGAATTTAATTTTTTTCACACTCCCGGGTTCAAGAAAATCACATTTTTTCACACTCCCGGGGTCAGGAAATTCTGATATTTTTCACACACCCGGGGTCAGGGAAATCAGATTTTTTTCATACTCCCGGGGTTAGGAAAATTGGATTTTTTTCACACTCCCGGTGTCAGGAAAATTGGATATTTTCATACTCCCGGGGTCAGGAAAATTGCCTTTTTGAGACTCCCGGGGTCAGGAAAATCACATTTTTCATACTCCCGGGGTCAGATAAATCCAAAATTTTTCACATTCCCGGTGTTAGGAAAACCACATTTTTCACACTCCCGGGGTCAGGAAAATTGGGTTTTTTTCACACTCCCTGGGTCAAGAAAATCACATTTTTTCACACTCCTGGGGTCAGGAGATTCTGATTTCTTTCACACTCCCGGGGTCAAGAAAGTCACATTTTTCACACTCCCAGGGTCAAGAAAATCACATTTTTTCACACTCCCGGGGTCAAGAAAATCACAATTTTTCACACTCCCGGGGTCAGGAGATTCTGATTTTTTTCACACTCCCGGTGTTAGGAAAATCACAATTTTCACACTCCCGGGGTCAGAAAAATTGGATTGTTTCACACTCCTGGGGTCAGGAGATTCTGATTTTTTTCACACTCCCGGGGTCAAGAAAATCACATTTTTTCACAATCCCGGGGTCAGGAAATTCTGATGTTTCACACTCCCGGGGTCACGAAAATTGGATTTTTTCACACTCCCTGGGTCAGGAGAATTTAATTTTTTTCACAATCCCGGGGTCAAGAAAATCACATTTTTTCACACTCCCGGGGTCAGGAAATTCTGATATTTTTCACACTGCTGGGGTCAGGAAAATCGGATATTTTCACACTCCCGGGGTCAGGAAATTCTGATTTTTTTCACACTCCCGGTGTTAGGAAAATCACATTTTTCACACTCCCGGGGTCAAGAAAATCACATTTTTTCACACTCCCGGGGTCAGGAAATTCTGATATTTTTCACACTCCCGGGGTCAGGAAAATCGGATATTTTCACACTCCCGGGGTCAGGAAAATCCAAAATTTGTCACATTCCCGATGTTAGGAAAATCACATTTTTCACACTCCCGGGGTCAGGAAAATCACGTTTTTTCACGCTCCCGGGGTCAGGAGATTCTGATTTTTTTCACACTCCCAGGGTCAAGAAAATCACATTTTTTCACACTCCCGGGGTCAGGATATTCTAATTTTTTTCACACTCCCGGGGTCAGGAAAATTGGGGTTTTTTCACACTCCCGGGGTCAAGAAAATCACGTTTTTTCACGCTCCCGGGGTCAGGAGATTCTGATTTTTTCACACTCCCAGGGTCAGGAAATTCTGATATTTTTCACACTCCCGGGGTCAGGAAAATTGGATATTTTCACACTCCCGGGGTCAGGAAACTGATTTTTTTCACACTCACGGTGTTAGGAAAATCACATTTTTCACACTCCCGGGGCCAAGAAAATCACATTTTTCACACTCCCGGTGTTCAGGAAATTCTGATATTTTTCACACTCCTGGGGTCAGGAAAATCGGATATTTTCACACTCCCGGGTTCAGGAAAATCAGATTTTTTTCATACTCCCGGGGTCAGGAAAAATCACATTTTTTCACACTCCCAGGGTCAGGAAATTCTGATTTTTTTCACACTCACGGTGTTAGGAATATCACATTTTTCACACTCCCGGGGTCAGGAAAATTGGAATTTTTCACACTCCCGGGGTCAGGATAATTTAATTTTTTTCACACTCCCGGGGTCAAGAAAATCACATTTTTTCATACTCCCAGGGTCAGGAAAATCGGATATTTTCACACTCGCGGGGTCAAGAAAATTGGATATTTTCATACTCCCGGAGTCAGGAAAATTGCATTTTTCAGTCCCGGGGTCAGGAAAATCGCATTTTTCATACTCCCGGGTTCAGGAAAATCAAAAATTTTTCACATTCCCGGTGTTAGGAAAATCACATTTTTCACACTCCCGGGGTCAGGAAAATTGGGTTTTTCTCACACTCCCGGGGTCAAGAAAATCACATTTTTTCACACTCCCGGGGTCAGGAGATTCTGATTTTTTTCACACTCCTGGGGTCAAGAAAATCACATTTTTTCACACTCCCGGGGTCAGGAAATTCTAAGTTTTTTTCACACTCCTGGTGTTAGGAAAATCACATTTTTCACATTCCCGGGGTGAGAAAAATTGGATTTTTTCACACTCCCAGGGTCAGGAGAATTTAATTTTTTTCACACTCCTGGGGTCAAGAAAATCACATTTTTTCACACTCCCGGGATCAGGAAAATTGGATTTTTTTAACACTCCCGTGGTCAGGAAAATCACATTTTTTCACACTCCCGGGATCAGGAATTTCTGATTTTTTTCACACTCCCGGGGTCAGGAAATTCTGATTTTTTTCACACTCCCGGTGTTAGGAAAATCACATTTTTCACACTCCCAGAGTCAGGAAAATTGGATTTTTTTCACACTCCCGGGGTCAGGAAAATTGCATTTTTTCACACTCCCGGGGTCAGGAAAATTTAATTTTTTTCACACTCCCGGTGTTAGGAAAATTTAATTTTTTTCACACTCCCGGTGTTAGGAAAATCACATTTTTCACACTCCCGGGGTCAGGAAAATTGGATTTTTTCACACTCCCGGGGTCAAGAAAATCACATTTGTTCACACTCCCGGGTTCAGGAAATTCTGATTTTTTTTCCCACACCCGGTGTTAGGAAAATCACATTTTTCACAGTCCCGGAGTCAGGAAAATTGGATTTTTTCACACTCCCGGGGTCAGGAGAATTAAATTTTTTTCACACTCCCGGGATCAGGAAAATTGAATTTTTTCACACTCCCGGGGTCAGGAAAATTGGATTTTTTCACACTCCCGTGGTCAGGAGAATTTTATTTTTTTCACACTCCCGGGGTGAACAAAATCACATTTTTTCACACTCCCGGGGTCAGGAAATTCTGATATTTTTCATACTCCCGGGGTCAGGAAAATTGGATTTTTTTCACACTCCCGGTGTCAGGAAAATTGGATTTTTTCACACTCCCGGGGTCAGGAGAATTTAATTTTTTTCACACTCCCGCGGTGAACAAAATCACATTTTTTCACACTCCCGGGATCAGGAAATTCTGATATTTTTCATACTCCCGGGGTCAGGAAAATTTGATTTTTTTCACACTCCCGGTGTCAGGAAAATTGGATATTTTCATTGTCCCGGGGTCAGGAAAATCGCATTTTCCATACTCCCGGGGTCAGGAAAATCCAAAAATTTTCACATTCCCGGAGATAGGAAAATCACATTTTTCACACTCCCGGGGTCAGGAAAATTGGGTTTTTTCACACTCCCGGGGTCAAGAAAATCACATTTTTTCACACTCCCGGGGTCAGGAGATTCTGATTTCTTTCACACTCCCGGGGTCAGGAAAATCACATTTTTTCACACTCCCGGGGTCAGGAAATTCTAATTTTTTTCACACTCCCGGTGTTAGGAAAATCACAATTTTCACACTCCTGGGGTCAGAAAAATTGGATTGTTTCACACTCCCGGGGTCAGGAGAATTTAATTTTTTTCACACTCCCGGGGTCAAGAAAATCACATTTTCTCACACTCCCGGGGTCAGGAAATTCTGATATTTTTCACACTCCCAGGGTCAGGAAAATCGGATATTTCCACACCCCCGGGGTCAGGGAAATCAGATTTTTTTCATACTCCCGGGGTTAGGAAAATTGGATTTTTTTCACACTCCCGGTGTCAGGAAAATTGGATATTTTCATACTCCCGGGGTCAGGAAAATTGCCTTTTTGAGACTCCCGGGGTCAGGAAAATCACATTTTTCATACTCCCGGGGTCAGATAAATCCAAAATTTTTCACATTCCCGGTGTTAGGAAAACCACATTTTTCACACTCCCGGGGTCAGGAAAATTGGGTTTTTTTCACACTCCCTGGGTCAAGAAAATCACATTTTTTCACACTCCTGGGGTCAGGAGATTCTGATTTCTTTCACACTCCCGGGGTCAAGAAAATCACATTTTTCACACTCCCAGGGTCAAGAAAATCACATTTTTTCACACTCCCGGGGTCAAGAAAATCACAATTTTTCACACTCCCGGGGTCAGGAGATTCTGATTTTTTTCACACTCCCGGTGTTAGGAAAATCACAATTTTCACACTCCCGGGGTCAGAAAAATTGGATTGTTTCACACTCCCGGGGTCAGGAGATTCTGATTTTTTTCACACTCCCGGGGTCAAGAAAATCACATTTTTTCACACTCCCGGGGTCAGGAAATTCTGATGTTTCACACTCCCGGGGTCACGAAAATTGGATTTTTTCACACTCCCTGGGTCAGGAGAATTTAATTTTTTTCACAATCCCGGGGTCAAGAAAATCACATTTTTTCACACTCCCGGGGTCAGGAAATTCTGATATTTTTCACACTGCTGGGGTCAGGAAAATCGGATATTTTCACACTCCCGGGGTCAGGAAATTCTGATTTTTTTCACACTCCCGGTGTTAGGAAAATCACATTTTTCACACTCCCGGGGTCAAGAAAATCACATTTTTTCACACTCCCGGGGTCAGGAAATTCTGATATTTTTCACACTCCCGGGGTCAGGAAAATCGGATATTTTCACACTCCCGGGGTCAGGAAAATCCAAAATTTGTCACATTCCCGATGTTAGGAAAATCACATTTTTCACACTCCCGGGGTCAGGAAAATCACGTTTTTTCACGCTCCCGGGGTCAGGAGATTCTGATTTTTTTCACACTCCCAGGGTCAAGAAAATCACATTTTTTCACACACCCGGGGTCAGGATATTCTAATTTTTTTCACACTCCCGGGGTCAGGAAAATTGGGGTTTTTTCACACTCCCGGGGTCAAGAAAATCACGTTTTTTCACGATCCCGGGGTCAGGAGATTCTGATTTTTTTCACACTCCCAGGGTCAGGAAATTCTGATATTTTTCACACTCCTGGGGTCAGGAAAATTGGATATTTTCACACTCCCGGGGTCAGGAAAATCAGACTTTTTCATACTCCCGGGGTCAGGAGATTCTGATTTTTTTCACACTCCCAGGGTCAAGAAAATCACATTTTTTCACACTCCCGGGGTCAGGAAATTCTAATTTTTTTCATACTCCCGGGGTCAGGAAAATCACATTTTTTCACACTCCCTGGGTCAGGAAACTGATTTTTTTCACACTCACGGTGTTAGGAAAATCACATTTTTCACACTCCCGGGGTCAGGAAAATTGGATTTTTTCACACTCCTGGGTTCAGGAAAATTGGGGTTTTTTTTCACACTCCCGGTGTTAGGAAAATCACATTTTTCACACTCCCGGGGCCAAGAAAATCACATTTTTCACACTCCCGGGTTCAGGAAAATCAGATTTTTTTCATACTCCCGGGGTCAGGAAAAATCACATTTTTTCACACTCCCAGGGTCAGGAAATTCTGATTTTTTTCACACTCACGGTGTTAGGAAAATCACATTTTTCACACTCCCGGGGTCAAGAAAATCACATTTTTTCATACTCCCAGGGTCAGGAAAATCGGATATTTTCACACTCGCGGGGTCAAGAAAATTGGATATTTTCATACTCCCGGAGTCAGGAAAATTGCATTTTTCAGTCCCGGGGTCAGGAAAATCGCATTTTTCATACTCCCGGGTTCAGGAAAATCAAAAAATTTTCACATTCCCGGTGTTAGGAAAATCACATTTTTCACACTCCCGGGGTCAGGAAAATTGGGTTTTTCTCACACTCCCGGGGTCAAGAAAATCACATTTTTTCACACTCCCGGGGTCAGGAGATTCTGATTTTTTTCACACTCCTGGGGTCAAGAAAATCACATTTTTTCACACTCCCGGGGTCAGGAAATTCTAAGTTTTTTTCACACTCCTGGTGTTAGGAAAATCACATTTTTCACATTCCCGGGGTGAGAAAAATTGGATTTTTTCACACTCCCGGGGTCAGGAGAATTTAATTTTTTTCACACTCCTGGGGTCAAGAAAATCACATTTTTTCACACTCCCGGGATCAGGAAAATTGGATTTTTTTAATACTCCCGTGGTCAGGAAAATCACATTTTTTCACACTCCCGGGATCAGGAATTTCTGATTTTTTTCACACTCCCGGGGTCAGGAAATTCTGATTTTTTTCACACTCCCGGTGTTAGGAAAATCACATTTTTCACACTCCCAGAGTCAGGAAAATTGGATTTTTTTCACACTCCCGGGGTCAGGAAAATTGCATTTTTTCACACTCCCGGGGTCAGGAAAATTTAATTTTTTTCACACTCCCGGTGTTAGGAAAATTTAATTTTTTTCACACTCCCGGTGTTAGGAAAATCACATTTTTCACACTCCCGGGGTCAGGAAAATTGGATTTTTTCACACTCCCGGGGTCAAGAAAATCACATTTTTTCACACTCCTGGGGTCAGGAAATTCTGATATTTTTCATACTCCCGGGGTCAGGAAAATTGGATTTTTTCACACTCCCGGTGTGAGGAAAATTTGATTTTTTCACATTCCTGGTGTCAGGAGAATTTAACTTTTTTTCACACTCCCGGCGTCAAGAAAATCTCATTTTTTTCACATTCCCGTTGTTAGGAAAATCACATTTTTCACACTCCCGGGGTCAGGAGATTCTGAATTTTTTCACACTCCCGGGGTCAAGAAAATCACATTTTTTCACACTCCCGGGGTCAGGATATTCTAATTTTTTCACACTCCCGGGGTCAGGAAAATTGGGGGTTTTTCACACTCCCGGGGTCAAGAAAATCACGTTTTTTCACGCTCCCGGGGTCAGGAGATTTTGATTTTTTTCACACTCCCAGGGTCAGGAAATTCTGATATTTTTCACACTCCCGGGGTCAGGAAAATTGGGTTTTTTTTCACACTCCCGAGGTCAAGAAAATCACATTTTTTCACACTCCCGGGGTCAGGAGATTCTGATTTTTTTCACACTCCCGGGGTCAAGAAAATCACATTTTTTCACACTCCCGGTGTTAGGAAAATCACATTTTTCACACTCCCGTGGTCAGAAAAATTGGATTTTTTCACACTCCCTTTGTTAAGAAAAACACATTTTTTCACACTCCCAGTGTCAGGAAAATTGGATTTTTTTCACACTCCCGGGGTCAGGAAAATTGGGTTTTTTCACACTCCCGGGGTCAAGAAAATCACATTTTTTCACACTCCCGGGGTCAGGAGATTCTGATTTTTTTCACACTCCCGGGGTCAAGAAAATCACATTTTTTTCACACTACCGGGGTCAGGAAAATTGGATTTTTTTCACACTCCCGGGGTCAGGAAAATTGTGTTTCTTTCTCGCTCCCGGGGTCAAGAAAATCACATTTTTTCACACTCCCGGGGTCAGGAGATTCTGATTTTTTTTCACATTCCCCGGGTCAAGAAAATCACATTTGTTCAGACTCCCGGGGTCAGGAAATTCTGATTTTTTTCACACTCCCGGTGTTAGGAAAATCACATTTTTCACACTCCAGGCGTCAAGAAAATCACATTTTTTTCACACTCCGGGGTCAGGAAAATTGGATATTTTCATACTCCCGGGGTCACGAAAATCGGATATTTCCACACTCCCGGGGTCAGGAAAATTGGGTTTTTTTCACACTCCCGGTGTTAGGAAAATCACATTTTTCACACTCCCGGGGTCAGGAGATTCTGATTTTTTTCACACTCCCGGGGTCAAGAAAATCACATTTTTTCACACTCCCAGTGTCAGGAGAATTTAATTTTTTTCACACTCCTGGGGTCAAGAAAATCACTTTTTTTCACACTCCCGGGGTCAGGAGATTCTGATTTTTTTCACACTCCCGGGGTCAAGAAAATCACATTTTTTCACACTCCCGGGGTCAGGAATTTCTGATTTTTTTCACACTCCCGGTGTTAGGAAAATCACATTTTTCACACTCCTGGGGTAAAGAAAATCACATTTTTTCACACTCCCGGGGTCAGGAAAATTGGATTTTTTTAACACTCCCGGGGGCAGGAAAATTGGATTTTTTTCACACTCCCGGGGTCGGGAAAATTGGTTTTTTTTCACACTCCCGGGGTCAAGAAAATTGGGTTTTTTCACACTCCCGGGGTCAAGAAAATCACATTTTTTCACACTCCCGGGGTCAGGAGATTCTGATTTTTTTCACACTCCCGGGGTCAAGAAAATCACATTTTTTCACACTCCCGGGGTCAGGGGATTCTAATTTTTTTCACACTCCCGGGGTCAGGAAATTCTGATATTTTTCACACTCCCGGGTCAGGAGATTCTGATTTTTTTCACACTCCCGGGTTCAAGAAAATCACATTTGTTAACACTCCCGGGTTCAGGAAATTCTGATTTTTTTTCACACTCCCGGTGTTAGGAAAATCACATTTTTCACAGTCCCGGAGTCAGGAAAATTGGATTTTTTCACACTCCCGGGGTCAGGAGAATTAAATTTTTTTCACACTTCCGGGATCAGGAAAATTGGATTTTTTCACACTCCCGTGGTCAGGAGAATTTAATTTTTTTCACACTCCCGTGGTGAACAAAATCACATTTTTTCACACTCCCGGGGTCAGGAAATTCTGATATTTTTCATACTCCCGGGGTCAGGAAAATTGGATTTTTTTCACACTCCCGGTGTCAGGAAAATTGGATTTTTTCACACTCCCGGGGTCAGGAGAATTTAATTTTTTTCACACTCCCGGGGTCAGGAAAATTTGATTTTTTTCACACTCCCAGTGTTAGGAAAATCACATTTTTCACACTCCAGGCGTCAAGAAAATCACATTTTTTTCACACTCCGGGGTCAGGAAAATTGGATATTTTCATACTCCCGGGGTCACGAAAATCGGATATTTCCACACTCCCGGGGTCAGGAAAATTGGGTTTTTTTCACACTCCCGGTGTTAGGAAAATCACATTTTTCACACTCCCGGGGTCAGAAAAATTGGGTTTTTTCACACTTCCGGGGTCGAGAAAATCACATTTTTTCACACTCCTGGGGTCAGGAGATTCTGATTTTTTTCACACTCCCGGGGTCAAGAAAATCACATTTTTTCACACTCCCAGTGTCAGGAAAATTTAATTTTTTTCACACTCCTGGGGTCAAGAAAATCACTTTTTTTCACACTCCCGGGGTCAGGAGATTCTGATTTTTTTCACACTCCCGGGGTCAAGAAAATCACATTTTTTCACACTCCCGGGGTCAGGAATTTCTGATTTTTTTTCACACTCCCGGTGTTAGGAAAATCACATTTTTCACACTCCTGGGGTAAAGAAAATCACATTTTTTCACACTCCCGGGGTCAGGAAAATTGGATTTTTTTAACACTCCCGGGGGCAGGAAAATTGGATTTTTTTCACACTCCCGGGGTCAGGAAAATTGGGTTTTTTTCACACTCCCGGGGTCAAGAAAATTGGGTTTTTTCACACTCCCGGGGTCAAGAAAATCACATTTTTTCACACTCCCGGGGTCAGGAGATTCTGATTTTTTTCACACTCCCGGGGTCAAGAAAATCACATTTTTTCACACTCCCGGGGTCAGGGGATTCTAATTTTTTTCACACTCCCGGGGTCAGGAAATTCTGATATTTTTCACACTCCCGGGTCAGGAGATTCTGATTTTTTTCACACTCCCGGGGTCAAGAAAATCACATTTGTTAACACTCCCGGGTTCAGGAAATTCTGATTTTTTTTCACACTCCCGGTGTTAGGAAAATCACATTTTTCACAGTCCCGGAGTCAGGAAAATTGGATTTTTTCACACTCCCGGGGTCAGGAGAATTAAATTTTTTTCACACTCCCGGGATCAGGAAAATTGAATTTTTTCACACTCCCGGGGTCAGGAAAATTGGATTTTTTCACACTCCCGTGGTCAGGAGAATTTAATTTTTTTCACACTCCCGGGGTGAACAAAATCACATTTTATCACACTCCCGGGGTCAGGAAATTCTGATATTTTTCATACTCCCGGGGTCAGGAAAATTGGATTTTTTTCACACTCCCGGTGTCAGGAAAATTGGATTTTTTCACACTCCCGGGGTCAGGAGAATTTAATTTTTTTCACACTCCCGCGGTGAACAAAATCACATTTTTTCACACTCCCGGGATCAGGAAATTCTGATATTTTTCATACTCCAGGGGTCAGGAAAATTTGATTTTTTTCACACTCCCGGTGTCAGGAAAATTGGATATTTTCATTGTCCCGGGGTCAGGAAAATCGCATTTTCCATACTCCCGGGGTCAGGAAAATCCAAAAATTTTCACATTCCCGGAGTTAGGAAAATCACAATTTTCACACTCCCGGGGTCTGGAAAATTGGGGTTTTTTCACACTCCCGGGGTCAAGAAAATCACATTTTTTCACACTCCCGGGGTCAGGAAAATTGGATTTTTTTAACACTCCCGGGGTCAGGAGATTCTGATTTCTTTCACACTCCCGCGGTGAACAAAATCACATTTTTTCACACTCCTGGGATCAGGAAATTCTGATATTTTTCATACTCCCGGGGTCAGGAAAATTTGATTTTTTCACATTCCTGGTGTCAGGAGAATTTAACTTTTTTTCACACTCCCGGCGTCAAGAAAATCTCATTTTTTTCACATTCCCGTTGTTAGGAAAATCACATTTTTCACACTCCCGGGGTCAGGAAAAGTGGGGTTTTTTCACACTCCCGGGGTCAAGAAAATCACATTTTTTCACACTCCCGGGGTCAGGAGATTCTGAATTTTTTCACACTCCCGGGGTCAAGAAAATCACATTTTTTCACACTCCCGGGGTCAGGATATTCTAATTTTTTTCACACTCCCGGGGTCAGGAAAATTGGGGTTTTTTCACACTCCCGGGGTCAAGAAAATCACGTTTTTTCACGCTCCCGGGGTCAGGAGATTCTGATTTTTTTCACACTCCCAGGGTCAGGAAATTCTGATATTTTTCACACTCCCGGGGTCAGGAAAATTGGGTTTTTTTTCACACTCCCGAGGTCAAGAAAATCACATTTTTTCACACTCCCGGGGTCAGGAGATTCTGATTTTTTTCACACTCCCGGGGTCAAGAAAATCACATTTTTTCACACTCCCTGGGTTAAGAAAAACACATTTTTTCACACTCCCAGTGTCAGGAAAATTGGATTTTTTTCACACTCCCGGGGTCAGGAAAATTGGGTTTTTTCACACTCCCGGGGTCAAGAAAATCACATTTTTTCACACTCCCGGGGTCAGGAGATTCTGATTTTTTTCACACTCCCGGGGTCAAGAAAATCACATTTTTTCACACTACCGGGGTCAGGAAAATTGGATTTTTTTCACACTCCCGGGGTCAGGAAAATTGTGTTTCTTTCTCGCTCCCGGGGTCAAGAAAATCACATTTTTTCACACTCCCGGGGTCAGGAGATTCTGATTTTTTTCACACTCCCCGGGTCAAGAAAATCACATTTGTTCAGACTCCCGGGGTCAGGGAAATCAGATTTTTTTCATACTCCCGGGGTCAGGAAAATTGCCTTTTTGAGACTCCCGGGGTCAGGAAAATCACATTTTTCATACTCCCGGGGTCAGATAAATCCAAAATTTTTCACATTCCCGGTGTTAGGAAAACCACATTTTTCACACTCCCGGGGTCAGGAAAATTGGGTTTTTTTCACACTCCCTGGGTCAAGAAAATCACATTTTTTCACACTCCTGGGGTCAGGAGATTCTGATTTCTTTCACACTCCCGGGGTCAAGAAAATCACATTTTTCACACTCCCGGGGTCAGGAAAATCCAAAATTTGTCACATTCCCGGTATTTGGAAAATCACATTTTTCACACTCCCGGGGTCAGAAAAATTGGATTTTTTCACACTCCCGGGGTCAGGAGAATTTAATTTTTTTCACACTCCCGGGGTCGAGAAAACCACATTTTATCACACTCCCGGGGTCAGGAAAATTGGATTTTTTTAACACTCCCGGGGTCAGGAAAATTGGATTTTTTTCACACTCCCGGGGTCAGGAAAATCAGATTTTTTTCACACTCCCGGTGTTAGGAAAATTTAATTTTTTTCACACTCCCGGTGTTAGGAAAATCACATTTTTCACACTCCCGGGGTCAGGAAAATTGGATTTTTTCACACTCCCGGGGTCAAGAAAATCACATTTTTTCACACTCCTGGGGTCAGGAAATTCTGATATTTTTCATACTCCCGGGGTCAGGAAAATTGGATTTTTTTCACACTCCCGGTGTGAGGAAAATTTGATTTTTTCACATTCCTGGTGTCAGGAGAATTTAACTTTTTTTCACACTCCCGGCGTCAAGAAAATCTCATTTTTTTCACATTCCCGTTGTTAGGAAAATCACATTTTTCACACTCCCGGGGTCAGGAAAAGTGGGGTTTTTTCACACTCCCGGGGTCAAGAAAATCACATTTTTTCACACTCCCGGGGTCAGGAGATTCTGAATTTTTCACACTCCCGGGGTCAAGAAAATCACATTTTTTCACATTCCCGGGGTCAGGATATTCTAATTTTTTTCACACTCCCGGGGTCAGGAAAATTGGGGTTTTTTCACACTCCCGGGGTCAAGAAAATCACGTTTTTTCACGCTCCCGGGGTCAGGAGATTCTGATTTTTTTCACACTCCCAGGGTCAGGAAATTCTGATATTTTTCACACTCCCGGGGTCAGGAAAATTGGGTTTTTTTTCACACTCCCGAGGTCAAGAAAATCACATATTTTCACACTCCCGGGGTCAGGAGATTCTGATTTTTTTCACACTCCCGGGGTCAAGAAAATCACATTTTTTCACACTCCCGGGGTTAAGAAAAACACATTTTTTCACACTCCCAGTGTCAGGAAAATTGGATTTTTTTCACACTCCCGGGGTCAGGAAAATTGGGTTTTTTCACACTCCCGGGGTCAAGAAAATCACATTTTTTCACACTCCCGGGGTCAGGAGATTCTGATTTTTTTCACACTCCCCGGGTCAAGAAAATCACATTTGTTCAGACTCCCGGGGTCAGGAAATTCTGATTTTTTTCACATTCCCGGTGTTAGGAAAATCACATTTTTCACACTCCAGGCGTCAAGAAAATCACATTTTTTTCACACTCCGGGGTCAGGAAAATTGGATATTTTCATACTCCCGGGGTCACGAAAATCGGATATTTCCACACTCCCGGGGTCAGAAAAATTGGGTTTTTTCACACTTCCGGGGTCGAGAAAATCACATTTTTTCACACTCCTGGGGTCAGGAGATTCTGATTTTTTTCACACTCCCGGGGTCAAGAAAATCACATTTTTTCACACTCCCAGTGTCAGGAGAATTTAATTTTTTTCACACTCCTGGGGTCAAGAAAATCACTTTTTTTCACACTCCCGGGGTCAGGAGATTCTGATTTTTTTCACACTCCCGGGGTCAAGAAAATCACATTTTTTCACACTCCCGGGGTCAGGGGATTCTGATATTTTTCACACTCCCGGGTCAGGAGATTCTGATTTTTTTCACACTCCCGGGGTCAAGAAAATCACATTTGTTAACACTCCCGGGTTCAGGAAATTCTGATTTTTTTTCACACTCCCGGTGTTAGGAAAATCACATTTTTCACAGTCCCGGAGTCAGGAAAATTGGATTTTTTCACACTCCCGGGGTCAGGAGAATTAAATTTTTTTCACACTCCCGGGATCAGGAAAATTGAATTTTTTCAAACTCCCGGGGTCAGGAAAATTGGATTTTTTCATACTCCCGGGGTCAGGAAAATTGGATTTTTTTCACACTCACGGTGTCAGGAAAATTGGGTTTTTTCACACTCCAGGCGTCAAGAAAATCACTTTTTTTTCACACTCCGGGGTCAGGAAAATTGGATATTTTCATACTCCCGGGGTCACGAAAATCGGATATTTCCACACTCCCGGGGTCAGGAAAATTGGGTTTTTTTCGCACTCCCGGTGTTAGGAAAATCACATTTTTCACACTCCTGGGATCAGGAAATTCTGATATTTTTCATACTCCCGGGGTCAGGAAAATTTGATTTTTTTCACACTCCCGGGGTCTGGAAAATTGGGTTTTTTTCACACTCCCGGGGTCAAGAAAATCACATTTTTTCACACTCCCGGGGTCAGGAAAATTGGATTTTTTTAACACTCCCGGGGTCAGGAAAATTGGATTTTTTTCACACTCCCGGGGTCAGGAATTTCTGATTTTTTTCACACTCGCGGTGTTAGGAAAATCACAGTTTTTCACACTCCCAGGGTCAGGAAAATCACATTTTTTCACACTCCCGGGGTCAAGAAAATCACATTTTTTCACACTCCCGGGGTCAGGAGATTCTGATTTCTTTCACACTCCCGGGGTCAGGAAAATCACTTTTTTTCACACTCCCGGGGTCAGGAGAATTTAATTTTTTTCACACTCCCGCGGTGAACAAAATCACATTTTTTCACACTCCTGGGATCAGGAAATTCTGATATTTTTCATACTCCCGGGGTCAGGAAAATTTGATTTTTTTCACACTCCCGGGGTCAGGAAAATCACTTTTTTTCACACTCCCGGGGTCAGGAAATTCTAATTTTTTTCACACTCCCGGTGTTAGGAAAATCACAATTTTCACACTCCTGGGGTCAGAAAAATTGGATTGTTTCACACTCCCGGGGTCAGGAGAATTTAATTTTTTTCACACTCCCGGGGTCAAGAAAATCACATTTTTTCACACTCCCGGGGTCAGGAAATTCTGATTTTTTTCACACTCCCGGGGTCAGGAAAATCGGATATTTCCACACCCCCGGGGTCAGGGAAATCAGATTTTTTTCATACTCCCGGGGTCAGGAAAATTGGATTTTTTTCACACTCCCGGTGTCAGGAAAATTGGATATTTTCATACTCCCGGGGTCAGGAAAATTGCCTTTTTGAGACTCCCGGGGTCAGGAAAATCACATTTTTCATACTCCCGGGGTCAGATAAATCCAAAATTTTTCACATTCCCGGTGTTAGGAAAACCACATTTTTCACACTCCCGGGATCAGGAAAATTGAATTTTTTCAAACTCCCGGGGTCAGGAAAATTGGATTTTTTCATACTCCCGGGGTCAGGAAAATTGGATTTTTTTCACACTCACGGTGTCAGGAAAATTGGGTTTTTTCACACTCACAGGGTCAGGAGAATTTAATTTTTTTCACACTCCCGCGGTGAACAAAATCACATTTTTTCACACTCCCGGGATCAGGAAATTCTGATATTTTTCATACTCCCGGGGTCAGGAAAATTTGATTTTTTTCACACTCCCGGTGTTAGGAAAATCACATTTTTCACACTCCAGGCGTCAAGAAAATCACTTTTTTTTCACACTCCGGGGTCAGGAAAATTGGATATTTTCATACTCCCGGGGTCACGAAAATCGGATATTTCCACACTCCCGGGGTCAGGAAAATTGGGTTTTTTTCACACTCCCGGTGTTAGGAAAATCACATTTTTCACACTCCTGGGATCAGGAAATTCTGATATTTTTCATACTCCCGGGGTCAGGAAAATTTGATTTTTTTCACACTCCCGGGGTCTGGAAAATTGGGTTTTTTTCACACTCCCGGGGTCAAGAAAATCACATTTTTTCACACTCCCGGGGTCAGGAAAATTGGATTTTTTTAACACTCCCGGGGTCAGGAAAATTGGATTTTTTTCACACTCCCGGGGTCAGGAATTTCTGATTTTTTTCACACTCGCGGTGTTAGGAAAATTACAGTTTTTCACACTCCCAGGGTCAGGAAAATCACATTTTTTCACACTCCCGGGGTCAAGAAAATCACATTTTTTCACACTCCCGGGGTCAGGAGATTCTGATTTCTTTCACACTCCCGGGGTCAGGAAAATCACTTTTTTTCACACTCCCGGGGTCAGGAGAATTTAATTTTTTTCACACTCCCGCGGTGAACAAAATCACATTTTTTCACACTCCTGGGATCAGGAAATTCTGATATTTTTCATACTCCCGGGGTCAGGAAAATTTGATTTTTTTCACACTCCCGGGGTCAGGAAAATCACTTTTTTTCACACTCCCGGGGTCAGGAAATTCTAATTTTTTTCACACTCCCGGTGTTAGGAAAATCACAATTTTCACACTCCTGGGGTCAGAAAAATTGGATTGTTTCACACTCCCGGGGTCAGGAGAATTTAATTTTTTTCACACTCCCGGGGTCAAGAAAATCACATTTTTTCACACTCCCGGGGTCAGGAAATTCTGATTTTTTTCACACTCCCGGGGTCAGGAAAATCGGATATTTCCACACTCCCGGGGTCAGGGAAATCAGATTTTTTTCATACTCCCGGGGTCAGGAAAATTGGATTTTTTTCACACTCCCGGTGTCAGGAAAATTGGATATTTTCATACTCCCGGGGTCAGGAAAATTGCCTTTTTGAGACTCCCGGGGTCAGGAAAATCACATTTTTCATACTCCCGGGGTCAGATAAATCCAAAATTTTTCACATTCCCGGTGTTAGGAAAACCACATTTTTCACACTCCCGGGGTCAGGAAAATTGGGTTTTTTTCACACTCCCTGGGTCAAGAAAATCACATTTTTTCACACTCCTGGGGTCAGGAGATTCTGATTTCTTTCACACTCCCGGGGTCAAGAAAATCACATTTTTCACACTCCCGGGGTCAGGAAAATCCAAAATTTGTCACATTCCCGATGTTAGGAAAATCACATTTTTCACACTCCCGGGGTCAAGAAAATCACGTTTTTTCACGCTCCCGGGGTAAGGAGATTCTGATTTTTTTCACACTCCCAGGGTCAAGAAAATCACATTTTTTCACACTCCCGGGGTCAGGATATTCTAATTTTTTTCACACTCCCGGGGTCAGGAAAATTGGGGTTTTTTCACACTCCCGGGGTCAAGAAAATCACGTTTTTTCACGCTCCCGGGGTCAGGAGATTCTGATTTTTTTCACACTCCCAGGGTCAGGAAATTCTGATATTTTTCACACTCCTGGGGTCAGGAAAATTGGATATTTTCACACTCCCGGGGTCAGGAAAATCAGATTTTTTTCATACTCCCGGGGTCAGGAGATTCTGATTTTTTTCACACTCCCAGGGTCAAGAAAATCACATTTTTTCACACTCCTGGGTTAAGGAAAATTGGTTTTTTTTCACACTCCCGAGGTCAAGAAAATCACATTTTTTCACACTCCCGGGGTCAGGAGATTCTGATTTTTTTCACACTCCCGGGGTCAAGAAAATCACATTTTTTCACACTCCCGGTGTTAGGAAAATCACATTTTTCACACTCCCGTGGTCAGAAAAATTGGATTTTTTCACACTCCCGGGGTTAAGAAAAACACATTTTTTCACACTCCCGGGATCAGGAAAATTGGATTTTTTTCACACTCCCGGGGTCAGGAAAATTGGTTTTTTTCACACTCCCGGGGTCAAGAAAATCACATTTTTTCACACTCCCGGGGTCAGGAGATTCTGATTTTTTTCACACTCCCGGGGTCAAGAAAATCACATTTTTTCACACTACCGGGGTCAGGAAAATTGGATTTTTTTCACACTCCCGGGGTCAAGAAAATTGTGTTTCTTTCTCGCTCCCGGGGTCAAGAAAATCACATTTGTTCAGACTCCCGGGGTCAGGAAATTCTGATTTTTTTCACACTCCCGGTGTTAGGAAAATCACATTTTTCACACTCCAGGCGTCAAGAAAATCACATTTTTTTCACACTCCGGGGTCAGGAAAATTGGATATTTTCATACTCCCGGGGTCACGAAAATCGGATATTTCCACACTCCCGGGGTCAGGAAAATTGGGTTTTTTTCACACTCCCGGTGTTAGGAAAATCACATTTTTCACACTCCCGGGGTCAGAAAAATTGGGTTTTTTCACATTCCGGGGTCGAGAAAATCACATTTTTTCACACTCCTGGGGTAAGGAGATTCTGATTTTTTTCACACTCCCGGTGTCAAGAAAATCACATTTTTTCACACTCCCGGGGTCAGGAGAATTTAATTTTTTTCACACTCCTGGGGTCAAGAAAATCACATTTTTTCACACTCCCGGGATCAGGAAAATTGGATTTTTTTAACACTCCCGGGGTCAGGAAAATCACATTTTTTCACACTCCCGGGGTCAGGAATTTCTGATTTTTTTCACAATCCCGGGGTCAGGAAATTCTGATTTTTTTTCACACTCCCGGTGTTAGGAAAATCACATTTTTCACACTCCCGGATTCAGGAAAATTGGATTTTTTTTACACTCCCGGGGTCAGGAAAATTTAATTTTTTTCACACTCCCGGTGTTAGGAAAATCACATTTTTCACACTCCCGGGGTCAGGAAAATTGGATTTTTTCACACTCCCGGGGTCAAGAAAATCACATTTTTTCACACTCCTGGGGTCAGGAAATTCTGATATTTTTCATACTCCCGGGGTCAGGAAAATTGGATTTTTTTCACACTCCCGGTGTGAGGAAAATTTGATTTTTTCACATTCCTGGTGTCAGGAGAATTTAACTTTTTTTCACACTCCCGGCGTCAAGAAAATCACATATTTTTCACAATCCCGGGGTCAGGAAAATCGGATATTTTCACACTCCCGGGGTCAGGAAAATCAGATTTTTTTCATACTCCCGGGGTCAGGAAAATTGGATTTTTTTCACACTCCCGGGGTCAGGAAAATTGGGGTTTTTTCACACTCCCGGGGTCAAGAAAATCACGTTTTTTTCACGCTCCCGGGGTCAGGAGATTCTGATTTTTTTCACACTCCAAGAGTTAGGAAAACCACATTTTTCACACTCCCGGGGTCGAGAAAATCACATTTTTTCACACTCCCAGGGTCAGGAAATTCTGATATTTTTCACACTCCCGGGGTCAGGAAAATTGGATATTTTCACACTCCCGGGGTCAGGAAAATCAGATTTTTTTCATACTCCCGGGGTCAGGAGACTCTGATTTTTTTCACACTCCCAGGGTCAAGAAAATCACATTTTTTCACACTCCCGGGGTCAGGAAATTCTAATTTTTTTCATACTCCTGGGGTCAGAAAAATCACATTTTTTCACACTCCCGGGGTCAGGAAATTCTGGTTTTTTTTCACACTCACGGTGTTAGGAAAATCACATTTTTCACACTCCCGGTGTGAGGAAAATTTGATTTTTTCACATTCCTGGTGTCAGAAGAATTTAACTTTTTTTCACACTCCCGGTGTCAAGAAAATCACATTTTTTCACACTCCCAGGGTCAGGAAATTCTGTTTTTTTCACACTCACGGTGTTAGGAAAATCACATTTTTCACACTCCCGGGGTCAGGAAAATTGGATTTTTTCACACTCCCAGGGTCAGGATAATTTAATTTTTTTCACACTCCCGGGGTCAAGAAAATCACATTTTTTCATACTCCCAGGGTCAGGAAAATCGGATATTTTCACACTCCCGGGGTCAAGAAATTGGATATTTTCATACTCCCGGAGTCAGGAAAATTGCATTTTTCAGTCCCGGGGTCAGGAAAATCGCATTTTTCATACTCCCGGGTTCAGGAAAATCAAAAAATTTTCACATTCCCGGTGTTAGGAAAATCACATTTTTCACACTCCCAGGGTCAGGAAAATTGGGTTTTTCTCACACTCCCGGGGTCAAGAAAATCACATTTTTTCACACTCCCGGGGTCATGAGATTCTGATTTTTTTCACACTCCCGGGGTCAAGAAAATCACATTTTTTCACACTCCCGTGGTCAGGAAATTCTAATTTTTTTCACACTCCTGGTGTTAGGAAAATCACATTTTTCACATTCCCGGGGTGAGAAAAATTGGATTTTTTCACACTCCCGGGGTCAGGAGAATTTAATTTTTTTCACACTCCTGGGGTCAAGAAAATCACATTTTTTCACACTCCCGGGATCAGGAAAATTGGATTTTTTTAACACTCCCGGGGTCAGGAAAATTGCTTTTTTTCACACTCCCGGGGTCTGGAAAATTTAATTTTTTTCACACTCCCGGTGTTAGGAAAATTTAATTTTTTTCACACTCCCGGTGTTAGGAAAATCACATTTTTCACACTCCCGGATTCAGGAAAATTGGATTTTTTTTACACTCCCGGGGTCAGGAAAATTGCTTTTTTTCACACTCCCGGGGTCTGGAAAATTTAATTTTTTTCACACTCCCGGTGTTAGGAAAATTTAATTTTTTTCACACTCCCGGTGTTAGGAAAATCACATTTTTCACACTCCCGGGGTCAGGAAAATTGGGTTTTTTCACACTCCCGGGGTCAAGAAAATCACATTTTTTCACACTCCTGGGGTCAGGAAATTCTGATATTTTTCATACTCCCGGGGTCAGGAAAATTGGATTTTTTTCACACTCCCGGTGTGAGGAAAATTTGATTTTTTCACATTCCTGGTGTCAGGAGAATTTAACATTTTTTCACACTCCCGGCGTCAAGAAAATCACATTTTTTCACAATCCCGGGGTCAGGAAAATCGGATATTTTCACACTCCCGGGGTCAGGAAAATCAGATTTTTTTCATACTCCCGGGGTCAGGAAAATTGGATTTTTTTCACACTCCCGGGGTCAGGAAAATTGGGGTTTTTTCACACTCCCGGGGTCAAGAAAATCACGTTTTTTCACGCTCCCGGGGTCAGGAGATTCTGATTTTTTTCACACTCCCAGGGTCAAGAAAATCACATTTTTTCACACTCCCGGGGTCAGGAAATTCTAATTTTTTTCACACTCCCAGAGTTAGGAAAACCACATTTTTCACACTCCCGGGGTCAAGAAAATCACATTTTTTCACACTCCCAGGGTCAGGAAATTCTGATATTTTTCACACTCCCGGGGTCAGGAAAATTGGATATTTTCACACTCCCGGGGTCAGGAAAATCAGATTTTTTTCATACTCCCGGGGTCAGGAGACTCTGATTTTTTTCACACTCCCAGGGTCAAGAAAATCACATTTTTTCACACTCCCGGGGTCAGGAAATTCTAATTTTTTTCATACTCCCGGGGTCAGGAAAATCACATTTTTTCACACTCCCTGGGTCAGGAAATTCTGATTTTTTTCACACTCACGGTGTTAGGAAAATCACATTTTTCACACTCCCGGGGCCAAGAAAATCACATTTTTCACACTCCCGGGGTTCAGGAAATTCTGATATTTTTCACACTCCCGGGGTCAGGAAAATCGGATATTTTCACACTCCCGGGGTCAGGAAAATCAGATTTTTTTCATACTCCCGGGGTCAGGAAAAATCACATTTTTTCACACTCCCAGGGTCAGGAAATTCTGATTTTTTTCACACTCACGGTGTTAGGAAAATCACATTTTTCACACTCCCGGGGTCAGGAAAATTGGATTTTTTCACACTCCCGGGGTCAGGATAATTTAATTTTTTTCACACTCCCGGGGTCAAGAAAATCACATTTTTCATACTCCCGGGGTCAGGAAAATCGGATATTTTCACACTCCCGGGGTCAAGAAAATTGGATATTTTCATACTCCCGGAGTCAGGAAAATTGCATTTTTCAGTCCCGGGGTCAGGAAAATCGCAGTTTTCATACTCCCGGGGTCAGGAAAATCAAAAAATTTTCACATTCCCGGTGTTAGGAAAATCAATTTTTCACACTCCCGGGGTCAGGAAAATTGGGTTTTTCTTACACTCCCGGGGTCAACAAAATCACATTTTTTCACACTCCCGGGGTCAGGAGATTCTGATTTTTTCACACTCCCGGGGTCAAGAAAATCACATTTTTTCACACTCCCGGGGTCAGGAAATTCTAATTTTTTCCCACACTCCTGGTGTTAGGAAAATCACATTTTTCACATTCCCGGGGTCAGAAAAATTGGATTTTTTCACACTCCCGGGGTCAGGAGAATTTAATTTTTTTCAGACTCCTGGGTTCAAGAAAATCACATTTTTTCACACTCCCGGGATCAGGAAAATTGGATTTTTTTTACACTCCCGGGGTCAGGAAAATTGGATTTTTTTCACACTCCCAGGGTCAGGAAAATTGGGTTTTTTTCACACTCCCGGGGTCAAGAAAATCACTATTTTTCACACTCCTGGGGTCAGGAGATTCTGATTTTTTTCACACTCCCGGGGTCAAGAAAATCACATTTTCTCACACTCCCGGGGTCAGGAATTTCTGATTTTTTTCACACTCCCGGGGTCAAGAAAATCACATTTTTTCACACTCCCGGGGTCAGGAAATTCTAATTTTTTTCACACTCCCGGTGTTAGGAAAATCACATTTTTCACACTCCCGGAGTCAGGAAAATTGGAATTTTTTCACACTCCCGGGGTCAAGAAAATCACATTTTTTCACACTCCTGGGGTCAGGAAATTCTGATATTTTTCATACTCCCGGGGTCAGGAAAATTGGATTTTTTTCACACTCCCTTTGTGAGGAAAATTTGATTTTTTCACATTCCTGGTGTCAGGAGAATTTAACTTTTTTTCACACTCCCGGCGTCAAGAAAACCTCATTTTTTCACATTCCCGTTGTTAGGAAAATCACATTTTTCACACTCCCGGGGTCAGGAAAAGTGGGGGTTTTTCACACTCCCGGGGTCAAGAAAATCACATTTTTTCACACTCCCGGGGTCAGGAGATTCTGAATTTTTTCACACTCCCGGGGTCAAGAAAATCACATTTTTTCACACTCCCGGGGTCAGGATATTCTAATTTTTTTCACACTCCCGGGGTCAGGAAAATTGGGGTTTTTTCACACTCCCGGGGTCAAGAAAATCACGTTTTTTCACGCTCCCGGGGTCAGGAGATTCTGATTTTTTTCACACTCCCAGGGTCAGGAAATTCTGATATTTTTCACACTCCCGGGGTCAGGAAAATTGGGTTTTTTTTCACACTCCCGAGGTCAAGAAAATCACATTTTTTCACACTCCCGGGGTCAGGAGATTCTGATTTTTTTCACACACCCGGGGTCAAGAAAATCACATTTTTTCACACTCCCGGGGTTAAGAAAAACACATTTTTTCACACTCCCAGTGTCAGGAAAATTGGATTTTTTCACACTCCCGGGGTCAGGAAAATTGGGTTTTTTCACACTCCCGGGGTCAAGAAAATCACATTTTTTCACACTCCCGGGGTCAGGAGATTCTGATTTTTTTCACACTCCCGGGGTCAAGAAAATCACATTTTTTCACACTACCGGGGTCAGGAAAATTGGATTTTTTTCACACTCCCGGGGTCAGGAAAATTGTGTTTCTTTCTCGCTCCCGGGGTCAAGAAAATCACATTTTTTCACACTCCCGGGGTCAGGAGATTCTGATTTTTTTCACACTCCCCGGGTCAAGAAAATCACATTTGTTCAGACTCCCGGGGTCAGATAAATCCAAAATTTTTCACATTCCCTGTGTTAGGAAAACCACATTTTTCACACTCCCGGGGTCAGGAAAATTGGGTTTTTTTCACACTCCCTGGGTCAAGAAAATCACATTTTTTCACACTCCTGGGGTCAGGAGATTCTGATTTCTTTCACACTCCCGGGGTCAAGAAAATCACATTTTTCACACTCCCGGGGTCAGGAAAATCCAAAATTTGTCACATTCCCGGTATTTGGAAAATCACATTTTTCACACTCCCGGGGTCAGAAAAATTGGATTTTTTCACACTCCCGGGGTCAGGAGAATTTAATTTTTTTCACACTCCTGGGGTCAAGAAAACCACATTTTATCACACTCCCGGGGTCAGGAAAATTGGATTTTTTTAACACTCCCGGGGTCAGGAAAATTGGATTTTTTTCACACTCCCGGGGTCAGGAAAATCAGATTTTTTTCACACTCCCGGTGTTAGGAAAATTTAATTTTTTTCACACTCCCGGTGTTAGGAAAATCACATTTTTCACACTCCCGGGGTCAGGAAAATTGGATTTTTTCACACTCCTGGGGTCAAGAAAATCACATTTTTTCACACTCCTGGGGTCAGGAAATTCTGATATTTTTCATACTCCCGGGGTCAGGAAAATTGGATTTTTTTCACACTCCCGGTGTGAGGAAAATTTGATTTTTTCACATTCCTGGTGTCAGGAGAATTTAACTTTTTTTCACACTCCCGGCGTCAAGAAAATCTCATTTTTTTCACATTCCCGTTGTTAGGAAAATCACATTTTTCACACTCCCGGGGTCAGGAAAAGTGGGGTTTTTTCACACTCCCGGGGTCAAGAAAATCACATTTTTTCACACTCCCGGGGTCAGGAGATTCTGAATTTTTTCACACTCCCGGGGTCAAGAAAATCACATTTTTTCACACTCCCGGAGTCAGGATATTCTAATTTTTTTCACACTCCCGGGGTCAGGAAAATTGGGTTTTTTTTCACACTCCCGAGGTCAAGAAAATCACATTTTTTCACACTCCCGGGGTCAGGAGATTCTGATTTTTTTCACACTCCCGGGGTCAAGAAAATCACATTTTTTCACACTCCCGGGGTTAAGAAAAACACATTTTTTCACACTCCCAGTGTCAGGAAAATTGGATTTTTTTCACACTCCCGGGGTCAGGAAAATTGGGTTTTTTCACACTCCCGGGGTCAAGAAAATCACATTTTTTCACAGTCCCGGGGTCAGGAAATTCTGATATTTTTCACACTCCCGGGGACAGGAAAATCAGATATTTTCACACTCCCGGGGTCAGGAAAATCAGATTTTTTTTCACACTCCCGGGGTCAGGAAAATTGGATATTTTCATACTCCCGGGGTCAGGAAAATCGGATATTTTCACACTCCCGGGGTCAGGAAAATTGGATATTTTCATACTTCCGGGGTCAGGAAAATTGCATTTTTCAGACTCCTGGGGTCAGGAAAATCGCATTTTTCATTCTCCCGGGGTCAGAAAAATTGGGTTTTTTTCACACTCCTGGGGTCAAGAAAATCACATTTTTCACACTCCCGGGGTCAGGAGATTCTGATTTTTTTCACACTCCCGGGGTCAAGAAAATCACATTTTTTCACACTCACGGGGTCAGGAATTTCTAATTTTTTTCACATTCCCGGTGTTAGGAAAATCACATTTTTCACACTCCCGGGGTCAGGAAAATTGGGTTTTTCTCACACTCCCGGGGTCAAGAAAATCACATTTTTTCACACTCCCGGGGTCATGAGATTCTGATTTTTTTCACACTCCCGGGGTCAAGAAAATCACATTTTTTCACACTCCCGTGGTCAGGAAATTCTAATTTTTTTCACACTCCTGGTGTTAGGAAAATCACATTTTTCACATTCCCGGGGTGAGAAAAATTGGATTTTTTCACACTCCCGGGGTCAGGAGAATTTAATTTTTTTCACACTCCTGGGGTCAAGAAAATCACATTTTTTCACACTCCCGGGATCAGGAAAATTGGATTTTTTTAACACTCCCGGGGTCAGGAAAATCACATTTTTTCACACTCCCGGGGTCAGGAATTTCTGATTTTTTTCACAATCCCGGGGTCAGGAAATTCTGATTTTTTTCACACTCCCGGTGTTAGGAAAATCACATTTTTCACACTCCCGGATTCAGGAAAATTGGATTTTTTTTACACTCCCGGGGTCAGGAAAATTGCTTTTTTTCACACTCCCGGGGTCTGGAAAATTTAATTTTTTTCACACTCCCGGTGTTAGGAAAATTTAATTTTTTTCACACTCCCGGTGTTAGGAAAATCACATTTTTCACACTCCCGGGGTCAGGAAAATTGGGTTTTTTCACACTCCCGGGGTCAAGAAAATCACATTTTTTCACACTCCTGGGGTCAGGAAATTCTGATATTTTTCATACTCCCGGGGTCAGGAAAATTGGATTTTTTTCACACTCCCGGTGTGAGGAAAATTTGATTTTTTCACATTCCTGGTGTCAGGAGAATTTAACATTTTTTCACACTCCCGGCGTCAAGAAAATCACATTTTTTTCACAATCCCGGGGTCAGGAAAATCGGATATTTTCACACTCCCGGGGTCAGGAAAATCAGATTTTTTTCATACTCCCGGGGTCAGGAAAATTGGATTTTTTTCACACTCCCGGGGTCAGGAAAATTGGGGTTTTTTCACACTCCCGGGGTCAAGAAAATCACGTTTTTTCACGCTCCCGGGGTCAGGAGATTCTGATTTTTTTCACACTCCCAGGGTCAAGAAAATCACATTTTTTCACACTCCCGGGGTCAGGAAATTCTAATTTTTTTCACACTCCCAGAGTTAGGAAAACCACATTTTTCACACTCCCGGGGTCAAGAAAATCACATTTTTTCACACTCCCAGGGTCAGGAAATTCTGATATTTTTCACACTCCCGGGGTCAGGAAAATTGGATATTTTCACACTCCCGGGGTCAGGAAAATCAGATTTTTTTCATACTCCCGGGGTCAGGAGACTCTGATTTTTTTCACACTCCCAGGGTCAAGAAAATCACATTTTTTCACACTCCCGGGGTCAGGAAATTCTAATTTTTTTCATACTCCCGGGGTCAGGAAAATCACATTTTTTCACACTCCCTGGGTCAGGAAATTCTGATTTTTTTCACACTCACGGTGTTAGGAAAATCACATTTTTCACACTCCCGGGGCCAAGAAAATCACATTTTTCACACTCCCGGGGTTCAGGAAATTCTGATATTTTTCACACTCCCGGGGTCAGGAAAATCGGATATTTTCACACTCCCGGGGTCAGGAAAATCAGATTTTTTTCATACTCCCGGGGTCAGGAAAAATCACATTTTTTCACACTCCCAGGGTCAGGAAATTCTGATTTTTTTCACACTCACGGTGTTAGGAAAATCACATTTTTCACACTCCCGGGGTCAGGAAAATTGGATTTTTTCACACTCCCGGGGTCAGGATAATTTAATTTTTTTCACACTCCCGGGGTCAAGAAAATCACATTTTTCATACTCCCGGGGTCAGGAAAATCGGATATTTTCACACTCCCGGGGTCAAGAAAATTGGATATTTTCATACTCCCGGAGTCAGGAAAATTGCATTTTTCAGTCCCGGGGTCAGGAAAATCGCAGTTTTCATACTCCCGGGGTCAGGAAAATCAAAAAATTTTCACATTCCCGGTGTTAGGAAAATCAATTTTTCACACTCCCGGGGTCAGGAAAATTGGGTTTTTCTTACACTCCCGGGGTCAACAAAATCACATTTTTTCACACTCCCGGGGTCAGGAGATTCTGATTTTTTCACACTCCCGGGGTCAAGAAAATCACATTTTTTCACACTCCCGGGGTCAGGAAATTCTAATTTTTTCCCACACTCCTGGTGTTAGGAAAATCACATTTTTCACATTCCCGGGGTCAGAAAAATTGGATTTTTTCACACTCCCGGGGTCAGGAGAATTTAATTTTTTTCAGACTCCTGGGTTCAAGAAAATCACATTTTTTCACACTCCCGGGATCAGGAAAATTGGATTTTTTTTACACTCCCGGGGTCAGGAAAATTGGATTTTTTTCACACTCCCAGGGTCAGGAAAATTGGGTTTTTTTCACACTCCCGGGGTCAAGAAAATCACATTTTTTCACACTCCTGGGGTCAGGAGATTCTGATTTTTTTCACACTCCCGGGGTCAAGAAAATCACATTTTCTCACACTCCCGGGGTCAGGAATTTCTGATTTTTTTCACACTCCCGGGGTCAAGAAAATCACATTTTTTCACACTCCCGGGGTCAGGAAATTCTAATTTTTTTCACACTCCCGGTGTTAGGAAAATCACATTTTTCACACTCCCGGAGTCAGGAAAATTGGAATTTTTTCACACTCCCGGGGTCAAGAAAATCACATTTTTTCACACTCCTGGGGTCAGGAAATTCTGATATTTTTCATACTCCCGGGGTCAGGAAAATTGGATTTTTTTCACACTCCCTTTGTGAGGAAAATTTGATTTTTTCACATTCCTGGTGTCAGGAGAATTTAACTTTTTTTCACACTCCCGGCGTCAAGAAAACCTCATTTTTTCACATTCCCGTTGTTAGGAAAATCACATTTTTCACACTCCCGGGGTCAGGAAAAGTGGGGGTTTTTCACACTCCCGGGGTCAAGAAAATCACATTTTTTCACACTCCCGGGGTCAGGAGATTCTGAATTTTTTCACACTCCCGGGGTCAAGAAAATCACATTTTTTCACACTCCCGGGGTCAGGATATTCTAATTTTTTTCACACTCCCGGGGTCAGGAAAATTGGGGTTTTTTCACACTCCCGGGGTCAAGAAAATCACGTTTTTTCACGCTCCCGGGGTCAGGAGATTCTGATTTTTTTCACACTCCCAGGGTCAGGAAATTCTGATATTTTTCACACTCCCGGGGTCAGGAAAATTGGGTTTTTTTTCACACTCCCGAGGTCAAGAAAATCACATTTTTTCACACTCCCGGGGTCAGGAGATTCTGATTTTTTTCACACACCCGGGGTCAAGAAAATCACATTTTTTCACACTCCCGGGGTTAAGAAAAACACATTTTTTCACACTCCCAGTGTCAGGAAAATTGGATTTTTTCACACTCCCGGGGTCAGGAAAATTGGGTTTTTTCACACTCCCGGGGTCAAGAAAATCACATTTTTTCACACTCCCGGGGTCAGGAGATTCTGATTTTTTTCACACTCCCGGGGTCAAGAAAATCACATTTTTTCACACTACCGGGGTCAGGAAAATTGGATTTTTTTCACACTCCCGGGGTCAGGAAAATTGTGTTTCTTTCTCGCTCCCGGGGTCAAGAAAATCACATTTTTTCACACTCCCGGGGTCAGGAGATTCTGATTTTTTTCACACTCCCCGGGTCAAGAAAATCACATTTGTTCAGACTCCCGGGGTCAGATAAATCCAAAATTTTTCACATTCCCTGTGTTAGGAAAACCACATTTTTCACACTCCCGGGGTCAGGAAAATTGGGTTTTTTTCACACTCCCTGGGTCAAGAAAATCACATTTTTTCACACTCCTGGGGTCAGGAGATTCTGATTTCTTTCACACTCCCGGGGTCAAGAAAATCACATTTTTCACACTCCCGGGGTCAGGAAAATCCAAAATTTGTCACATTCCCGGTATTTGGAAAATCACATTTTTCACACTCCCGGGGTCAGAAAAATTGGATTTTTTCACACTCCTGGGGTCAGGAGAATTTAATTTTTTTCACACTCCTGGGGTCAAGAAAACCACATTTTATCACACTCCCGGGGTCAGGAAAATTGGATTTTTTTAACACTCCCGGGGTCAGGAAAATTGGATTTTTTTCACACTCCCGGGGTCAGGAAAATCAGATTTTTTTCACACTCCCGGTGTTAGGAAAATTTAATTTTTTTCACACTCCCGGTGTTAGGAAAATCACATTTTTCACACTCCCGGGGTCAGGAAAATTGGATTTTTTCACACTCCTGGGGTCAAGAAAATCACATTTTTTCACACTCCTGGGGTCAGGAAATTCTGATATTTTTCATACTCCCGGGGTCAGGAAAATTGGATTTTTTTCACACTCCCGGTGTGAGGAAAATTTGATTTTTTCACATTCCTGGTGTCAGGAGAATTTAACTTTTTTTCACACTCCCGGCGTCAAGAAAATCTCATTTTTTTCACATTCCCGTTGTTAGGAAAATCACATTTTTCACACTCCCGGGGTCAGGAAAAGTGGGGTTTTTTCACACTCCCGGGGTAAAGAAAATCACATTTTTTCACACTCCCGGGGTCAGGAGATTCTGAATTTTTTCACACTCCCGGGGTCAAGAAAATCACATTTTTTCACACTCCCGGAGTCAGGATATTCTAATTTTTTTCACACTCCCGGGGTCAGGAAAATTGGGTTTTTTTTCACACTCCCGAGGTCAAGAAAATCACATTTTTTCACACTCCCGGGGTCAGGAGATTCTGATTTTTTTCACACTCCCGGGGTCAAGAAAATCACATTTTTTCACACTCCCGGGGTTAAGAAAAACACATTTTTTCACACTCCCAGTGTCAGGAAAATTGGATTTTTTTCACACTCCCGGGGTCAGGAAAATTGGGTTTTTTCACACTCCCGGGGTCAAGAAAATCACATTTTTTCACAGTCCCGGGGTCAGGAAATTCTGATATTTTTCACACTCCCGGGGACAGGAAAATCAGATATTTTCACACTCCCGGGGTCAGGAAAATCAGATTTTTTTTCACACTCCCGGGGTCAGGAAAATTGGATATTTTCATACTCCCGGGGTCAGGAAAATCGGATATTTTCACACTCCCGGGGTCAGGAAAATTGGATATTTTCATACTTCCGGGGTCAGGAAAATTGCATTTTTCAGACTCCTGGGGTCAGGAAAATCGCATTTTTCATTCTCCCGGGGTCAGAAAAATTGGGTTTTTTTCACACTCCTGGGGTCAAGAAAATCACATTTTTCACACTCCCGGGGTCAGGAGATTCTGATTTTTTTCACACTCCCGGGGTCAAGAAAATCACATTTTTTCACACTCACGGGGTCAGGAATTTCTAATTTTTTTCACATTCCCGGTGTTAGGAAAATCACATTTTTCACACTCCCGGGGTCAGGAAAATTGGGTTTTTCTCACACTCCCGGGGTCAAGAAAATCACATTTTTTCACACTCCCGGGGTCATGAGATTCTGATTTTTTTCACACTCCCGGGGTCAAGAAAATCACATTTTTTCACACTCCCGTGGTCAGGAAATTCTAATTTTTTTCACACTCCTGGTGTTAGGAAAATCACATTTTTCACATTCCCGGGGTGAGAAAAATTGGATTTTTTCACACTCCCGGGGTCAGGAGAATTTAATTTTTTTCACACTCCTGGGGTCAAGAAAATCACATTTTTTCACACTCCCGGGATCAGGAAAATTGGATTTTTTTAACACTCCCGGGGTCAGGAAAATCACATTTTTTCACACTCCCGGGGTCAGGAATTTCTGATTTTTTTCACAATCCCGGGGTCAGGAAATTCTGATTTTTTTCACACTCCCGGTGTTAGGAAAATCACATTTTTCACACTCCCGGATTCAGGAAAATTGGATTTTTTTTACACTCCCGGGGTCAGGAAAATTGCTTTTTTTCACACTCCCGGGGTCTGGAAAATTTAATTTTTTTCACACTCCCGGTGTTAGGAAAATTTAATTTTTTTCACACTCCCGGTGTTAGGAAAATCACATTTTTCACACTCCCGGGGTCAGGAAAATTGGGTTTTTTCACACTCCCGGGGTCAAGAAAATCACATTTTTTCACACTCCTGGGGTCAGGAAATTCTGATATTTTTCATACTCCCGGGGTCAGGAAAATTGGATTTTTTTCACACTCCCGGTGTGAGGAAAATTTGATTTTTTCACATTCCTGGTGTCAGGAGAATTTAACATTTTTTCACACTCCCGGCGTCAAGAAAATCACATTTTTTTCACAATCCCGGGGTCAGGAAAATCGGATATTTTCACACTCCCGGGGTCAGGAAAATCAGATTTTTTTCATACTCCCGGGGTCAGGAAAATTGGATTTTTTTCACACTCCCGGGGTCAGGAAAATTGGGGTTTTTTCACACTCCCGGGGTCAAGAAAATCACGTTTTTTCACGCTCCCGGGGTCAGGAGATTCTGATTTTTTTCACACTCCCAGGGTCAAGAAAATCACATTTTTTCACACTCCCGGGGTCAGGAAATTCTAATTTTTTTCACACTCCCAGAGTTAGGAAAACCACATTTTTCACACTCCCGGGGTCAAGAAAATCACATTTTTTCACACTCCCAGGGTCAGGAAATTCTGATATTTTTCACACTCCCGGGGTCAGGAAAATTGGATATTTTCACACTCCCGGGGTCAGGAAAATCAGATTTTTTTCATACTCCCGGGGTCAGGAGACTCTGATTTTTTTCACACTCCCAGGGTCAAGAAAATCACATTTTTTCACACTCCCGGGGTCAGGAAATTCTAATTTTTTTCATACTCCCGGGGTCAGGAAAATCACATTTTTTCACACTCCCTGGGTCAGGAAATTCTGATTTTTTTCACACTCACGGTGTTAGGAAAATCACATTTTTCACACTCCCGGGGCCAAGAAAATCACATTTTTCACACTCCCGGGGTTCAGGAAATTCTGATATTTTTCACACTCCCGGGGTCAGGAAAATCGGATATTTTCACACTCCCGGGGTCAGGAAAATCAGATTTTTTTCATACTCCCGGGGTCAGGAAAAATCACATTTTTTCACACTCCCAGGGTCAGGAAATTCTGATTTTTTTCACACTCACGGTGTTAGGAAAATCACATTTTTCACACTCCCGGGGTCAGGAAAATTGGATTTTTTCACACTCCCGGGGTCAGGATAATTTAATTTTTTTCACACTCCCGGGGTCAAGAAAATCACATTTTTCATACTCCCGGGGTCAGGAAAATCGGATATTTTCACACTCCCGGGGTCAAGAAAATTGGATATTTTCATACTCCCGGAGTCAGGAAAATTGCATTTTTCAGTCCCGGGGTCAGGAAAATCGCAGTTTTCATACTCCCGGGGTCAGGAAAATCAAAAAATTTTCACATTCCCGGTGTTAGGAAAATCAATTTTTCACACTCCCGGGGTCAGGAAAATTGGGTTTTTCTTACACTCCCGGGGTCAACAAAATCACATTTTTTCACACTCCCGGGGTCAGGAGATTCTGATTTTTTCACACTCCCGGGGTCAAGAAAATCACATTTTTTCACACTCCCGGGGTCAGGAAATTCTAATTTTTTCCCACACTCCTGGTGTTAGGAAAATCACATTTTTCACATTCCCGGGGTCAGAAAAATTGGATTTTTTCACACTCCCGGGGTCAGGAGAATTTAATTTTTTTCAGACTCCTGGGTTCAAGAAAATCACATTTTTTCACACTCCCGGGATCAGGAAAATTGGATTTTTTTTACACTCCCGGGGTCAGGAAAATTGGATTTTTTTCACACTCCCAGGGTCAGGAAAATTGGGTTTTTTTCACACTCCCGGGGTCAAGAAAATCACATTTTTTCACACTCCTGGGGTCAGGAGATTCTGATTTTTTTCACACTCCCGGGGTCAAGAAAATCACATTTTCTCACACTCCCGGGGTCAGGAATTTCTGATTTTTTTCACACTCCCGGGGTCAAGAAAATCACATTTTTTCACACTCCCGGGGTCAGGAAATTCTAATTTTTTTCACACTCCCGGTGTTAGGAAAATCACATTTTTCACACTCCCGGAGTCAGGAAAATTGGAATTTTTTCACACTCCCGGGGTCAAGAAAATCACATTTTTTCACACTCCTGGGGTCAGGAAATTCTGATATTTTTCATACTCCCGGGGTCAGGAAAATTGGATTTTTTTCACACTCCCTTTGTGAGGAAAATTTGATTTTTTCACATTCCTGGTGTCAGGAGAATTTAACTTTTTTTCACACTCCCGGCGTCAAGAAAACCTCATTTTTTCACATTCCCGTTGTTAGGAAAATCACATTTTTCACACTCCCGGGGTCAGGAAAAGTGGGGGTTTTTCACACTCCCGGGGTCAAGAAAATCACATTTTTTCACACTCCCGGGGTCAGGAGATTCTGAATTTTTTCACACTCCCGGGGTCAAGAAAATCACATTTTTTTCACACTCCCGGGGTCAGGATATTCTAATTTTTTTCACACTCCCGGGGTCAGGAAAATTGGGGTTTTTTCACACTCCCGGGGTCAAGAAAATCACGTTTTTTCACGCTCCCGGGGTCAGGAGATTCTGATTTTTTTCACACTCCCAGGGTCAGGAAATTCTGATATTTTTCACACTCCCGGGGTCAGGAAAATTGGGTTTTTTTTCACACTCCCGAGGTCAAGAAAATCACATTTTTTCACACTCCCGGGGTCAGGAGATTCTGATTTTTTTCACACACCCGGGGTCAAGAAAATCACATTTTTTCACACTCCCGGGGTTAAGAAAAACACATTTTTTCACACTCCCAGTGTCAGGAAAATTGGATTTTTTCACACTCCCGGGGTCAGGAAAATTGGGTTTTTTCACACTCCCGGGGTCAAGAAAATCACATTTTTTCACACTCCCGGGGTCAGGAGATTCTGATTTTTTTCACACTCCCGGGGTCAAGAAAATCACATTTTTTCACACTACCGGGGTCAGGAAAATTGGATTTTTTTCACACTCCCGGGGTCAGGAAAATTGTGTTTCTTTCTCGCTCCCGGGGTCAAGAAAATCACATTTTTTCACACTCCCGGGGTCAGGAGATTCTGATTTTTTTCACACTCCCCGGGTCAAGAAAATCACATTTGTTCAGACTCCCGGGGTCAGATAAATCCAAAATTTTTCACATTCCCGGTGTTAGGAAAACCACATTTTTCACACTCCCGGGGTCAGGAAAATTGGGTTTTTTTCACACTCCCTGGGTCAAGAAAATCACATTTTTTCACACTCCTGGGGTCAGGAGATTCTGATTTCTTTCACACTCCCGGGGTCAAGAAAATCACATTTTTCACACTCCCGGGGTCAGGAAAATCCAAAATTTGTCACATTCCCGGTATTTGGAAAATCACATTTTTCACACTCCCGGGGTCAGAAAAATTGGATTTTTTCACACTCCCGGGGTCAGGAGAATTTAATTTTTTTCACACTCCTGGGGTCAAGAAAACCACATTTTATCACACTCCCGGGGTCAGGAAAATTGGATTTTTTTAACACTCCCGGGGTCAGGAAAATTGGATTTTTTTCACACTCCCGGGGTCAGGAAAATCAGATTTTTTTCACACTCCCGGTGTTAGGAAAATTTAATTTTTTTCACACTCCCGGTGTTAGGAAAATCACATTTTTTTCACATTCCCGTTGTTAGGAAAATCACATTTTTCACACTCCCGGGGTCAGGAAAAGTGGGGTTTTTTCACACTCCCGGGGTCAAGAAAATCACATTTTTTCACACTCCCGGGGTCAGGAGATTCTGATTTTTTTCACACACCCGGGGTCAAGAAAATCACATTTTTTCACACTCCCGGGGTTAAGAAAAACACATTTTTTCACACTCCCAGTGTCAGGAAAATTGGATTTTTTCACACTCCCGGGGTCAGGAAAATTGGGTTTTTTCACACTCCCGGGGTCAAGAAAATCACATTTTTTCACACTCCCGGGGTCAGGAGATTCTGATTTTTTTCACACTCCCGGGGTCAAGAAAATCACATTTTTTCACACTACCGGGGTCAGGAAAATTGGATTTTTTTCACACTCCCGGGGTCAGGAAAATTGTGTTTCTTTCTCGCTCCCGGGGTCAAGAAAATCACATTTTTTCACACTCCCGGGGTCAGGAGATTCTGATTTTTTTCACACTCCCCGGGTCAAGAAAATCACATTTGTTCAGACTCCCGGGGTCAGATAAATCCAAAATTTTTCACATTCCCGGTGTTAGGAAAACCACATTTTTCACACTCCCGGGGTCAGGAAAATTGGGTTTTTTTCACACTCCCTGGGTCAAGAAAATCACATTTTTTCACACTCCTGGGGTCAGGAGATTCTGATTTCTTTCACACTCCCGGGGTCAAGAAAATCACATTTTTCACACTCCCGGGGTCAGGAAAATCCAAAATTTGTCACATTCCCGGTATTTGGAAAATCACATTTTTCACACTCCCGGGGTCAGAAAAATTGGATTTTTTCACACTCCCGGGGTCAGGAGAATTTAATTTTTTTCACACTCCTGGGGTCAAGAAAACCACATTTTATCACACTCCCGGGGTCAGGAAAATTGGATTTTTTTAACACTCCCGGGGTCAGGAAAATTGGATTTTTTTCACACTCCCGGGGTCAGGAAAATCAGATTTTTTTCACACTCCCGGTGTTAGGAAAATTTAATTTTTTTCACACTCCCGGTGTTAGGAAAATCACATTTTTTTCACATTCCCGTTGTTAGGAAAATCACATTTTTCACACTCCCGGGGTCAGGAAAAGTGGGGTTTTTTCACACTCCCGGGGTCAAGAAAATCACATTTTTTCACACTCCCGGGGTCAGGAGATTCTGAATTTTTTCACACTCCCGGGGTCAAGAAAATCACATTTTTTCACACTCCCGGGGTCAGGATATTCTAATTTTTTTCACACTCCCGGGGTCAGGAAAATTGGGGTTTTTTCACACTCCCGGGGTCAAGAAAATCACGTTTTTTCACGCTCCCGGGGTCAGGAGATTCTGATTTTTTTCACACTCCCAGGGTCAGGAAATTCTGATATTTTTCACACTCCCGGGGTCAGGAGATTCTGATTTTTTTCACACTCCCGGGGTCAAGAAAATCACATTTTTTCACACTCCCGGGGTTAAGAAAAACACATTTTTTCACACTCCCAGTGTCAGGAAAATTGGATTTTTTTCACACTCCCGGGGTCAGGAAAATTGGGTTTTTTCAAACTCCCGGGGTCAAGAAAATCACATTTTTTCACAGTCCCGGGGTCAGGAAATTCTGATATTTTTCACACTCCCGGGGACAGGAAAATCAGATATTTTCACACTCCCGGGGTCAGGAAAATCAGATTTTTTTTCACACTCCCGGGGTCAGGAAAATTGGATATTTTCATACTCCCGGGGTCAGGAAAATCGGATATTTTCACACTCCCGGGGTCAGGAAAATTGGATATTTTCATACTTCCGGGGTCAGGAAAATTGCATTTTTCAGACTCCCGGGGTCAGGAAAATCGCATTTTTCATTCTCCCGGGGTCAGAAAAATTGGGTTTTTTTCACACCCCTGGGGTCAAGAAAATCACATTTTTCACACTCCCGGGGTCAGGAGATTCTGATTTTTTTCACACTCCCGGGGTCAAGAAAATCACATTTTTTCACACTCACGGGGTCAGGAATTTCTAATTTTTTTCACATTCCCGGTGTTAGGAAAATCACATTTTTCACACTCCCGGGGTCAGAAAAATTGGGTTTTTTCACACTCCCGGGGTCAGGAGAATTTAATTTTTTTCACACTCCCGGGGTCAGGAAAATGGGATTCTTTTAACACTCCCGGTGTCAGGAAAATTGGATTTTTTTCACACTCCCGGGGTCAGGAAAATTGGGTTTTTTTCACACTCCCGGGGTCAAGAAAATCACATTTTTTCACACTCCCAGGGTCAGGAGATTCTGATTTTTTTCACACTCCCGGGGTCAAGAAAATCACATTTTTTCACACTCCCGGGGTCAGGAAATTCTGATTTTTTTCACACTCCCGGTGTTAGGAAAATCACATTTTTCACACTCCCGGGGTGAAGAAAATCACATTTTTTCACACTCCCGGGGTCAGGAAATTCTGATATTTTTCACACTCCGGGGTCAGGAAAATCGGATATTTTCACACTCCTGGGGTCAGGAAAATCAGATTTTTTTCATACTCCCGGGGTCAGGAAAATCACATTTTTTCACACTCCCTGGGTCAGGAAATTCTGATTTTTTTTCACACTCACGGTGTTAGGAAAATCACATTTTTCACACTCCCGGGGTCAGGAAAATTGGATTTATTCACACTCCCGGGGTCAGGAGAATTTAATTTTTTTCAGACTCCCGGGGTCAAGAAAATCACATTTTTTCACACTCCCAGGGTCAGGAGATTCTGATTTTTTTCACACTCCCGGGGTCAAGAAAATCACATTTTTTCACACTCCCGGGGTCAGGAAATTCTGATTTTTTTCACACTCCCGGTGTTAGGAAAATCACATTTTTCACACTCCCGGGGTGAAGAAAATCACATTTTTTCACACTCCCGGGGTCAGGAAATTCTGATATTTTTCACACTCCCGGGGTCAGGAAAATCGGATATTTTCACACTCCTGGGGTCAGGAAAATCAGATTTTTTTCATACTCCCGGGGTCAGGAAAATCACATTTTTTCACACTCCCAGGGTCAGGAAATTCTGATTTTTTTTCACACTCACAGTGTTAGGAAAATCACATTTTTCACACTCCCGGGGTCAGGAAAATTGGATTTATTCACACTCCCGGGGTCAGGAGAATTTAATTTTTTTCAGACTCCCGGGGTGAAGAAAATCACATTTTTTCACAATCCCGGGGTCAGGAAATGCTGATATTTTTCACACTCCCGGGGTCAGGAAAATCGGATATTTTCACACTCCTGGGGTCAGGAAAATCAGATTTTTTTCACACTCCCGCTGTCAGGAAAATTGGATATTTTCATACTCCCGGGGTCAGGAAAATCGTATTTTTCATACTCCCGGGGTCAGGAAAATCAAAAAAATTTCACACTCCTGGGGTCAAGAAAATCACATTTTTCACACTCCCGGGGTCAGGAGATTCTGATTTTTTTCACACTCCCGGGGTCAAGAAAATCACATTTTTTCACACTCCCGGGGTCAGGAAAATTGGATTTTTTTAACACTCCCGGGGTCAGGAAAATTGGATTTTTTTCACACTCCTGGGGTCAGGAATTTCTGATTTTTTTCACACTTGCGGTGTTAGGAAAATCACAGTTTTTCACACTCCCAGGGTCAAGAAAATCACATTTTTTCACACTCCCGGGGTCAAGAAAATCACATTTTTTCACACTCCCGGGGTCAGGAGATTCTGATTTCTTTCACACTCCCGGGGTCAGGAAAATCACATTTTTTCACACTCCCGGGGTCAGGAAATTCTATTTTTTTTCACACTCCCGGTGTTAGGAAAATCACAATTTTCACACTCCTGGGGTCAGAAAAATTGGATTGTTTCACACTCCCGGGGTCAGGAGAATTTAATTTTTTTCACACTCCCGGGGTCAGGAGATTCTGATTTTTTTCACACTCCCGGGGTCAAGAAAATCACATTTTTTCACACTCCCGGGGTTAAGAAAAACACATTTTTTCACACTCCCAGTGTCAGGAAAATTGGATTTTTTTCACACTCCCGGGGTCAGGAAAATTGGGTTTTTTCACACTCCCGGGGTCAAGAAAATCACATTTTTTCACAGTCCCGGGGTCAGGAAATTCTGATATTTTTCACACTCCCGGGGACAGGAAAATCAGATATTTTCACACTCCCGGGGTCAGGAAAATCAGATTTTTTTTCACACTCCCGGGGTCAGGAAAATTGGATATTTTCATACTCCCGGGGTCAGGAAAATCGGATATTTTCACACTCCCGGGGTCAGGAAAATTGGATATTTTCATACTTCCGGGGTCAGGAAAATTGCATTTTTCAGACTCCCGGGGTCAGGAAAATCGCATTTTTCATTCTCCCGGGGTCAGAAAAATTGGGTTTTTGTCACACTCCTGGGGTCAAGAAAATCACATTTTTCACACTCCCGGGGTCAGGAGATTCTGATTTTTTTCACACTCCCGGGGTCAAGAAAATCACATTTTTTCACACTCACGGGGTCAGGAATTTCTAATTTTTTTCACATTCCCGGTGTTAGGAAAATCACATTTTTCACACTCCCGGGGTCAGAAAAATTGGGTTTTTTCACACTCCCGGGGTCAGGAGAATTTAATTTTTTTCACACTCCCGGGGTCAGGAAAATGGGATTCTTTTAACACTCCCGGTGTCAGGAAAATTGGATTTTTTTCACACTACCAGGGTCAGGAAAATTGGGTTTTTTTCACACTCCCGGGGTCAAGAAAATCACATTTTTTCACACTCCCAGGGTCAGGAGATTCTGATTTTTTTCACACTCCCGGGGTCAAGAAAATCACATTTGTTCACACTCCCGGGGTCAGGAAATTCTGATTTTTTTCACACTCCCGGTGTTAGGAAAATCACATTTTTCACACTCCCGGGGTGAAGAAAATCACATTTTTTCACACTCCCGGGGTCAGGAAATTCTGATATTTTTCACACTCCCGGGGTCAGGAAAATCGGATATTTTCACACTCCTGGGGTCAGGAAAATCAGATTTTTTTCATACTCCCGGGGTCAGGAAAATCACATTTTTTCACACTCCCTGGGTCAGGAAATTCTGATTTTTTTTCACACTCACGGTGTTAGGAAAATCACATTTTTCACACTCCCGGGGTCAGGAAAATTGGATTTATTCACACTCCCGGGGTCAGGAGAATTTAATTTTTTTCAGACTCCTGGGGTCAAGAAAATCACATTTTTTCACACTCCAAGGGTCAGGAGATTCTGATTTTTTTCACACTCCCGGGGTCAAGAAAATCACATTTTTTCACACTCCCGGGGTCAGGAAATTCTGATTTTTTTCACACTCCCGGTGTTAGGAAAATCACATTTTTCACACTCCCGGGGTGAAGAAAATCACATTTTTTCACACTCCCGGGGTCAGGAAATTCTGATATTTTTCACACTCCCGGGGTCAGGAAAATCGGATATTTTCACACTCCTGGGGTCAGGAAAATCAGATTTTTTTCATACTCCCGGGGTCAGGAAAATCACATTTTTTCACACTCCCAGGGTCAGGAAATTCTGATTTTTTTTCACACTCACAGTGTTAGGAAAATCACATTTTTCACACTCCCGGGGTCAGGAAAATTGGATTTATTCACACTCCCGGGGTCAGGAGAATTTAATTTTTTTCAGACTCCCGGGGTGAAGAAAATCAGATTTTTTCACAATCCCGGGGTCATTAAATTCTGATATTTTTCACACTCCCGGGGTCAGGAAAATCGGATATTTTCACACTCCTGGGGTCAGGAAAATCAGATTTTTTTCACACTCCCGCTGTCAGGAAAATTGGATATTTTCATACTCCCGGGGTCAGGAAAATCGTATTTTTCATACTCCCGGGGTCAGGAAAATCAAAAAAATTTCACACTCCTGGGGTCAAGAAAATCACATTTTTCACACTCCCGGGGTCAGGAGATTCTGATTTTTTTCACACTCCCGGGGTCAAGAAAATCACATTTTTTCACACTCCCGGGGTCAGGAAAATTGGATTTTTTTAACACTCCCGGGGTCAGGAAAATTGGATTTTTTTCACACTCCTGGGGTCAGGAATTTCTGATTTTTTTCACACTTGCGGTGTTAGGAAAATCACAGTTTTTCACACTCCCAGGGTCAAGAAAATCACATTTTTTCACACTCCCGGGGTCAAGAAAATCACATTTTTTCACACTCCCGGGGTCAGGAGATTCTGATTTCTTTCACACTCCCGGGGTCAGGAAAATCACATTTTTTCACACTCCCGGGGTCAGGAAATTCTAATTTTTTTCACACTCCCGGTGTTAGGAAAATCACAATTTTCACACTCCTGGGGTCAGAAAAATTGGATTGTTTCACACTCCCGGGGTCAGGAGAATTTAATTTTTTTCACACTCCCGGGGTCAGGAGATTCTGATTTTTTTCACACTCCCGGGGTCAAGAAAATCACATTTTTTCACCCTCCCGGGGTTAAGAAAAACACATTTTTTCACACTCCCAGTGTCAGGAAAATTGGATTTTTTTCACACTCCCGGGGTCAGGAAAATTGGGTTTTTTCACACTCCCGGGGTCAAGAAAATCACATTTTTTCACAGTCCCGGGGTCAGGAAATTCTGATATTTTTCACACTCCCGGGGACAGGAAAATCAGATATTTTCACACTCCCGGTGTTAGGAAAATCACATTTTTCACACTCCCGGGGTCAGGAAAATTGGATTTTTTTCACACTCCCAGGGTCAGGAAATTCTGATTTTTTCACACTCCCGGTGTCAGGAGATTCTGATTTTTTTCACACTCCCGGGGTAAAGAAAATCACATTTTTTCACACTCCCGGGGTCAGGAAATTCTAATTATTTTCACACTCCCGGTGTTAGGAAAATCATATTTTTCACACTCCCGGGGTCAGAAAAATTGGATTTTTTCACACTCCCGGGGTCAGGAGAATTAAATTTTTTTCAGACTCCCGGGGTCAAGAAAATCACATTTTTTCACACTCCCAGGGTCAGGAAAATCGGATATTTTCACACTCCCGGGGTCAGGAAAATCAGATTTTTTTTCATACTCCCGGGGTCAGGACAATCACATTTTTTCACACTCCCTGGGTCAGGAAATTCTTATTTTTTCGACACTCACGGTGTTAGGAAAATCACATTTTTCACACTCCCGGGGTCAGGAAAATTGGATTTTTTCACACTCCCGGGGTCAGGAGAATTTATTTTTTTTCACACTCCCGGGGTCAAGAAAATCACATTTTTTCACACTCCCGGGGTCAGGAAATTCTTATATTTTTCACACTCCCGGGGTCAGGAAAATCTGATATTTTCACACCCCCGGGGTCAGGAAAATCAGATTTTGTTCATACTCCCGGGGTCAGGAAAATTGGATTTTTTTCACACTCCTGGGGTCAGGAAAATTGGATTTTTTCACACTCCCAGGGTCAGGAAATTCTGATTTTTTCACACTCCCGGGGTCAGGAGATTCTGATTTTTTTCACACTCACGGGGTCAAGAAAATAACATTTTTTCACACTCCCGGGGTCAGGAAATTCTAATTATTTTCACACTCCCGGTGTTAGGAAAATCACATTTTTCACACTCCCGGGGTCAGAAAAATTGGATTTTTTCACACTCCCGGGGTCAGGAGAATTTAATTTTTTTCAGACTCCCGGGGTCAAGAAAATCACATTTTTTAACACTCCCGGGGTCAGGAAAATTGGATTTTTTTAACACTCCCGGGGTCAGGAAAATTGGATTTTTTTCACACTCCCGGGGTCAGGAAAATCAGATTTTTTTCACACTCCCGGTGTTAGGAAAATTTAATTTTTTTCACACTCCCGGTGTTAGGCAAATCACATTTTTCACACTCCCGGGGTCAGGAAAATTGGATTTTTTCACACTCCCGGGGTCAAGAAAATCACATTTTTTCACACTCCTGGGGTCAGGAAATTCTGATATTTTTCATACTCCCGGGGTCAGGAAAATTGGATTTTTTCACACTCCCGGTGTGAGGAAAATTTGATTTTTTCACATTCCTGGTGTCAGGAGAATTTAACTTTTTTTCACACTCCCGTCGTCAAGAAAATCTCATTTTTTTCACATTCCCGTTGTTAGGAAAATCACATTTTTCACACTCCCGGGGTCAGGAAAAGTGGGGTTTTTTCACACTCCCGGGGTCAAGAAAATCACATTTTTTCACACTCCCGGGGTCAGGAGATTCTGAATTTTTTCACACTCCCGGGGTCAAGAAAATCACATTTTTTCACACTCCCGGGGTCAGGATACTCTAATTTTTTTCACACTCCCGGGGTCAGGAAAATTGGGGTTTTTTCACACTCCCGGGGTCAAGAAAATCACGTTTTTTCACGCTCCCGGGGTCAGGAGATTCTGATTTTTTTCACACTCCCAGGGTCAGGAAATTCTGATATTTTTCACACTCCCGGGGTCAGGAAAATTGGGTTTTTTTTCACACTCCCGAGGTCAAGAAAATCACATTTTTTCACACTCCCGGGGTCAGGAGATTCTGATTTTTTTCACACTCCCGGGGTCAAGAAAATCACATTTTTTCACACTCCCGGGGTTAAGAAAAACACATTTTTTCACACTCCCAGTGTCAGGAAAATTGGATTTTTTTCACACTCCCGGGGTCAGGAAAATTGGGTTTTTTCACACTCCCGGGGTCAAGAAAATCACATTTTTTCACACTCCCGGGGTCAGGAGATTCTGATTTTTTTCACACTCCCGGGGTCAAGAAAATCACATTTTTTCACACTACCGGGGTCAGGAAAATTGGATTTTTTTCACACTCCCGGGGTCAGGAAAATTGTGTTTCTTTCTCGCTCCCGGGGTCAAGAAAATCACAGTTTTTCACACTCCCAGGGTCAGGAGATTCTGATTTTTTTCACACTCCCCGGGTCAAGAAAATCACATTTGTTCAGACTCCCGGGGTCAGGAAATTCTGATTTTTTTCACACTCCCGGTGTTAGGAAAATCACATTTTTCACACTCCAGGCGTCAAGAAAATCACATTTTTTTCACACTCCGGGGTCAGGAAAATTGGATATTTTCATACTCCCGGGGTCACGAAAATCGGATATTTCCACACTCCCGGGGTCAGGAAAATTGGGTTTTTTTCACACTCCCGGTGTTAGGAAAATCACATTTTTCACACTCCAGGGGTCAGAAAAATTGGGTTTTTTCACACTTCCGGGGTCGAGAAAATCACATTTTTTCACACTCCTGGGGTCAGGAGATTCTGATTTTTTTCACACTCCCGGGGTCAAGAAAATCACATTTTTTCACACTCCCAGTGTCAGGAGAATTTAATTTTTTTCACACTCCTGGGGTCAAGAAAATCACATTTTTTCACACTCCCGGGGTCAAGAAAATCACATTTTTTCACACTCCCGGGGTCAGGAGATTCTGATTTTTTTCACACTCCCGGGGTCAAGAAAATCACATTTTTTCACACTCCCGGGGTCAGGGGATTCTAATTTTTTTCACACTCCCGGGGTCAGGAAATTCTGATATTTTTCACACTCCCGGGTCAGGAGATTCTGATTTTTTTCACACTCCCGGGGTCAAGAAAATCACATTTGTTAACACTCCCGGGTTCAGGAAATTCTGATTTTTTTTCACACTCCCGGTGTTAGGAAAATCACATTTTTCACAGTCCCGGAGTCAGGAAAATTGGATTTTTTCACACTCCCGGGGTCAGGAGAATTAAATTTTTTTCACACTCCCGGGATCAGGAAAATTGAATTTTTTCACACTCCCGGGGTCAGGAAAATTGGATTTTTTCACACTCCCGTGGTCAGGAGAATTTAATTTTTTTTACACTCCCGGGGTGAACAAAATCACATTTTTTCACACTCCCGGGGTCAGGAAATTCTGATATTTTTCATACTCCCGGGGTCAGGAAAATTGGATTTTTTTCACACTCCCGGTGTCAGGAAAATTGGATTTTTTCACACTCCCGGGGTCAGGAGAATTTAATTTTTTTCACACTCCCGCGGTGAACAAAATCACATTTTTTCACACTCCCGGTATCAGGAAATTCTGATATTTTTCATACTCCCAGGGTCAGGAAAATTTGATTTTTTTCACACTCCCGGTGTCAGGAAAATTGGATATTTTCATTGTCCCGGGGTCAGGAAAATCGCATTTTCCATACTCCCGGGGTCAGGAAAATCCAAAAATTTTCACATTCCCGGAGTTTGGAAAATCACATTTTTCACACTCCCGGGGTCTGGAAAATTGGGTTTTTTTCACACTCCCGGGGTCAAGAAAATCACATTTTTTCACACTCCCGGGGTCAGGAAAATTGGATTTTTTTAACACTCCCGGGGTCAGGAAAATTGGATTTTTTTCACACTCCCGGGGTCAGGAATTTCTGATTTTTTTCACACTCGCGGTGTTAGGAAAATCACAGTTTTTCACACTCCCAGGGTCAGGAGAATCACATTTTTTCACACTCCCGGGGTCAAGAAAATCACATTTTTTCACACTCCCGGGGTCAGGAGATTCTGATTTCTTTCACACTCCCGGGGTCAGGAAAATCACATTTTTTCACACTCCCGGGGTCAGGAAATTCTAATTTTTTTCACACTCCCGGTGTTAGGAAAATCACAATTTTCACACTCCTGCGGTCAGAAAAATTGGATTGTTTCACACTCCCGGGGTCAGGAGAATTTAATTTTTTTCACACTCCCGGGGTCAAGAAAATCACATTTTTTCACACTCCCGGGGTCAGGAAATTCTGATATTTTTCACACTCCCGGGGTCAGGAAAATCGGATATTTCCACACCCCCGGGGTCAGGGAAATCAGATTTTTTTCATACTCCCGGGGTCAGGAAAATTGGATTTTTTTCACACTCCCGGTGTCAGGAAAATTGGATATTTTCATACTCCCGGGGTCAGGAAAATTGCCTTTTTGAGACTCCCGGGGTCAGGAAAATCACATTTTTCATACTCCCGGGGTCAGATAAATCCAAAATTTTTCACATTCCCGGTGTTAGGAAAACCACATTTTTCACACTCCCGGGGTCAGGAAAATTGGGTTTTTTTCACACTCCCTGGGTCAAGAAAATCACATTTTTTCACACTCCTGGGGTCAGGAGATTCTGATTTCTTTCACACTCCCGGGGTCAAGAAAATCACATTTTTCACACACCCGGGGTCAGGAAAATCCAAAATTTGTCACATTCCCGATGTTAGGAAAATCACATTTTTTCACGCTCCCGGGGTCAGGAGATTCTGATTTTTTTCAAACTCCCAGGGTCAAGAAAATCACATTTTTTCACACTCCCGGGGTCAGGATATTCTAATTTTTTTCACACTCCCGGGGTCAGGAAAATTGGGGTTTTTTCGCACTCCCGGGGTCAAGAAAATCACGTTTTTTCACGCTCCCGGGGTCAGGAGATTCTGATTTTTTTCACACTCCCAGGGTCAGGAAATTCTGATATTTTTCACACTCCCGGGGTCAGGAAAATTGGATATTTTCACACTCCCGGGGTCAGGAAAATCAGATTTTTTTCATACTCCCGGGGTCAGGAGATTCTGATTTTTTTCACACTCCCAGGGTCAAGAAAATCACATTTTTTCACACTCCTGGGTTAAGGAAAATTGGTTTTTTTTCACACTCCCGAGGTCAAGAAAATCACATTTTTTCACACTCCCGGGGTCAGGAGATTCTGATTTTTTTCACACTCCCGGGGTCAAGAAAATCACATTTTTTCACACTCCCGGTGTTAGGAAAATCACATTTTTCACACTCCCGTGGTCAGAAAAATTGGATTTTTTTAACACTCCCGGGGTCAGGAAAATTGTGTTTCTTTCTCGCTCCCGGGGTCAAGAAAATCACATTTGTTCAGACTCCCGGGGTCAGGAAATTCTGATTTTTTTCACACTCCCGGTGTTAGGAAAATCACATTTTTCACACTCCAGGCGTCAAGAAAATCACATTTTTTTCACACTCCGGGGTCAGGAAAATTGGATATTTTCATACTCCCGGGGTCACAAAAATCGGATATTTCCACACTCCCGGGGTCAGGAAAATTGGGTTTTTTTCACACTCCAGGTGTTAGGAAAATCACATTTTTCACACTCCCGGGGTCAGAAAAATTGGGTTTTTTCACACTTCCGGGGTCGAGAAAATCTCATTTTTTCACACTCCTGGGGTCAGGAGATTCTGATTTTTTTCACACTCCCGGGGTCAAGAAAATCACATTTTTTCACACTCCCAGTGTCAGGAGAATTTAATTTTTTTCACACTCCTGGGGTCAAGAAAATCACTTTTTTTCACACTCCCGGTGTTAGGAAAATCACATTTTTCACACTCCCGGGGTCAGGAAAATTGGATTTTTTCACACTCCCGGGGTCAAGAAAATCACATTTTTTCACACTCCTGGGGTCAGGAAATTCTGATATTTTTCATACTCCCGGGGTCAGGAAAATTGGATTTTTTTCACACTCCCGGTGTGAGGAAAATTTGATTTTTTTCACATTCCTGGTGTCAGGAGAATTTAACTTTTTTTCACACTCCCGGCGTCAAGAAAATCTCATTTTTTTCACAATCCCGGGGTCAGGAAAATCGGATATTTTAACACTCCCGGGGTCAGGAAAATCTGATTTTTTCATTACTCCCGGGGTCAGGAAAATTTGATTTTTTTCACACTCCCGGGGTCAGGAAAATTGGGGTTTTTTCACACTCCCGGGGTCAAGAAAATCACGTTTTTTCACGCTCCCGGGGTCAGGAGATTCTGATTTTTTTCACACTCCCAGGGTCAAGAAAATCACATTTTTTCACACTCCCGGGGTCAGGAAATTCTAATTTTTTTCACACTCCCGGAGTTAGGAAAACCACATTTTTCACACTCCCGGGGTCAAGAAAATCACATTTTTTCACACTCCCAGGGTCAGGAAATTCTGATATTTTTCACACTCCCGGGGTCAGGAAAATTGGATATTTTCACACTCCCGGGGTCAGGAAAATCAGATTTTTTTCATACTCCCGGGGTCAGGAGACTCTGATTTTTTTCACACTCCCAGGGTCAAGAAAATCACATTTTTTCACACTCCCGGGGTCAGGAAATTCTAATTTTTTTCATACTCCTTGGGTCAGAAAAATCACATTTTTTCACACTCCCGGGGTCAGGAAATTCTGATTTTTTTCACACTCACGGTGTTAGGAAAATCACATTTTTCACACTCCCGGTGTGAGGAAAATTTGATTTTTTCACATTCCTGGTGTCAGAAGAATTTAACTTTTTTTCACACTCCCGGTGTCAAGAAAATCACATTTTTTCACACTCCCTTGGTCAGGAAATTCTGATATTTTTCACACTCCCGGGGTCAGGAAAATCGGATATTTCCACACCCCCGGGGTCAGGGAAATCAGATTTTTTTCATACTCCCGGGGTCAGGAAAATTGGATTTTCTTCACACTCCCGGTGTCAGGAAAATTGGATATTTTCATACTCCCGGGGTCAGGAAAATTGCCTTTTTGAGACTCCCGGGGTCAGGAAAATCACATTTTTCATACTCCCGGGGTCAGATAAATCCAAAATTTTTCACATTCCCGGTGTTAGGAAAACCACATTTTTCACAGTCCCGGGGTCAGGAAAATTGGGTTTTTTTCACACTCCCTGGGTCAAGAAAATCACATTTTTTCACACTCCTGGCGTCAGGAGATTCTGATTTCTTTCACACTCCCGGTGTCAAGAAAATCACATTTTTCACACTCCCGGGGTCAGGAAAATCCAAAATTTGTCACATTCCCGATGTTAGGAAAATCACATTTTTCACACTCCCGGGGTCAGGAAAATCACATTTTTTCACGCTCCCGGGGTCAGGAGATTCTGATTTTTTTCACACTCCCAGGGTCAAGAAAATCACATTTTTTCACACTCCCGGGGTCAGGATATTCTAATTTTTTTCACACTCCCGGGGTCAGGAAAATTGGGGTTTTTTCACACTCCCGGGGTCAAGAAAATCACGTTTTTTCACGCTCCCGGGGTCAGGAGATTCTGATTTTTTTCACACTCCCAGGGTCAGGAAATTCTGATATTTTTCACACTCCCGGGGTCAGGAAAATTGGATATTTTCACACTCCCGGGGTCAGGAAAATCAGATTTTTTTCATACTCCCGGGGTCAGGAGATTCTGATTTTTTTCACACTCCCAGGGTCAAGAAAATCACATTTTTTCACACTCCTGGGTTAAGGAAAATTGGTTTTTTTTCACACTCCCGAGGTCAAGAAAATCACATTTTTTCACACTCCCGGGGTCAGGAGATTCTGATTTTTTTCACACTCCCGGGGTCAAGAAAATCACATTTTTTCACACTCCCGGTGTTAGGAAAATCACATTTTTCACACTCCCGTGGTCAGAAAAATTGGATTTTTTTAACACTCCCGGGGTCAGGAAAATCACATTTTTTCACACTCCCGGGGTCAGGAATTTCTGATTTTTTTCACAATCCCGGGGTCAAGAAAATCACATTTTTTCACACTACCGGGGTCAGGAAAATTGGATTTTTTTCACACTCCCGGGGTCAGGAAAATTGTGTTTCTTTCTCGCTCCCGGGGTCAAGAAAATCACATTTGTTCAGACTCCCGGGGTCAGGAAATTCTGATTTTTTTCACACTCCCGGTGTTAGGAAAATCACATTTTTCACACTCCAGGCGTCAAGAAAATCACATTTTTTTCACACTCCGGGGTCAGGAAAATTGGATATTTTCATACTCCCGGGGTCACGAAAATCGGATATTTCCACACTCCCGGGGTCAGGAAAATTGGGTTTTTTTCACACTCCCGGTGTTAGGAAAATCACATTTTTCACACTCCCGGGGTCAGAAAAATTGGGTTTTTTCACACTTCCGGGGTCGAGAAAATCACATTTTTTCACACTCCTGGGGTCAGGAGATTCTGATTTTTTTCACACTCCCGGGGTCAAGAAAATCACATTTTTTCACACTCCCAGTGTCAGGAGAATTTAATTTTTTTCACACTCCTGGGGTCAAGAAAATCACTTTTTTTTCACACTCCCGGTGTTAGGAAAATCACATTTTTCACACTCCCGGGGTCAGGAAAATTGGATTTTTTCACACTCCCGGGGTCAAGAAAATCACATTTTTTCACACTCCTGGGGTCAGGAAATTCTGATATTTTTCATACTCCCGGGGTCAGGAAAATTGGATTTTTTTCACACTCCCGGTGTGAGGAAAATTTGATTTTTTCACATTCCTGGTGTCAGGAGAATTTAACTTTTTTTCACACTCCCGGCGTCAAGAAAATCTCATTTTTTTCACAATCCCGGGGTCAGGAAAATCGGATATTTTCACACTCCCGGGGTCAGGAAAATCAGATTTTTTCATTACTCCCGGGGTCAGGAAAATTGGATTTTTTTCACACTCCCGGGGTCAGGGAAATTGGGTTTTTTTCACACTCCCGGGGTCAAGAAAATCACGTTTTTTCACGCTCCCGGGGTCAGGAGATTCTGATTTTTTTCACACTCCCAGGGTCAAGAAAATTATATTTTTTCACACTCCCGGGGTCAGGAAATTCTAATTTTTTTCACACTCCCGGAGTTAGGAAAACCACATTTTTCACACTCCCGGGGTCAAGAAAATCACATTTTTTCACACTCCCAGGGTCAGGAAATTCTGATATTTTTCACACTCCCGGGGTCAGGAAAATTGGATATTTTCACACTCCCGGGGTCAGGAAAATCAGATTTTTTTCATACTCCCGGGGTCAGGAGACTCTGATTTTTTTCACACTCCCAGGGTCAAGAAAATCACATTTTTTCACACTCCCGGGGTCAGGAAATTCTAATTTTTTTCATACTCCTGGGGTCAGAAAAATCACATTTTTTCACACTCCCGGGGTCAAGAAAATCACATTTTTTCACACTCCCAGGGTCAGGAAATTCTGATTTTTTTCACACTCACGGTGTTAGGAAAATCACATTTTTCACACTCCCGGGGTCAAGAAAATCACATTTTTTCATACTCCCCGAGTCAGGAAAATTGCATTTTTCAGTCCCGGGGTCAGGAAAATCGCATTTTTCATACTCCCGGGTTCAGGAAAATCAAAAATTTTTCACATTCCCGGTGTTAGGAAAATCACATTTTTCACACTCCCGGGGTCAGGAAAATTGGGTTTTTCTCACACTCCCGGGGTCAAGAAAATCACATTTTTTCACACTCCCGGGGTCAGGAGATTCTGATTTTTTTCACACTCCCGGGGTCAAGAAAATCACATTTTTTCACACTCCCGGGGTCAGGAAATTCTAATTTTTTTCACACTCCTGGTGTTAGGAAAATCACATTTTTCACATTCCCAGGGTGAGAAAAATTGGATTTTTTCACACTCCCGGGGTCAGGAGAATTTAATTTTTTTCACACTCCTGGGGTCAAGAAAATCACATTTTTTCACACTCCCGGGGTCAGGAAAATTGGATTTTTTCACACTCCCGGGGTCAAGAAAATCACATTTTTTCACACTCCTGGGGTCAGGAAATTCTGATATTTTTCATACTCCCGGGGTCAGGAAAATTGGATTTTTTCACACTCCCGGGGTCAGGAGAATTTAATTTTTTTCACACTCCCGGGGTCAAGAAAATCACATTTTTTCACACTCACGGTGTTAGGAAAATCACATTTTTCACACTCCCGTGGTCAGAAAAATTGGATTTTTTTAACACTCCCGGGGTCAGGAAAATCACATTTTTTCACACTCCCGGGGTCAGGAATTTCTGATTTTTTTCACAATCCCGGGGTCAAGAAAATCACATTTTTTCACACTACCGGGGTCAGGAAAATTGGATTTTTTTCACACTCCCGGGGTCAGGAAAATTGTGTTTCTTTCTCGCTCCCGGGGTCAAGAAAATCACATTTGTTCAGACTCCCGGGGTCAGGAAATTCTGATTTTTTTCACACTCCCGGTGTTAGGAAAATCACATTTTTCACACTCCAGGCGTCAAGAAAATCACATTTTTTTCACACTCCGGGGTCAGGAAAATTGGATATTTTCATACTCCCGGGGTCACGAAAATCGGATATTTCCACACTCCCGGGGTCAGGAAAATTGGGTTTTTTTCACACTCCCGGTGTTAGGAAAATCACATTTTTCACACTCCCGGGGTCAGAAAAATTGGGTTTTTTCACACTTCCGGGGTCGAGAAAATCACATTTTTTCACACTCCTGGGGTCAGGAGATTCTGATTTTTTTCACACTCCCGGGGTCAAGAAAATCACATTTTTTCACACTCCCAGTGTCAGGAGAATTTAATTTTTTTCACACTCCTGGGGTCAAGAAAATCACTTTTTTTCACACTCCCGGTGTTAGGAAAATCACATTTTTCACACTCCCAGGGTCAGGAAAATTGGATTTTTTCACACTCCCGGGGTCAAGAAAATCACATTTTTTCACACTCCTGGGGTCAGGAAATTCTGATTTTTTTCACACTCCCGGTGTGAGGAAAATTTGATTTTTTCACATTCCTGGTGTCAGGAGAATTTAACTTTTTTTCACACTCCCGGCGTCAAGAAAATCTCATTTTTTTCACAATCCCGGGGTCAGGAAAATCGGATATTTTCACACTCCCGGGGTCAGGAAAATCAGATTTTTTCATTACTCCCGGGGTCAGGAAAATTGGATTTTTTTCACACTCCCGGGGTCAGGAAAATTGGGTTTTTTCACACTTCCGGGGTCGAGAAAATCACATTTTTTCACACTCCTGGGGTCAGGAGATTCTGATTTTTTTCACACTCCCGGGGTCAAGAAAATCACATTTTTTCACACTCCCAGTGTCAGGAGAATTTAATTTTTTTCACACTCCTGGGGTCAAGAAAATCACTTTTTTTCACACTCCCGGTGTTAGGAAAATCACATTTTTCACACTCCCAGGGTCAGGAAAATTGGATTTTTTCACACTCCCGGGGTCAAGAAAATCACATTTTTTCACACTCCTGGGGTCAGGAAATTCTGATATTTTTCATACTCCCGGGGTCAGGAAAATTGGATTTTTTTCACACTCCCGGTGTGAGGAAAATTTGATTTTTTCACATTCCTGGTGTCAGGAGAATTTAACTTTTTTTCACACTCCCGGCGTCAAGAAAATCTCATTTTTTTCACAATCCCGGGGTCAGGAAAATCGGATATTTTCACACTCCCGGGGTCAGGAAAATCAGATTTTTTCATTACTCCCGGGGTCAGGAAAATTGGATTTTTTTCACACTCCCGGGGTCAGGAAAATTGGGTTTTTTTCACACTCCCGGGGTCAAGAAAATCACGTTTTTTCACGCTCCCGGGGTCAGGAGATTCTGATTTTTTTCACACTCCCAGGGTCAAGAAAATTATATTTTTTCACACTCCCGGGGTCAGGAAATTCTAATTTTTTTCACACTCCCGGAGTTAGGAAAACCACATTTTTCACACTCCCGGGGTCAAGAAAATCACATTTTTTCACACTCCCAGGGTCAGGAAATTCTGATATTTTTCACACTCCCGGGGTCAGGAAAATTGGATATTTTCACACTCCCGGGGTCAGGAAAATCAGATTTTTTTCATACTCCCGGGGTCAGGAGACTCTGATTTTTTTCACACTCCCGGATTCAGGAAAATTGGATTTTTTTTACACTCCCGGGGTCAGGAAAATTGCTTTTTTTCACCCTCCCGGGGTCAGGAAATTCTAATTTTTTTCACACTCCCGGTGTTAGGAAAACCACATTTTTCACACTCCCGGGGTCAAGAAAATCACATTTTTTCACACTCCCAGGGTCAGGAAATTCTGATATTTTTCACACTCCCGGGGTCAGGAAAATTGGATATTTTCACACTCCCGGGGTCAGGAAAATCAGATTTTTTTCATACTCCCGGGGTCAGGAAATTCTGATATTTTTCACACTCCCGGATTCAGGAAAATTGGATTTTTTTTACACTCCCGGGGTCAGGAAAATTGCTTTTTTTCACCCTCCCGGGGTCAGGAAAATTTAATTTTTTTCACACTCCCGGTGTTAGGAAAATTTAATTTTTTTCACACTCCCGGTGTTAGGAAAATCACATTTTTCACACTCCCGGGGTCAGGAAAATTGGATTTTTTCACACTCCCGGGGTCAAGAAAATCACATTTTTTCACACTCCTGGGGTCAGGAAATTCTGATATTTTTCATACTCCCATGGTCAGGAAAATTGGATTTTTTTCACACTCCCGGTGTGAGGAAAATTTGATTTTTTCACATTCCTGGTGTCAGGAGAATTTAACTTTTTTTCACACTCCCGGCATCAAGAAAATCACATTTTTTTCACAATCCCGGGGTCAGGAAAATCGGATATTTTCACACTCCCGGGGTCAGGAAAATCAGATTTTTTTCATACTCCCGGGGTCAGGAAAATTGGATTTTTTTCACACTCCCGGGGTCAGGAAAATCACATTTTTCACATTCCCGGGGTCAGAAAAATTGGATTTTTTCACACTCCCGGGGTCAGGAGAATTTAATTTTTTTCAGACTCCTGGGGTCAAGAAAATCACATTTTTTTACACTCCCGGGGTCAGGAAAATTGGATTTTTTTCACACTCCCAGGGTCAGGAAAATAGGGTTTTTTTCACACTTCCGGGGTCAAGAAAATCACATTTTTTCACACTCCCGGGGTCAGGAATTTCTGATTTTTTCACACTCCCGGGGTCAGGAAATTCTGATTTTTTTACACTCCCGGTGTTAGGAAAATCACATTTTTCACACTCCCGGAGTCAGGAAAATTGGATTTTTTTCACACTCCCGGGGTCAGGAAAATTGCATTTTTTCACACTCCCGGGGTCAGGAAAATTTAATTTTTTTCATACTCCCGGTGTTAGGAAAATCACATTTTTCACACTCCCGGGGTCAGGAAAATTGGATTTTTTCACACTCCCGGGGTCAGGAGAATTTAATTTTTTTCACACTCCCGGGGTCAAGAAAATCACATTTTTTCACACTCCTGGGGTCAGGAAATTCTGATATTTTTCATACTCCCGGGGTCAGGAAAATTGGATTTTTTTCACACTCCCGGTGTGAGGAAAATTGGATATTTTCATTCTCCCAGGGTCAGGAAAATTGCATTTTTCAGACTCCCGGGGTCAGGAAAATTGCATTTTTCATACTCCCGGGGTCAGTAAAATCCAAAATTTTTCACATTCCCGGTGTTAGGAAAATCACATTTTTCACACTCCCGGGGTCAGGAAAAGTGGGGTTTTTTCACACTCCCGGGGTCAAGAAAATCACATTTTTTCACACTCCCGGGGTCAAGAAAACCACATTTTATCACACTCCCGGGGTCAGGAAAATTGGATTTTTTTAACACTCCCGGGGTCAGGAAAATTGGATTTTTTTCACACTCCCGGGGTCAGGAAAATCAGATTTTTTTTCATACTCCCGGGGTCAGGAAAAATCACATTGTTTCACACTCACAGGATCAGGAAATTCTGATTTTTTTCACACTCCCGGTGTTAGGAAAATCATATATTTCACACTCCCGGGGTCAGGAAAATTGGATTTTTTTCACACTCCTGGGGTCAGGAGAATTTAAATTTTTTTCACACTCCCGGGGTCAAGAAAATTATATTTTTTCACACTCCTGGGATCAGGAAATTCTGATATTTTTCACAATCCCGGGGTCAGGAAAATCGGATATTTTCACACTCCCGGGGTCAGGAAAATCAGATTTTTTTTCACACTCCCGGGGTCAGGAAAATTGGATATTTTCATACTCCCGGGGTCAGGAAAATCAGATATTTTCACACTCCCGGGGTCAGGAAAATTGGATATTTTCATACTCCCGGAGTCAGGAAAATTGCATTTTTTTCACACTCCCGGGGTCAGGAAAATTGGGTTTTTTTCACACTCCCGGGGTCAAGAAAATCACATTTTTACACACTCCCGGGGTCAGGAGATTCTGATTTCTTTCACACTCCCGGGGTCAAGAAAATCACATTTTTTCACACTCCCGTGGTCAGGAAATTCTGATTTTTCACACTCCCGGGGTCAGGAAAATTGGATTTTTTCACACTCCCAGGGTCAGGAGAATTTAATTTTTTTCACACTCCCGGGGTCAAGAAAATCACATGTTTTCACACTCCCAGGGTCAGGAAATTCTGATAATTTTCACACTCCCGGGGTCAGGAAAATCGGATATTTTCACACCCCCGGGGTCAGGAAAATCAGATTTTTTTCAAACTCCCAGGGTCAGGAAAATTGGATTTTTTTCACTCTCCCGGTGTTAGGAAAATTGGATATTTTCATACTCCCGGGGTCAGGAAAATTCCATTTTTCAGACTCCCGGGGTCAGGAAAATTGGATTTTTTTAACACTCCCGGGGTCAGGAAAATTGGATTTTTTTCACACTCCCAGGGTCAGGAAAATTGGGTTTTTTTCACACTCCCGGGGTCAAGAAAATCACATTTTTTCACACTCCCGGGGTCAGGAGATTCTGATTTTTTCACACTCCCGGGGTCAAGAAAATTACCTTTTTCAGACTCCCGGGGTCAGGAAAATCAGATATTTTCACACTCCCGGGGTCAGGAAAATTGGGTTTTTTTCACACTCCCGGGGTAAAGAAAATCACATTTTTTTCACACTCCCGGGGTCAGGAGATTCTGATTTCTTTCACACTCCCGGGGTCAAGAAAATCACATTTTTTCACACTCCCTGGGTCAGGAAAATCAGATTTTTCACACTCCCGGGGTCAGGAGATTTTAATTTTTTTCACACTCCCGGGGTCAAGAAAATCACATTTTTTCACACTCCTGGGGTCAGGAAAATTGGGTTTTTTTTCACACTCCCGGGGTCAGGAGATTCTGATTTCTTTCACACTCCCGGTGTTAGGAAAATCACATTTTTCACACTCCCGGGGTCAGGAAAATTGGATTTTTTCACACTCCCGGGGTCAGGAGATTTTAATTTTTTTCACACTCCCGGGGTCAAGAAAATCACATTTTTTCACACTCCCGGGGTCAGGAAAATTGGGTTTTTTTCACACTCCCGGGGTCAAGAAAATCACATTTTTTCACACTCCCGGGGTCAGGAGATTCTGATTTTTTTCACACTCCCGGGGTCAACAAAATCACATTTTTTCACACTCCCGTGGTCAGAAAAATTGAATTTTTTCACACTCCCGGGGACAAGAAAAACACATTTTTTCACACTCCCGGGATCAGGAAAATTGGATTTTTTTTCACACTCCCGGGGTCAGGAAAATTGTGTTTCTTTCTCGCTCCCGGGGTCAAGAAAATCACATTTTTTCACACTCCCGGGGTCAGGAGATTCTGATTTTTTTCACACTCCCGGGGTCAAGAAAATCACATTTGTTCACACTCCCGGGGTCAGGAAATTCTGATTTTTTTCACACTCCCGGTGTTAGGAAAATCCTATTTTTCACACTCCCGGGGTCAGGAAAATTGGATATTTTCATACTCCCGGGGTCAGGAAAATCGGATATTTTCATACTCCTGGGGTCACGAAAATCGGATATTTTCACACTCCCGGGGTCAGGAAAATTGGATATTTTCATACTCCCGGGGTCAGGAAAATTGCATTTTTCAGACTCCCGGGGTCAGGAAAATCGAATTTTTCATACTCCCGGGGTCAGGAAAATCAAAAAATTTTCACATTCCCGGTGTTAGGAAAATCACATTTTTCACACTCCCGGGGTCAGGAAAATTGGGTTTTTTTCACACTCCCGGGGTCAAGAAAATCACATTTTTTCACACTCCCATGGTCCGGAGATTCTGATTTTTTTCACACTCCCGGTGTCAAGAAAATCACATTTTTTCACACTCCCGGGGTCAGGAATTTCTGATTTTTTTCACACTCCCTGTGTTAGGAAAATCACATTTTTCACACTCCCGGGGTCAAGAAAATCACATTTTTTCACACTCCCAGGGTCAGGAAATTCTGATATTTTTCACACTCCCGGGGTCAGGAAAATCGGTTATTTTCACACCCCCGGCGTCAGGGAAATCAGATTTTTTTCATACTCCCGGGGTCAGGAAAATTGGATTTTTTTCACACTCCCGGTGTCAGGAAAATTGGATTTTTTCATACTCCCGGGGTCAGGAAAATTGCCTTTTTCAGACTCCCAGGGTCAGGAAAATCACATTTTTCATACTCCCGGGGTCAGATAAATCCAAAATTTTTCACATTCCCGGTGTTAGGAAAATCACATTTTTCACACTCCCGGGGTCAGGAAAATCACATTTTTTCACACTCCCGGGGTCAGGAGATTCTGATTTCTTTCACATTCCTGGGGTCAAGAAAATCACATTTTTTCACACTCCTGGGGTCAGGCGAATTTAATTTTTTGCACACTCCCGGGGTCAAGAAAATCCCTTTTTTTCACACTCCCGGGGTCAGGAGATTCTGATTTTTTCACACTCCCGGGGTCAAGAAAATCACATTTTTTCACACTCCCGGGGTCAGGAAATTCTGATATTTTTCACACTCCCGGGGTCAGGAAAATCGGATATTTTCACACTCCCGGGGTCAGGAAAATCAGATTTTTTTTCATACTCCCGGGGTCAGGACAATCACATTTTTTCACACTCCCTTGGTCAGGAAATTCTGATTTTTTTCACACTCACGGTGTTAGGAATATCACATTTTTCACACTCCTGGGGTCAGGAAAATTGGATATTTTCATACTCCCAGGGTCAGGAAAATTGCATTTTTCAGACTCCCGGTGTCAGGAAAATTGGATTTTTTTAACACTCCCGGGGTCAGGAAAATTGGATTTATTTCACACTCCCGGGGTCAAGAAAATCACATTTTTTCACACTCCCGGGGTCAGGAGAATTTAATTTTTTTCACACTCCCGGGGTCAAGAAAATCACATTTTTTCACACTCCCGGAGTCAGGAGATTCTGATTTTTTTCACACTTCCGGGGTCAAGAAAATCACATTTTTTCACACTCCCGGGGTCAGGAAATTCTGATTTTTTTCACGCTCCCGGTGTTAGGAAAATCACATTTTTCACACTCCCGGGGTCAAGAAAATCACATTTTTTCACACTCCCGGGGTCAGGAAATTCTGATATTTTTCACACTCCCGGGGTCAGGAAAATCGGATATTTTCAAACTCCCGGGGTCAGGAAAATCAGATTTTTTTTCATACTCCCGGGGTCAGGACAATCACATTTTTTCACACTCCCTTGGTCAGGAAATTCTGATTTTTTTCACACTCACGGTGTTAGGAATATCACATTTTTCACACTCCTGGGGTCAGGAAAATTGGATATTTTCATACTCCCAGGGTCAGGAAAATTGCATTTTTCAGACTCCCGGTTTCAGGAAAATTGGATTTTTTTAACACTCCCGGGGTCAGGAAAATTGGATTTATTTCACACTCCCGGGGTCAAGAAAATCACATTTTTTCACACTCCCGGGGTCAGGAGAATTTAATTTTTTTCACACTCCCGGGGTCAAGAAAATCACATTTTTTCACACTCCCGGAGTCAGGAGATTCTGATTTTTTTCACGCTCCCGGTGTTAGGAAAATCACATTTTTCACACTCCCGGGGTCAAGAAAATCACATTTTTTCACACTCCCGGGGTCAGGAAATTCTGATATTTTTCACACTCCCGGGGTCAGGAAAATCGGATATTTTCACACTCCCGGGGTCAGGAAAATCAGATTTTTTTTCATACTCCCGGGGTCAGGACAATCACATTTTTTCACACTCCCTGGGTCAGGAAATTCTGATTTTTTTCACACTCACGGTGTTAGGAAAAGCACATTTTTCACACTCCCGCGGTCAGGAAAATTGGATTTTTTCACAATCCCGGGGTCAGGGGAATTTAATTTTTTTCACACTCCCGGGGTCAAGAAAATCACATTTTTTCACACTCCCGGGGTCAGGAAATTCTGATATTTTTCACACTCCCGGGGTCAGTTAAATCGGATATTTTCACACCCCCGGGGTCAGGAAAATCAGATTTTTTTCATACTCCCGGGGTCAAGAAAATTGGATTTTTTTCACACTCCCGGTGTCAGGAAAATTGGATATTTTCATACTCCCAGGGTCAGGAAAATTGCATTTTTCAGACTCCCGGTGTCAGGAAAATTCGATTTTTTTAACACTCCCGGGGTCAGGAAAATTGGATTTATTTCACACTCCCGGGGTCAAGAAAATCTCATTTTTTCACACTCCCGGTGTCAGGAAATTCTGATTTTTTTCACAGTCCCGGGGTCAGGAGATTCTGATTTTTTTCACACTCCCGGGGTCAAGAAAATCACATTTTTTAACACTCCCGGGGTCAGGAAATTCTAATTTTTTCACACTCCCGGTGTTAGGAAAATCACATTTTTCACACTCCCGGGGTCAGAAAAATTGGATTTTTTCACACTCCCGGGGTCAGGAGAATTTAATTTTTTTCACACTCCCGGGGCCAAGAAAATCACATTTTTTCACACTCCCGGGGTCAGGAAATTCTGATATTTTTCACAATCCCGGGGTCAAGAAAATCAGATTTTTTCACACTCCCAGGGTCAGGAGATTCTGATTTCTTTCACACTCCCGGGGTCAAGAAAATCACATTTTTTCACACTCCCGGGGTCAGGAAATTCTAATTTTTTTCACACTCCCGGTGTTAGGAAAATCACAATTTTCACACTCCCGGGGTCAGAAAAATTGGATTGTTTCACACTCCCGGTGTCAGGAAATTCTAATTTTTTTCATACTCCCGGGGTCAGGAAAATCACATTTTTTCACACTCCCTGGGTCAGGAAATTCTGATTTTTTTCACACTCACGGTTTTAGGAAAATCACATTTTTCACACTCCCGGGGCCAAGAAAATCACATTTTTCACACTCCCGGGGTTCAGGAAATTCTGATATTTTTCACACTCCCGGGGTCAGGAAAATCGGATATTTTCACACTCCCGGGGTCAGGAAAATCAGATTTTTTTCATACTCCCGGGGTCAGGAAAAATCACATTTTTTCACACTCCCAGGGTCAGGAAATTCTGATTTTTTTCACACTCACGGTGTTAGGAAAATCACATTTTTCACACTCCCGGGGTCAGGAAAATTGGATTTTTTCACACTCCCGGGGTCAGGATAATTTAATTTTTTTCACACTCCCGGGGTCAAGAAAATCACATTTTTTCATACTCCCGGGGTCAGGAAAATCGGATATTTTCACACTCCCGGGGTCAAGAAAATTGGATATTTTCATACTCCCGGAGTCAGGAAAATTGCATTTTTCAGTCCCGGGGTCAGGAAAATCGCATTTTTCATACTCCCGGGGTCAGGAAAATCAAAAATTTTTCACATTCCCGGTGTTAGGAAAATCAATTTTTCACACTCCCGGGGTCAGGAAAATTGGGTTTTTCTCACACTCCCGGGGTCAACAAAATCACATTTTTTCACACTCCCGGGGTCAGGAGATTCTGATTTTTTCACACTCCCGGGGTCAAGAAAATCACATTTTTTCACACTCCCGGGGTCAGGAAATTCTATTTTTTTCCCACACTCCTGGTGTTAGGAAAATCACATTTTTCACATTCCCGGGGTCAGAAAAATTGGATTTTTTCACACTCCCGGGGTCAGGAGAATTTAATTTTTTTCAGACTCCTGGGGTCAAGAAAATCACATTTTTTCACACTCCCGGGATCAGGAAAATTGGATTTTTTTTACACTCCCGGGGTCAGGAAAATTGGATTTTTTTCACACTCCCAGGGTCAGGAAAATTGGGTTTTTTTCACACTCCCGGGGTCAAGAAAATCACATTTTTTCACACTCCTGGGGTCAGGAGATTCTGATTTTTTTCACACTCCCGGGGTCAAGAAAATCACATTTTTTCACACTCCCGGGGTCAGGAATTTCTGATTTTTTTCACACTCCCGGGGTCAGGAAATTCTGATTTTTTCACACTCCCGGTGTTAGGAAAATCACATTTTTCACACTCCCGGAGTCAGGAAAATTGGATTTTTTTTACACTCCCGGGGTCAGGAAAATTGGATATTTTCATACTCCCGGGGTCAGGAAAATTGCATTTTTCAGACTCCCGGTGTCAGGAAAATTCGGTTTTTCTAACACTCCCGGGGTCAGGAAAATTGGATTTATTTCACACTCCCGGGGTCAAGAAAATCTCATTTTTTCACACTCCCGGGGTCAGGAAATTCTGATTTTTTTCACAGTCCCGGGGTCAGGAGATTCTGATTTTTTTCACACTCCAGGGGTCAAGAAAATCACATTTTTTAACACTCCCGGGGTCAGGAAATTCTAATTTTTTCAGACTCCCGGTGTTAGGAAAATCACATTTTTCACACTCCCGGGGTCAGAAAAATTGGATTTTTTCACACTCCCGGGGCCAAGAAAATCACATTTTTTCACACTCCCGGGGTCAGGAAATTCTGATATTTTTCACAATCCCGGGGTCAAGAAAATCAGATTTTTTCACACTCCCAGGGTCAGGAGATTCTGATTTCTTTCACACTCCCAGGGTCAAGAAAATCACATTTTTTCACACTCCCGGGGTCAGGAAATTCTAATTTTTTCACACTCCCGGTGTTAGGAAAATCACAATTTTCACACTCCCGGGGTCAGAAAAATTGGATTGTTTCACACTCCCGGGGTCAGGAGAATTTAATTTTTTTCACACTCCCGGGGTCAGGAAATTCTAATTTTTTTCATACTCCCGGGGTCAGGAAAATCACATTTTTTCACACTCCCTGGGTCAGGAAATTCTGATTTTTTTCACATTCCCGGTGTTAGGAAAATCAATTTTTCACACTCCCGGGGTCAGGAAAATTGGGTTTTTCTCACACTCCCGGGGTCAACAAAATCACATTTTTTCACACTCCCGGGGTCAGGAGATTCTGATTTTTTCACACTCCCGGGGTCAAGAAAATCACATTTTTTCACACTCCCGGGGTCAGGAAATTCTATTTTTTTCCCACACTCCTGGTGTTAGGAAAATCACATTTTTCACATTCCCGGGGTCAGAAAAATTGGATTTTTTCACACTCCCGGGGTCAGGAGAATTTAATTTTTTTCAGACTCCTGGGGTCAAGAAAATCACATTTTTTCACACTCCCGGGATCAGGAAAATTGGATTTTTTTTACACTCCCGGGGTCAGGAAAATTGGATTTTTTTCACACTCCCAGGGTCAGGAAAATTGGGTTTTTTTCACACTCCCGGGGTCAAGAAAATCACATTTTTTCACACTCCTGGGGTCAGGAGATTCTGATTTTTTTCACACTCCCGGGGTCAAGAAAATCACATTTTTTCACACTCCCGGGGTCAGGAATTTCTGATTTTTTTCACACTCCCGGGGTCAGGAAATTCTGATTTTTTCACACTCCCGGTGTTAGGAAAATCACATTTTTCACACTCCCGGAGTCAGGAAAATTGGATTTTTTTCACACTCCCGGGGTCAGGAAAATTGGATATTTTCATACTCCCGGGGTCAGGAAAATTGCATTTTTCAGACTCCCGGTGTCAGGAAAATTCGGTATTTCTAACACTCCCGGGGTCAGGAAAATTGGATTTATTTCACACTCCCGGGGTCAAGAAAATCTCATTTTTTCACACTCCCGGGGTCAGGAAATTCTGATTTTTTTCACAGTCCCGGGGTCAGGAGATTCTGATTTTTTTCACACTCCAGGGGTCAAGAAAATCACATTTTTTAACACTCCCGGGGTCAGGAAATTCTAATTTTTTCAGACTCCCGGTGTTAGGAAAATCACATTTTTCACACTCCCGGGGTCAGAAAAATTGGATTTTTTCACACTCCCGGGGCCAAGAAAATCACATTTTTTCACACTCCCGGGGTCAGGAAATTCTGATATTTTTCACAATCCCGGGGTCAAGAAAATCAGATTTTTTCACACTCCCAGGGACAGGAGATTCTGATTTCTTTCACACTCCCAGGGTCAAGAAAATCACATTTTTTCACACTCCCGGGGTCAGGAAATTCTAATTTTTTCACACTCCCGGTGTTAGGAAAATCACAATTTTCACACTCCCGGGGTCAGAAAAATTGGATTGTTTCACACTCCCGGGGTCAGGAGAATTTAATTTTTTTCACACTCCCGGGGTCAGGTAATTCTAATTTTTTTCATACTCCCAGGGTCAGGAAAATCACATTTTTTCACACTCCCTGGGTCAGGAAATTCTGATTTTTTTCACACTCACGGATTTAGGAAAATCACATTTTTCACACTCCCGGGGCCAAGAAAATCACATTTTTCACACTCCCGGGGTTCAGGAAATTCTGATATTTTTCACACTCCCGGGGTCAGGAAAATCAGATTTTTTTCATACTCCCGGGGTCAGGAAAAATCACATTTTTTCACACTCCCAGGGTCAGGAAATTCTGATTTTTTTCACACTCACGGTGTTAGGAAAATCACATTTTTCACACTCCCGGGGTCAGGAAAATTGGATTTTTTCACACTCCCGGGGTCAGGATAATTTAATTTTTTTCACACTCCCGGGGTCAAGAAAATCACATTTTTTCATACTCCCGGGGTCAGGAAAATCGGATATTTTCACACTCCCGGGGTCAAGAAAATTGGATATTTTCATACTCCCGGAGTCAGGAAAATTGCATTTTTCAGTCCCGGGGTCAGGAAAATCGCATTTTTCATACTCCCGGGGTCAGGAAAATCAAAAATTTTTCACATTCCCGGTGTTAGGAAAATCAATTTTTCACACTCCCGGGGTCAGGAAAATTGGGTTTTTCTCACACTCCCGGGGTCAACAAAATCACATTTTTTCACACTCCCGGGGTCAGGAGATTCTGATTTTTTCACACTCCCGGGGTCAAGAAAATCACATTTTTTCACACTCCCGGGGTCAGGAAATTCTAATTTTTTCCCACACTCCTGGTGTTAGGAAAATCACATTTTTCACATTCCCGGGGTCAGAAAAATTGGATTTTTTCACACTCCCGGGGTCAGGAGAATTTAATTTTTTTCAGACTCCTGGGGTCAAGAAAATCACATTTTTTCACACTCCCGGGATCAGGAAAATTGGATTTTTTTTACACTCCCGGGGTCAGGAAAATTGGATTTTTTTCACACTCCCAGGGTCAGGAAAATTGGGTTTTTTTCACACTCCCGGGGTCAAGAAAATCACATTTTTTCACACTCCTGGGGTCAGAAGATTCTGATTTTTTTCACACTCCCGGGGTCAAGAAAATCACATTTTTTCACACTCCCGGGGTCAGGAATTTCTGATTTTTTTCACACTCCCGGGGTCAGGAAATTCTGATTTTTTCACACTCCCGGTGTTAGGAAAATCACATTTTTCACACTCCCGGAGTCAGGAAAATTGGATTTTTTTCACACTCCCGGGGTCAGGAAAATTGCATTTTTTCACACTCCCGGGGTCAGGAAAATTTAATTTTTTTCATACTCCCGGTGTTAGGAAAATCACATTTTTCACACTCCCGGTGTCAGGAAAATTGGATTTTTTCACACTCCCGGGGTCAGGAGAATTTAATTTTTTTCACACTCCCGGGGTCAAGAAAATCAAATTTTTTCACACTCCTGGGGTCAGGAAATTCTGATATTTTTCATACTCCCGGGGTCAGGAAAATTGGATTTTTTTCACACTCCCGGTGTGAGGAAAATTGGATATTTTCATTCTCCCAGGGTCAGGAAAATTGCATTTTTCAGACTCCCGGGGTCAGGAAAATCGCATTTTTCATACTCCCGGGGTCAGTAAAATCCAAAATTTTTCACATTCCCGGTGTTAGGAAAATCACATTTTTCACCCTCCCGGGGTCAGGAAAAGTGGGGTTTTTTCACACTCCCGGGGTCAAGAAAATCACATTTTTTCACACTCCCGGGGTCAGGAGATTCTGAATTTTTTCACACTCCCGGGGTCAAGAAAATCACATTTTTTCACACTCCCGGGGTCAGGAAATTCTAATTTTTTTCACACTCCCGGTATTTGGAAAATCACATTTTTCACACTCCCGGGGTCAGAAAAATTGGATTTTTTCACACTCCCGGGGTCAGGAGAATTTAATTTTTTTCACACTCCTGGGGTCAAGAAAACCACATTTTATCACACTCCCGGGGTCAGGAAAATTGGATTTTTTTAACACTCCCGGGGTCAGGAAAATTGGATTTTTTTCACACTCCCGGGGTCAGGAAAATCAGATTTTTTTTCATACTCCCGGGGTCAGGAAAAATCACATTGTTTCACACTCACAGGATCAGGAAATTCTGATTTTTTTCACACTCCCGGTGTTAGGAAAATCACATATTTCACACTCCCGGGGTCAGGAAAATTGGATTTTTTCACACTACTGGGGTCAGGAGAATTTAATTTTTTTTCACACTCCCAGGGTCAAGAAAATTATATTTTTTCACCCTCCTGGGATCAGGAAATTCTGATATTTTTCACACTCCCGGGGTCAGGAAAATCGGATATTTTCACACTCCCGGGGTCAGGAAAATCAGATTTTTTTTCACACTCCCGGGTTCAGGAAAATTGGATATTTTCATACTCCTGGGGTCAGGAAAATCGGATATTTTCACACTCCCGGGGTCAGGAAAATTGGATATTTTCATACTCCCGGAGTCAGGAAAATTGCATTTTTCATACTCCCGGGGTCAGGAAAATCAAAAAATTTTCACATTCACGGTGTTAGGAAAATCACATTTTTCACACTCCCGGGGTCAGGAAAATTGGGTTTTTTTTCACACTCCCGGGGTCAAGAAAATCACATTTTTACACACTCCTGGGGTTAGGAGATTCTGATTTCTTTCACACTCCCGGGGTCAAGAAAATCACATTTTTTCATACTCCCGGGGTCAGGAAATTCTGATTTTTCACACTCCCGGGGTCAGAGAAATTGGATTTTTTCACACTCCCAGGGTCAGGAGAATTTAATTTTTTTCACACTCCCGGGGTCAAGAAAATCACATGTTTTCACACTCCCAGGGTCAGGAAATTCTGATATTTTTCACACTCCCGGGGTCAGGAAAATCGGATATTTTCACACCCCCGGGGTCAGGAAAATCAGATTTTTTTCAAACTCCCAGGGTCAGGAAAATTGGATTTTTTTCACTCTCCCGGTGTTAGGAAAATTGGATATTTACATACTCCCGGGGTCAGGAAAATTCCATTTGTCAGACTCCCGGGGTCTGGAAAATTGGATTTTTTTAACACTCCTGGGGTCAGGAAAATTGGATTTTTTTCACACTCCCAGGGTCAGGAAAATTGGGTTTTTTTCACACTCCCGGGGTCAAGAAAATCACATTTTTTCACACTCCCGGGGTAAGGAGATTCTGATTTTTTCACACTCCCGGGGTCAAGAAAATTGCCTTTTTCAGACTCCCGGGGTCAGGAAAATCAGATTTTTTCACACTCCCGGGGTCAGGAAAATTGGTTTTTTTTCACACTCCCGGGGTAAAGAAAATCACATTTTTTTCACACTCCCGGGGTCAGGAGATTCTGATTTCTTTCACACTCCCGGGGTCAAGAAAATCACATTTTTTCACACTCCCGGGGTCAGGAAAATTGGATTTTTTTAACCCTCCCGGGGTCAGGAAAATTGGATTTTTTTCACACTCCCAGGGTCAGGAATTTCTGATTTTTTTCACACTCGCGGTGTTAGGAAAATGACATTTTTTCACACTCCCAGGGTCAAGAAAATCACATTTTTTCACACTCCCAGGGTCAAGAAAATCACATTTTTTCACACTCCCAGGGTCAAGAAAATCACATTTTTTCACACTCCCGGGGTCAGGAGATTCTGAATTTTTTCACACTCCCGGGGTCAAGAAAATCACATTTTTTCACACTCCCGGGGTCAGGAAATTCTAATTTTTTTCACACTCCCGGTATTTGGAAAATCACATTTTTCACACTCCCGGGGTCAGAAAAATTGGATTTTTTCACACTCCCGGGGTCAGGAGAATTTAATTTTTTTCACACTCCCGGGGTCAAGAAAACCACATTTTATCACACTCCCGGGGTCAGGAAAATTGGATTTTTTTAACACTCCCGGGGTCAGGAAAATTGGATTTTTTTCACACTCCCGGGGTCAGGAAAATCAGATTTTTTTTCATGCTCCCGGGGTCAGGAAAAATCACATTGTTTCACACTCACAGGATCAGGAAATTCTGATTTTTTTCACACTCCCGGTGTTAGGAAAATCACATATTTCACACTCCCGGGGTCAGGAAAATTGGATTTTTTCACACTCCTGGGGTCAGGAGAATTTAATTTTTTTTCACATTCCCGGGGTCAAGAAAATTATATTTTTTCACACTCCTGGGATCAGGAAATTCTGATATTTTTCACACTCCCGGGGTCAGGAAAATTGGATATTTTCATACTCCCGGGGTCAGGAAAATTGGATATTTTCATACTCCCGGAGTCAGGAAAATTGCATTTTTTTCAGACTCCCGGGGTCAGGAAAATTGCATTTTTCATACTCCCGGGGTCAGGAAAATCAAAAAATTTTCACATTCACGGTGTTAGGAAAATCACATTTTTCACACTCCCAGGGTCAGGAAAATTGGGTTTTTTTCACACTCCCGGGGTCAAGAAAATCACATTTTTACACACTCCCGGGGTCAGGAGATTCTGATTTCTTTCACACTCCCGGGGTCAAGAAAATCACATTTTTTCACACTCCCGGGGTCAGGAAATTCTGATTTTTCACACTCCCGGGGTCAGGAAAATTGGATTTTTTCACACTCCCAGGGTCAGGAGAATTTAATTTTTTTCACACTCCCAGGGTCAAGAAAATCACATGTTTTCACACTCCCAGGGTCAGGAAATTCTGATATTTTTCACACTCCTGGGGTCAGGAAAATCGGATATTTTCACACCCCGGGGGTCAGGAAAATCAGATTTTTTTCAAACTCCCAGGGTCAGGAAAATTGGATTTTTTTCACTCTCCCGGTGTTAGGAAAATTGGATATTTTCATACTCCCGGGGTCAGGAAAATTGGATTTTTTTCACACTCCCGGGGTCAGGAAAATTGGATTTTTTTCACACTCCCAGGGTCAGGAAAATTGGGTTTTTTTCACACTCCCGGGGTCAAGAAAATCACATTTTTTCACACTCCCGGGGTAAGGAGATTCTGATTTTTTCACACTCCCGGGGTCAAGAAAATTGCCTTTTTCAGACTCCCGGGGTCAGGAAAATCAGATTTTTTCACACTCCCGGGGTCAGGAAAATTGGGTTTTTTTTCACACTCCCGGGGTAAAGAAAATCACATTTTTTTCACACTCCCGGGGTCAGGAGATTCTGATTTCTTTCACACTCCCGGGGTCAAGAAAATCACATTTTTTCACACTCCCTGGGTCAGGAAAATCAGATTTATCACACTCCCGGGGTCAGGAGATTTTAATTTTTTTCACACTCCCGGGGTCAAGAAAATCACTTTTTTTCACACTCCCGGGGTCAGGAAAATTGGGTTTTTTTCACACTCCCGGGGTCAGGAGATTCTGATTTCTTTCACACTCCCGGTGTTAGGAAAATCACATTTTTCACACTCCCGGGGTCAGGAAAATTGGATTTTTTCACACTCCCGGGGTCAGGAGATTTTAATTTTTTTCACACTCCCGGGGTCAAGAAAATCACATTTTTTCACACTCCCGGGGTCAGGAAAATTGGGTTTTTTTCACACTCCCGGGGTCAAGAAAATCACATTTTTTCACACTCCCGGGGTCAGGAGATTCTGATTTTTTTCACACTCCCGGGGTCAACAAAATCACATTTTTTCACACTCCCGTGGTCAGAAAAATTGATTTTTTTCACACTCCCGGGGACAAGAAAAACACATTTTTTCACACTCCCGGGATCAGGAAAATTGGATTTTTTTTCACACTCCCGGGGTCAGGAAAATTGTGTTTCTTTCTCGCTCCCGGGGTCAAGAAAATCACATTTTTTCACACTCCCGGGGTCAGGAGATTCTGATTTTTTTCACACTCCCGGGGTCAAGAAAATCACATTTGTTCACACTCCTGGGGTCAGGAAATTCTGATTTTTTTTCACACTCCCGGTGTTAGGAAAATCCTATTTTTCACACTCCCGGGGTCAGGAAAATTGGATATTTTCATACTCCCGGGGTCAGGAAAATCGGATATTTTCATACTCCTGGGGACACGAAAATCGGATATTTTCACACTCCCGGGGTCAGGATAATTGGATATTTTCATACTCCCGGGGTCAGGAAAATTGCATTTTTCAGACTCCCGGGGTTAGGAAAATCGAATTTTTCATACTCCCGGGGTCAGGAAAATCAAAAAATTTTCACATTCCCGGTGTTAGGAAAATCACATTTTTCACACTCCCGGGGTCAGGAAAATTGGGTTTTTTTCACACTCCCGGGGTCAAGAAAATCACATTTTTTCACACTCCCATGGTCCGGAGATTCTGATTTTTTTTCACACTCCCGGTGTCAAGAAAATCACATTTTTTCACACTCCCGGGGTCAGGAATTTCTGATTTTTTTCACACTCCCTGTGTTAGGAAAATCACATTTTTCACACTCCCGGGGTCAAGAAAATCATATTTTTTCACACTCCCGGGGTCAAGAAAATCACATTTTTTCACACTCCCAGGGTCAGGAAATTCTGATATTTTTCACACTCCCGGTGTCAGGAAAATTGGATATTTTCATACTCCCGGGGTCAGGAAAATTGCCTTTTTCAGACTCCCGGGGTCAGGAAAATCACATTTTTCATACTCCCGGGGTCAGATAAATCCAAAATTTTTCACATTCCCGGTGTTAGGAAAATCACATTTTTCACACTCCCGGGGTCAGGAAAATCACATTTTTTCACACTCCCGGGGTCAGGAGATTCTGATTTCTTTCACATTCCTGGGGTCAAGAAAATCACATTTTTTCACACTCCCGGGGTCAGGAGAATTTAATTTTTTGCACACTCCCGGGGTCAAGAAAATCCCTTTTTTTCACACTCCCGGGGTCAGGAGATTCTGATTTTTTTCACACTCCCGGGGTCAAGAAAATCACATTTTTTCACACTCCCGGGGTCAGGAAATTCTGATATTTTTCACACTCCCGGGGTCAGGAAAATCGGATATTTTCACACTCCCGGGGTCAGGAAAATCAGATATTTTTTCATACTCCTGGGGTCAGGACAATCACATTTTTTAACACTCCCTTGGTCAGGAAATTCTGATTTTTTTCACACTCACGGTGTTAGGAAAATCACATTTTTCACACTCCTGGGGTCAAGAAAATTGGATATTTTCATACTCCCAGGGTCAGGAAAATTGCATTTTTCAGACTCCCGGTGTCAGGAAAATTGGATTTTTTTAACACTCCCGGGGTCAGGAAAATTGGATTTACTTCACACTCCCGGGGTCAAGAAAATCACATTTTTTCACACTCCCGGGGTCAGGAGAATTTAATTTTTTTCACACTCCCGGGGTCAAGAAAATCACATTTTTTCACACTCCCGGAGTCAGGAGATTCTGATTTTTTCACACTTCCGGGGTCAAGAAAATCACATTTTTTCACACTCCCGGGGTCAGGAAATTCTGATTTTTTTTCACACTCCCGGTGTTAGGAAAATCACATTTTTCACACTCCCGGGGTCAAGAAAATCACATTTTTTCACACTCCCGGGGTCAGGAAATTCTGATATTTTTCACACTCCCGGGGTCAGGAAAATCGGATATTTTCACACTCCCGGGGTCAGGAAAATCAGATTTTTTTTCATACTCCCGGGGTCAGGACAATCACATTTTTTCACACTCCCTGGGTCAGGAAATTCTGATTTTTTTCACACTCACGGTGTTAGGAAAAGCACATTTTTCACACTCCCGGGGTCAGGAAAATTGGATTTTTTCACAATCCCGGGGTCAGGGGAATTTAATTTTTTTCACACTCCCGGGGTCAAGAAAATCACATTTTTTCACACTCCCGGGGTCAGGAAATTCTGATATTTTTCACACTCCCGGGGTCAGGAAAATCGGATATTTTCACACCCCCGGGGTCAGGAAAATCAGATTTTTTTCATACTCCCGGGGTCAGGAAAATTGGATTTTTTTCACACTCCCGGTGTCAGGAAAATTGGATATTTTCATACTCCCGGGGTCAGGAAAATTGCATTTTTCAGACTCCCGGTGTCAGGAAAATTCGATTTTTTTAACACTCCCGGGGTCAGGAAAATTGGATTTATTTCACACTCCCGGGGTCAAGAAAATCTCATTTTTTCACACTCCCGGGGTCAGGAAATTCTGATTTTTTTCACAGTCCCGGGGTCAGGAGATTCTGATTTTTTTCACACTCCCGGGGTCAAGAAAATCACATTTTTTAACACTCCCGGGGTCAGGAAATTCTAATTTTTCACACTCCCGGTGTTAGGAAAATCACATTTTTCACACTCCCGGGGTCAGAAAAATTGGATTTTTTCACACTCCCGGGGTCAGGAGAATTTAATTTTTGTCACACTCCCGGGGCCAAGAAAATCACATTTTTTCACACTCCCGGGGTCAGGAAATTCTGATATTTTTCACAATCCCGGGGTCAAGAAAATCACATTTTTTCACACTCCCAGGGTCAGGAGATTCTGATTTCTTTCACACTCCCGGGGTCAAGAAAATCACATTTTTTTCACACTCCCGGGGTCAGGAAAATTGGATTTTTTCTCACTCCCAGGGTCAGGAGAATTTAATTTTTTTCACACTCCCAGGGTCAAGAAAATCACATGTTTTCACACTCCCAGGGTCAGGAAATTCTGATATTTTTCACACTCCCGGGGTCAGGAAAATCGGATATTTTCACACCCCCGGGGTCAGGAAAATCAGATTTTTTTCAAACTCCCAGGGTCAGGAAAATTGGATTTTTTTCACTCTCCCGGTGTTAGGAAAATTGGATATTTTCATAGTCCCGGGGTCAGGAAAATTCCATTTTTCAGACTCCCGGGGTCAGGAAAATTGGGTTTTTTCACACTCCCGGGGTCAAGAAAATCACATTTTTTCACACTCCCGGGGTAAGGAGATTCTGATTTTTTCACACTCCCGGGGTCAAGAAAATTGCCTTTTTCAGACTCCCGGGGTCAGGAAAATCAGATTTTTTCACACTCCCGGGGTCAGGAAAATTGGGTTTTTTTTCACACTCCCGGGGTAAAGAAAATCACATTTTTTTCACACTCCCGGGGTCAGGAGATTCTGATTTCTTTCACACTCCCGGGGTCAAGAAAATCACATTTTTTCACACTCCCTGGGTCAGGAAAATCAGATTTATCACACTCCCGGGGTCAGGAGATTTTAATTTTTTTCACACTCCCGGGGTCAAGAAAATCACATTTTTTCACACTCCCGGGGTCAGGAAAATTGGTTTTTTTTCACACTCCCGGGGTCAGGAGATTCTGATTTCTTTCACACTCCCGGTGTTAGGAAAATCACATTTTTCACACTCCCGGGGTCAGGAAAATTGGATTTTTTCACACTCCCGGGGTCAGGAGATTTTAATTTTTTTCACACTCCCGGGGTCAAGAAAATCACATTTTTTCACACTCCCGGGGTCAGGAAAATTGGGTTTTTTTCACACTCCCGGGGTCAAGAAAATCACATTTTTTCACACTCCCGGGGTCAGGAGATTCTGATTTTTTTCACACTCCCGGGGTCAACAAAATCACATTTTTTCACACTCCCGTCGTCAGAAAAATTGAATTTTTTCACACTCCCGGGGACAAGAAAAACACATTTTTTCACACTCCCGGGATCAGGAAAATTGGATTTTTTTCACACTCCCGGGGTCAGGAAAATTGTGTTTCTTTCTCGCTCCCGGGGCCAAGAAAATCACATTTTTTCACACTCCCGGGGTCAGGAGATTCTGATTTTTTTCACACTCCCGGTGTCAAGAAAATCACATTTGTTCACACTCCCGGGGTCAGGAAATTCTGATTTTTTTCACACTCCCGGTGTTAGGAAAATCCTATTTTTCACACTCCCGGGGTCAGGAAAATTGGATATTTTCACACTCCCGGGGTCAGGAAAATCGGATATTTTCATACTCCTGGGGTCACGAAAATCGGATATTTTCACACTCCCGGGGTCAGGAAAATTGGATATTTTCATACTCCCGGGGTCAGGAAAATTGCATTTTTCAGACTCCAGGGGTTAGGAAAATCGAATTTTTCATACTCCCGGGGTCAGGAAAATCAAAAAATTTTCACATTCCCGGTGTTAGGAAAATCACATTTTTCACACTCCCGGGGTCAGGAAAATTGGGTTTTTTTCACACTCCCGGGGTCAAGAAAATCACATTTTTTCACACTCCCATGGTCCGGAGATTCTGATTTTTTTTCACACTCCCGGTGTCAAGAAAATCACATTTTTTCACACTCCCGGGGTCAGGAATTTCTGATTTTTTTCACACTCCCTGTGTTAGGAAAATCACATTTTTCACACTCCCGGGGTCAAGAAAATCACATTTTTTCACACTCCCAGGGTCAGGAAATTCTGATATTTTTCACACTCCCCGGGTCAGGAAAATCGGTTATTTTCACACCCCCGGCGTCAGGGAAATCAGATTTTTTTTCACTCTCCCGGTGTCAGGAAAATTGGATATTTTCATACTCCCGGGGTCAGGAAAATTGCCTTTTTCAGACTCCCGGGGTCAGGAAAATCACATTTTTCATACTCCCGGGGTCAGATAAATCCAAAATTTTTCACATTCCCGATGTTAGGAAAATCACATTTTTCACACTCCCGGGGTCAGGAAAATCACATTTTTTCACACTCCCGGGGTCAGGAGATTCTGATTTCTTTCACATTCCTGGGGTCAAGAAAATCACATTTTTTCACACTCCCGGGGTCAGGAGAATTTAATTTTTTGCACACTCCTGGGGTCAAGAAAATCCCTTTTTTTCACACTCCCGGGGTCAGGAGATTCTGATTTTTTTCACACTCCCGGGGTCAAGAAAATCACATTTTTTCACACTCCCGGGGTCAGGAAATTCTGATATTTTTAACACTCCCGGGGTCAGGAAAATTGGATTTACTTCACACTCACGGGGTCAAGAAAATCACATTTTTTTACACTCCCGGGGTCAGGAGAATTTAATTTTTTTCACACTCCCGGGGTCAAGAAAATCACATTTTTTCACACTCCCGGGGTCAGGAAATTCTGATTTTTTTCACACTCCCGGTGTTAGGAAAATCACATTTTTCACACTCCCGGGGTCAAGAAAATCACATTTTTTCACACTCCCGGGGTCAGGAAATTCTGATATTTTTCACACTCCCGGGGTCAGGAAAATCGGATAGTTTCACACTCCCGGGGTCAGGAAAATCAGATTTTTTTTCATACTCCCGGGGTCAGGACAATCACATTTTTTCACACTCCCTGGGTCAGGAAATTCTGATTTTTTTCACACTCACGGTGTTAGGAAAAGCACATTTTTCACACTCCCGGGGTCAGGAAAATTGGATTTTTTCACAATCCCGGGGTAAGGGGAATTTAATTTTTTTCACACTCACGGGGTCAAGAAAATCACATTTTTTCAGACTCCTGGGGTCAGGAAATTCTGATATTTTTCACACTCCCGGGGTCAGGAAAATCGGATATTTTCACACCCCCGGGGTCAGGAAAATCAGATTTTTTTCATACTCCCGGGGTCAGGAAAATTGGATTTTTTTCACACTCCCGGTGTCAGGAAAATTGGATATTTTCATACTCCCGGGGTCAGGAAAATTGCATTTTTCAGACTCCCGGTGTCAGGAAAATTCGATTTTTTTAACACTTCCGGGGTCAGGAAAATTGGATTTATTTCACACTCCCGGGGTCAAGAAAATCTCATTTTTTCACACTCCCGGGGTCAGGAAATTCTTATTTTTTTCACAGTCCCGGGGTCAGGAGATTCTGATTTTTTTCACACTCCCGGGGTCAAGAAAATCACATTTTTTAACACTCCCGGGGTCAGGAAATTCTAATTTTTTCACACTCCCGGTGTTAGGAAAATCACATTTTTCACACTCCCGGGGTCAGAAAAATTGGATTTTTTCACACTCCCGGGGTCAGGAGAATTTAATTTTTTTCACACTCCCGGGGCCAAGAAAATCACATTTTTTCACACTCCCGGGGTCAGGAAATTCTGATATTTTTCACAATCCCGGGGTCAAGAAAATCAGATTTTTTCACATTCCCAGGGTCAGGAGATTCTGATTTCTTTCACACTCCCGGGGTCAAGAAATTCTGATATTTTTCACACTCCCGGGGTCAGGAAAATCGGATATTTTCACACTCCCGGGGTCAGGAAAATCAGATTTTTTTTCATACTCCCGGGGTCAGGACAATCACATTTTTTCACACTCCCTGGGTCAGGAAATTCTGATTTTTTTCACACTCACGGTGTTAGGAAAAGCACATTTTTCACACTCCCGGGGTCAGGAAAATTGGATTTTTTCACAATCCCGGGGTCAGGGGAATTTAATTTTTTTCACACTCCCGGGGTCAAGAAAATCACATTTTTTCACACTCCCGGGGTCAGGAAATTCTGATATTTTTCACACTCCCGGGGTCAGGAAAATCGGATATTTTCACACCCCCGGGGTCAGGAAAATCAGATTTTTTTCATACTCCCGGGGTCAGGAAAATTGGATTTTTTTCACACTCCCGGTGTCAGGAAAATTGGATATTTTCATACTCCCGGGGTCAGGAAAATTGCATTTTTCAGACTCCCGGTGTCAGGAAAATTCGATTTTTTTAACACTCCCGGGGTCAGGAAAATTGGATTTATTTCACACTCCCGGGGTCAAGAAAATCTCATTTTTTCACACTCCTGGGGTCAGGAAATTCTGATTTTTTTCACAGTCCCGGGGTCAGGAGATTCTGATTTTTTTCACACTCCCGGGGTCAAGAAAATCACATTTTTTAACACTCCCAGGGTCAGGAAATTCTAATTTTTTCACACTCCCGGTGTTAGGAAAATCACATTTTTCACACTCCCGGGGTCAGAAAAATTGGATTTTTTCACACTCCCGGGGTCAGGAGAATTTAATTTTTTTCACAATCCCGGGGCCAAGAAAATCACATTTTTTCACACTCCCGGGGTCAGGAAATTCTGATATTTTTCACAATCCCGGGGTCAAGAAAATCAGATTTTTTCACACTCCCAGGGTCAGGAGATTCTGATTTCTTTCACACTCCCGGGGTCAAGAAAATCACATTTTTTCACACTCCCGGGGTCAGGAAATTCTAATTTTTTTCACACTCCCGGTGTTAGGAAAATCACAATTTTCACACTCCCGGGGTCAGAAAAATTGGATTGTTTCACACTCCCGGGGTCAGGAGAATTTAATTTTTTTCACACTCCCGGGGTCAGGAAATTCTAATTTTTTTCATACTCCCGGGGTCAGGAAAATCACATTTTTTCACACTCCCTGGGTCAGGAAATTCTGATTTTTTTCACACTCACGGTTTTAGGAAAATCACATTTTTCACACTCCCGGGGCCAAGAAAATCACATTTTTCACACTCCCGGGGTTCAGGAAATTCTGATATTTTTCACACTCCCGGGGTCAGGAAAATCGGATATTTTCACACTCCCGGGGTCAGGAAAATCAGATTTTTTTCATACTCCCGGGGTCAGGAAAAATCACATTTTTCACACTCCCGGGGTCAGGAAATTCTGATTTTTTTCACACTCACGGTGTTAGGAAAATCACATTTTTCACACTCCCGGGGTCAGGAAAATTGGATTTTTTCACACTCCCGGGGTCAGGATAATTTAATTTTTTTCACACTCCCGGGGTCAAGAAAATCACATTTTTTCATACTCCCGGGGTCAGGAAAATCGCATTTTTCATACTCCCGGGGTCAGGAAAATCAAAAATTTTTCACATTCCCAGTGTTAGGAAAATCAATTTTTCACACTCCCGGGGTCAGGAAAATTGGGTTTTTCTCACACTCCCGGGGTCAACAAAATCACATTTTTTCACACTCCCGGGGTCAGGAGATTCTGATTTTTTCACACTCCCGGGGTCAAGAAAATCACATTTTTCACACTCCCGGGGTCAGGAAATTCTAATTTTTTCCCACACTCCTGGTGTTAGGAAAATGACATTTTTCACATTCCCGGGGTCAGAAAAATTGGATTTTTTCACACTCCCGGGGTCAGGAGAATTTAATTTTTTTCACACTCCCGGGGTCAGGAAATTCTAATTTTTTTCATACTCCCGGGGTCAGGAAAATTACATTTTTTCACACTCCCTGGGTCAGGATATTCTGATTTTTTCACACTCACGGTTTTAGGAAAATCACATTTTTCACACTCCCGGGGCCAAGAAAATCACATTTTTCACACTCCCGGGGTTCAGGAAATTCTGATATTTTTCACACTCCCGGGGTCAGGAAAATCGGATATTTTCACACTCCCGGGGTCAGGAAAATCAATTTTTCACACTCCCGGGGTCAGGAAAATTGGATTTTTTTTACACTCCCGGGGTCAGGAAAATTGGATTTTTTTCACACTCCCAGGGTCAGGAAAATTGGGTTTTTTTCACACTCCCGGGGTCAAGAAAATCACATTTTTTCACACTCCTGGGGTCAGGAGATTCTGATTTTTTTCACACTCCCGGGGTCAAGAAAATCACATTTTTTCACACTCCCGGGGTCAGGAATTTCTGATTTTTTTCACACTCCCGGGGTCAGGAAATTCTGATTTTTTCACACTCCCGGTGTTAGGAAAATCACATTTTTCACACTCCCGGAGTCAGGAAAATTGGATTTTTTTCACACTCCCGGGGTCAGGAAAATTGCATTTTTTCACACTCCCGGTGTCAGGAAAATTGGATATTTTCATACTCCCGGGGTCAGGAAAATTGCATTTTTCAGACTCCCGGTGTCAGGAAAATTCGATTTTTTTAACACTCCCGGGGTCAGGAAAATTGGATTTATTTCACACTCCCGGGGTCAAGAAAATCTCATTTTTTCACACTCCCGGGGTCAGGAAATTCTGATTTTTTTCACAGTCCCGGGGTCAGGAGATTCTGATTTTTTTCACACTCCCGGGGTCAAGAAAATCACATTTTTTAACACACCCAGGGTCAGGAAATTCTAATTTTTTTACACTCCCGGTGTTAGGAAAATCACATTTTTCACACTCCCGGGGTCAGAAAAATTGGATTTTTTCACACTCCCGGGGTCAGGAGAATTTAATTTTTTTCACACTCCCGGGGCCAAGAAAATCACATTTTTTCACACTCCCGGGGTCAGGAAATTCTGATATTTTTCACAATCCCGGGGTCAAGAAAATCAGATTTTTTCACACTCCCAGGGTCAGGAGATTCTGATTTCTTTCACACTCCCAGGGTCAAGAAAATCACATTTTTTCACACTCCCGGGGTCAGGAAATTCTAATTTTTTTCACACTCCCGGTGTTAGGAAAATCACAATTTTCACACTCCCGGGGTCAGAAAAATTGGATTGTTTCACACTCCCGGGGTCAGGAGAATTTAATTTTTTTCACACTCCCGGGGTCAGGAAATTCTAATTTTTTTCATGCTCCCGGGGTCAGGAAAATCACATTTTTTCACACTCCCTGGGTCAGGAAATTCTGATTTTTTTCACACTCACGGTTTTAGGAAAATCACATTTTTCACACTCCCGGGGCCAAGAAAATCACATTTTTCACACTCCCGGGGTTCAGGAAATTCTGATATTTTTCACACTCCCGGGGTCAGGAAAATCGGATATTTTCACACTCCCGGGGTCAGGAAAATCAGATTTTTTTCATACTCCCGGGGTCAGGAAAAATCACATTTTTTCACACTCCCAGGGTCAGGAAATTCTGATTTTTTTCACACTCACGGTGTTAGGAAAATCACATTTTTCACACTCCCGGGGTCAGGAAAATTGGATTTTTTCACACTCCCGGGGTAAGGATAATTTAATTTTTTTCACACTCCCGGGGTCAAGAAAATCTCATTTTTTCATACTCCCGGGGTCAGGAAAATCGGATATTTTCACACTCCCGGGGTCAAGAAAATTGGATATTTTCATACTCCCGGAGTCAGGAAAATTGCATTTTTCAGTCCCGGGGTCAGGAAAATCGCATTTTTCATACTCCCGGGGTCAGGAAAATCAAAAAATTTTCACATTCCCGGTGTTAGGAAAATCAATTTTTCACACTCCCGGGGTCAGGAAAATTGGGTTTTTCTCACACTCCCGGGGTCAACAAAATCACATTTTTTCACACTCCCGGGGTCAGGAGATTCTGATTTTTTCACACTCCCGGGGTCAAGAAAATCACATTTTTTCACACTCCCGGAGTCAGGAAATTCTAATTTTTCCCCACACTCCTGGTGTTAGGAAAATCACATTTTTCACATTCCCGGGGTCAGAAAAATTGGATTTTTTCACACTCCCGGGGTCAGGAGAATTTAATTTTTTTCAGACTACTGGGGTCAAGAAAATCACATTTTTTCACACTCCCGGGATCAGGAAAATTGGATTTTTTTTACTCTCCCGGGGTCAGGAAAATTGGATTTTTTTCACACTCCCAGGGTCAGGAAAATTGGGTTTTTTTCACACTCCCGGGGTCAAGAAAATCACATTTTTTCACACTCCTGGGGTCAGGAGATTCTGATTTTTTTCACACTCCCGGGGTCAAGAAAATCACATTTTTTCACACTCCCGGTGTTAGGAAAATCACATTTTTCACACTCCCGGAGTCAGGAAAATTGGATTTTTTTCATACTCCCGGTGTTAGGAAAATCACATTTTTCACACTCCCGGGGTCAGGAAAATTGGATTTTTTCACACTCCCGGGGTCAGGAGAATTTAATTTTTTTCACACTCCCAGGGTCAAGAAAATCACATTTTTTCACACTCCTGGGGTCAGGAAATTCTGATATTTTTCATACTCCCGGGGTCAGGAAAATTGGATTTTTTTCACACTCCCGGTGTGAGGAAAATTGGATATTTTCATTCTCCCAGGGTCAGGAAAATTGCATTTTTCAGACTCCCGGGGTCAGGAAAATCTCATTTTTCATACTCCCTGGCTCAGGAAAAGTGGAGTTTTTTCACACTCCCGGGGTCAAGAAAATCACATTTTTTCACACTCCCGGGGTCAGGAGATTCTGAATTTTTTCACACTCCCGGGGTCAAGAAAATCACATTTTTTCACACTCCCGGGGTCAGGAAATTCTAATTTTTTCACACTCCCGGTATTTGGAAAATCACATTTTTCACACTCCCGGGGTCAGAAAAATTGGATTTTTTCACACTCCCGGGGTCAGGAGAATTTAATTTTTTTCACACTTCCGGGGTCAAGAAAACCACATTTTATCACTCTCCCGGGGTCAGGAAAATTGGATATTTTCATACTCCCGGGGTCAGGAAAATTCCATTTTTCAGACTCCCGGGGTCAGGAAAATTGGATTTTTTTAACACTCCCGGGGTCAGGAAAATTGGATTTTTTTCACACTCCCAGGGTCAGGAAAATTGGGTTTTTTTCACACTCCCGGGGTCAAGAAAATCACATTTTTTCACACTCCCGGGGTAAGGAGATTCTGATTTTTTCACACTCCCGGGGTCAAGAAAATTGCCTTTTTCAGACTCCCGGGGTCAGGAAAATCAGATTTTTTTCACACTCCCGGGGTCAGGAAAATTGGGTTTTTTTTTCAAACTCCCGGGGTAAGGAAAATCACATTTTTTTCACACTCCCGGGGTCAGGAGATTCTGATTTCTTTCACACTCCCGGGGTCAAGAAAATCACATTTTTTCGCACTCCCTGGGTCAGGAAAATCAGATTTTTCACACTCCCGGGGTCAGGAGATTTTAATTTTTTTCACACTCCCGGGGTCAAGAAAATCACATTTTTTCACACTCCCGGGGTCAGGAAAATTGGGTTTTTTTCACACTCCCGGGGTCAGGAGATTCTGATTTCTTTCACACTCCCGGTGTTAGGAAAATCACATTTTTCACACTCCCGGGGTCAGGAAAATTGGATTTTTTCACACTCCCGGGGTCAGGAGATTTTAATTTTTTTCACACTCCCGGGGTCAAGAAAATCACATTTTTTCACACTCCCGGGGTCAGGAAAATTGGGTTTTTTCACACTCCCGGGGTCAAGAAAATCACATTTTTTCACACTCCCGGGGTCAGGAGATTCTGATTTTTTTCACACTTCCGGGGTCAACAAAATCACATTTTTTCACACTCCCGTGGTCAGAAAAATTGAATTTTTTCACACTCCCGGGGACAAGAAAAACACATTTTTTCACACTCCCGGGATCAGGAAAATTGGATTTTTTTTCACACTCCCGGGGTCAGGAAAATATGGTTTTTTTCACACTCCCGGGGTCAAGAAAATCACATTTTTTCACATTCCCGGGGTCAGGAGATTCTGATTTTTTTCACACTCCCGGGGTCAAGAAAATCACATTTTTTCAAAATACCGGGGTCACGAAAATTTGATTTTTTTCATACTCCTGGGGTCAGGAAAATTGTGTTTCTTTCTCGCTCCCGGGGTCAAGAAAATCACATTTTTTCACACTCCCGGGGTCAGGAGATTCTGATTTTTTTCATACTCCCGGGGTCAGGAAAATCGGATATTTTCACACTCCCGGGGTCAGGAAAATCAGATTTTTTTTCATACTCCCGGGGTCAGGACAATCACATTTTTTCACACTCCCTTGGTCAGGAAATTCTGATTTTTTTCACACTCACGGTGTTAGGAAAATCACATTTTTCACACTCCTGGGGTCAGGAAAATTGGATATTTTCATACTCCCAGGGTCAGGAAAATTGCATTTTTCAGACTCCCGGTGTCAGGAAAATTGGATTTTTTTAACACTCCTGGGGTCAGGAAAATTGGATTTATTTCACACTCCCGGGGTCAAGAAAATCACATTTTTTCACACTCCTGGGGTCAGGAGATTCTGATTTTTTTCACACTCACGGTGTTAGGAAAATCACATTTTTCACACTCCTGGGGTCAGGAAAATTGGATATTTTCATACTCCCAGGGTCAGGAAAATTGCATTTTTCAGTCCCGGGGTCAGGAAAATCGCATTTTTCATACTCCCGGGGTCAGGAAAATCAAAAAATTTTCACATTCCCGGTGTTAGGAAAATCAATTTTTCACACTCCCGGGGTCAGGAAAATTGGGTTTTTCTCACACTCCCGGGGTCAACAAAATCACATTTTTTCACACTCCCGGGGTCAGGAGATTCTGATTTTTTCACACTCCCGGGGTCAAGAAAATCACATTTTTTCACACTCCCGGAGTCAGGAAATTCTAATTTTTTCCCACACTCCTGGTGTTAGGAAAATCACATTTTTCACATTCCCGGGGTCAGAAAAATTGGATTTTTTCACACTCCCGGGGTCAGGAGAATTTAATTTTTTTCAGACTACTGGGGTCAAGAAAATCACATTTTTTCACACTCCCGGGATCAGGAAAATTGGATTTTTTTTACTCTCCCGGGGTCAGGAAAATTGGATTTTTTTCACACTCCCAGGGTCAGGAAAATTGGGTTTTTTTCACACTCCCGGGGTCAAGAAAATCACATTTTTTCACACTCCTGGGGTCAGGAGATTCTGATTTTTTTCACACTCCCGGGGTCAAGAAAATCACATTTTTTCACACTCCCGGTGTTAGGAAAATCACATTTTTCACACTCCCGGAGTCAGGAAAATTGGATTTTTTTCATACTCCCGGTGTTAGGAAAATCACATTTTTCACACTCCCGGGGTCAGGAAAATTGGATTTTTTCACACTCCCGGGGTCAGGAGAATTTAATTTTTTTCACACTCCCAGGGTCAAGAAAATCACATTTTTTCACACTCCTGGGGTCAGGAAATTCTGATATTTTTCATACTCCCGGGGTCAGGAAAATTGGATTTTTTTCACACTCCCGGTGTGAGGAAAATTGGATATTTTCATTCTCCCAGGGTCAGGAAAATTGCATTTTTCAGACTCCCGGGGTCAGGAAAATCTCATTTTTCATACTCCCTGGCTCAGGAAAAGTGGAGTTTTTTCACACTCCCGGGGTCAAGAAAATCACATTTTTTCACACTCCCGGGGTCAGGAGATTCTGAATTTTTTCACACTCCCGGGGTCAAGAAAATCACATTTTTTCACACTCCCGGGGTCAGGAAATTCTAATTTTTTCACACTCCCGGTATTTGGAAAATCACATTTTTCACACTCCCGGGGTCAGAAAAATTGGATTTTTTCACACTCCCGGGGTCAGGAGAATTTAATTTTTTTCACACTTCCGGGGTCAAGAAAACCACATTTTATCACTCTCCCGGGGTCAGGAAAATTGGATATTTTCATACTCCCGGGGTCAGGAAAATTCCATTTTTCAGACTCCCGGGGTCAGGAAAATTGGATTTTTTTAACACTCCCGGGGTCAGGAAAATTGGATTTTTTTCACACTCCCAGGGTCAGGAAAATTGGGTTTTTTTCACACTCCCGGGGTCAAGAAAATCACATTTTTTCACACTCCCGGGGTAAGGAGATTCTGATTTTTTCACACTCCCGGGGTCAAGAAAATTGCCTTTTTCAGACTCCCGGGGTCAGGAAAATCAGATTTTTTTCACACTCCCGGGGTCAGGAAAATTGGGTTTTTTTTCAAACTCCCGGGGTAAGGAAAATCACATTTTTTTCACACTCCCGGGGTCAGGAGATTCTGATTTCTTTCACACTCCCGGGGTCAAGAAAATCACATTTTTTCGCACTCCCTGGGTCAGGAAAATCAGATTTTTCACACTCCCGGGGTCAGGAGATTTTAATTTTTTTCACACTCCCGGGGTCAAGAAAATCACATTTTTTCACACTCCCGGGGTCAGGAAAATTGGGTTTTTTTCACACTCCCGGGGTCAGGAGATTCTGATTTCTTTCACACTCCCGGTGTTAGGAAAATCACATTTTTCACACTCCCGGGGTCAGGAAAATTGGATTTTTTCACACTCCCGGGGTCAGGAGATTTTAATTTTTTTCACACTCCCGGGGTCAAGAAAATCACATTTTTTCACACTCCCGGGGTCAGGAAAATTGGGTTTTTTCACACTCCCGGGGTCAAGAAAATCACATTTTTTCACACTCCCGGGGTCAGGAGATTCTGATTTTTTTCACACTTCCGGGGTCAACAAAATCACATTTTTTCACACTCCCGTGGTCAGAAAAATTGAATTTTTTCACACTCCCGGGGACAAGAAAAACACATTTTTTCACACTCCCGGGATCAGGAAAATTGGATTTTTTTTCACACTCCCGGGGTCAGGAAAATATGGTTTTTTTCACACTCCCGGGGTCAAGAAAATCACATTTTTTCACATTCCCGGGGTCAGGAGATTCTGATTTTTTTCACACTCCCGGGGTCAAGAAAATCACATTTTTTCAAAATACCGGGGTCACGAAAATTTGATTTTTTTCATACTCCTGGGGTCAGGAAAATTGTGTTTCTTTCTCGCTCCCGGGGTCAAGAAAATCACATTTTTTCACACTCCCGGGGTCAGGAGATTCTGATTTTTTTCATACTCCCGGGGTCAGGAAAATCGGATATTTTCACACTCCCGGGGTCAGGAAAATCAGATTTTTTTTCATACTCCCGGGGTCAGGACAATCACATTTTTTCACACTCCCTTGGTCAGGAAATTCTGATTTTTTTCACACTCACGGTGTTAGGAAAATCACATTTTTCACACTCCTGGGGTCAGGAAAATTGGATATTTTCATACTCCCAGGGTCAGGAAAATTGCATTTTTCAGACTCCCGGTGTCAGGAAAATTGGATTTTTTTAACACTCCTGGGGTCAGGAAAATTGGATTTATTTCACACTCCCGGGGTCAAGAAAATCACATTTTTTCACACTCCTGGGGTCAGGAGATTCTGATTTTTTTCACACTCACGGTGTTAGGAAAATCACATTTTTCACACTCCTGGGGTCAGGAAAATTGGATATTTTCATACTCCCAGGGTCAGGAAAATTGCATTTTTCAGTCCCGGGGTCAGGAAAATCGCATTTTTCATACTCCCGGGGTCAGGAAAATCAAAAAATTTTCACATTCCCGGTGTTAGGAAAATCAATTTTTCACACTCCCGGGGTCAGGAAAATTGGGTTTTTCTCACACTCCCGGGGTCAACAAAATCACATTTTTTCACACTCCCGGGGTCAGGAGATTCTGATTTTTTCACACTCCCGGGGTCAAGAAAATCACATTTTTTCACACTCCCGGAGTCAGGAAATTCTAATTTTTTCCCACACTCCTGGTGTTAGGAAAATCACATTTTTCACATTCCCGGGGTCAGAAAAATTGGATTTTTTCACACTCCCGGGGTCAGGAGAATTTAATTTTTTTCAGACTACTGGGGTCAAGAAAATCACATTTTTTCACACTCCCGGGATCAGGAAAATTGGATTTTTTTTACTCTCCCGGGGTCAGGAAAATTGGATTTTTTTCACACTCCCAGGGTCAGGAAAATTGGGTTTTTTTCACACTCCCGGGGTCAAGAAAATCACATTTTTTCACACTCCTGGGGTCAGGAGATTCTGATTTTTTTCACACTCCCGGGGTCAAGAAAATCACATTTTTTCACACTCCCGGTGTTAGGAAAATCACATTTTTCACACTCCCGGAGTCAGGAAAATTGGATTTTTTTCATACTCCCGGTGTTAGGAAAATCACATTTTTCACACTCCCGGGGTCAGGAAAATTGGATTTTTTCACACTCCCGGGGTCAGGAGAATTTAATTTTTTTCACACTCCCAGGGTCAAGAAAATCACATTTTTTCACACTCCCGGGGTCAGGAGATTCTGAATTTTTTCACACTCCCGGGGTCAAGAAAATCACATTTTTTCACACTCCCGGGGTCAGGAAATTCTAATTTTTTCACACTCCCGGTATTTGGAAAATCACATTTTTCACACTCCCGGGGTCAGAAAAATTGGATTTTTTCACACTCCCGGGGTCAGGAGAATTTAATTTTTTTCACACTTCCGGGGTCAAGAAAACCACATTTTATCACTCTCCCGGGGTCAGGAAAATTGGATATTTTCATACTCCCGGGGTCAGGAAAATTCCATTTTTCAGACTCCCGGGGTCAGGAAAATTGGATTTTTTTAACACTCCCGGGGTCAGGAAAATTGGATTTTTTTCACACTCCCAGGGTCAGGAAAATTGGGTTTTTTTCACACTCCCGGGGTCAAGAAAATCACATTTTTTCACACTCCCGGGGTAAGGAGATTCTGATTTTTTCACACTCCCGGGGTCAAGAAAATTGCCTTTTTCAGACTCCCGGGGTCAGGAAAATCAGATTTTTTTCACACTCCCGGGGTCAGGAAAATTGGGTTTTTTTTCAAACTCCCGGGGTAAGGAAAATCACATTTTTTTCACACTCCCGGGGTCAGGAGATTCTGATTTCTTTCACACTCCCGGGGTCAAGAAAATCACATTTTTTCGCACTCCCTGGGTCAGGAAAATCAGATTTTTCACACTCCCGGGGTCAGGAGATTTTAATTTTTTTCACACTCCCGGGGTCAAGAAAATCACATTTTTTCACACTCCCGGGGTCAGGAAAATTGGGTTTTTTTCACACTCCCGGGGTCAGGAGATTCTGATTTCTTTCACACTCCCGGTGTTAGGAAAATCACATTTTTCACACTCCCGGGGTCAGGAAAATTGGATTTTTTCACACTCCCGGGGTCAGGAGATTTTAATTTTTTTCACACTCCCGGGGTCAAGAAAATCACATTTTTTCACACTCCCGGGGTCAGGAAAATTGGGTTTTTTCACACTCCCGGGGTCAAGAAAATCACATTTTTTCACACTCCCGGGGTCAGGAGATTCTGATTTTTTTCACACTTCCGGGGTCAACAAAATCACATTTTTTCACACTCCCGTGGTCAGAAAAATTGAATTTTTTCACACTCCCGGGGACAAGAAAAACACATTTTTTCACACTCCCGGGATCAGGAAAATTGGATTTTTTTTCACACTCCCGGGGTCAGGAAAATATGGTTTTTTTCACACTCCCGGGGTCAAGAAAATCACATTTTTTCACATTCCCGGGGTCAGGAGATTCTGATTTTTTTCACACTCCCGGGGTCAAGAAAATCACATTTTTTCAAAATACCGGGGTCACGAAAATTTGATTTTTTTCATACTCCTGGGGTCAGGAAAATTGTGTTTCTTTCTCGCTCCCGGGGTCAAGAAAATCACATTTTTTCACACTCCCGGGGTCAGGAGATTCTGATTTTTTTCATACTCCCGGGGTCAGGAAAATCGGATATTTTCACACTCCCGGGGTCAGGAAAATCAGATTTTTTTTCATACTCCCGGGGTCAGGACAATCACATTTTTTCACACTCCCTTGGTCAGGAAATTCTGATTTTTTTCACACTCACGGTGTTAGGAAAATCACATTTTTCACACTCCTGGGGTCAGGAAAATTGGATATTTTCATACTCCCAGGGTCAGGAAAATTGCATTTTTCAGACTCCCGGTGTCAGGAAAATTGGATTTTTTTAACACTCCCGGGGTCAGGAAAATTGGATTTATTTCACACTCCCGGGGTCAAGAAAATCACATTTTTTCACACTCCCGGGGTCAGGAGAATTTAATTTTTTTCACACTCCCGGGGTCAAGAAAATCACATTTTTTCACACTCCCGGAGTCAGGAGATTCTGATTTTTTTCACACTTCCGGGGTCAAGAAAATCACATTTTTTCACACTCCCGGGGTCAGGAAATTCTGATTTTTTTCACACTCCCGGTGTTAGGAAAATCACATTTTTCACACTCCCGGGGTCAAGAAAATCACATTTTTTCACAATCCCTGGGTCAGGAAATTCTGATATTTTTCACACTCCCGGGGTCAGGAAAATCGGATATTTTCACACTCCCGGGGTCAGAAAAATCAGATTTTTTTTCATACTCCCGGGGTCAGGACAATCACATTTTTTCACACTCCCAGGGTCAGGAAATTCTGATTTTTTTCACACTCACGGTGTTAGGAAAAGCACATTTTTCACACTCCCGGGGTCAGGAAAATTGGATTTTTTTCACACTCCCGGTGGCAGGAAAATTGGATATTTTCATACTCCCGGGGTCAGGAAAATTGCATTTTTCAGACTCCCGGTGTCAGGAAAATTCGATTTTTTTAACACTCCCGGGGTCAAGAAAATCACATTTTTTCACACTCCCGGGGTCAGGAAAATTGGGTTTTTTTCACACTCCCGGGGTCAGGAGATTCTGATTTCTTTCACACTCCCGGTGTTAGGAAAATCACATTTTTCACACTCCCGGGGTCAGGAAAATTGGATTTTTTCACACTCCCGGGGTCAGGAGATTTTAATTTTTTTCACACTCCCGGGGTCAAGAAAATCACATTTTTTCACACTCCTGGGGTCAGGAAAATTGGGTTTTTTCACACTCCCGGGGTCAAGAAAATCACATTTTTTCACACTCCCGGGGTCAGGAGATTCTGATTTTTTTCACACTTCCGGGGTCAACAAAATCACATTTTTTCACACTCCCATGGTCAGAAAAATTGAAGTTTTTTCACACTCCCGGGGACAAGAAAAACACATTTTTTCACACTCCCGGGATCAGGAAAATTGGATTTTTTTTCACACTCCCGGGGTCAGGAAAATATGGTTTTTTTCACACTCCCGGGGTCAGGAAAATTGGATTTTTTCACACTCCCAGGGTCAGGAGAATTTAATTTTTTTCACACTCCCGGGGTCAAGAAAATCACATGTTTTCACACTCCCGGGGTCAGGAAATTCTGATTTTTCATACTCCCGGGGTCAGGAAAATTGGATTTTTTCACACTCCCAGGGTCAGGAGAATTTAATTTTTTTCACACTCCCGGGGTCAAGAAAATCACATGTTTTCACACTCCCAGGGTCAGGAAATTCTGATATTTTTCTGATATTTTTCACACTCCCGGGGTCAGGAAAATCGGATATTTTCACACCCCCGGGGTCAGGAAAATCAGATTTTTTTCAAACTCTCAGGGTCAGGAAAATTGGATTTTTTTCACTCTCCCGGTGTTAGGAAAATTGGATATTTTCATACTCCCGGGGTCAGGAAAATTCCATTTTTTCACACTCCCAGGGTCAGGAAATTCTGATTTTTTTCACACTCACGGTGTTAGGAAAAGCACATTTTTCACACTCCCGGGGTCAGGAAAATTGGATTTTTTTCACACTCCCGGTGGCAGGAAAATTGGATATTTTCATACTCCCGGGGTCAGGAAAATTGCATTTTTCAGACTCCCGGTGTCAGGAAAATTCGATTTTTTTAACACTCCCGGGGTCAGGAAAATTGGATTTATTTCACACTCCCGGGGTCAAGAAAATCTCATTTTTTCACACTCCCGGGGTCAAGAAAATCACATTTTTACACACTCCCGGGGTCAGGAGATTCTGATTTCTTTCACACTCCCGGGGTCAAGAAAATCACATTTTTTCACACTCCCGGGGTCAGGAAATTCTGATTTTTCATACTCCCGGGGTCAGGAAAATTGGATTTTTTCACACTCCCAGGGTCAGGAGAATTTAATTTTTTTCACACTCCCGGGGTCAAGAAAATCACATGTTTTCACACTCCCAGGGTCAGGAAATTCTGATATTTTTCACACTCCCGGGGTCAGGAAAATCGGATATTTTCACACCCCCGGGGTCAGGAAAATCAGATTTTTTTCAAACTCCCAGGGTCAGGAAAATTGGATTTTTTTCACTCTCCCGGTGTTAGGAAAATTGGATATTTTCATACTCCCGGGGTCAGGAAAATTCCATTTTTCCGACTCCCGGGGTCAGGAAAATTGGATTTTTTTCACACTCCCGGGGTCAGGAAAATCAGATTTTTTTTCATACTCCCGGGGTCAGGAAAAATCACATTGTTTCACACTCACAGGATCAGGAAATTCTGATTTTTTTTCACACTCCCGGTGTTAGGAAAATCACATATTTCACACTCCCGGGGTCAGGAAAATTGGATTTTTTCACACTCCTGGGGTCAGGAGAATTTAATTTTTTTTCACACTCCCGGGGTCAAGAAAATTATATTTTTTCACACTCCTGGAATCAGGAAATTCTGATATTTTTCACACTCCCGGGGTCAGGAAGATCGGATATTTTCACACTCCCGGGGTCAGGAAAATCAGATTTTTTTTCACACTCCCGGGTTCAGGAAAATTGGATATTTTCATACTCCCGGGGTCAGGAAAATCGGATATTTTCACACTCCCGGGGTCAGGAAAATTGGATATTTTCATACTCCCGGAGTCAGGAAAATTGCATTTTTTTCAGACTCCCGGGGTCAGGAAAATTGCATTTTTCATACTCCCAGGGTCAGGAAAATCCAAAAATTTTCACATTCACGGTGTTAGGAAAATCACATTTTTCACACTCCCGGGGTCAGGAAAATTGGGTTTTTTTCACACTCCCGGGGTCAAGAAAATCACATTTTTTCACACTCCCGGGGTCAGGAAATTCTGATTTTTCACACTCCCGGGCTCAGGAAAATTGGATTTTTTCACACTCCCAGGGTCAGGAGAATTTAATTTTTTTCACACTCCCGGGGTCAAGAAAATCACATGTTTTCACACTCCCAGGGTCAGGAAATTCTGATATTTTTCACACTCCCGGGGTCAGGAAAATTGGGTTTTTTCACACTCCCGGGGTCAAGAAAATCACATTTTTTCACACTCCCGGGGTCAGGAGATTCTGATTTTTTTCACACTTCCGGGGTCAACAAAATCACATTTTTTCACACTCCCGTGGTCAGAAAAATTGAAGTTTTTTCACAATCCCGGGGACAAGAAAAACACATTTTTTCACACTCCCGGGATCAGGAAAATTGGATTTTTTTTCACACTCCCGGGGTCAGGAAAATATGGTTTTTTTCACACTCCCGGGGTCAAGAAAATCACATTTTTTCACATTCCCGGGGTCAGGAGATTCTGATTTTTTTCACACTCCCGGGGTCAAGAAAATCACATTTTTTCAAAATACCGGGGTCACGAAAATTTGATTTTTTTCATACTCCTGGGGTCAGGAAAATTGTGTTTCTTTCTCGCTCCCGGGGTCAAGAAAATCACATTTTTTCACACTCCCGGGGTCAGGAGATTCTGATTTTTTTCATACTCCCGGGGTCAGGAAAATCGGATATTTTCACACTCCCGGGGTCAGGAAAATCAGATTTTTTTTCATACTCCCGGGGTCAGGACAATCACATTTTTTCACATTCCCTTGGTCAGGAAATTCTGATTTTTTTCACACTCACGGTGTTAGGAAAATCACATTTTTCACACTCCTGGGGTCAGGAAAATTGGATATTTTCATACTCCCAGGGTCAGGAAAATTGCATTTTTCAGACTCCCGGTGTCAGGAAAATTGGATTTTTTTAACACTCCCGGGGTCAGGAAAATTGGATTTATTTCACACTCCCGGGGTCAGAAAATCACATTTTTTCACCCTCCCGGTTTCAGGAGAATTTAATTTTTTTCACACTCCCGGGGTCAAGAAAATCACATTTTTTCACACTCCCGGAGTCAGGAGATTCTGATTTTTTTCACACTTCCGGGGTCAAGAAAATCACATTTTTTCACACTCCCGGGGTCAGGAAATTCTGATTTTTTTCACACTCCCGGTGTTAGGAAAATCACATTTTTCACACTCCCGGGGTCAAGAAAATCACATTTTTTCACAATCCCGGGGTCAGGAAATTCTGATATTTTTCACACTCCCGGGGTCAGGAAAATCGGATATTTTCACACTCCCGGGGTCAGAAAAATCAGATTTTTTTTCATACTCCCGGGGTCAGGACAATCACATTTTTTCACACTCCCAGGGTCAGGAAATTCTGATTTTTTTCACACTCACGGTGTTAGGAAAAGCACATTTTTCACACTCCCGGGGTCAGGAAAATTGGATTTTTTTCACACTCCCGGTGGCAGGAAAATTGGATATTTTCATACTCCCGGGGTCAGGAAAATTGCATTTTTCAGACTCCCGGTGTCAGGAAAATTCGATTTTTTTAACACTCCCGGGGTCAGGAAAATTGGATTTATTTCACACTCCCGGGGTCAAGAAAATCTCATTTTTTCACACTCCCGGGGTCAAGAAAATCACATTTTTACACACTCCCGGGGTCAGGAAAATTGGATTTTTTTCACACTCCCGGTGGCAGGAAAATTGGATATTTTCATACTCCCGGGGTCAGGAAAATTGCATTTTTCAGACTCCCGGTGTCAGGAAAATTCGATTTTTTTAACACTCCCGGGGTCAGGAAAATTGGATTTATTTCACACTCCCGGGGTCAAGAAAATCTCATTTTTTCACACTCCCGGGGTCAAGAAAATCACATTTTTACACACTCCCGGGGTCAGGAGATTCTGATTTCTTTCACACTCCCGGGGTCAAGAAAATCACATTTTTTCACACTCCCGGGGTCAGGAAATTCTGATTTTTCATACTCCCGGGGTCAGGAAAATTGGATTTTTTCACACTCCCAGGGTCAGGAGAATTTAATTTTTTTCACACTCCCGGGGTCAAGAAAATCACATGTTTTCACACTCCCAGGGTCAGGAAATTCTGATATTTTTCACACTCCCGGGGTCAGGAAAATCGGATATTTTCACACCCCCGGGGTCAGGAAAATCAGATTTTTTTCAAACTCCCAGGGTCAGGAAAATTGGATTTTTTTCACTCTCCCGGTGTTAGGAAAATTGGATATTTTCATACTCCCGGGGTCAGGAAAATTCCATTTTTCCGACTCCCGGGGTCAGGAAAATTGGATTTTTTTCACACTCCCGGGGTCAGGAAAATCAGATTTTTTTTCATACTCCCGGGGTCAGGAAAAATCACATTGTTTCACACTCACAGGATCAGGAAATTCTGATTTTTTTTTCACACTCCCGGTGTTAGGAAAATCACATATTTCACACTCCCGGGGTCAGGAAAATTGGATTTTTTCACACTCCTGGGGTCAGGAGAATTTAATTTTTTTTCACACTCCCGGGGTCAAGAAAATTATATTTTTTCACACTCCTGGAATCAGGAAATTCTGATATTTTTCACACTCCCGGGGTCAGGAAGATCGGATATTTTCACACTCCCGGGGTCAGGAAAATCAGATTTTTTTTCACACTCCCGGGTTCAGGAAAATTGGATATTTTCATACTCCCGGGGTCAGGAAAATCGGATATTTTCACACTCCCGGGGTCAGGAAAATTGGATATTTTCATACTCCCGGAGTCAGGAAAATTGCATTTTTTTCAGACTCCCGGGGTCAGGAAAATTGCATTTTTCATACTCCCAGGGTCAGGAAAATCCAAAAATTTTCACATTCACGGTGTTAGGAAAATCACATTTTTCACACTCCCGGGGTCAGGAAAATTGGGTTTTTTTCACACTCCCGGGGTCAAGAAAATCACATTTTTTCACACTCCCGGGGTCAGGAAATTCTGATTTTTCACACTCCCGGGCTCAGGAAAATTGGATTTTTTCACACTCCCAGGGTCAGGAGAATTTAATTTTTTTCACACTCCCGGGGTCAAGAAAATCACATGTTTTCACACTCCCAGGGTCAGGAAATTCTGATATTTTTCACACTCCCGGGGTCAGGAAAATTGGGTTTTTTCACACTCCCGGGGTCAAGAAAATCACATTTTTTCACACTCCCGGGGTCAGGAGATTCTGATTTTTTTCACACTTCCGGGGTCAACAAAATCACATTTTTTCACACTCCCGTGGTCAGAAAAATTGAAGTTTTTTCACAATCCCGGGGACAAGAAAAACACATTTTTTCACACTCCCGGGATCAGGAAAATTGGATTTTTTTTCACACTCCCGGGGTCAGGAAAATATGGTTTTTTTCACACTCCCGGGGTCAAGAAAATCACATTTTTTCACATTCCCGGGGTCAGGAGATTCTGATTTTTTTCACACTCCCGGGGTCAAGAAAATCACATTTTTTCAAAATACCGGGGTCACGAAAATTTGATTTTTTTCATACTCCTGGGGTCAGGAAAATTGTGTTTCTTTCTCGCTCCCGGGGTCAAGAAAATCACATTTTTTCACACTCCCGGGGTCAGGAGATTCTGATTTTTTTCATACTCCCGGGGTCAGGAAAATCGGATATTTTCACACTCCCGGGGTCAGGAAAATCAGATTTTTTTTCATACTCCCGGGGTCAGGACAATCACATTTTTTCACACTCCCTTGGTCAGGAAATTCTGATTTTTTTCACACTCACGGTGTTAGGAAAATCACATTTTTCACACTCCTGGGGTCAGGAAAATTGGATATTTTCATACTCCCAGGGTCAGGAAAATTGGATTTTTTTAACACTCCCGGGGTCAGGAAAATTGGATTTATTTCACACTCCCGGGGTCAGAAAATCACATTTTTTCACCCTCCCGGTTTCAGGAGAATTTAATTTTTTTCACACTCCCGGGGTCAAGAAAATCACATTTTTTCACACTCCCGGAGTCAGGAGATTCTGATTTTTTTCACACTTCCGGGGTCAAGAAAATCACATTTTTTCACACTCCCGGGGTCAGGAAATTCTGATTTTTTTCACACTCCCGGTGTTAGGAAAATCACATTTTTCACACTCCCGGGGTCAGAAAAATCAGATTTTTTTTCATACTCCCGGGGTCAGGACAATCACATTTTTTCACACTCCCAGGGTCAGGAAATTCTGATTTTTTTCACACTCACGGTGTTAGGAAAAGCACATTTTTCACACTCCCGGGGTCAGGAAAATTGGATTTTTTTCACACTCCCGGTGGCAGGAAAATTGGATATTTTCATACTCCCGGGGTCAGGAAAATTGCATTTTTCAGACTCCCGGTGTCAGGAAAATTCGATTTTTTTAACACTCCCGGGGTCAGGAAAATTGGATTTATTTCACACTCCCGGGGTCAAGAAAATCTCATTTTTTCACACTCCCGGGCTCAAGAAAATCACATTTTTACACACTCCCGGGGTCAGGAGATTCTGATTTCTTTCACACTCCCGGGGTCAAGAAAATCACATTTTTTCACACTCCCGGGGTCAGGAAATTCTGATTTTTCATACTCCCGGGGTCAGGAAAATTGGATTTTTTCACACTCCCAGGGTCAGGAGAATTTAATTTTTTTCACACTCCCGGGGTCAAGAAAATCACATGTTTTCACACTCCCAGGGTCAGGAAATTCTGATATTTTTCACACTCCCGGGGTCAGGAAAATCGGATATTTTCACACCCCCGGGGTCAGGAAAATCAGATTTTTTTCAAACTCCCAGGGTCAGGAAAATTGGATTTTTTTCACTCTCCCGGTGTTAGGAAAATTGGATATTTTCATACTCCCGGGGTCAGGAAAATTCCATTTTTCCGACTCCCGGGGTCAGGAAAATTGGATTTTTTTCACACTCCCGGGGTCAGGAAAATCAGATTTTTTTTCATACTCCCGGGGTCAGGAAAAATCACATTGTTTCACACTCACAGGATCAGGAAATTCTGATTTTTTTTTCACACTCCCGGTGTTAGGAAAATCACATATTTCACACTCCCGGGGTCAGGAAAATTGGATTTTTTCACACTCCTGGGGTCAGGAGAATTTAATTTTTTTTCACACTCCCGGGGTCAAGAAAATTATATTTTTTCACACTCCTGGAATCAGGAAATTCTGATATTTTTCACACTCCCGGGGTCAGGAAGATCGGATATTTTCACACTCCCGGGGTCAGGAAAATCAGATTTTTTTTCACACTCCCGGGTTCAGGAAAATTGGATATTTTCATACTCCCGGGGTCAGGAAAATCGGATATTTTCACACTCCCGGGGTCAGGAAAATTGGATATTTTCATACTCCCGGAGTCAGGAAAATTGCATTTTTTTCACACTCCCGGGGTCAGGAAAATTGCATTTTTCATACTCCCAGGGTCAGGAAAATCCAAAAATTTTCACATTCACGGTGTTAGGAAAATCACATTTTTCACACTCCCGGGGTCAGGAAAATTGGGTTTTTTTCACACTCCCGGGGTCAAGAAAATCACATTTTTTCACACTCCAGGGGTCAGGAAATTCTGATTTTTCACACTCCCGGGCTCAGGAAAATTGGATTTTTTCACACTCCCAGGGTCAGGAGAATTTAATTTTTTTCACACTCCCGGGGTCAAGAAAATCACATGTTTTCACACTCCCAGGGTCAGGAAATTCTGATATTTTTCACACTCCCGGGGTCAGGAAAATCGGATATTTTCACACCCCCGGGGTCAGGAAAATCAGATTTTTTTCAAACTCCCAGGGTCAGGAAAATTGGATTTTTTTCACTCTCCCGGTGTTAGGAAAATTGGATATTTTCATTCTCCCGGGGTCAGGAAAATTCAGTTTTTCAGACTCCCGGGGTCAGGAAAATTGGATTTTTTTAACACTCCCGGGGTCAGGAAAATTGGATTTTTTTCACACTCCCAGGGTCAGGAAAATTGGGTTTTTTTCACACTCCCGGGGTCAAGAAAATCACATTTTTTCACACTCCCGGGGTAAGGAGATTCTGATTTTTTCACACTCCCGGGGTCAAGAAAATTGCCTTTTTCAGACTCCCGATGTCAGGAAAATCAGATTTTTTCACACTCCCGGGGTCAGGAAAATTGGGTTTTTTTCACACTCCCGGGGTAAAGAAAATCACATTTTTTTCACACTCCCGGGGTCAGGAGATTCTGATTTCTTTCACACTCCCGGGGTCAAGAAAATCACATTTTTTCACACTCCCGGGGTCAGGAAAATTGGATTTTTTTAACCCTCCCGGGGTCAGGAAAATTGGATTTTTTCACACTCCCAGGGTCAGGAGAATTTAATTTTTTTCACACTCCCGGGGTCAAGAAAATCACATGTTTTCACACTCCCAGGGTCAGGAAATTCTGATATTTTTCACACTCCCGGGGTCAGGAAAATCGGATATTTTCACACTCCCAGGGTCAGGAGAATTTAATTTTTTTCACACTCCCGGGGTCAAGAAAATCACATGTTTTCACACTCCCAGGGTCAGGAAATTCTGATATTTTTCACACTCCCAGGGTCAGGAAAATTGGATTTTTTTCACTCTCCCGGTGTTAGGAAAATTGGATATTTACATACTCCCGGGGTCAGGAAAATTCCATTTTTCAGACTCCCGGGGTCAGGAAAATTGGATTTTTTTAACACTCCCGGGGTCAGGAAAATTGGATTTTTTTCACACTCCCAGGGTCAGGAAAATTGGGTTTTTTTCACACTCCCGGGGTCAAGAAAATCACATTTTTTCACACTCCCGGGGTAAGGAGATTCTGATTTTTTCACACTCCCGGGGTCAAGAAAATTGCCTTTTTCAGACTCCCGGGGTCAGGAAAATTGGGTTTTTTTCACACTCCCGGGGTAAAGAAAATCACATTTTTTTCACACTCCCGGGGTCAGGAGATTCTGATTTCTTTCACACTCCCGGGGTCAAGAAAATCACATTTTTTCACACTCCCTGGGTCAGGAAAATCAGATTTTTCACACTCCCGGGGTCAGGAGATTTTAATTTTTTTCACACTCCCTGGGTCAAGAAAATCCCATTTTTTCACACTCCCGGGGTCAGGAAAATTGGGTTTTTTTCACACTCCCGGGGTCAGGAGATTCTGATTTCTTTCACACTCCCGGTGTTAGGAAAATCACATTTTTCACACTCCCGGGGTCAGGAAAATTGGATTTTTTCACACTCCCGGGGTCAGGAGATTTTAATTTTTTTCACACTCCCGGGGTCAAGAAAATCACATTTTTTCACACTCCCGGGGTCAGGAAAATTGGGTTTTTTTCACACTCCCGGGGTCAAGAAAATCACATTTTTTCACACTCCCGGGGTCAGGAGATTCTGATTTTTTTCACACTTCCGGGGTCAACAAAATCACATTTTTTCACACTCCCGTGGTCAGAAAAATTGAATTTTTTCACACTCCCGGGGACAAGAAAAACACATTTTTTCACACTCCCGGGATCAGGAAAATTGGATTTTTTTTCACACTCCCGGGGTCAGGAAAATTGGGTTTTTTTTCACACTCCCGGGGTCAAGAAAATCACATTTTTTCACATTCCCGGGGTCAGGAGATTCTGATTTTTTTCACACTCCCGGGGTCAAGAAAATCACATTTTTTCAAAATACCGGGGTCACGAAAATTTGATTTTTTTCATACTCCCTGGGTCAGGAAAATTGTGTTTCTTTCTCGCTCCCGGGGTCAAGAAAATCACATTTTTTCACACTCCCGGGGTCAGGAGATTCTGATTTTTTTCACACTCCCGCGGTCAAGAAAATCACATTTGTTCACACTCCCGGGGTCAGGAAATTCTGATTTTTTTCACACTCCCGGTATTAGGAAAATCCTATTTTTCACACTCCTGGGGTCAGGAAAATTGGATATTTTCATACTCCCGGGGTCAGGAAAATCGGATATTTTCATACTCCTGGGGTCACGAAAATCGGATATTTTCACACTCCCGGGGTCAGGAAAATTGGATATTTTAATACTCCCGGGGTCAAGAAAATCACATTTTTTCACACTCCCGGGGTCAGGAAAATTGGTTTTTTTTCACACTCCCTGGGTCAAGAAAATCACATTTTTTCACACTCCCGGGGTCAGGAGATTCTGATTTCTTTCACATTCCTGGGGTCAAGAAAATCACATTTTTTCACACTCCCGGGGTCAGGAGAATTTAATTTTTTTCACACTCCCGGGGTCAAGAATATCCCTTTTTTTCACACTCCCGGGGTCAGGAGATTCTGATTTTTTTCACACTCCCGGGGTCAAGAAAATCACATTTTTTCACACTCCCGGGGTCAGGAAATTCTGATATTTTTCACACTCCCGGGGTCAGGAAAATCGGATATTTTCACACTCCCGGGGTCAGGAAAACCAGATTTTTTTTCATACTCCCGGTGTCAGGACAATCACAATTTTTTCACACTCCCTTGGTCAGGAAATTCTGATTTTTTTCACACTCACGGTGTTAGGAAAATCACATTTTTCACACTCCTGGGGTCAGGAAAATTGGATATTTTCATACTCCCGGGGTCAGGAAAATTACATTTTTCAGACTCCCGGTGTCAGGAAAATTGGATTTTTTTAACACTCCCGGGGTCAGGAAAATTGGATTTATTTCACACTCCCGGGGTCAAGAAAATCACATTTTTTCACACTCCCGGGGTCAGGAGAATTTAATTTTTTTCACACTCCCGGGGTCAAGAAAATCACATTTTTTCACACTCCCGGAGTCAGGAGATTCTGATTTTTTTCACACTTCCGGGGTCAAGAAAATCACATTTTTTCACACTCCCGGGGTCAGGAAATTCTGATTTTTTCACACTCCCGGGGTCAGGAAGATCGGATATTTTCACACTCCCGGGGTCAGGAAAATCAGATTTTTTTTCATACTCCCGGGGTCAGGACAATCACATTTTTTCACACTCCCTGGGTCAGGAAATTCTGATTTTTTTCACACTCACGGTGTTAGGAAAAGCACATTTTTCACACTCCCGGGGTCAGGAAAATTGGATTTTTTCACAATCCCGGGGTCAGGAGAATTTAATTTTTTTCACACTCCCGGGGCCAAGAAAATCACATTTTTTCACACTCCCGGGGTCAGGAAATTCTGATATTTTTCACAATCCCGGGGTCAAGAAAATCAGATTTTTTTCACCCTCCCAGGGTCAGGAGATTCTGATTTCTTTCACACTCCCGGGGTCAAGAAAATCACATTTTTTCACACTCCCGGGGTCAGGAAAACCAGATTTTTTTTCATACTCCCGGTGTCAGGACAATCACAATTTTTTCACACTCCCTTGGTCAGGAAATTCTGATTTTTTTCACACTCACGTTGTTAGGAAAATCACATTTTTCACACTCCTGGGGTCAGGAAAATTGGATATTTTCATACTCCCGGGGTCAGGAAAATTACATTTTTCAGACTCCCGGGGTCAGGAAAATCACATTTTTCCACACTCCCGGGGTCAAGAAAATCACATTTTTGCACACTCCCGGGGTCAGGAGATTCTGATTTCTTTCACACTCCCGGGGTCAAGAAAATCACATTTTTTCACACTCCCGGGGTCAGTAAAATTGGATTTTTTTAACCCTCCCGGGGTCAGGAAAATTGGATTTTTTTCACACTCCCAGGGTCAGGAATTTCTGATTTTTTTCACACTCGCGGTGTTAGGAAAATCACATTTTTTCACACTCCCAGGGTCAAGAAAATCACATTTTTTCACACTCCCGGGGTCAAGAAAATCACATTTTTTCACACTCCCAGGGTCAAGAAAATCACATTTTTTCACACTCCCGGGGTCAGGAAAATGGGATTCTTTTAACACTCCCGGGGTCAGGAAAATTGGATTTTTTTAACCCTCCCAGGGTCAGGAAAATTGGATTTTTTTCACACTCCCAGGTTCAGGAATTTCTGATTTTTTTCACACTCGCGGTGTTAGGAAAATCACATTTTTTCACACTCCCAGGGTCAAGAAAATCACATTTTTTCACACTCCCGGGGTCAAGAAAATCACATTTTTTCACACTCCCGGGGTCAGGAGATTCTGATTTCTTTCACACTCCCGGGGTCAAGAAAATCACATTTTTTCACACTCCCGGGGTCAGGAAATTCTAATTTTTTTCACACTCCCGGTGTTAGGAAAATCACAATTTTCACACTCCCGGGGTCAGAAAAATTGGATTGTTTCACACTCCCGGGGTCAGGAGAATTTAATTTTTTTCACACTCCCGGGGTCAAGAAAATCACATTTTTTCACACTCCTGGGGTCAGGAGATTCTGATTTTTTTCACACTCCCGGGGTCAAGAAAATCACATTTTTTCACACTCCCGGGGTCAGGAAATTCTGATTTTTCACACTCCCGGGGTCAGGAAAATTGGATTTTTTCACACTCCCGGGGTCAGGAGTATTTAATTTTTTTCATACTCCCGGGGTCAAGAAAATCACATTTTTTCACACTCCGGGGGTCAGGAAATTCTGATATTTTTCACACTCCCGGGGTCAGGAAAATCGGATATTTTCACACTCCCGGGGTCAGGAAATTCTGATTTTTTCACACTCCCGGTGTTAGGAAAATCACATTTTTCACACTCCTGGGGTCAGGAAAATTGGATATTTTCATACTCCCGGGGTCAGGAAAATTGCATTTTTCAGACTCCCGGTGTCAGGAAAATTGGATTTTTTTAACACTCCCGGGGTCAGGAAAATTGGATTTATTTCACACTCCCGGGGTCAAGAAAATCACATTTTTTCACACTCCCGGGGTCAGGAGAATTTAATTTTTTTCACACTCCCGGGGTCAAGAAAATCACATTTTTTCACACTCCCGGAGTCAGGAGATTCTGATTTTTTTCACACTTCCGGGGTCAAGAAAATCACATTTTTTCACACTCCCGGGGTCAGGAAATTCTGATTTTTTTCACACTCCCGGTGTTAGGAAAATCACATTTTTCACACTCCCGGGGTCAAGAAAATCACATTTTTTCACACTCCCGGGGTCAGGAAATTCTGATATTTTTCACACTCCCGGGGTCAGGAAGATCGGATATTTTCACACTCCCGGGGTCAGGAAAATCAGATTTTTTTTCATACTCCCGGGGTCAGGACAATCACATTTTTTCACACTCCCTGGGTCAGGAAAATCAGATTTTTTTCATACTCCCGGGGTCAGGAAAATTTAATTTTTTTCACACTCCCGGGGTCAAGAAAATCACATTTTTTCACACTCCCGGGGTCAGGAAATTCTGATATTTTTCACACTCCCGGGGTCAGGAAAATCGGATATTTTCACACCCCCGGGGTCAGGAAAATCAGATTTTTTTCATACTCCCGGGGTCAGGAAAATTGGATTTTTTTCACACTCCCGGTGTCAGGAAAATTGGATATTTTCATACTCCCGGGGTCAGGAAAATTGCATTTTTCAGACTCCTGGTGTCAGGAAAATTCGATTATTTTAACACTCCCGGGGTCAGGAAAATTGGATTTATTTCACACTCCCGGGGTCAAGAAAATCTCATTTTTTCACACTCCCGGGGTCAGGAAATTCTGATTTTTTTCACAGTCCCGGGGTCAGGAGATTCTGATTTTTTTCACACTCCCGGGGTCAAGAAAATCACATTTTTTAACACTCCCGGGGACAGGAAATTCTAATTTATTCACACTCCCGGTGTTAGGAAAATCACATTTTTCACACTCCCGGGGTCAGAAAAATTGGATTTTTTCACACTCCCGGGGTCAGGAGAATTTAATTTTTTTCACACTCCCGGGGCCAAGAAAATCACATTTTTTCACACTCCCGGGGTCAGGAAATTCTGATATTTTTCACAATCCCGGGGTCAAGAAAATCAGATTTTTTCACCCTCCCAGGGTCAGGAGATTCTGATTTCTTTCACACTCCCGGGGTCAAGAAAATCACATTTTTTCACACTCCCGGGGTCAGGAAATTCTAATTTTTTTCGCACTCCCGGTGTTAGGAAAATCACAATTTTCACACTCCCGGGGTCAGAAAAATTGGATTGTTTCACACTCCCGGGGTCAGGAGAATTTAATTTTTTTCACACTCCCGGGGTCAGGAAAATGGGATTCTTTTAACACTCCCAGGGTCAGGAAAATTGGATTTTTTTCACACTCCCGGGGTCAGGAATTTCTGATTTTTTTCACACTCGCGGTGTTAGGAAAATCACATTTTTCACACTCGCAGGGTCAAGAAAATCACATTTTTCCACACTCCCGGCGTCAAGAAAATCACATTTTTGCACACTCCCGGGGTCAGGAGATTCTGATTTCTTTCACACTCCCGGGGTCAAGAAAATCACATTTTTTCACACTCCCGGGGTCAGTAAAATTGGATTTTTTTAACCCTCCCGGGGTCAGGAAAATTGGATTTTTTTCACACTCCCAGGGTCAGGAATTTCTGATTTTTTTCACACTCGCGGTGTTAGGAAAATCACATTTTTTCACACTCCCAGGGTCAAGAAAATCACATTTTTTCACACTCCCGGGGTCAAGAAAATCACATTTTTTCACACTCCCAGGGTCAAGAAAATCACATTTTTTCACACTCCCGGGGTCAGGAAAATGGGATTCTTTTAACACTCCCGGGGTCAGGAAAATTGGATTTTTTTAACCCTCCCAGGGTCAGGAAAATTGGATTTTTTTCACACTCCCAGGGTCAGGAATTTCTGATTTTTTTCACACTCGCGGTGTTAGGAAAATCACATTTTTTCACACTCCCAGGGTCAAGAAAATCACATTTTTTCACACTCCCGGGGTCAAGAAAATCACATTTTTTCACACTCCCGGGGTCAGGAGATTCTGATTTCTTTCACACTCCCGGGGTCAAGAAAATCACATTTTTTCACACTCCCGGGGTCAGGAAATTCTAATTTTTTTCACACTCCCGGTGTTAGGAAAATCACAATTTTCACACTCCCGGGGTCAGAAAAATTGGATTGTTTCACACTCCCGGGGTCAGGAGAATTTAATTTTTTTCACACTCCCGGGGTCAAGAAAATCACATTTTTTCACACTCCTGGGGTCAGGAGATTCTGATTTTTTTCACACTCCCGGGGTCAAGAAAATCACATTTTTTCACACTCCCGGGGTCAGGAAATTCTGATTTTTCACACTCCCGGGGTCAGGAAAATTGGATTTTTTCACACTCCCGGGGTCAGGAGTATTTAATTTTTTTCATACTCCCTGGGTCAAGAAAATCACATTTTTTCACACTCCGGGGGTCAGGAAATTCTGATATTTTTCACACTCCCAGGGTCAGGAAAATCGGATATTTTCACACTCCCGGGGTCAGGAAATTCTGATTTTTTCACACTCCCGGTGTTAGGAAAATCACATTTTTCACACTCCCGGGGTCAAGAAAGTCACATTTTTTCACACTCCCGGGGTCAGGAAATTCTGATATTTTTCACACTCCCGGGGTCAGGAAAATCAGATATTTTCACACTCCCGGGGTCAAGAAAATCCAAAATTTGTCACATTCCCGGTGTTAGGAAAATCACATTTTTCACACTCCTGGGGTCAGGAAAATTGGGTTTTTTTCAAACTCCCGGGGTCAAGGAAATCACATTTTCTCACACTCCCGGCGTCAGGAGATTCTGATTTTTTTCACACTCCCAGGGTCAAGAAAATCACATTTTTTCACACTCCCGGGGTCAGGAAATTCTAATTTTTTTCACACTCCCGGAGTTAGGAAAATCACATTTTTCACACTCCCGGGGTCAAGAAAATCACATTTTTTCACACTCCCGGGGTCAGGAAATTCTGATATTTTTCACACTCCCGGGGTCAGGAAAAATGGATATTTTCACACTCCCGGGGTCAGGAAAATCAGATTTTTTTCATACTCCCGGGGTCAGGAAATTCTGATTTTTTTCACACTCCCAGGGTCAAGAAAATCACATTTTTTCACACTCCCGGTGTCAAGAAATTCTAATTTTTTCACACTCCCAGTGTTAGGAAAATCACATTTTTTCACACTCCCGTGGTCAGGAAAATCGGATATTTTCACACTCCCGGGGTCAGGAAAATCAGATTTTTTTCATACTCCCGGGGTCAATAAAAATCACATTTTTTCACACTCCCGGGGTCAGGAGAATTTAATTTTTTCACACTCCTGGTGTTAGGAAAATCACATTTTTCACACTCCCGGGGTCAAGAAAATCACATTTTTTCACACTCCCGGGGTCAGGAGATTCTGAATTTTTCACACTCCCGGGGTCAAGAAAATCACATTTTTTCACACTCCCGGGGTCAGGAAATTCTAATTTTTTCCACACTCCCGGTGTTAGGAAAATCACATTTTTCACACTCCCGGGGTCAGAAACATTGGATTTTTTCACACTCCCGGGGTCAGGAGATTTTAATTTTTTTCACACTCCCGGGGTCAAGAAAATCACATTTTTTCACACTCCCGGGGTCAGGAAAATTGGTGTTTTTTTCACACTCCCGGGGTCAAGAAAATCACATTTTTTCACACTCCCGGGGTCAGGAGATTCTGATTTTTTTCACACTCCCGGGGTCAAGAAAATCACATTTTTTCACACTCCCGGTGTTAGGAAAATCACATTTTTCACACTCCCGTGGTCAGGAAAATTGGGTTTTTTTCACACTCCCGGGGTCAAGAAAATCACATTTTTTCACACTTCCGGGGTCAGGAGATTCTGATTTTTTTCACACTCCCGGGGTCAAGAAAATCACATTTTTTCACACTCCCGGGGTCAGGAATTTCTGATTTTTTTCACACTCCCGGTGTTAGGAAAATCACATTTTTCACACTCATGGGGTAAAGAAAATCACATTTTTTCACACTCATGGGGTAAAGAAAATCACATTTTTTCACACTCCCGGGGTCAGGAGATTCTGATTTCTTTCACATTCCCGGGGTCAAGAAAATCACATTTTTTCACACTCCCGGGGTCAGGAGATTCTGATTTTTTTCAAAACTCCCGGGGTCAGGAAAATCACATTTTTTCACACTCCCGGGGTCAGGAAATTCTAATTTTTTTTCACACTCCCGGTGTTAGGAAAATCACATTTTTCACACTCCCGGGGTCAGGAAAATTGGATTTTTTCACACTCCCGGGGTCAAGAAAATCACATTTTTTCACACTCCCGGGGTCAGGAAAATTGGGTTTTTTTCACACTCCTGGGGTCAAGAAAATCACATTTTTTCACACTCCCGGGGTCAGGAGATTCTGATTTTTTTCACACTCCCGGGGTCAAGAAAATCACATTTTTTCACACTCCCGGTGTTAGGAAAATCACATTTTTCACACTCCCGTGGTCAGAAAAATTGGATTTTTTCACACTCCCGGGTTCAAGAAAAACACATTTTTTCACACTCCCGGGATCAGGAAAATTGGATTTTTTTCACACTCCCGGGGTCAGGAAAATTGTGTTTCTTTCTCGCTCCTGGGTCAAGAAAATCAAATTTTTTCACACTCCCGGGGTCAGGAGATTCTGATTTTTTTCACACTCCCGGGGTCAAGAAAATCACATTTGTTCACACTCCCGGGGTCAGGAAATTCTGATTTTTTTCACACTCCCGGTGTTAGGAAAATCACATTTTTCACACTCCAGGCGTCAAGAAAATCACATTTTTTTCACACTCCGGGGTCAGGAAAATTGGATATTTTCATACTCCCGGCGTCACGAAAATTTGATATTTTCACACTCCCGGGGTCAGGAAAATTGGATATTTTCATACTCCCGGGGTCAGGAAAATTGCATTTTTCAGATTCCTGGGGTCAGGAAAATCGCATTTTTCATTCTCCCGGGGTCAGGAAAATCAAAAAATTTTCACACTCCCGGTGTTAGGAAAATCACATTTTTCACACTCCCGGGGTCAGGAAAATTGGGATTTTTCACACTCCCGGGGTCAAGAAAATCACATTTTTTCACACTCCCATGGTCCGGAGATTCTGATTTTTTTCACACTCCCGGTGTCAAGAAAATCACATTTTTTCACACTCCCGGGGTCAGGAAATTCTAATTTTGTTCACACTCCCGGTGTTAGGAAAATCACATTTTTCACACTCATGGGGTCAGAAAAATTGGATTTTTTCACACTCCCGGGGTCAGGAGAATTTAATTTTTTTCACACTCCCGGGGTCAAGAAAATCACATTTTTTCACACTCCCGGGTTCAGGAGATTCTGATTTTTTTCACACTCCCGGTGTTAGGAAAATCACATTTTTCACACTCCCGGGGTCAAGAAAATCACATTTTTTCACACTCCCGGGGTCAGGAAAATCACATTTTTCACACTCCCGGGGTCAATAAAATCACATTTTTTCACACTCCCGGGGTCAGGAAAATCAGATTTTTTTCATACTCCCGGGGTCAATAAAAATCACATTTTTTCACACTCCCGGGGTCAGGAGAATTTAATTTTTTTCACACTCCCGGGGTCAAGAAAATCACATTTTTTCACACTCCCGGGGTCAGGAATTTCTGATTTTTTTCACACTCCCGGTGTTAGGAAAATCACATTTTTCACACTCCCGGGGTCAAGAAAATCACATTTTTTCACACTCCCGGGGTCAGGAAAATCAGATTTTTTTCATACTCCCGGGGTCAATAAAAATCACATTTTTTCACACTCCCGGGGTCAGGAGAATTTAATTTTTTTCACACTCCTGGTGTTAGGAAAATCACATTTTTCACACTCCCGGGGTCAAGAAAATCACATTTTTTCACACTCCCGGGGTCAGGAGATTCTGAATTTTTTCACACTCCCGGGGTCAAGAAAATCACATTTTGTCACACTCCCGGGGTCAGGAAATTCTAATTTTTTCCACACTCCCGGTGTTAGGAAAATCACATTTTTCACACTCCCGGGGTCAGAAAAATTGGATTTTTTCACACTCCCGGGGTCAGGAGATTTTAATTTTTTTCACACTCCCGGGGTCAAGAAAATCACATTTTTTCACACTCCCGGGGTCAGGAAAATTGGTTTTTTTTCACACTCACGGGGTCAAGAAAATCACATTTTTTCACACTCCCGGGGTGAGGAGATTCTGATTTTTTTCACACTCCCGGGGTCAAGAAAATCACATTTTTTCACACTCCCGGTGTTAGGAAAATCACATTTTTCACACTCCCGTGGTCAGGAAAATTGGTTTTTTTTCACACTCCCGGGGTCAAGAAAATCACATTTTTTCACACTTCCGGGGTCAGGAGATTCTGATTTTTTTCACACTCCCGGGGTCAAGAAAATCACATTTTTTCACACTCCCGGGGTCAGGAATTTCTGATTTTTTTCACACTCCCGGTGTTAGGAAAATCACATTTTTCACACTCATGGGGTAAAGAAAATCACATTTTTTCACACTCCCGGGGTCAGGAGATTCTGATTTCTTTCACATTCCCGGGGTCAAGAAAATCACATTTTTTCACACTCCCGGGGTCAGGAGATTCTGATTTTTTTCAAAACTCCCGGGGTCAGGAAAATCACATTTTTTCACACTCCCGGGGTCAGGAAATTCTAATTTTTTTTCACACTCCCGGTGTTAGGAAAATCACATTTTTCACACTCCCGGGGTCAGGAAAATTGGATTTTTTCACACTCCCGGGGTCAAGAAAATCACATTTTTTCACACTCCCGGGGTCAGGAAAATTGGGTTTTTTTCACACTCCTGGGGTCAAGAAAATCTCATTTTTTCACACTCCCGGGGTCAGGAGATTCTGATTTTTTTCACACTCCCGGGGTCAAGAAAATCACATTTTTTCACACTCCCGGTGTTAGGAAAATCACATTTTTCACACTCCCGTGGTCAGAAAAATTGGATTTTTTCACACTCCCGGGGTCAAGAAAAACACATTTTTTCACACTCCCGGGATCAGGAAAATTGGATTTTTTTCACACTCCCAGGGTCAGGAAAATTGGGTTTTTTCACACTCCCGGGGTCAAGAAAATCACATTTTTTCACACTCCCGGGGTCAGGAGATTCTGATTTTTTTCACACTCCCGGGGTCAAGAAAATCACATTTTTTCACACTACCGGGGTCAGGAAAATTGGATTTTTTTCACACTCCCGGGGTCAGGAAAATTGTGTTTCTTTCTCGCTCCTGGGGTCAAGAAAATCACATTTTTTCACACTCCCGGGGTCAGGAGATTCTGATTTTTTTCACACTCCCGGGGTCAAGAAAATCACATTTGTTCACACTCCCGGGGTCAGGAAATTCTGATTTTTTTCACACTCCCGGTGTTAGGAAAATCACATTTTTCACACTCCAGGCGTCAAGAAAATCACATTTTTTTCACACTCCGGGGTCAGGAAAATTGGATATTTTCATACTCCCGGCGTCATGAAAATTTGATATTTTCACATTCCCGGGGTCAGGAAAATTGGATATTTTCATACTCCCGGGGTCAGGAAAATTGCATTTTTCAGATTCCCGGGGTCAGGAAAATCGCATTTTTCATTCTCCCGGGGTCAGGAAAATCAAAAAATTTTCACACTCCCGGTGTTAGGAAAATCACATTTTTCACACTCCCGGGGTAAGGAAATTTGGGATTTTTCACACTCCCGGGGTCAAGAAAATCACATTTTTTCACACTCCCATGGTCCGGAGATTCTGATTTTTTTCACACTCGCGGTGTCAAGAAAATCACATTTTTTCACACTCCCGGGGTCAGGAAATTCTAATTTTGTTCACACTCCCGGTGTTAGGAAAATCACATTTTTCACACTCCCGGGGTCAGAAAAATTGGATTTTTTCATACTCCCGGGGTCAGGAGAATTTAATTTTTTTCACACTCCCGGGGTCAAGAAAATCACATTTTTTCACACTCCCGGGTTCAGGAGATTCTGATTTTTTTCACACTCCCGGGGTCAAGAAAATCACATTTTTTCACACTCCCGGGGTCAGGAATTTCTGATTTTTTTCATACTCCCGGGGTCAATAAAAATCACATTTTTTCACACTCCCGGGGTCAGGAGAATTTAAGTTTTTCACACTCCTGGTGTTAGGAAAATCACATTTTTCACACTCCCGGGGTCAAGAAAATCACATTTTTTCACACTCCCGGGGTCAGGAGATTCTGAATTTTTTCACACTCCCGGGGTCAACAAAATCACATTTTTTCACACTCCCGGGGTCAGGAAATTCTGATATTTTTCACACTCCCGGGGTCAGGAAAATCGGATATTTCCACACCCCCGGGGTCAGGGAAATCAGATTTTTTTCATACTCCCGGGGTCAGGAAAATTGGATTTTTTTCACACTCCCGGTGTCAGGAAAATTGGATATTTTCATACTCCCGGGGTCAGGAAAATTGCCTTTTTGAGACTCCCGGGGTCAGGAAAATCACATTTTTCATACTCCCGGGGTCAGATAAATCCAAAATTTTTTACATTCCCGGTGTTAGGAAAACCACATTTTTCACACTCCCGGGGTCAGGAAAATTGGGTTTTTTTCACACTCCCTGGGTCAAGAAAATCACATTTTTTCACACTCCCGGAGTCAGGAGATTCTGTTTTTTTTTCACACTCCCGGGGTCAAGAAAATCACATTTTTTCACACTCCCGGGGTCAGGAAAATTGAATTTTTTCACACTCCCGGGGTCAGGAAAATTGGATTTTTTTCACACTCCCGGTGTCAGGAAAATTGGATATTTTCATACTCCCGGGGTCAGGAAAATTGCATTTTTCAGACTCCCGGTGTCAGGGAAATTCAATTTTTTTAACACTCCCGGGGTCAGGAAAATTGGATTTATTTCACACTCCCGGGGTCAAGAAAATCTCATTTTTTCACACTCCCGGGGTCAGGAAATTCAGATTTTTTTCACAGTCCCGGGGTCAGGAGATTCTGATTTTTTTCACACTCCCGGGGTCAAGAAAATCACATTTTTAACACTCCCGGGGTCAGGAAATTCTAATTTTTTCACACTCCCGGTGTTAGGAAAATCACATTTTTCACACTCCCGGGGTCAGAAAAATTGGATTTTTTCACACTCCCGGGGTCAGGAGAGTTTAATTTTTTTCACACTCCCGGGGCCAAGAACATCACATTTTTTCACACTCCCGGGGTCAGAAAATTCTGATATTTTTCACAATCTCGGGGTCAAGAAAATCAGATTTTTTCACACTCCCAGGGTCAGGAGATTCTGATTTCTTTCACACTCCCGGGGTCAAGAAAATCACATTTTTTCACACTCCCGGGGTCAGGAAATTCTAATTTTTTTCACACTCCCGGTGTTAGGAAAATCACAATTTTCACACTCCCGGGGTCAGAAAAATTGGATTGTTTCACACTCCCGGGGTCAGGAGAATTTAATTTTTTTCACACTCCCGGGGTCAGGAAAAAGGGATTCTTTTAACACTCCCGGGGTCAGGAAAATTGGATTTTTTTCACACTCCCGGGGTCAGGAATTTCTGATTTTTTTCACACTCGCGGTGTTAGGAAAATCACATTTTTCACACTCCCAGGGTCAAGAAAATCACATTTTTCACACTCCCGGGGTCAAGAAAATCACATTTTTTCACAATCCCGGGGTCAGGAGATTCTGATTTCTTTCACACTACCGGGGTCAAGAAAATCACATTTTTTCACACTCCCGGGGTCAGGAAAATTGGATTTTTTTAACCCTCCCGGGGTCAGGAATTTCTGATTTTTTTCACACTCGCGGTGTTAGGAAAATCACATTGTTTCACACTCCCAGGGTCAAGAAAATCACATTTTTTCACACTCCCGGGGTCAAGAAAATCACATTTTTTCACATTCCCGGGGTCAGGAGATTCTGATTTCTTTCACACTCCCGGGGTCAAGAAAATCACATTTTTTCACACTCCCGGGGTCAGGAAATTCTAATTTTTTTCACACTCCCGGTGTTAGGAAAATCACAATTTTCACACTACCGGGGTCAGAAAAATTGGATTGTTTCACACTCCCGGGGTCAGGAGAATTTAATTTTTTTCACACTCCTGGGGTCAAGAAAATCACTTTTTTTCACACTCCTGGGGTCAGGAGATTCTGATTTTTTTCACACTCCCGGGGTCAAGAAAATCACATTTTTTCACACTCCCGGGGTCAGGAAATTCTGATTTTTCACACTCCCGGGGTCAGGAGTATTTAATTTTTTTCATACTCCCGGGGTCAAGAAAATCACATTTTTTCACACTCCGGGGGTCAGGAAATTCTGATATTTTTCACACTCCCGGGGTCAGGAAAATCGGATATTTTCACACTCCTGGGGTCAGGAAATTCTGATTTTTTTCACTCTCCCGGTGTTAGGAAAATCACATTTTTCACACTCCCGGGGTCAAGAAAATCACATTTTTTCACACTCCCGGGGTCAGGAAATTCTGATATTTTTCACACTCCCGGGGTCAGGAAAATCGGATATTTTAACACTCCCGGGGTCAGGAAAATCCAAAATTTGTCACATTCCCGGTGTTAGGAAAATCACATTTTTCACACTCCTGGGGTCAGGAAAATTGGTTTTTTTCACACTCCCAGAGTCAAGAAAATCACATTTTTTCACACTCCCGGGGTCAGGATATTCTAATTTTTTTCACACTCCCGGAGTTAGGAAAATCACATTTTTCACACTCCCGGGGTCAGGAAAATTTGATTTTTTCACATTCCTGGTGTCAGGAGAATTTAACTTTTTTTCACACTCCCGGCGTCAAGAAAATCACATTTTTTCGCAATCCCTGGGTCAGGAAAATTGGATATTTTCACACTCCCGGGGTGAGGAAAATCAGATTTTTTTCATACTCCCGGGGTCAGGAAAATTGGATTTTTTTCACACTCCCGGGGTCAGGAAAATCGCATTTTTCATACTCCCGGGGTCAGGAAAATCCAAAATTTGTCACATTCCCGGTGTTAGGAAAATCACATTTTTCACACTCCTGGGGTCAGGAAAATTGGGTTTTTTTCAAACTCCCGGGGTCAAAAAAATCACGTTTTTTCACACTCCCGGGGTCAGGAGATTCTGATTTTTTTCACACTCCCAGGGTCAAGAAAATTACATTTTTTCACACTCCCGGGTTCAGGAAATTCTAATTTTTTTCACACTCCCGGAGTTAGGAAAATCACATTTTTCACACTCCCGGGGTCAAGAAAATCACATTTTTTCACACTCCCGGGGTCAGGAAATTCTGATATTTTTCACACTCCCGGGGTCAGGAAAAATGGATATTTTCACACTCCCGGGGTCAGGAAAATCAGATTTTTTTCATACTCCCGGGGTCAGGAGATTCTGATTTTTTTCACACTCCCAGGGTCAAGAAAATCACATTTTTTCACACTCCCGGGGTCAAGAAATTCTAATTTTTTTCACACTCCCAGTGTTAGGAAAATCACATTTTTTCACATTCCCGTGGTCAGGAAAATCGGATATTTTCACACTCCCGGGGTCAGGAAAATCAGATTTTTTTCATACTCCCGGGGTCAATAAAAATCACATTTTTTCACACTCCCGGGGTCAGGAGAATTTAATTTTTTTCACACTCCCAGTGTTAGGAAAATCACATTTTTCACACTCCCGGGGTCAGGAAAATCGGATATTTTCACACTCCCGGGGTCAGGAGAATTTAATTTTTTTCACACTCCCAGTGTTAGGAAAATCACAATTTTTTACATTCCCGGTGTTAGGAAAACCACATTTTTCACACTCCCGGGGTCAGGAAAATTGGGTTTTTTTCACACTCCCTGGGTCAAGAAAATCACATTTTTTCACACTCCCGGAGTCAGGAGATTCTGTTTTTTTTTCACACTCCCGGGGTCAAGAAAATCACATTTTTTCACACTCCCGGGGTCAGGAAAATTGAATTTTTTCACACTCCCGGGGTCAGGAAAATTGGATTTTTTTCACACTCCCGGTGTCAGGAAAATTGGATATTTTCATACTCCCGGGGTCAGGAAAATTGCATTTTTCAGACTCCCGGTGTCAGGGAAATTCAATTTTTTTAACACTCCCGGGGTCAGGAAAATTGGATTTATTTCACACTCCCGGGGTCAAGAAAATCTCATTTTTTCACACTCCCGGGGTCAGGAAATTCAGATTTTTTTCACAGTCCCGGGGTCAGGAGATTCTGATTTTTTTCACACTCCCGGGGTCAAGAAAATCACATTTTTAACACTCCCGGGGTCAGGAAATTCTAATTTTTTCACACTCCCGGTGTTAGGAAAATCACATTTTTCACACTCCCGGGGTCAGAAAAATTGGATTTTTTCACACTCCCGGGGTCAGGAGAGTTTAATTTTTTTCACACTCCCGGGGCCAAGAACATCACATTTTTTCACACTCCCGGGGTCAGAAAATTCTGATATTTTTCACAATCTCGGGGTCAAGAAAATCAGATTTTTTCACACTCCCAGGGTCAGGAGATTCTGATTTCTTTCACACTCCCGGGGTCAAGAAAATCACATTTTTTCACACTCCCGGGGTCAGGAAATTCTAATTTTTTTCACACTCCCGGTGTTAGGAAAATCACAATTTTCACACTCCCGGGGTCAGAAAAATTGGATTGTTTCACACTCCCGGGGTCAGCAGAATTTAATTTTTTTCACACTCCCGGGGTCAGGAAAATGGGATTCTTTTAACACTCCCGGGGTCAGGAAAATTGGATTTTTTTCACACTCCCGGGGTCAGGAATTTCTGATTTTTTTCACACTCGCGGTGTTAGGAAAATCACATTTTTCACACTCCCAGGGTCAAGAAAATCACATTTTTTCACACTCCCGGGGTCAAGAAAATCACATTTTTTCACACTCCCGGGGTCAGGAGATTCTGATTTCTTTCACACTACCGGGGTCAAGAAAATCACATTTTTTCACACTCCCGGGGTCAGGAAAATTGGATTTTTTTAACCCTCCCGGGGTCAGGAAAATTGGATTTTTTTCACACTCCCAGGGTCAGGAATTTCTGATTTTTTTCACACTCGCGGTGTTAGGAAAATCACATTGTTTCACACTCCCAGGGTCAAGAAAATCACATTTTTTCACACTCCCGGGGTCAAGAAAATCACATTTTTTCACATTCCCGGGGTCAGGAGATTCTGATTTCTTTCACACTCCCGGGGTCAAGAAAATCACATTTTTTCACACTCCCGGGGTCAGGAAATTCTAATTTTTTTTCACACTCCCGGTGTTAGGAAAATCACAATTTTCACACTCCCGGGGTCAGAAAAATTGGATTGTTTCACACTCCCGGGGTCAGGAGAATTTAATTTTTTTCACACTCCTGGGGACAAGAAAATCACTTTTTTTCACACTCCTGGGGTCAGGAGATTCTGATTTTTTTCACACTCCCGGGGTCAAGAAAATCACATTTTTTCACACTCCCGGGGTCAGGAAATTCTGATTTTTCACACTCCCGGGGTCAGGAGTATTTAATTTTTTTCATACTCCCGGGGTCAAGAAAATCACATTTTTTCACACTCCGGGGGTCAGGAAATTCTGATATTTTTCACACTCCCGGGGTCAGGAAAATCGGATATTTTCACACTCCTGGGGTCAGGAAATTCTGATTTTTTTCACTCTCCCGGTGTTAGGAAAATCACATTTTTCACACTCCCGGGGTCAAGAAAATCACATTTTTTCACACTCCCGGGGTCAGGAAATTCTGATATTTTTCACACTCCCGGGGTCAGGAAAATCGGATATTTTCACACTCCCGGGGTCAGGAAAATCCAAAATTTGTCACATTCCCGGTGTTAGGAAAATCACATTTTTCACACTCCTGGGGTCTGGAAAATTGGTTTTTTTTACACTCCCGGGGTCAAGAAAATCACTTTTTTTCACGCTCCCGGGGTCAGGAGATTCTGATTTTTTTCACACTCCCAGAGTCAAGAAAATCACATTTTTTCACACTCCCGGGGTCAGGATATTCTAATTTTTTTCACACTCCCGGAGTTAGGAAAATCACATTTTTCACACTCCCGGGGTCAGGAAAATTTGATTTTTTCACATTCCTGGTGTCAGGAGAATTTAACTATTTTTCACACTCCCGGCGTCAAGAAAAATCACATTTTTTCGCAATCCCTGGGTCAGGAAAATTGGATATTTTCACACTCCCGGGGTGAGGAAAATCAGATTTTTTTCATACTCCCGGGGTCAGGAAAATTGGATTTTTTTCACACTCCCGGGGTCAGGAAAATCGCATTTTTCATACTCCCGGGGTCAGGAAAATCCAAAATTTGTCACATTCCCGGTGTTAGGAAAATCACATTTTTCACACTCCTGGGGTCAGGAAAATTGGGTTTTTTTCAAACTCCCGGGGTCAAAAAAATCACGTTTTTTCACGCTCCCGGGGTCAGGAGATTCTGATTTTTTTCACACTCCCAGGGTCAAGAAAATCACATTTTTTCACACTCCCGGGTTCAGGAAATTCTAATTTTTTTCACACTCCCGGAGTTAGGAAAATCACATTTTTCACACTCCCGGGGTCAAGAAAATCACATTTTTTCACACTCCCGGGGTCAGGAAATTCTGATATTTTTCACACTCCCGGGGTCAGGAAAAATGGATATTTTCACACTCCCGGGGTCAGGAAAATCAGATTTTTTTCATACTCCCGGGGTCAGGAGATTCTGATTTTTTTCACACTCCCAGGGTCAAGAAAATCACATTTTTTCACACTCCCGGGGTCAAGAAATTCTAATTTTTTTCACACTCCCAGTGTTAGGAAAATCACATTTTTTCACATTCCCGTGGTCAGGAAAATCGGATATTTTCACACTCCCGGGGTCAGGAAAATCAGATTTTTTTCATACTCCCGGGGTCAATAAAAATCACATTTTTTCACACTCCCGGGGTCAGGAGAATTTAATTTTTTTCACACTCCCAGTGTTAGGAAAATCACATTTTTCACACTCCCGGGGTCAGGAAAATCGGATATTTTCACACTCCCGGGGTCAGGAGAATTTAATTTTTTTCACACTCCCAGTGTTAGGAAAATCACATTTTTCACACTCCCGGGGTCAAGAAAATCACATTTTTTCACACTACCGGGGTCAGGAGATTCTGAATTTTTTCACACTCCCGGGGTCAAGAAAATCACATTTTTTCACACTCCCGGGGTCAGGAAATTCTAATTTTTTCCACACTCCCGGTGTTAGGAAAATCACATTTTTCACACTCCCGGGGTCAGAAAAATTGGATTTTTTCACACTCCCGGGGTCAGGAGATTTTAATTTTTTTCACACTCCCGGGGTCAAGAAAATCACATTTTTTCACACTCTCGGGGTCAGGAAAATTGGGTTTTTTTCACACTCCCGGGGTCAAGAAAATCACATTTTTTCACACTCCCGTGGTCAGGAGATTCTGATTTTTTTCACACTCCCGGGGTCAAGAAAATCACATTTTTTCACACTCCCGGTGTTAGGAAAATCACATTTTTCACACTCCCGTGGTCAGGAAAATTGGGTTTTTTTCACACTCCCAGGGTCAAGAAAATCACATTTTTTCACACTTCCGGGGTCAGGAGATTCTGATTTTTTTCACACTCCCGGGGTCAAGAAAATCACATTTTTTCACACTCCCGGGGTCAGGAATTTCTGATTTTTTCACACTCCCGGTGTTAGGAAAATCACATTTTTCACACTCCTGGGGTAAAGAAAATCACATTTTTTCACACTCCCGGGGTCACGAGATTCTGATTTCTTTCACATTCCCGGGGTCAAGAAAATCACATTTTTTCACACTCCCGGGGTCAGGAGATTCTGATTTTTTTCAAAACTCCCGGGGTCAAGAAAATCACATTTTTTCACACTCCCGGGGTCAGGAAATTCTAATTTTTTTTCACACTCCCGGTGTTAGGAAAATCACATTTTTCACACTCCCGGGGTCAGGAAAATTGGATTTTTTCACACTCCCGGGGTCAGGAGATTCTGATTTTTTTCACACTCCCGGGGTCAAGAAAATCACATTTTTTCACACTCCCGGTGTTAGGAAAATCACATTTTTCACACTCCCGTGGTCAGAAAAATTGGATTTTTTCACACTCCCGGGGTCAAGAAAAACACATTTTTTCACACTCCCGGGATCAGAAAAATTGGATTTTTTTCACACTCCCGGGGTCAGGAAAATTGGGTTTTTTCACACTCCCGGGGTCAAGAAAATCACATTTTTTCACACTCCCGGGGTCAGGAGATTCTGATTTTTTTCACACTCCCGGGGTCAAGAAAATCACATTTTTTCACACTACCGGGGTCAGGAAAATTGGATTTTTTTCACACTCCCGGGGTCAGGAAAATTGTGTTTCTTTCTCGCTCCCTGGGTCAAGAAAATCACATTTTTTCACACTCCCGGGGTCAGGAGATTCTGATATTTTTCACACTCCCGGGGTCAAGAAAATCACATTTGTTCACACTCCCGGGGTCAGGAAATTCTGATTTTTTTCATACTCCCGGTGTTAGGAAAATCCAAAATTTTTCACATTCCCGGTGTTAGGAAAATCACATTTTTCACACTCCAGGGGTCAGGAAAATTGGGTTTTTTTCTCGCTCCCGGGGTCAAGAAAATCACATTTTTTCACACTCCCGGGGTCAGGAGATTCTGATTTTTTTCACACTCCCGGGGTCAAGAAAATCACATTTGTTCAGACTCCCGGGGTCAGGAAATTCTGATTTTTTTCACACTCCCGGTGTTTGGAAAATCACATTTTTCACACTCCAGGCGTCAAGGAAATCACATTTTTTTTCACATTCCGGGGTCAGGAAAATTGGATATTTTCATACTCCCGGGGTCACAAAAATCGGATATTTCCACACTCCCGGGGTCAGGAAAATTGGGTTTTTTTCACACTCCCGGTGTTAGGAAAATCACATTTTTCACACTCCCGGGGTCAGAAAAATTGGGTTTTTTCACACTTCCGGGGTCGAGAAAATCACATTTTTTCACACTCCTGGGGTCAGGAGATTCTGATTTTTTTCACACTCCCGGGGTCAAGAAAATCACATTTTTTCACACTCCCAGTGTCAGGAGAATTTAATTTTTTTCACACTCCTGGGGTCAAGAAAATCACTTTTTTTCACACTCCCGGGGTCAGGAGATTCTGATTTTTTTCACACTCCCGGGGTCAAGAAAATCACATTTTTTCACACTCCCGGGGTCAGGAATTTTTGATTTTTTTCACACTCCCGGTGTTAGGAAAATCACATTTTTCACACTCCTGGGGTAAAGAAAATCACATTTTTTCACACTCCCGGGGTCAGGAAAATTGGATTTTTTAACACTCCCGGGGGCAGGAAAATTGGATTTTTTTCACACTCCCGGGGTCGGGAAAATTGGGTTTTTTTCACACTCCCGGGGTCAAGAAAATCACATTTTTTCACACTCCTGGGGTCAGGAGATTCTGATTTTTTTCACACTCCCGGGGTCAAGAAAATCACATTTTTTCACACTCCCGGGGTCAGGGGATTCTAATTTTTTTCACACTCCCGGGGTCAGGAAATTCTGATATTTTTCACACTCCCGGGGTCAGGAGATTCTGATTTTTTTCACACTCCCGGGGTCAAGAAAATCACATTTGTTCACACTCCCGGGTTCAGGAAATTCTGATTTTTTTTCACACTCCCGGTGTTAGGAAAATCACATTTTTCACAGTCCCGGAGTCAGGAAAATTGGATTTTTTCACACTCCCGGGGTCAGGAGAATTAAATTTTTTTCACACTCCCGGGATCAGGAAAATTGAATTTTTTCACACTCCCGGGGTCAGGAAAATTGGATTTTTTCACACTCCCGTGGTCAGGAGAATTTAATTTTTTTCACACTCCCGGGGTGAACAAAATCACATTTTTTCACACTCCCGGGGTCAGGAAATTCTGATATTTTTCATACTCCCGGGGTCAGGAAAATTGGATTTTTTCACACTCCCGGTGTCAGGAAAATTGGATTTTTTCACACTCCCGGGGTCAGGAGAATTTAATTTTTTTCACACTCCCGCGGTGAACAAAATCACATTTTTTCACACTCCCGGGATCAGGAAATTCTGATATTTTTCATACTCCCGGGGTCAGGAAAATTTGATTTTTTTCACACTCCCGGTGTCAGGAAAATTGGATATTTTCATTGTCCCGGGGTCAGGAAAATCGCATTTTCCATACTCCCGGGGTCAGGAAAATCCAAAAATTTTCACATTCCCGGAGTTAGGAAAATCACATTTTTCACACTCCCGGGGTCAGGAAAATTGGGTTTTTTTCACACTCCCGGGGTCAAGAAAATCACATTTTTTCACACTCCCGGGGTCAGGAAAATTGGATTTTTTTAACACTCCCGGGGTCAGGAAAATTGGATTTTTTTCACACTCCCGGGGTCAGGAATTTCTGATTTTTTTCACACTCGCGGTGTTAGGAAAATCACAGTTTTTCACACTCCCAGGGTCAAGAAAATCACATTTTTTCACACTCCCGGGGTCAAGAAAATCACATTTTTTCACACTCCCGGGGTCAGGAGATTCTGATTTCTTTCACACTCCCGGGGTCAGGAAAATCACATTTTTTCACACTCCCGGGGTCAGGAAATTCTAATTTTTTTCACACTCCCGGTGTTAGGAAAATCAGAATTTTCACACTCCTGGGGTCAGAAAAATTGGATTGTTTCACACTCCCGGGGTCAGGAGAATTTAATTTTTTTCACACTCCCGGGGTCAAGAAAATCACATTTTTTCACACTCCCGGGGTCAGGAAATTCTGATATTTTTCAAACTCCCGGGGTCAGGAAAATCGGATATTTCCACACCCCCGGGGTCAAGAAAATCACATTTTTTCACACTCCTGGGGTCAGGAGATTCTGATTTCTTTCACACTCCCGGGGTCAAGAAAATCACATTTTTCACACTCCCAGGGTCAAGAAAATCACATTTTTTCACACTCCCGGGGTCAAGAAAATCACAATTTTTCACACTCCCGGGGTCAGGAGATTCTGATTTTTTTCACACTCCCGGTGTTAGGAAAATCACAATTTTCACACTCCCGGGGTCAGAAAAATTGGATTGTTTCACACTCCCGGGGTCAGGAGATTCTGATTTTTTTCACACTCCTGGGGTCAAGAAAATCACATTTTTCACACTCCCGGGGTCAGGAAATTATGATTTTTCACACTCCCGGGGTCAGGAAAATTGGATTTTTTCACACTCCCTGGGTCAGGAGAATTTAATTTTTTTCACACTCCCAGGGTCAAGAAAATCACATTTTTTCACACTCCCGGGGTCAGGAAATTCTGATATTTTTCACACTCCCAGGGTCAGGAAATTCTGATATTTTTTCACACTCCCGGGGTCAGGAAAATCGGATATTTTCACACTCCCGGGGTCAGGATATTCTAATTTTTTCACACTCCCGGGATCAGGAAAATTGGGGTTTTTTCACACTCCCGGGGTCAAGAAAATCACGTTTTTTCACGCTCCCGGGGTCAGGAGATTCTGATTTTTTTCACACTCCCAGGGTCAGGAAATTCTGATATTTTTCACACTCCCGGGGTCAGGAAAATTGGATATTTTCACACTCCCGGGGTCAGGAAAATCAGATTTTTTTTCATACTCCCGGCGTCAGGAGATTCTGATTTTTTTCACACTCCCAGGGTCAAGAAAATCACATTTTTTCACACTCCCGGGGTCAGGAAATTCTAATTTTTTTCATACTCCCGGGGTCAGGAAAATCACATTTTTTCACACTCCCTGGGTCAGGAAACTCTGATTTTTTTCACACTCACGGTGTTAGGAAAATCACATTTTTCACACTCCCGGGGTCAGGAAAATTGGATTTTTTCACACTCCTGGGTTCAGGAAAATTGGGGGTTTTTTTCACACTCCCGGTGTTAGGAAAATCACATTTTTCACACTCCCGGGGTCAGGAAAATTGGAATTTTTCACGCTCCCGGGGTCAGGATAATTTAATTTTTTTCACACTACCGGGGTCAAGAAAATCACATTTTTTCATACTCCCAGGGTCAGGAAAATCGGATATTTTCACACTCGTTGGGTCAAGAAAATTGGATATTTTCATACTCCCGGAGTCAGGAAAATTGCATTTTTCAGTCCTGGGGTCAGGAAAATCGCATTTTTCATACTCCCGGGTTCAGGAAAATCAAAAATTTTTCACATTCCCGGTGTTAGGAAAATCACATTTTTCACACTCCCGGGGTCAGGAAAATTGGGTTTTTCTCACACTCCCGGGGTCAAGAAAATCACATTTTTTCACACTCCCGGGGTCAGGAGATTCTGATTTTTTTCACACTCCTGGGGTCAAGAAAATCACATTTTTTCACACTCCCGGGGTCAGGAAATTCTAATTTTTTTCACACTCCTGGTGTTAGGAAAATCACATTTTTCACATTCCCGGGGTGAGAAAAATTGGATTTTTTCACACTCCCGGGGTCAGGAGAATTTAATTTTTTTCACACTCCTGGGGTCAAGAAAATCACATTTTTTCACACTCCCGGGATCAGGAAAATTGGATTTTTTTAACACTCCCGGGGTCAGGAAAATCACATTTTTTCACACTCCCGGGGTCAGGAATTTCTGATTTTTTTCACACTCCCGGGGTCAGGAAATTCTGATTTTTTTCACACTCCCGGTGTTAGGAAAATCACATTTCTCACACTCCCAGAGTCAGGAAAATTGGATTTTTTTCACACTCCTGGGGTCAGGAAAATTGCATTTTTTCACACTCCCGGGGTCAGGAAAATTTAATTTTTTTCACACTCCCGGTGTTAGGAAAATTTAATTTTTTTCACACTCCCGGTGTTAGGAAAGTCACATTTTTCACACTCCCGGGGTCAGGAAAATTGGATTTTTTCACACTCCCGGGGTCAAGAAAATCACATTTTTTCACACTCCTGGGGTCAGGAAATTCTGATATTTTTCATACTCCCGAGGTCAGGAAAATTGGATTTTTTTCACACTCCCGGTGTGAGGAAAATTTGATTTTTTCACATTCCTGGTGTCAGGAGAATTTAACTTTTTTCACACTACCGGCGTCAAGAAAATCTCATTTTTTTCACAATCCCGGGGTCAGGAAAATCGGATATTTTCACACTCCCGGGGTCAGGAAAATCAGATTTTTTCATTACTCCCGGGGTCAGGAAAATTGGATTTTTTTCACACTCCCGGGGTCAGGAAAATTGGGGTTTTTTCACACTCCCGGGGTCAAGAAAATCACGTTTTTTCACGCTCCCAGGGTCAGGAAATTCTGATATTTTTCACACTCCCGGGGTCAGGAAAATTGGATATTTTCACACTCCCGGGGTCAGGAAAATCAGATTTTTTTCATACTCCCGGGGTCAGGAGACTCTGATTTTTTTCACACTCCCAGGGTCAAGAAAATCACATTTTTTCACACTCCCGGGGTCAGGAAATTCTAATTTTTTTCATACTCCCGGGGTCAGGAAAATCACATTTTTTCACACTCCCTGGGTCAGGAAATTCTGACTTTTTTTCACACTCACGGTGTTAGGAAAATCACATTTTTCACACTCCCAGGGTCAAGAAAATCACATTTTTTCACACTCCCGGGGTCAGGAAATTCTAATTTTTTTCATACTCCCGGGGTCAGGAAAATCACATTTTTTCACACTCCCTGGGTCAGGAAATTCTGATTTTTTTCACACTCACGGTGTTAGGAAAATTACATTTTTCACACTCCCGGTGTGAGGAAAATTTGATTTTTTCACATTCCTGGTGTCAGAAGAATTTAACTTTTTTTCACACTCCCGGGGTCAAGAAAATCACATTTTTTCACACTCCCAGGGTCAGGAAATTCTGATTTTTTCACACTCCCGGGGTCAGGAAAATTGGATATTTTCACACTTCCAGGGTCAAGAAAATCACATTTTTTCACACTCCCGGGGTCAGGAAATTCTAATTTTTTTCATACTCCCGGGGTCAGGAAAATCACATTTTTTCACACTCCCTAGGTCAGGAAATTCTGATTTTTTTCACACTCACGGTGTTAGGAAAATCACATTTTTCACACTCCCGGGGCCAAGAAAATCACATTTTTCACACTCCCGGGGTCAGGAAATTCTGATATTTTTCACACTGCTGGGGTCAGGAAAATCGGATATTTTCACACTCCCGGGGTCAGGAAATTCTGATTTTTTTTCAAACTCCCGGTGTTAGGAAAATCACATTTTTCACACTCCCGGGGTCAAGAAAATCACATTTTTTCACACTCCCGGGGTCAGGAAATTCTGATATTTTTCACACTCCCAGGGTCAAGAAAATCACATTTTTTCACACTCCCGGGGTCAGGAAATTCTAATTTTTTTCATACTCCCGGGGTCAGGAAAATCACATTTTTTCACACTCCCTGGGTCAGGAAATTCTTATTTTTTTCACACTCACGGTGTTAGGAAAATTACATTTTTCACACTCCCGGTGTGAGGAAAATTTGATTTTTTCACATTCCTGGTGTCAGAAGAATTTAACTTTTTTTCACACTCCCGGGGTCAAGAAAATCACATTTTTTCACACTCCCAGGGTCAGGAAATTCTGATTTTTTCACACTCCCGGGGTCAGGAAAATTGGATATTTTCACACTTCCAGGGTCAAGAAAATCACATTTTTTCACACTCCCGGGGTCAGGAAATTCTAATTTTTTTCATACTCCCGGGGTCAGGAAAATCACATTTTTCACACTCCCTAGGTCAGGAAATTCTGATTTTTTTCACACTCACGGTGTTAGGAAAATCACATTTTTCACACTCCCGGGGCCAAGAAAATCACATTTTTCACACTCCCGGGGTCAGGAAATTCTGATATTTTTCACACTGCTGGGGTCAGGAAAATCGGATATTTTCACACTCCCGGGGTCAGGAAATTCTGATTTTTTTTCAAACTCCCGGTGTTAGGAAAATCACATTTTTCACACTCCCGGGGTCAAGAAAATCACATTTTTTCACACTCCCGGGGTCAGGAAATTCTGATATTTTTCACACTCCCGGGGTCAGGAAAATCGGATATTTTCACACTCCCGGGGTCAGGAAAATCCAAAATTTGTCACATTCCCGATGTTAGGAAAATCACATTTTTCACACTCCCGGGGTCAGGAAAATCACGTTTTTTCACGCTCCCGGGGTCAGGAGATTCTGATTTTTTTCACACTCCCAGGGTCAAGAAAATCACATTTTTTCACACTCCCGGGGTCAGGATATTCTAATTTTTTTCACACTCCCGGGGTCAGGAAAATTGGGGTTTTTTCACACTCCCGGGGTCAAGAAAATCACGTTTTTTCACGCTCCCGGGGTCAGGAGATTCTGATTTTTTTCACACTCCCAGGGTCAGGAAATTCTGATATTTTTCACACTCCCGGGGTCAGGAAAATTGGATATTTTCACACTCCCGGGGTCAGGAAAATCAGATTTTTTTCATACTCCCGGGGTCAGGAGATTCTGATTTTTTTCACACTCCCAGGGTCAAGAAAATCACATTTTTTCACACTCCCGGGGTCAGGAAATTCTAATTTTTTTCATACTCCCGGGGTCAGGAAAATCACATTTTTTCACACCCCCTGGGTCAGGAAACTCTGATTTTTTTCACACTCACGGTGTTAGGAAAATCACATTTTTTCACACTCCCGGGGTCAGGAAAATTGGATTTTTTCACACTCCTGGGTTCAGGAAAATTGGGGTTTTTTTTCACACTCCCGGTCTTAGGAAAATCACATTTTTCACACTCCCGGGGCCAAGAAAATCACATTTTTCACACTCCCGGGGTTCAGGAAATTCTGATATTTTTCACACTCCCGGGGTCAGGAAAATCGGATATTTTCACACTCCCGGGTTCAGGAAAATCAGATTTTTTTCATACTCCCGGGGTCAGGAAAAAACACATTTTTTCACACTCCCAGGGTCAGGAAATTCTGATTTTTTTCACACTCACGGTGTCAGGAAAATCACATTTTTCACACTCCCGGGGTCAGGAAAATTGGAATTTTTCACACTCCCGGGGTCAGGATAATTTAATTTTTTTCACACTCCCGGGGTCAAGAAAATCACATTTTTTCATACTCCCAGGGTCAGGAAAATCGGATATTTTCACACTCGTTGGGTCAAGAAAATTGGATATTTTCATACTCCCGGAGTCAGGAAAATTGCATTTTTCAGTCCCGGGGTCAGGAAAATTGGATTTTTTTAACACTCCCGGGGTCAGGAAAATTGGATTTATTTCACACTCCCGGGGTCAAGAAAATCACAATTTTTCACACTCCCGGGGTCAGGAAAATTGGGTTTTTTTCACACTCCCTGGGTCAAGAAAATCACATTTTTTCACACTCCTGGGGTCAGGAGATTCTGATTTCTTTCACACTCCCGGGGTCAAGAAAATCACATTTTTCACACTCCCAGGGTCAAGAAAATCACATTTTTTCACACTCCCGGGGTCAAGAAAATCACAATTTTTCACACTTCCGGGGTCAGGAGATTCTGATTTTTTTCACATTCCCGGTGTTAGGAAAATCACAATTTTCACACTCCCGGGGTCAGAAAAATTGGATTGTTTCACACTCCCGGGGTCAAGAGATTCTGATTTTTTTCACACTCCCGGGGTCAAGAAAATCACATTTTTCACACTCCCGGGGTCAGGAAATTCTGATTTTTCACGCTCCCGGGGTCAGGAAAATTGGATTTTTTCACACTCCCTGGGTCAGGAGAATTTAATTTTTTTCACACTCCCAGGGTCAAGAAAATCACATTTTTTCACACTCCCGGGGTCAGGAAATTCTGATATTTTTCACACTCCCGGGGTCAGGAAAATCGGATATTTTCACACTCCCGGGGTCAGGAAAATCCAAAATTTGTCACATTCCCGATGTTAGGAAAATCACATTTTTCACACTCCCGGGGTCAGGAAAATCACGTTTTTTCACGCTCCCGGGGTCAGGAGATTCTGATTTTTTTCACACTCCCAGGGTCAAGAAAATCACATTTTTTCACACTCCCGGGGTCAGGATATTCTAATTTTTTTCACACTCCCGGGATCAGGAAAATTGGGATTTTTTCACACTCCCGGGGTCAAGAAAATCACGTTTTTTCACGCTCCCGGGGTCAGGAGATTCTGATTTTTTTCACACTCCCAGGGTCAGGAAATTCTGATATTTTTCACACTCCCGGGGTCAGGAAAATTGGATATTTTCACACTCCCGGGGTCAGGAAAATCAGATTTTTTTTCATACTCCCGGGGTCAGGAGATTCTGATTTTTTTCACACTCCCAGGGTCAAGAAAATCACATTTTTTCACACTCCCGGGGTCAGGAAATTCTAGTTTTTTTCATACTCCCGGGGTCAGGAAAATCACATTTTTTCACACTCCCTGGGTCAGGAAACTCTGATTTTTTTCACACTCACGGTGTTAGGAAAATCACATTTTTCACACTCCCGGGGTCAGGAAAATTGGATTTTTTCACACTCCTGGGTTCAGGAAAATTGGGGGTTTTTTTCACACTCCCGGTGTTAGGAAAATCACATTTTTCACACTCCCGGGGTCAGGAAAATTGGAATTTTTCACGCTCCCGGGGTCAGGATAATTTAATTTTTTTCACACTCCCGGGGTCAAGAAAATCACATTTTTTCATACTCCCAGGGTCAGGAAAATCGGATATTTTCACACTCGTTGGGTCAAGAAAATTGGATATTTTCATACTCCCGGAGTCAGGAAAATTGCATTTTTCAGTCCTGGGGTCAGGAAAATCGCATTTTTCATACTCCCGGGTTCAGGAAAATCAAAAATTTTTCACATTCCCGGTGTTAGGAAAATCACATTTTTCACACTCCCGGGGTCAGGAAAATTGGGTTTTTCTCACACTCCCGGGGTCAAGAAAATCACATTTTTTCACACTCCCGGGGTCAGGAGATTCTGATTTTTTTCACACTCCTGGGGTCAAGAAAATCACATTTTTTCACACTCCCGGGGTCAGGAAATTCTAATTTTTTTCACACTCCTGGTGTTAGGAAAATCACATTTTTCACATTCCCGGGGTGAGAAAAATTGGATTTTTTCACACTCCCGGGGTCAGGAGAATTTAATTTTTTTCACACTCCTGGGGTCAAGAAAATCACATTTTTTCACACTCCCGGGATCAGGAAAATTGGATTTTTTAACACTCCCTGGGTCAGGAAAATCACATTTTTTCACACTCCCAGGGTCAGGAATTTCTGATTTTTTTCACACTCCCGGGGTCACGAAATTCTGATTTTTTTCACACTCCCGGTGTTAGGAAAATCACATTTCTCACACTCCCAGAGTCAGGAAAATTTAATTTTTTTCACACTCCCGGTGTTAGGAAAATTTAATTTTTTTCACATTCCCGGTGTTAGGAAAATCACATTTTTCACACTCCCGGGGTCAGGAAAATTGGATTTTTTCACACTCCCGGGGTCAAGAAAATCACATTTTTTCACACTCCTGGGGTCAGGAAATTCTGATATTTTTCATACTCCCGGGGTCAGGAAAATTGGATTTTTTTCACACTCCCGGTGTGAGGAAAATTTGATTTTTTCACATTCCTGGTGTCAGGAGAATTTAACTTTTTTTCACACTCCCGGCGTCAAGAAAATCTCATTTTTTTCACAATCCCGGGGTCAGGAAAATCGGATATTTTCACACTCCCGGGGTCAGGAAAATCAGATTTTTTCATTACTCCCGGGGTCAGGAAAATTGGATTTTTTTCACACTCCCGGGGTCAGGAAAATTTGGGTTTTTTCACACTCCCGGGGTCAAGAAAATCACGTTTTTTCACGCTCCCGGGGTCAGGAGATTCTGATTTTTTTCACACTCCCAGGGTCAAGAAAATCACATTTTTTCACACTCCCGGGGTCAGGAAATTCTAATTTTTTTCTCTCTCCCGGAGTTAGGAAAACCACATTTTTCACACTCCCGGGGTCAAGAAAATCACATTTTTTCACACTCCCAGGGTCAGGAAATTCTGATATTTTTCACACTCCCGGGGTCAGGAAAATTGGATATTTTCACACTCCCGGGGTCAGGAAAATCAGATTTTTTTCATACTCCCGGGGTCAGGAGACTCTGATTTTTTTCACACTCCCAGGGTCAAGAAAATCACATTTTTTCACACTCCCGGGGTCAGGAAATTCTAATTTTTTTCATACTTCGGGGTCAGGAAAATCACATTTTTTCACACTCCCTGGGTCAGGAAATTCTGATTTTTTTCACACTCACGGTGTTAGGAAAATCACATTTTTCACACTCCCAGGGTCAAGAAAATCACATTTTTTCACACTCCCGGGGTCAGGAAATTCTAATTTTTTTCATACTCCCGGGGTCAGGAAAATCACATTTTTTCACACTCCCTGGGTCAGGAAATTCTGATTTTTTTCACACTCACGGTGTTAGGAAAATTACATTTTTCACACTCCCGGTGTGAGGAAAATTTGATTTTTTCACATTCCTGGTGTCAGAAGAATTTAACTTTTTTTCACACTCCCGGGGTCAAGAAAATCACATTTTTTCACACTCCCAGGGTCAGGAAATTCTGATATTTTTCACACTCCCGGGGTCAGGAAAATTGGATATTTTCACACTTCCAGGGTCAAGAAAATCACATTTTTTCACACTCCCGGGGTCAGGAAATTCTAATTTTTTTCATACTCCCGGGGTCAGGAAAATCACATTTTTTCACACTCCCTGGGTCAGGAAATTCTGATTTTTTTCACACTCACGGTGTTAGGAAAATCACATTTTTCACACTCCCGGGGCCAGGAAAATCACATTTTTCACACTCCCGGGGTCAGGAAATTCTGATATTTTTCACACTGCTGGTGTCAGGAAAATCGGATATTTTCACACTCCCGGGGTCAGGAAATTCTGATTTTTTTCACACTCCCGGTGTTAGGAAAATCACATTTTTCACACTCCCGGGGTCAAGAAAATCACATTTTTTCACACTCCCGGGGTCAGGAAATTCTGATATTTTTCACACTCCCGGGGTCAGGAAAATCGGATATTTTCACACTCCCGGGGTCAGGAAAATCCAAAATTTGTCACATTCCCGATGTTAGGAAAATCACATTTTTCACACTCCCGGGGTCAGGAAAATCACGTTTTTTCACGCTCCCGGGGTCAGGAGATTCTGATTTTTTTCACACTCCCAGGGTCAAGAAAATCACATTTTTTCACACTCCCGGGGTCAGGATATTCTAATTTTTTTCACACTCCCGGGGTCAGGAAAATTGGGGTTTTTTCACACTCCCGGGGTCAAGAAAATCACGTTTTTTCACGCTCCCGGGGTCAGGAGATTCTGATTTTTTTCACACTCCCAGGGTCAGGAAATTCTGATATTTTTCACACTCCTGGGGTCAGGAAAATTGGATATTTTCACACTCCCGGGGTCAGGAAAATCAGATTTTTTTCATACTCCCGGGGTCAGGAGATTCTGATTTTTTTCACACTCCCAGGGTCAAGAAAATCACATTTTTTCACACTCCCGGGGTCAGGAAATTCTAATTTTTTTCATACTCCCGGGGTCAGGAAAATCACATTTTTTCACACTCCCTGGGTCAGGAAACTCTGATTTTTGTCACACTCACGGTGTTAGGAAAATCACATTTTTTCACACTCCCGGGGTCAGGAAAATTGGATTTTTTCACACTCCTGGGTTCAGGAAAATTGGGGGTTTTTTCACACTCCCGGTGTTAGGAAAATCACATTTTTCACACTCCCGGGGCCAAGAAAATCACATTTTTCACACTCCCGGGGTTCAGGAAATTCTGATATTTTTCACACTCCCGGGGTCAGGAAAATCGGATATTTTCACACTCCCGGGTTCAGGAAAATCAGATTTTTTTCATACTCCCGGGGTCAGGAAAAAACACATTTTTTCACACTCCCAGGGTCAGGAAATTCTGATTTTTTTCACACTCACGGTGTTAGGAAAATCACATTTTTCACACTCCCGGGGTCAGGAAAATTGGAATTTTTCACACTCCCGGGGTCAGGATAATTTAATTTTTTTCACACTCCCGGCGTCAAGAAAATCACATTTTTTCATACTCCCAGGGTCAGGAAAATCGGATATTTTCACACTCGTTGGGTCAAGAAAATTGGATATTTTCATACTCCCGGAGTCAGGAAAATTGCATTTTTCAGTCCCGGGGTCAGGAAAATCGCATTTTTCATACTCCCGGGTTCAGGAAAATCAAAAATTTTTCACATTCCCGGTGTTAGGAAAATCACATTTTTCACACTCCCGGGGTCAGGAAAATTGGGTTTTTCTCACACTCCCGGGGTCAAGAAAATCACATTTTTTCACACTCCCGGGGTCAGGAGATTCTGATTTTTTTCACACTCCTGGGGTCAAGAAAATCACATTTTTTCACACTCCCGGGGTCAGGAAATTCTAATTTTTTTCACACTCCTGGTGTTAGGAAAATCACATTTTTCACATTCCCGGGGTGAGAAAAATTGGATTTTTTCACACTCCCGGGGTCAAGAAAATCACATTTTTTCACACTCCCGGGATCAGGAAAATTGGATTTTTTTTAACACTCCCGGGGTCAGGAAAATCACATTTTTTCACACTCCCGGGGTCAGGAATTTCTGATTTTTTCACACTCCCGGGGTCAGGAAATTCTGATTTTTTTCACACTCCCGGTGTTAGGAAAATCATATTTTTCACACTCCCAGAGTCAGGAAAATTGGATTTTTTTCACACTCCCGGGGTCAGGAAAATTGCATTTTTTCACACTCCCGGGGTCAGGAAAATTTAATTTTTTTCACACTCCCGGTGTTAGGAAAATTTAATTTTTTTCACACACCCGGTGTTAGGAAAATCACATTTTTCACACTCCCGGGGTCAGGAAAATTGGATTTTTTCACACTCCCGGGGTCAAGAAAATCACATTTTTTCACACTCCTGGGGTCAGGAAATTCTGATATTTTTCATACTCCCGGGGTCAGGAAAATTGGATTTTTTTCACACTCCCGGTGTGAGGAAAATTTGATTTTTTCACATTCCTGGTGTCAGGAGAATTTAACTTTTTTTCACACTCCCGGCGTCAAGAAAATCACATTTTTTTCACAATCCCGGGGTCAGGAAAATTGGATATTTTCACACTCCCGGGGTCAGGAAAATCAGATTTTTTTCATACTCCCGGGGTCAGGAAAATTGGATTTTTTTCACACTCCCGGGGTCAGGAAAATTGGGGTTTTTTCACATCCCGGGGTCAAGAAAATCACGTTTTTCACGCTCCCGGGGTCAGGAGATTCTGATTTTTTTCACACTCCCAGGGTCAAGAAAATCACATTTTTCACACTCCCGGGGTCAGGAAATTCTAATTTTTTTCACACTCCCAGAGTTAGGAAAACCACATTTTTCACACTCCCGGGGTCAAGAAAATCACATTTTTTCACACTCCCAGGGTCAGGAAATTCTGATATTTTTCACACTCCCGGGGTCAGGAAAATTGGATATTTTCACACTTCCAGGGTCAAGAAAATCACATTTTTTCACACTCCCAGGGTCAGGAAATTCTAATTTTTTCATACTCCCGGGGTCAGGAAAATCACATTTTTTCACACTCCCTGGGTCAGGAAATTCTGATTTTTTCCACACTCACGGTGTTAGGAAAATCACATTTTTCACACTCCCGGGGCCAAGAAAATCACATTTTTCACGCTCCCGGGGTCAGGAAATTCTGATATTTTTCACACTGCTGGGGTCAGGAAAATCGGATATTTTCACACTCCCGGGGTCAGGAAATTCTGATTTTTTTCACACTCCTGGTGTTAGGAAAATCACATTTTTCACACTCCCGGTGTTAGGAAAATTTAATTTTTTTCACACACCCGGTGTTAGGAAAATCACATTTTTCACACTCCCGGGGTCAGGAAAATTGGATTTTTTCACACTCCCGGGGTCAAGAAAATCACATTTTTTCACACTCCTGGGGTCAGGAAATTCTGATATTTTTCATACTCCCGGGGTCAGGAAAATTGGATTTTTTTCACACTCCCGGTGTGAGGAAAATTTGATTTTTTCACATTCCTGGTGTCAGGAGAATTTAACTTTTTTTCACACTCCCGGCGTCAAGAAAATCACATTTTTTTCACAATCCCGGGGTCAGGAAAATCGGATATTTTCACACTCCCGGGGTCAGGAAAATCAGATTTTTTTCATACTCCCGGGGTCAGGAAAATTGGATTTTTTTCACACTCCCGGGGTCAGGAAAATTGGGGTTTTTTCACACTCCCGGGGTCAAGAAAATCACGTTTTTCACGCTCCCGGGGTCAGGAAATTCTAATTTTTTTCACACTCCCAGAGTTAGGAAAACCACATTTTTCACACTCCCGGGGTCAAGAAAATCACATTTTTTCACACTCCCAGGGTCAGAAATTCTGATATTTTTCACACTCCCGGGGTCAGGAAAATTGGATATTTTCACACTTCCAGGGTCAAGAAAATCACATTTTTTCACACTCCCAGGGTCAGGAAATTCTAATTTTTTCATACTCCCGGGGTCAGGAAAATCACATTTTTTCACACTCCCTGGGTCAGGAAATTCTGATTTTTTCCACACTCACGGTGTTAGGAAAATCACATTTTTCACACTCCCGGGGCCAAGAAAATCACATTTTTCACGCTCCCGGGGTCAGGAAATTCTGATATTTTTCACACTGCTGGGGTCAGGAAAATCGGATATTTTCACACTCCCGGGGTCAGGAAATTCTGATTTTTTTCACACTCCTGGTGTTAGGAAAATCACATTTTTCACACTCCCGGGGTCAAGAAAATCACATTTTTTCACACTCCCGGGGTCAGGAAATTCTGATATTTTTCACACTCCTGGGGTCAGGAAAATCGGATATTTTCACACTCCCGGGGTCAGGAAAATCCAAAATTTGTCACATTCCCGATGTTAGGAAAATCACATTTTTCACACTCCCGGGGTCAGGAAAATCACGTTTTTTCACGCTCCCGGGGTCAGGAGATTCTGATTTTTTTCACACTCCCAGGGTCAAGAAAATCACATTTTTTCACACTCCCAGGGTCAGGATATTCTAATTTTTTTCACACTCCCGGGGTCAGGAAAATTGGGGTTTTTTCACACTCCCGGGGTCAAGAAAATCACGTTTTTTCACGCTCCCGGGGTCAGGAGATTCTGATTTTTTCACACTCCCAGGGTCAGGAAATTCTGATATTTTTCACACTCCCGGGGTCAGGAAAATTGGATATTTTCACACTCCCGGGGTCAGGAAAATCAGATTTTTTTCATACTCCCGGTGTCAGGAGATTCTGATTTTTTTCACACTCCCAGGGTCAAGAAAATCACATTTTTTCACACTCCCGGGGTCAGGAAATTCTATTTTTTTTCATACTCCCGGGGTCAGGAAAATCACATTTTTTCACACTCCCTGGGTCAGGAAACTCTGATTTTTTTCACACTCACGGTGTTAGGAAAATCACATTTTTTTCACACTCCCGGGGTCAGGAAAATTGGATTTTTTCACACTCCTGGGTTCAGGAAAATTGGGGTTTTTTTTCACACTCCCGGTGTTAGGAAAATCACATTTTTCACACTCCCGGGGCCAAGAAAATCACATTTTTCACACTCCCGGAGTACAGGAAATTCTGATATTTTTCACACTCCCGGGGTCAGGAAAATCGGATATTTTCACACTCCCGGGTTCAGGAAAATCAGATTTTTTTCATACTCCCGGGGTCAGGAAAAATCACATTTTTTCACACTCCCAGGGTCAGGAAATTCTGATTTTTTTCACACTCACGGTGTTAGGAAAATCACATTTTTCACACTCCCGGGGTCAGGAAAATTGGAATTTTTCACACTCCCGGGGTCAGGATAATTTAATTTTTTTCACACTCCCGGGGTCAAGAAAATCACATTTTTTCATACTCCCAGGGTCAGGAAAATCGGATATTTTCACACTCGTTGGGTCAAGAAAATTGGATATTTTCATACTCCCGGAGTCAGGAAAATTGCATTTTTCAGTCCCGGGGTCAGGAAAATCGCATTTTTCATACTCCCGGGTTCAGGAAAATCAAAAATTTTTCACATTCCCGGTGTTAGGAAAATCACATTTTTCACACTCCCGGGGTCAGGAAAATTGGGTTTTTCTCACACTCCCGGGGTCAAGAATATCACATTTTTTCACACTCCCGGGGTCAGGAGATTCTGATTTTTTTCACACTCCTGGGGTCAAGAAAATCACATTTTTTCACACTCCCGGTGTCAGGAAATTCTAATTTTTTTCATACTCCCGGGGTCAAGAAAATCGCATTTTTTCACACTCCCGGGGTCAGGATATTCTAATTTTTTTCACACTCCCGGGGTCAGGTAAATTGGGGTTTTTTCACACTCCCGGGGTCAAGAAAATCACGTTTTTTCACGCTCCCGGGGTCGGGAGATTCTGATTTTTTTCACACTCCCAGGGTCAGGAAATTCTGATATTTTTCACACTCCCGGGGTCAGGAAAATTGGATATTTTCACACTCCCGGGGTCAGGAAAATCAGATTTTTTTCATATTCCCGGGGTCAGGAGATTCTGATTTTTTTCACACTGCTGGGGTCAGGAAAATCGGATATTTTCACACTCCCGGGGTCAGGAAATTCTGATTTTTTTCACACTCCTGGTGTTAGGAAAATCACATTTTTCACACTCCCGGGGTCAAGAAAATCACATTTTTTCACACTCCTGGGGTCAGGAAATTCTGATATTTTTCATACTCCCGGGGTCAGGAAAATTGGATTTTTTTCACACTCCCGGTGTGAGGAAAATTTGATTTTTTCACATTCCTGGTGTCAGGAGAATTTAACTTTTTTTCACACTCCCGGCGTCAAGAAAATCTCATTTTTTTCACAATCCCGGGGTCAGGAAAATCGGATATTTTCACACTCCCGGGGTCAGGAAAATCAGATTTTTTCATTACTCCCGGGGTCAGGAAAATTGGATTTTTTTCACACTCCCGGGGTCAGGAAAATTTGGGTTTTTTCACACTCCCGGGGTCAAGAAAATCACGTTTTTTCACGCTCCCGGGGTCAGGAGATTCTGATTTTTTTCACACTCCCAGGGTCAAGAAAATCACATTTTTTCACACTCCCGGGGTCAGGAAATTCTAATTTTTTTCTCTCTCCCGGAGTTAGGAAAACCACATTTTTCACACTCCCGGGGTCAAGAAAATCACATTTTTTCACACTCCCAGGGTCAGGAAATTCTGATATTTTTCACACTCCCGGGGTCAGGAAAATTGGATATTTTCACACTCCCGGGGTCAGGAAAATCAGATTTTTTTCATACTCCCGGGGTCAGGAGACTCTGATTTTTTTCACACTCCCAGGGTCAAGAAAATCACATTTTTTCACACTCCCGGGGTCAGGAAATTCTAATTTTTTTCATACTTCGGGGTCAGGAAAATCACATTTTTTCACACTCCCTGGGTCAGGAAATTCTGATTTTTTTCACACTCACGGTGTTAGGAAAATCACATTTTTCACACTCCCAGGGTCAAGAAAATCACATTTTTTCACACTCCCGGGGTCAGGAAATTCTAATTTTTTTCATACTCCCGGGGTCAGGAAAATCACATTTTTTCACACTCCCTGGGTCAGGAAATTCTGATTTTTTTCACACTCACGGTGTTAGGAAAATTACATTTTTCACACTCCCGGTGTGAGGAAAATTTGATTTTTTCACATTCCTGGTGTCAGAAGAATTTAACTTTTTTTCACACTCCCGGGGTCAAGAAAATCACATTTTTTCACACTCCCAGGGTCAGGAAATTCTGATATTTTTCACACTCCCGGGGTCAGGAAAATTGGATATTTTCACACTTCCAGGGTCAAGAAAATCACATTTTTTCACACTCCCGGGGTCAGGAAATTCTAATTTTTTTCATACTCCCGGGGTCAGGAAAATCACATTTTTTCACACTCCCTGGGTCAGGAAATTCTGATTTTTTTCACACTCACGGTGTTAGGAAAATCACATTTTTCACACTCCCGGGGCCAGGAAAATCACATTTTTCACACTCCCGGGGTCAGGAAATTCTGATATTTTTCACACTGCTGGTGTCAGGAAAATCGGATATTTTCACACTCCCGGGGTCAGGAAATTCTGATTTTTTTCACACTCCCGGTGTTAGGAAAATCACATTTTTCACACTCCCGGGGTCAAGAAAATCACATTTTTTCACACTCCCGGGGTCAGGAAATTCTGATATTTTTCACACTCCCGGGGTCAGGAAAATCGGATATTTTCACACTCCCGGGGTCAGGAAAATCCAAAATTTGTCACATTCCCGATGTTAGGAAAATCACATTTTTCACACTCCCGGGGTCAGGAAAATCACGTTTTTTCACGCTCCCGGGGTCAGGAGATTCTGATTTTTTTCACACTCCCAGGGTCAAGAAAATCACATTTTTTCACACTCCCGGGGTCAGGATATTCTAATTTTTTTCACACTCCCGGGGTCAGGAAAATTGGGGTTTTTTCACACTCCCGGGGTCAAGAAAATCACGTTTTTTCACGCTCCCGGGGTCAGGAGATTCTGATTTTTTTCACACTCCCAGGGTCAGGAAATTCTGATATTTTTCACACTCCTGGGGTCAGGAAAATTGGATATTTTCACACTCCCGGGGTCAGGAAAATCAGATTTTTTTCATACTCCCGGGGTCAGGAGATTCTGATTTTTTTCACACTCCCAGGGTCAAGAAAATCACATTTTTTCACACTCCCGGGGTCAGGAAATTCTAATTTTTTTCATACTCCCGGGGTCAGGAAAATCACATTTTTTCACACTCCCTGGGTCAGGAAACTCTGATTTTTGTCACACTCACGGTGTTAGGAAAATCACATTTTTTCACACTCCCGGGGTCAGGAAAATTGGATTTTTTCACACTCCTGGGTTCAGGAAAATTGGGGGTTTTTTCACACTCCCGGTGTTAGGAAAATCACATTTTTCACACTCCCGGGGCCAAGAAAATCACATTTTTCACACTCCCGGGGTTCAGGAAATTCTGATATTTTTCACACTCCCGGGGTCAGGAAAATCGGATATTTTCACACTCCCGGGTTCAGGAAAATCAGATTTTTTTCATACTCCCGGGGTCAGGAAAAAACACATTTTTTCACACTCCCAGGGTCAGGAAATTCTGATTTTTTTCACACTCACGGTGTTAGGAAAATCACATTTTTCACACTCCCGGGGTCAGGAAAATTGGAATTTTTCACACTCCCGGGGTCAGGATAATTTAATTTTTTTCACACTCCCGGCGTCAAGAAAATCACATTTTTTCATACTCCCAGGGTCAGGAAAATCGGATATTTTCACACTCGTTGGGTCAAGAAAATTGGATATTTTCATACTCCCGGAGTCAGGAAAATTGCATTTTTCAGTCCCGGGGTCAGGAAAATCGCATTTTTCATACTCCCGGGTTCAGGAAAATCAAAAATTTTTCACATTCCCGGTGTTAGGAAAATCACATTTTTCACACTCCCGGGGTCAGGAAAATTGGGTTTTTCTCACACTCCCGGGGTCAAGAAAATCACATTTTTTCACACTCCCGGGGTCAGGAGATTCTGATTTTTTTCACACTCCTGGGGTCAAGAAAATCACATTTTTTCACACTCCCGGGGTCAGGAAATTCTAATTTTTTTCACACTCCTGGTGTTAGGAAAATCACATTTTTCACATTCCCGGGGTGAGAAAAATTGGATTTTTTCACACTCCCGGGGTCAAGAAAATCACATTTTTTCACACTCCCGGGATCAGGAAAATTGGATTTTTTTTAACACTCCCGGGGTCAGGAAAATCACATTTTTTCACACTCCCGGGGTCAGGAATTTCTGATTTTTTCACACTCCCGGGGTCAGGAAATTCTGATTTTTTTCACACTCCCGGTGTTAGGAAAATCATATTTTTCACACTCCCAGAGTCAGGAAAATTGGATTTTTTTCACACTCCCGGGGTCAGGAAAATTGCATTTTTTCACACTCCCGGGGTCAGGAAAATTTAATTTTTTTCACACTCCCGGTGTTAGGAAAATTTAATTTTTTTCACACACCCGGTGTTAGGAAAATCACATTTTTCACACTCCCGGGGTCAGGAAAATTGGATTTTTTCACACTCCCGGGGTCAAGAAAATCACATTTTTTCACACTCCTGGGGTCAGGAAATTCTGATATTTTTCATACTCCCGGGGTCAGGAAAATTGGATTTTTTTCACACTCCCGGTGTGAGGAAAATTTGATTTTTTCACATTCCTGGTGTCAGGAGAATTTAACTTTTTTTCACACTCCCGGCGTCAAGAAAATCACATTTTTTTCACAATCCCGGGGTCAGGAAAATTGGATATTTTCACACTCCCGGGGTCAGGAAAATCAGATTTTTTTCATACTCCCGGGGTCAGGAAAATTGGATTTTTTTCACACTCCCGGGGTCAGGAAAATTGGGGTTTTTTCACATCCCGGGGTCAAGAAAATCACGTTTTTCACGCTCCCGGGGTCAGGAGATTCTGATTTTTTTCACACTCCCAGGGTCAAGAAAATCACATTTTTCACACTCCCGGGGTCAGGAAATTCTAATTTTTTTCACACTCCCAGAGTTAGGAAAACCACATTTTTCACACTCCCGGGGTCAAGAAAATCACATTTTTTCACACTCCCAGGGTCAGGAAATTCTGATATTTTTCACACTCCCGGGGTCAGGAAAATTGGATATTTTCACACTTCCAGGGTCAAGAAAATCACATTTTTTCACACTCCCAGGGTCAGGAAATTCTAATTTTTTCATACTCCCGGGGTCAGGAAAATCACATTTTTTCACACTCCCTGGGTCAGGAAATTCTGATTTTTTCCACACTCACGGTGTTAGGAAAATCACATTTTTCACACTCCCGGGGCCAAGAAAATCACATTTTTCACGCTCCCGGGGTCAGGAAATTCTGATATTTTTCACACTGCTGGGGTCAGGAAAATCGGATATTTTCACACTCCCGGGGTCAGGAAATTCTGATTTTTTTCACACTCCTGGTGTTAGGAAAATCACATTTTTCACACTCCCGGTGTTAGGAAAATTTAATTTTTTTCACACACCCGGTGTTAGGAAAATCACATTTTTCACACTCCCGGGGTCAGGAAAATTGGATTTTTTCACACTCCCGGGGTCAAGAAAATCACATTTTTTCACACTCCTGGGGTCAGGAAATTCTGATATTTTTCATACTCCCGGGGTCAGGAAAATTGGATTTTTTTCACACTCCCGGTGTGAGGAAAATTTGATTTTTTCACATTCCTGGTGTCAGGAGAATTTAACTTTTTTTCACACTCCCGGCGTCAAGAAAATCACATTTTTTTCACAATCCCGGGGTCAGGAAAATCGGATATTTTCACACTCCCGGGGTCAGGAAAATCAGATTTTTTTCATACTCCCGGGGTCAGGAAAATTGGATTTTTTTCACACTCCCGGGGTCAGGAAAATTGGGGTTTTTTCACACTCCCGGGGTCAAGAAAATCACGTTTTTCACGGTCCCGGGGTCAGGAAATTCTAATTTTTTTCACACTCCCAGAGTTAGGAAAACCACATTTTTCACACTCCCGGGGTCAAGAAAATCACATTTTTTCACACTCCCAGGGTCAGAAATTCTGATATTTTTCACACTCCCGGGGTCAGGAAAATTGGATATTTTCACACTTCCAGGGTCAAGAAAATCACATTTTTTCACACTCCCAGGGTCAGGAAATTCTAATTTTTTCATACTCCCGGGGTCAGGAAAATCACATTTTTTCACACTCCCTGGGTCAGGAAATTCTGATTTTTTCCACACTCACGGTGTTAGGAAAATCACATTTTTCACACTCCCGGGGCCAAGAAAATCACATTTTTCACGCTCCCGGGGTCAGGAAATTCTGATATTTTTCACACTGCTGGGGTCAGGAAAATCGGATATTTTCACACTCCCGGGGTCAGGAAATTCTGATTTTTTTCACACTCCTGGTGTTAGGAAAATCACATTTTTCACACTCCCGGGGTCAAGAAAATCACATTTTTTCACACTCCCGGGGTCAGGAAATTCTGATATTTTTCACACTCCTGGGGTCAGGAAAATCGGATATTTTCACACTCCCGGGGTCAGGAAAATCCAAAATTTGTCACATTCCCGATGTTAGGAAAATCACATTTTTCACACTCCCGGGGTCAGGAAAATCACGTTTTTTCACGCTCCCGGGGTCAGGAGATTCTGATTTTTTTCACACTCCCAGGGTCAAGAAAATCACATTTTTTCACACTCCCAGGGTCAGGATATTCTAATTTTTTTCACACTCCCGGGGTCAGGAAAATTGGGGTTTTTTCACACTCCCGGGGTCAAGAAAATCACGTTTTTTCACGCTCCCGGGGTCAGGAGATTCTGATTTTTTCACACTCCCAGGGTCAGGAAATTCTGATATTTTTCACACTCCCGGGGTCAGGAAAATTGGATATTTTCACACTCCCGGGGTCAGGAAAATCAGATTTTTTTCATACTCCCGGTGTCAGGAGATTCTGATTTTTTTCACACTCCCAGGGTCAAGAAAATCACATTTTTTCACACTCCCGGGGTCAGGAAATTCTATTTTTTTTCATACTCCCGGGGTCAGGAAAATCACATTTTTTCACACTCCCTGGGTCAGGAAACTCTGATTTTTTTCACACTCACGGTGTTAGGAAAATCACATTTTTTTCACACTCCCGGGGTCAGGAAAATTGGATTTTTTCACACTCCTGGGTTCAGGAAAATTGGGGTTTTTTTTCACACTCCCGGTGTTAGGAAAATCACATTTTTCACACTCCCGGGGCCAAGAAAATCACATTTTTCACACTCCCGGAGTACAGGAAATTCTGATATTTTTCACACTCCCGGGGTCAGGAAAATCGGATATTTTCACACTCCCGGGTTCAGGAAAATCAGATTTTTTTCATACTCCCGGGGTCAGGAAAAATCACATTTTTTCACACTCCCAGGGTCAGGAAATTCTGATTTTTTTCACACTCACGGTGTTAGGAAAATCACATTTTTCACACTCCCGGGGTCAGGAAAATTGGAATTTTTCACACTCCCGGGGTCAGGATAATTTAATTTTTTTCACACTCCCGGGGTCAAGAAAATCACATTTTTTCATACTCCCAGGGTCAGGAAAATCGGATATTTTCACACTCGTTGGGTCAAGAAAATTGGATATTTTCATACTCCCGGAGTCAGGAAAATTGCATTTTTCAGTCCCGGGGTCAGGAAAATCGCATTTTTCATACTCCCGGGTTCAGGAAAATCAAAAATTTTTCACATTCCCGGTGTTAGGAAAATCACATTTTTCACACTCCCGGGGTCAGGAAAATTGGGTTTTTCTCACACTCCCGGGGTCAAGAAAATCACATTTTTTCACACTCCCGGGGTCAGGAGATTCTGATTTTTTTCACACTCCTGGGGTCAAGAAAATCACATTTTTTCACACTCCCGGTGTCAGGAAATTCTAATTTTTTTCATACTCCCGGGGTCAAGAAAATCGCATTTTTTCACACTCCCGGGGTCAGGATATTCTAATTTTTTTCACACTCCCGGGGTCAGGTAAATTGGGGTTTTTTCACACTCCCGGGGTCAAGAAAATCACGTTTTTTCACGCTCCCGGGGTCGGGAGATTCTGATTTTTTTCACACTCCCAGGGTCAGGAAATTCTGATATTTTTCACACTCCCGGGGTCAGGAAAATTGGATATTTTCACACTCCCGGGGTCAGGAAAATCAGATTTTTTTCATATTCCCGGGGTCAGGAGATTCTGATTTTTTTCACACTGCTGGGGTCAGGAAAATCGGATATTTTCACACTCCCGGGGTCAGGAAATTCTGATTTTTTTCACACTCCTGGTGTTAGGAAAATCACATTTTTCACACTCCCGGGGTCAAGAAAATCACATTTTTTCACACTCCCGGGGTCAGGAAATTCTGATATTTTTCACACTCCTGGGGTCAGGAAAATCGGATATTTTCACACTCCCGGGGTCAGGAAAATCCAAAATTTGTCACATTCCCGATGTTAGGAAAATCACATTTTTCACACTCCCGGGGTCAGGAAAATCACGTTTTTTCACGCTCCCGGGGTCAGGAGATTCTGATTTTTTTTCACACTCCCAGGGTCAAGAAAATCACATTTTTTCACACTCCCGGGGTCAGGATATTCTAATTTTTTTCACACTCCCGGGGTCAGGAAAATTGGGGTTTTTTCACACTCCCGGGGTCAAGAAAATCACGTTTTTTCACGCTCCCGGGGTCAGGAGATTCTGATTTTTTTCACACTCCCAGGGTCAGGAAATTCTGATATTTTTCACACTCCCGGGGTCAGGAAAATTGGATATTTTCACACTCCCGGGGTCAGGAAAATCAGATTTTTTTCATACTCCCGGTGTCAGGAGATTCTGATTTTTTTCACACTCCCAGGGTCAAGAAAATCACATTTTTTCACACTCCCGGGGTCAGGAAATTCTATTTTTTTTCATACTCCCGGGGTCAGGAAAATCACATTTTTTCACACTCCCTGGGTCAGGAAACTCTGATTTTTTTCACACTCACGGTGTTAGGAAAATCACATTTTTTCACACTCCCGGGGTCAGGAAAATTGGATTTTTTCACACTCCTGGGTTCAGGAAAATTGGGGTTTTTTTTCACACTCCCGGTGTTAGGAAAATCACATTTTTCACACTCCCGGGGCCAAGAAAATCACATTTTTCACACTCCCGGAGTACAGGAAATTCTGATATTTTTCACACTCCCGGGGTCAGGAAAATCGGATATTTTCACACTCCCGGGTTCAGGAAAATCAGATTTTTTTCATACTCCCGGGGTCAGGAAAAATCACATTTTTTCACACTCCCAGGGTCAGGAAATTCTGATTTTTTTCACACTCACGGTGTTAGGAAAATCACATTTTTCACACTCCCGGGGTCAGGAAAATTGGAATTTTTCACACTCCCGGGGTCAGGATAATTTAATTTTTTTCACACTCCCGGGGTCAAGAAAATCACATTTTTTCATACTCCCAGGGTCAGGAAAATCGGATATTTTCACACTCGTTGGGTCAAGAAAATTGGATATTTTCATACTCCCGGAGTCAGGAAAATTGCATTTTTCAGTCCCGGGGTCAGGAAAATCGCATTTTTCATACTCCCGGGTTCAGGAAAATCAAAAATTTTTCACATTCCCGGTGTTAGGAAAATCACATTTTTCACACTCCCGGGGTCAGGAAAATTGGGTTTTTCTCACACTCCCGGGGTCAAGAAAATCACATTTTTTCACACTCCCGGGGTCAGGAGATTCTGATTTTTTTCACACTCCTGGGGTCAAGAAAATCACATTTTTTCACACTCCCGGGGTCAGGAAATTCTAATTTTTTTCATACTCCCGGGGTCAAGAAAATCGCATTTTTTCACACTCCCGGGGTCAGGATATTCTAATTTTTTTCACACTCCCGGGGTCACGTAAATTGGGGTTTTTTCACACTCCCGGGGTCAAGAAAATCACGTTTTTTCACGCTCCCGGGGTCGGGAGATTCTGATTTTTTTCACACTCCCAGGGTCAGGAAATTCTGATATTTTTCACACTCCCGGGGTCAGGAAAATTGGATATTTTCACACTCCCGGGGTCAGGAAAATCAGATTTTTTTCATATTCCCGGGGTCAGGAGATTCTGATTTTTTTCACACTCCCAGGGTCAAGAAAATCACATTTTTTCACACTCCCGGGGTCAGGAAATTCTAATTTTTTTCATACTCCCGGGGTCAGGAAAATCACATTTTTTCACACTCCCTGGGTCAGGAAACTCTGATTTTTTTCACACTCACGGTGTTAGGAAAATCACATTTTTTCACACTCCCGGGGTTCAGGAAATTCTGATATTTTTCACACTCCCGGGGTCAGGAAAATCGGATATTTTCACACTCCCGGGTTCAGGAAAATCAGATTTTTTTCATACTCCCGGGGTCAGGAAAAATCACATTTTTTCACACTCCCAGGGTCAGGAAATTCTGATTTTTTTCACACTCACGGTGTTAGGAAAATCACATTTTTCACACTCCCGGGGTCAGGAAAATTGGAATTTTGCACACTCCCGTGGTCAGGATAATTTAATTTTTTTCACACTCCCGGGGTCAAGAAAATCACATTTTTTCATACTCCCAGGGTCAGGAAAATCGGATATTTTCACACTCGTTGGGTCAAGAAAATTGGATATTTTCATACTCCCGGAGTCAGGAAAATTGCATTTTTCAGTCCCGGGGTCAGGAAAATCGCATTTTTCATACTCCCGGGTTCAGGAAAATCAAAAAATTTTCACATTCCCGGTGTTAGGAAAATCACATTTTTCACACTCCCGGGGTGAGGAAAATTGGGTTTTTCTCACACTCCCGGGGTCAAGAAAATCACATTTTTTCACACTCCCGGGGTCAGGAGATTCTGATTTTTTTCACACTCCTGGGGTCAAGAAAATCACATTTTTTCACACTCCCGGGGTCAGGAAATTCTAATTTTTTTCATACTCCCGGGGTCAGGAAAATCACATTTTTTCACACTCCCTGGGTCAGGAAATTCTGATTTTTTTCACACTCACGGTGTTAGGAAAATCACATTTTTCACACTCCCGGTGTGAGGAAAATTTAATTTTTTCACATTCCTGGTGTCAGAAGAATTTAACTTTTTTTCACACTCCCGGTGTCAAGAAAATCACATTTTTCACACTCCCGGGGTCAAGAAAATCACATTTTTTCATACTCCCGGGGTCAGGAAAATCGGATATTTTCACACTCCCGGGGTCAAGAAAATTGGATATTTTCATACTCCCGGAGTCAGGAAAATTGCATTTTTCAGTCCCGGGGTCAGGAAAATCGCATTTTTCATACTCCCGGGTTCAGGAAAATCAAAAATTTTTCACATTCCCGGTGTTAGGAAAATCACATTTTTCACACTCCCGGGGTCAGGAAAATTGGGTTTTTCTCACACTCCCGGGGTCAAGAAAATCACATTTTTTCACACTCCCGGGGTCAGGAGATTCTGATTTTTTTCACACTCCCGGGGTCAAGAAAATCACATTTTTCACACTCCCGGGGTCAGGAAATTCTAATTTTTTTCACACTCCTGGTGTTAGGAAAATCACATTTTTCACATTCCCGGGGTGAGAAAAATTGGATTTTTTCACACTCCCGGGGTCAGGAGAATTTAATTTTTTTCACACTCCTGGGGTCAAGAAAATCACATTTTTTCACACTCCCGGGATCAGGAAAATTGGATTTTTTTAACACTCCCGGGGTCAGGAAAATCACATTTTTTCACACTCCCGGGGTCAGGAATTTCTGATTTTTTTCACACTCCCGGGGTCAGGAAATTCTGATTTTTTTCACACTCCCGGTGTTAGGAAAATCACATTTTTCACACTCCCGGATTCAGGAAAATTGGATTTTTTTCACACTCCCGGGGTCAGGAAAATTGCATTTTTTCACACTCCCGGGGTCAGGAAAATTTAATTTTTTTCACACTCCCGGTGTTAGGAAAATTTAATTTTTTTCACACTCCCGGTGTTAGGAAAATCACATTTTTCACACTCCCGGGGTCAGGAAAATTGGATTTTTTCAAACTCCCGGGGTCAAGAAAATCACATTTTTTCACACTCCTGGGGTCAGGAAATTCTGATATTTTTCATACTCCCGGGGTCAGGAAAATTGGATTTTTTTCACACTCCCGGTGTGAGGAAAATTTGATTTTTTCACATTCCTGGTGTCAGGAGAATTTAACTTTTTTTCACACTCCCGGCGTCAAGAAAATCATATTTTTTTCACAATCCCGGGGTCAGGAAAATCGGATATTTTCACACTCCCGGGGTCAGGAAAATCAGATTTTTTTCATACTCCCGGGGTCAGGAAAATTGGATTTTTTTCACACTCCCGGGGTCAGGAAAATTGGGGTTTTTTTCAAACTCCCGGGGTCAAGAAAATCAAGTTTTTTCACGCTCCCGGGGTCAGGAGATTCTGATTTTTTTCACACTCCCAGGGTCAAGAAAATCACATTTTTTCACACTCCCGGGGTCAGGAAATTCTAATTTTTTTCACACTCCCAGAGTTAGGAAAACCACATTTTTCACACTCCCGGGGTGAAGAAAATCACATTTTTTCACACTCCCAGGGTCAGGAAATTCTGATATTTTTCACACTCCCGGGGTCAGGAAAATTGGATGTTTTCACACTCCCAGGGTCAAGAAAATCACATTTTTTCACACTCCCGGGGTCAGGAAATTCTAATTTTTTTCATACTCCCGGGGTCAGGAAAATCACATTTTTTCACACTCCCTGGGTCAGGAAATTCTGATTTTTTTCACACTCACGGTGTTAGGAAAATCACATTTTTCACACACCCGGGGCCAAGAAAATCACATTTTTCACACTCCCGGGGTTCAGGAAATTCTGATATTTTTCACACTCCCGGGGTCAGGAAAATCAGATATTTTCACACTCCCGGGGTCAGGAAAATCAGATTTTTTTCATACTCCCGGGGTCAGGAAAAATCACATTTTTTCACACTCCCAGGGTCAGGAAATTCTGATTTTTTTTCACACTCACGGTGTTAGGAAAATCACATTTTTCACACTCCCGTGGTCAGGAAAATTGGATTTTTTCACACTCCCGGGGTCAGGATAATCACATTTTTCATACTCCCGGGGTCAGGAAAATCGGATATTTTCACACTCCCGGGGTCAAGAAAATTGGATATTTTCATACTCCCGGAGTCAGGAAAATTGCATTTTTCAGTCCCGAGGTCAGGAAAATCGCATTTTTCACACTCCCGGGTCAGGAAAATTGGGTTTTTCTCACACTCCCGGGGTCAAGAAAATCACATTTTTTCACACTCCTGGGGTCAGGAGATTCTGATTTTTTTCACACTCCCGGGGTCAGGAAAATTGCATTTTTTCACACTCCCGGGGTCAGGAAAATTTAATTTTTTTCATACTCCCGGGGTCAAGAAAATCACATTTTTTCACACTCCCGGGGTCAGGAAATTCTAATTTTTTTCACACTCCTGGTGTTAGGAAAATCACATTTTTCACATTCCCGGGGTGAGAAAAATTGGATTTTTTCACACTCCCGGGGTCAGGAGAATTTAATTTTTTTCACACTCCTGGGGTCAAGAAAATCACATTTTTTCACACTCCCGGGATCAGGAAAATTGGATTTTTTTAACACTCCCGGGGTCAGGAAAATCACATTTTTTCACACTCCCGGGGTCAGGAATTTCTGATTTTTTTCACACTCCCGGGGTCAGGAAATTCTGATTTTTTTCACACTCCCGGTGTTAGGAAAATCACATTTTTCACACTCCCGGATTCAGGAAAATTGGATTTTTTTCACACTCCCGGGGTCAGGAAAATTGCATTTTTTCACACTCCCGGGGTCAGGAAAATTTAATTTTTTTCACACTCCCGGTGTTAGGAAAATTTAATTTTTTTCACACTCCCGGTGTTAGGAAAATCACATTTTTCACACTCCCGGGGTCAGGAAAATTGGATTTTTTCAAACTCCCGGGGTCAAGAAAATCACATTTTTTCACACTCCTGGGGTCAGGAAATTCTGATATTTTTCATACTCCCGGGGTCAGGAAAATTGGATTTTTTTCACACTCCCGGTGTGAGGAAAATTTGATTTTTTCACATTCCTGGTGTCAGGAGAATTTAACTTTTTTTCACACTCCCGGCGTCAAGAAAATCATATTTTTTTCACAATCCCGGGGTCAGGAAAATCGGATATTTTCACACTCCCGGGGTCAGGAAAATCAGATTTTTTTCATACTCCCGGGGTCAGGAAAATTGGATTTTTTTCACACTCCCGGGGTCAGGAAAATTGGGGTTTTTTTCAAACTCCCGGGGTCAAGAAAATCAAGTTTTTTCACGCTCCCGGGGTCAGGAGATTCTGATTTTTTTCACACTCCCAGGGTCAAGAAAATCACATTTTTTCACACTCCCGGGGTCAGGAAATTCTAATTTTTTTCACACTCCCAGAGTTAGGAAAACCACATTTTTCACACTCCCGGGGTGAAGAAAATCACATTTTTTCACACTCCCAGGGTCAGGAAATTCTGATATTTTTCACACTCCCGGGGTCAGGAAAATTGGATGTTTTCACACTCCCAGGGTCAAGAAAATCACATTTTTTCACACTCCCGGGGTCAGGAAATTCTAATTTTTTTCATACTCCCGGGGTCAGGAAAATCACATTTTTTCACACTCCCTGGGTCAGGAAATTCTGATTTTTTTCACACTCACGGTGTTAGGAAAATCACATTTTTCACACACCCGGGGCCAAGAAAATCACATTTTTCACACTCCCGGGGTTCAGGAAATTCTGATATTTTTCACACTCCCGGGGTCAGGAAAATCAGATATTTTCACACTCCCGGGGTCAGGAAAATCAGATTTTTTTCATACTCCCGGGGTCAGGAAAAATCACATTTTTTCACACTCCCAGGGTCAGGAAATTCTGATTTTTTTTCACACTCACGGTGTTAGGAAAATCACATTTTTCACACTCCCGTGGTCAGGAAAATTGGATTTTTTCACACTCCCGGGGTCAGGATAATCACATTTTTCATACTCCCGGGGTCAGGAAAATCGGATATTTTCACACTCCCGGGGTCAAGAAAATTGGATATTTTCATACTCCCGGAGTCAGGAAAATTGCATTTTTCAGTCCCGAGGTCAGGAAAATCGCATTTTTCACACTCCCGGGTCAGGAAAATTGGGTTTTTCTCACACTCCCGGGGTCAAGAAAATCACATTTTTTCACACTCCTGGGGTCAGGAGATTCTGATTTTTTTCACACTCCCGGGGTCAGGAAAATTGCATTTTTTCACACTCCCGGGGTCAGGAAAATTTAATTTTTTTCATACTCCCGGGGTCAAGAAAATCACATTTTTTCACACTCCTGGGGTCAGGAAATTCTGATATTTTTCATACTCCCGGGGTCAGGAAAATTGGATTTTTCACACTCCCGGGGTCAGGAAAATTGGATTTTTTCACACTCCCAGGGTCAGGAGAATTTAATTTTTTTCACACTCCCGGGGTCAAGAAAATCACATTTTTTCACACTCCCGGGGTCAGGAAAATTGGATTTTTTCACACTCCTGGGTTCAGGAAAATTGGGGTTTTTTTTCACACTCCCGGTGTTAGGAAAATCACATTTTTCACACTCCCGGGTCAAGAAAATCACATTTTTCACACTCCCGGGGTTCAGGAAATTCTGATATTTTTCACACTCCCGGGGTCAGGAAAATCGGATATTTCACACTCCCGGGTTCAGGAAAATCAGATTTTTTTCATACTCCCGGGGTCAGGAAAAATCACATTTTTTCACACTCCCAGGGTCAGGAAATTCTGATTTTTTTCACACTCACGGTGTTAGGAAAATCAAATTTTTCACACTCCCGGGGTAAGGAGATTCTGATTTTTTCACACTCCCGGGGTCAAGAAAATTGCCTTTTTCAGACTCCCGGGGTCAGGAAAATCAGATTTTTTCACACTCCCGGGGTCAGGAAAATTGGGTTTTTTTCACACTCCCGGGGTAAAGAAAATCACATTTTTTTTCACACTCCCGGGGTCAGGAGATTCTGATTTCTTTCACACTCCCGGGGTCAAGAAAATCACATTTTTTCACACTCCCTGGGTCAGGAAAATCAGATTTTTCACACTCCCGGGGTCAGGAGATTTTAATTTTTTTCACACTCCCGGGGTCAAGAAAATCGCATTTTTCACACTCCCGGGGTCAGGAAAATTGGGTTTTTCTCACACTCCCGGGGTCAAGAAAATCACATTTTTTCACACTCCCGGGGTCAGGAATTTCTGATTTTTTCACACTCCCGGGGTCAGGAAATTCGGATTTTTTCACACTCCCGGTGTTAGGAAAATCACATTTTTCACACTCCCGGAGTCAGGAAAATTGCATTTTTTCACACTCCCGGGGTCAGGAAAATTTAATTTTTTCACACTCCCGGGGTCAGGAAAATTGGGGTTTTTTCACACTCCCGGGGTCAGGAGATTCTGATTTCTTTCACACTCCCGGTGTTAGGAAAATCACATTTTTCACACTCCCGGGGTCAGGAAAATTGGATTTTTTCACACTCCCGGGGTCAGGAGATTTTAATTTTTTTCACACTCCAGGGGTCAAGAAAATCACATTTTTTCACACTCCCGGGGTCAGGAAAATTGGGTTTTTTTCACACTCCCGGGGTCAAGAAAATCACATTTTTTCACACTCCCGGGGTCAGGAGATTCTGATTTTTTTCACACTCCCGGGGTCAACAAAATCACATTTTTTCACACTCCCGTGGTCAGAAAAATTGAATTTTTTCACACTTCCAGGGACAAGAAAAACACATTTTTTCACACTCCCGGGATCAGGAAAATTGGATTTTTTTTCACACTCCCGGGGTCAGGAAAATTGTGTTTCTTTCTCGCTCCCGGGGTCAAGAAAATCACATTTTTTCACACTCCCGGGGTCAGGAGATTCTGATTTTTTTCACACTCCCGGGGTCAAGAAAATCACATTTGTTCACACTCCCGGGGTCAGGAAATTCTGATTTTTTTCACACTCCCAGTGTTAGGAAAATCCTATTTTTCACACTCCCGGGGTCAGGAAAATTGGATATTTTCATACTCCCGGGGTCAGGAAAATCGGATATTTTCATACTCCTGGGGTCACGAAAATCGGATATTTTCACACTCCCGGGGTCAGGAAAATTGGATATTTTCATACTCCCGGGGTCAGGAAAATTGCATTTTTCAGACTCCCGGTGTCAGGAAAATCGAATTTTTCATACTCCCGGGGTCAGGAAAATCAAAAAATTTTCACATTCCCGGTGTTAGGAAAATCACATTTTTCACACTCCCGGGGTCAGGAAAATTGGGTTTTTTTCACACTCCCGGGGTCAAGAAAATCACATTTTTTCACACTCCCATGGTCCAGAGATTCTGATTTTTTTCACACTCCCGGTGTCAAGAAAATCACATTTTTTCACACTCCCGGGGTCAGGAATTTCTGATTTTTTTCACACTCCCGGTGTTAGGCAAATCACATTTTTCACACTCCCGGGGTCAAGAAAATCACATTTTTTCACACTCCCAGGGTCAGGAAATTCTGATATTTTTCACACTCCCGGGGTCAGGAAAATCGGTTATTTTCACACCCCCGGCGTCAGGGAAATCAGATTTTTTTCACACTCCCGGTGTCAGGAAAATTGGATATTTTCATACTCCCGGGGTCAGGAAAATTGCCTTTTTCAGACTCCCGGGGTCAGGAAAATCACATTTTTCATTCTCCCGGGGTCAGATAAATCCAAAATTTTTCACATTCCCGGTGTTAGGAAAATCACATTTTTCACACTCCCGGGGTCAGGAAAATTGGGTTTTTTTCACACTCCCTGGGTCAAGAAAATCACATTTTTTCACACTCCCGGGGTCAGGAGATTCTGATTTCTTTCACATTCCTGGGGTCAAGAAAATCACATTTTTTCACACTCCCGGGGTCAGGAGAATTTAATTTTTTTCACACTCCCGGGGTCAAGAAAATCCCTTTTTTTCACACTCCCGGGGTCAGGAGATTCTGATTTTTTTCACACTCCCGGGGTCAACAAAATCACATTTTTTCACCCTCCCGGGGTCAGGAAATTCTGATATTTTTCACACTCCCGGGGTCAGGAAAATCGGATATTTTCACACTCCCGGGGTCAGGAAAATTGTGTTTCTTTCTCGCTCCCGGGGTCAAGAATATCACATTTTTTCACACTCCCGGGGTCTGGAGATTCTGATTTTTTTCACACTCCCGGGGTCAAGAAAATCACATTTGTTCACACTCCCGGGGTCAGGAAATTCTGATTTTTTTCACACTCCCGGTGTTAGGAAAATCCTATTTTTCACACTCCGGGGTCAGGAAAATTGGATATTTTCATACTCCCGGGGTCAGGAAAATCGGATATTTTCATACTCCTGGGGTCACGAAAATCGGATATTTTCACACTCCCGGGGTCAGGAAAATTGGATATTTTCATACTCCCGGGGTCAGGAAAATTGCATTTTTCAGACTCCCGGGGTCAGGAAAATCGAATTTTTCATACTCCCGGGGTCAGGAAAATCAAAAAATTTTCACATTCCCGGTGTTAGGAAGATCACATTTTTCACACTCCCGGGGTCAGGAAAATTGGGTTTTTTTCACACTCCCGGGGTCAAGAAAATCACATTTTTCACACTCCCATGGTCCGGAGATTCTGATTTTTTTCACACTCCCGGTGTCAAGAAAATCACATTTTTTCACACTCCCGGGGTCAGGAATTTCTGATTTTTTTCACACTCCCGGTGTTAGGAAAATCACATTTTTCACACTCCCGGGGTCAAGAAAATCACATTTTTTCACACTCCCAGGGTCAGGAAATTCTGATATTTTTCACACTCCCGGGGTCAGGAAAATCGGTTATTTTCACACCCCCGGCGTCAGGGAAATCAGATTTTTTTCATACTCCCGGGGTCAGGAAAATTGGATTTTTTTCACACTCCCGGTGTCAGGAAAATTGGATATTTTCATACTCCCGGGGTCAGGAAAATTGCCTTTTTCAGACTCCCGGGGTCAGGAAAATCACATTTTTCATACTCCCGGGGTCAGATAAATCCAAAATTTTTCACATTCCCGGTGTTAGGAAAATCACATTTTTCACACTCCCGGGGTCAGGAAAATTGGGTTTTTTTCACACTCCCTGGGTCAAGAAAATCACATTTTTTCACACTCCCGGGTTCAGGAGATTCTGATTTCTTTCACATTCCTGGGGTCAAGAAAATCACATTTTTTCACACTCCCGGGGTCAGGAGAATTTAATTTTTTTCACACTCCCGGGGTCAAGAAAATCCCTTTTTTTCACACTCCCGGGGTCAGGAGATTCTGATTTTTTTCACACTCCCGGGGTCAAGAAAATCACATTTTTTCACACTCCCGGGGTCAGGAAATTCTGATATTTTTCACACTCCCGGGGTCAGGAGAATTTAATTTTTTTCACACTCCCGGGGTCAGGAAAATCAGATTTTTTTTCATACTCCCGGGGTCAGGACAATCACATTTTTTCACACACCCTGGGTCAGGAAATTCTGATTTTTTTCACACTCACGGTGTTAGGAAAAGCACATTTTTCACACTCCCAGGGTCAAGAAAATTACATTTTTTCACACTCCCGGGGTCAGGAGAATTTAATTTTTTTCACACTCCCGGGATCAAGAAAATCACATTTTTTCACACCCCCGGGGTCAGGAAAATCAGATTTTTTCATACTCCCAGGGTCAGGAAAATTGGATTTTTTTCACACTCCCGGTGTCAGGAAAATTGGATATTTTCATACTCCCGGTGTCAGGAAAATTGCATTTTTCAGACTCCCGGTGTCAGGAAAATTCGATTTTTTTAACACTCCCGGGGTCAGGAAAATTGGATTTATTTCACACTCCCGGGGTCAAGAAAATCTCATTTTTTCACACTCCCGGGGTCAGGAAATTCTGATTTTTTTCACAGTCCCGGGGTCAGGAGATTCTGATTTTTTTCACACTCCCGGGGTCAAGAAAATCACATTTTTTAACACTCCCGGGGTCAGGAAATTCTAATTTTTTCACACTCCCGGTGTTAGGAAAATCACATTTTTCACACTCCCGGGGTCAGAAAAATTGGATTTTTTCACACTCCCGGGGTCAGGAGAATTTAATTTTTTTCACACTCCCGGGGCCAAGAAAATCACATTTTTTCACACTCCCGGGGTCAGGAAATTCTGATATTTTTCACAATCCCGGGGTCAAGAAAATCACATTTTTTCACACTCCCAGGGTCAGGAGATTCTGATTTCTTTCACACTCCCGGGGTCAAGAAAATCACATTTTTTCACACTCCTGGGGTCAGGAAATTCTAATTTTTTTCACACTCCCGGTGTTAGGAAAATCACAATTTTCACACTCCCGGGGTCAGAAAAATTGGATTGTTTCACACTCCCGGGGTCAGGAGAATTTAATTTTTTTCACACTCCCGGGGTCAGGAAAATGGGATTCTTTTAACACTCCCAGGGGCAGGAAAATTGGATTTTTTTCACACTCCCGGGGTCAGGAATTTCTGATTTTTTTCACACTCGCGGTGTTAGGAAAATCACATTTTTCACACTCGCAGGGTCAAGAAAATCACATTTTTTCACACTCCCGGGGTCAAGAAAATCACATTTTTTCACACTCCCGGGGTCAGGAAAATTGGATTTTTTTAACCCTCCCGGGGTCAGGAAAATTGGATTTTTTTCACACTCCCAGGGTCAGGAATTTCTGATTTTTTTCACACTCCCGGTGTTAGGAAAATCACATTTTTCACACTCCCGGGGTCAAGAAAATCACATTTTTTCACACTCCCAGGGTCAAGAAAATCACATTTTTTCACACTCCCGGGGTCAGGAAAATGGGATTCTTTTAACACTCCCGGGGTCAGGAAAATTGGATTTTTTTCACACTCCCGGGGTCAGGAATTTCTGATTTTTTTCACACTCGCGGTGTTAGGAAAATCACATTTTTCACACTCCCAGGGTCAAGAAAATCACATTTTTTCACACTCCCGGGGTCAAGAAAATCACATTTTTTCACACTCCCGGGGTCAAGAAAATCACATTTTTCACACTCCCGGGGTCAGGAAATTCTAATTTTTTTCACACTCCTGGTGTTAGGAAAATCACATTTTTCACATTCCCGGGGTGAGAAAAATTGGATTTTTTCACACTCCCGGGGTCAGGAGAATTTAATTTTTTTCACACTCCTGGGGTCAAGAAAATCACATTTTTTCACACTCCCGGGATCAGGAAAATTGGATTTTTTTAACACTCCCGGGGTCAGGAAAATCACATTTTTTCACACTCCCGGGGTCAGGAATTTCTGATTTTTTTCACACTCCCGGGGTCAGGAAATTCTGATTTTTTTCACACTCCCGGTGTTAGGAAAATCACATTTTTCACACTCCCGGATTCAGGAAAATTGGATTTTTTTCACACTCCCGGGGTCAGGAAAATTGCATTTTTTCACACTCCCGGGGTCAGGAAAATTTAATTTTTTTCACACTCCCGGTGTTAGGAAAATTTAATTTTTTTCACACTCCCGGTGTTAGGAAAATCACATTTTTCACACTCCCGGGGTCAGGAAAATTGGATTTTTTCAAACTCCCGGGGTCAAGAAAATCACATTTTTTCACACTCCTGGGGTCAGGAAATTCTGATATTTTTCATACTCCCGGGGTCAGGAAAATTGGATTTTTTTCACACTCCCGGTGTGAGGAAAATTTGATTTTTTCACATTCCTGGTGTCAGGAGAATTTAACTTTTTTTCACACTCCCGGCGTCAAGAAAATCACATTTTTTTCACAATCCCGGGGTCAGGAAAATCGGATATTTTCACACTCCCGGGGTCAGGAAAATCAGATTTTTTTCATACTCCCGGGGTCAGGAAAATTGGATTTTTTTCACACTCCCGGGGTCAGGAAAATTGGGGTTTTTTTCAAACTCCCGGGGTCAAGAAAATCAAGTTTTTTCACGCTCCCGGGGTCAGGAGATTCTGATTTTTTTCACACTCCCAGGGTCAAGAAAATCACATTTTTTCACACTCCCGGGGTCAGGAAATTCTAATTTTTTTCACACTCCCAGAGTTAGGAAAACCACATTTTTCACACTCCCGGGGTGAAGAAAATCACATTTTTTCACACTCCCAGGGTCAGGAAATTCTGATATTTTTCACACTCCCGGGTCAGGAAAATTGGGTTTTTCTCACACTCCCGGGGTCAAGAAAATCACATTTTTTCACACTCCTGGGGTCAGGAGATTCTGATTTTTTTCACACTCCCGGGGTCAGGAAAATTGCATTTTTTCACACTCCCGGGGTCAGGAAAATTTAATTTTTTTCATACTCCCGGGGTCAAGAAAATCACATTTTTTCACACTCCTGGGGTCAGGAAATTCTGATATTTTTCATACTCCCGGGGTCAGGAAAATTGGATTTTTCACACTCCCGGGGTCAGGAAAATTGGATTTTTTCACACTCCCAGGGTCAGGAGAATTTAATTTTTTTCACACTCCCGGGGTCAAGAAAATCACATTTTTTCACACTCCCGGGGTCAGGAAAATTGGATTTTTTCACACTCCTGGGTTCAGGAAAATTGGGGTTTTTTTTCACACTCCCGGTGTTAGGAAAATCACATTTTTCACACTCCCGGGTCAAGAAAATCACATTTTTCACACTCCCGGGGTTCAGGAAATTCTGATATTTTTCACACTCCCGGGGTCAGGAAAATCGGATATTTCACACTCCCGGGTTCAGGAAAATCAGATTTTTTTCATACTCCCGGGGTCAGGAAAAATCACATTTTTTCACACTCCCAGGGTCAGGAAATTCTGATTTTTTTCACACTCACGGTGTTAGGAAAATCAAATTTTTCACACTCCCGGGGTAAGGAGATTCTGATTTTTTCACACTCCCGGGGTCAAGAAAATTGCCTTTTTCAGACTCCCGGGGTCAGGAAAATCAGATTTTTTCACACTCCCGGGGTCAGGAAAATTGGGTTTTTTTCACACTCCCGGGGTAAAGAAAATCACATTTTTTTTCACACTCCCGGGGTCAGGAGATTCTGATTTCTTTCACACTCCCGGGGTCAAGAAAATCACATTTTTTCACACTCCCTGGGTCAGGAAAATCAGATTTTTCACACTCCCGGGGTCAGGAGATTTTAATTTTTTTCACACTCCCGGGGTCAAGAAAATCGCATTTTTCACACTCCCGGGGTCAGGAAAATTGGGTTTTTCTCACACTCCCGGGGTCAAGAAAATCACATTTTTTCACACTCCCGGGGTCAGGAATTTCTGATTTTTTCACACTCCCGGGGTCAGGAAATTCGGATTTTTTCACACTCCCGGTGTTAGGAAAATCACATTTTTCACACTCCCGGAGTCAGGAAAATTGCATTTTTTCACACTCCCGGGGTCAGGAAAATTTATTTTTTTCACACTCCCGGGGTCAGGAAAATTGGGGTTTTTTCACACTCCCGGGGTCAGGAGATTCTGATTTCTTTCACACTCCCGGTGTTAGGAAAATCACATTTTTCACACTCCCGGGGTCAGGAAAATTGGATTTTTTCACACTCCCGGGGTCAGGAGATTTTAATTTTTTTCACACTCCAGGGGTCAAGAAAATCACATTTTTTCACACTCCCGGGGTCAGGAAAATTGGGTTTTTTTCACACTCCCGGGGTCAAGAAAATCACATTTTTTCACACTCCCGGGGTCAGGAGATTCTGATTTTTTTCACACTCCCGGGGTCAACAAAATCACATTTTTTCACACTCCCGTGGTCAGAAAAATTGAATTTTTTCACACTCCCAGGGACAAGAAAAACACATTTTTTCACACTCCCGGGATCAGGAAAATTGGATTTTTTTTCACACTCCCGGGGTCAGGAAAATTGTGTTTCTTTCTCGCTCCCGGGGTCAAGAAAATCACATTTTTTCACACTCCCGGGGTCAGGAGATTCTGATTTTTTTCACACTCCCGGGGTCAAGAAAATCACATTTGTTCACACTCCCGGGGTCAGGAAATTCTGATTTTTTTCACACTCCCGGTGTTAGGAAAATCCTATTTTTCACACTCCCGGGGTCAGGAAAATTGGATATTTTCATACTCCCGGGGTCAGGAAAATCGGATATTTTCATACTCCTGGGGTCACGAAAATCGGATATTTTCACACTCCCGGGGTCAGGAAAATTGGATATTTTCATACTCCCGGGGTCAGGAAAATTGCATTTTTCAGACTCCCGGTGTCAGGAAAATCGAATTTTTCATACTCCCGGGGTCAGGAAAATCAAAAAATTTTCACATTCCCGGTGTTAGGAAAATCACATTTTTCACACTCCCGGGGTCAGGAAAATTGGGTTTTTTTCACACTCCCGGGGTCAAGAAAATCACATTTTTTCACACTCCCATGGTCCAGAGATTCTGATTTTTTTCACACTCCCGGTGTCAAGAAAATCACATTTTTTCACACTCCCGGGGTCAGGAATTTCTGATTTTTTTCACACTCCCGGTGTTAGGCAAATCACATTTTTCACACTCCCGGGGTCAAGAAAATCACATTTTTTCACACTCCCAGGGTCAGGAAATTCTGATATTTTTCACACTCCCGGGGTCAGGAAAATCGGTTATTTTCACACCCCCGGCGTCAGGGAAATCAGATTTTTTTCACACTCCCGGTGTCAGGAAAATTGGATATTTTCATACTCCCGGGGTCAGGAAAATTGCCTTTTTCAGACTCCCGGGGTCAGGAAAATCACATTTTTCATTCTCCCGGGGTCAGATAAATCCAAAATTTTTCACATTCCCGGTGTTAGGAAAATCACATTTTTCACACTCCCGGGGTCAGGAAAATTGGGTTTTTTTCACACTCCCTGGGTCAAGAAAATCACATTTTTTCACACTCCCGGGGTCAGGAGATTCTGATTTCTTTCACATTCCTGGGGTCAAGAAAATCACATTTTTTCACACTCCCGGGGTCAGGAGAATTTAATTTTTTTCACACTCCCGGGGTCAAGAAAATCCCTTTTTTTCACACTCCCGGGGTCAGGAGATTCTGATTTTTTTCACACTCCCGGGGTCAACAAAATCACATTTTTTCACACTCCCGGGGTCAGGAAATTCTGATATTTTTCACACTCCCGGGGTCAGGAAAATCGGATATTTTCACACTCCCGGGGTCAGGAAAATTGTGTTTCTTTCTCGCTCCCGGGGTCAAGAATATCACATTTTTTCACACTCCCGGGGTCTGGAGATTCTGATTTTTTTCACACTCCCGGGGTCAAGAAAATCACATTTGTTCACACTCCCGGGGTCAGGAAATTCTGATTTTTTTCACACTCCCGGTGTTAGGAAAATCCTATTTTTCACACTCCGGGGTCAGGAAAATTGGATATTTTCATACTCCCGGGGTCAGGAAAATCGGATATTTTCATACTCCTGGGGTCACGAAAATCGGATATTTTCACACTCCCGGGGTCAGGAAAATTGGATATTTTCATACTCCCGGGGTCAGGAAAATTGCATTTTTCAGACTCCCGGGGTCAGGAAAATCGAATTTTTCATACTCCCGGGGTCAGGAAAATCAAAAAATTTTCACATTCCCGGTGTTAGGAAGATCACATTTTTCACACTCCCGGGGTCAGGAAAATTGGGTTTTTTTCACACTCCCGGGGTCAAGAAAATCACATTTTTTCACACTCCCATGGTCCGGAGATTCTGATTTTTTTCACACTCCCGGTGTCAAGAAAATCACATTTTTTCACACTCCCGGGGTCAGGAATTTCTGATTTTTTTCACACTCCCGGTGTTAGGAAAATCACATTTTTCATACTCCCGGGGTCAAGAAAATCACATTTTTTCACACTCCCAGGGTGAGGAAATTCTGATATTTTTCACACTCCCGGGGTCAGGAAAATCGGTTATTTTCACACCCCCGGCGTCAGGGAAATCAGATTTTTTTCATACTCCCGGGGTCAGGAAAATTGGATTTTTTTCACACTCCCGGTGTCAGGAAAATTGGATATTTTCATACTCCCGGGGTCAGGAAAATTGCCTTTTTCAGACTCCCGGGGTCAGGAAAATCACATTTTTCATACTCCCGGGGTCAGATAAATCCAAAATTTTTCACATTCCCGGTGTTAGGAAAATCACATTTTTCACACTCCCGGGGTCAGGAAAATTGGGTTTTTTTCACACTCCCTGGGTCAAGAAAATCACATTTTTTCACACTCCCGGGTTCAGGAGATTCTGATTTCTTTCACATTCCTGGGGTCAAGAAAATCACATTTTTTCACACTCCCGGGGTCAGGAGAATTTAATTTTTTTCACACTCCCAGGGTCAAGAAAATCCCTTTTTTTCACACTCCCGGGGTCAGGAGATTCTGATTTTTTTCACACTCCCGGGGTCAAGAAAATCACATTTTTTCACACTCCCGGGGTCAGGAAATTCTGATATTTTTCACACTCCCGGGGTCAGGAGAATTTAATTTTTTTCACACTCCCGGGGTCAGGAAAATCAGATTTTTTTTCATACTCCCGGGGTCAGGACAATCACATTTTTTCACACTCCCTGGGTCAGGAAATTCTGATTTTTTTCACACTCACGGTGTTAGGAAAAGCACATTTTTCACACTCCCAGGGTCAAGAAAATTACATTTTTTCACACTCCCGGGGTCAGGAGAATTTAATTTTTTTCACACTCCCGGGATCAAGAAAATCACATTTTTTCACACTCCCGGGGTCAGGAAATTCTGATATTTTTCACACTCCCGGGGTCAGGAAAATCGGATATTTTCACACCCCCGGGGTCAGGAAAATCAGATTTTTTTCATACTCCCAGGGTCAGGAAAATTGGATTTTTTTCACACTCCCGGTGTCAGGAAAATTGGATATTTTCATACTCCCGGTGTCAGGAAAATTGCATTTTTCAGACTCCCGGTGTCAGGAAAATTCGATTTTTTTAACACTCCCGGGGTCAGGAAAATTGGATTTATTTCACACTCCCGGGGTCAAGAAAATCTCATTTTTTCACACTCCCGGGGTCAGGAAATTCTGATTTTTTTCACAGTCCCGGGGTCAGGAGATTCTGATTTTTTTCACACTCCCGGGGTCAAGAAAATCACATTTTTTAACACTCCCGGGGTCAGGAAATTCTAATTTTTTCACACTCCCGGTGTTAGGAAAATCACATTTTTCACACTCCCGGGGTCAGAAAAATTGGATTTTTTCACACTCCCGGGGTCAGGAGAATTTAATTTTTTTCACACTCCCGGGGCCAAGAAAATCACATTTTTTCACACTCCCGGGGTCAGGAAATTCTGATATTTTTCACAATCCCGGGGTCAAGAAAATCACATTTTTTCACACTCCCAGGGTCAGGAGATTCTGATTTCTTTCACACTCCCGGGGTCAAGAAAATCACATTTTTTCACACTCCTGGGGTCAGGAAATTCTAATTTTTTTCACACTCCCGGTGTTAGGAAAATCACAATTTTCACACTCCCGGGGTCAGAAAAATTGGATTGTTTCACACTCCCGGGGTCAGGAGAATTTAATTTTTTTCACACTCCCGGGGTCAGGAAAATGGGATTCTTTTAACACTCCCAGGGGCAGGAAAATTTGATTTTTTTCACACTCCCGGGGTCAGGAATTTCTGATTTTTTTCACACTCGCGGTGTTAGGAAAATCACATTTTTCACACTCGCAGGGTCAAGAAAATCACATTTTTTCACACTCCCGGGGTCAAGAAAATCACATTTTTTCACACTCCCGGGGTCAGGAAAATTGGATTTTTTTAACCCTCCCGGGGTCAGGAAAATTGGATTTTTTTCACACTCCCAGGGTCAGGAATTTCTGATTTTTTTCACACTCCCGGTGTTAGGAAAATCACATTTTTCACACTCCCGGGGTCAAGAAAATCACATTTTTTCACACTCCCAGGGTCAAGAAAATCACATTTTTTCACACTCCCGGGGTCAGGAAAATCGGATTGTTTTAACACTCCCGGGGTCAGGAAAATTGGATTTTTTTCACACTCCCGGGGTCAGGAATTTCTGATTTTTTTCACACTCGCGGTGTTAGGAAAATCACATTTTTCACACTCCCAGGGTCAAGAAAATCACATTTTTTCACACTCCCGGGGTCAAGAAAATCACATTTTTTCACACTCCCGGGGTCAGGAAAATCACATTTTTTCACACTCCCGGGGTCAGGAGAATTTAATTTTTTCACACTCCCGGGGTCAAGAAAATCACATTTTTTCACACTCCTGGGGTCAGGAGATTCTGATTTTTTTCACAATCCCGGGGTCAAGAAAATCACATTTTTTCACACTCCCGGGGTCAGGAAATTCTGATTTTTCACACTCCCGGGGTCAGGAAAATTGGATTTTTTCACACTCCCGGGGTCAGGAGTATTTAATTTTTTTCATACTCCCGGGGTCAAGAAAATCACATTTTTTCACACTCCGGGGGTCAGGAAATTCTGATATTTTTCACACTCCCGGGGTCAGGAAAATCGGATATTTTCACACTCCCGGGGTCAGGAAATTCTGATTTTTTCACACTCCCGGTGTTAGGAAAATCACATTTTTCACACTCCCGGGGTCAAGAAAATCACATTTTTTCACACTCCCGGGGTCAGGAAATTCTGATATTTTTCACACTCCCGGGGTCAGGAGAATTTAATTTTTTTCACACTCCCGGGGTCAGGAAAATCAGATTTTTTTTCATACTCCCGGGGTCAGGACAATCACATTTTTTCACACTCCCTGGGTCAGGAAATTCTGATTTTTTTCACACTCACGGTGTTAGGAAAAGCACATTTTTCACACTCCCAGGGTCAAGAAAATTACATTTTTTCACACTCCCGGGGTCAGGAGAATTTAATTTTTTTCACACTCCCGGGATCAAGAAAATCACATTTTTTCACACTCCCGGGGTCAGGAAATTCTGATATTTTTCACACTCCCGGGGTCAGGAAAATCGGATATTTTCACACCCCCGGGGTCAGGAAAATCAGATTTTTTTCATACTCCCAGGGTCAGGAAAATTGGATTTTTTTCACACTCCCGGTGTCAGGAAAATTGGATATTTTCATACTCCCGGTGTCAGGAAAATTGCATTTTTCAGACTCCCGGTGTCAGGAAAATTCGATTTTTTTAACACTCCCGGGGTCAGGAAAATTCGATTTATTTCACACTCCCGGGGTCAAGAAAATCTCATTTTTTCACACTCCCGGGGTCAGGAAATTCTGATTTTTTTCACAGTCCCGGGGTCAGGAGATTCTGATTTTTTTCACACTCCCGGGGTCAAGAAAATCACATTTTTTAACACTCCCGGGGTCAGGAAATTCTAATTTTTCACACTCCCGGTGTTAGGAAAATCACATTTTTCACACTCCCGGGGTCAGAAAAATTGGATTTTTTCACACTCCCGGGGTCAGGAGAATTTAATTTTTTTCACACTCCCGGGGCCAAGAAAATCACATTTTTTCACACTCCCGGGGTCAGGAAATTCTGATATTTTTCACAATCCCGGGGTCAAGAAAATCACATTTTTTCACACTCCCAGGGTCAGGAGATTCTGATTTCTTTCACACTCCCGGGGTCAAGAAAATCACATTTTTTCACACTCCCGGGGTCAGGAAATTCTAATTTTTTTCACACTCCCGGTGTTAGGAAAATCACAATTTTCACACTCCCGGGGTCAGAAAAATTGGATTGTTTCACACTCCCGGGGTCAGGAGAATTTAATTTTTTTCACACTCCCGGGGTCAGGAAAATTGGATTTTTTTAACCCTCCCGGGGTCAGGAAAATTGGATTTTTTTCACACTCCCAGGGTCAGGAATTTCTGATTTTTTTCACACTCCCGGTGTTAGGAAAATCACATTTTTCACACTCCCGGGGTCAAGAAAATCACATTTTTTCACACTCCCAGGGTCAAGAAAATCACATTTTTTCACACTCCCGGGGTCAGGAAAATGGGATTCTTTTAACACTCCCGGGGTCAGGAAAATTGGATTTTTTTCACACTCCCGGGGTCAGGAATTTCTGATTTTTTTCACACTCGCGGTGTTAGGAAAATCACATTTTTCACACTCCCAGGGTCAAGAAAATCACATTTTTTCACACTCCCGGGGTCAAGAAAATCACATTTTTTCACACTCCCGGGGTCAGGAAAATCACATTTTTTCACACTCCCGGGGTCAGGAGAATTTAATTTTTTCACACTCCCGGGGTCAAGAAAATCACATTTTTTCACACTCCTGGGGTCAGGAGATTCTGATTTTTCACACTCCCGGTGTCAGGAAAATTGGATTTTTTCACACTCCCGGGGTCAGGAGTATTTAATTTTTTTCATACTCCCGGGGTCAAGAAAATCACATTTTTTCACACTCCGGGGGTCAGGAAATTCTGATATTTTTCACACTCCCGGGGTCAGGAAAATCGGATATTTTCACACTCCCGGGGTCAGGAAATTCTGATTTTTTCACACTCCCGGTGTTAGGAAAATCACATTTTTCACACTCCCGGGGTCAAGAAAATCACATTTTTTCACACTCCCGGGGTCAGGAAATTCTGATATTTTTCACACTCCCGGGGTCAGGAAAATCAGATATTTTCACACTCCCGGGGTCAAGAAAATCCAAAATTTGTCACATTCCCGGTGTTAGGAAAATCACATTTTTCACACTCCCGGGGTCAGGAAAATTGGGTTTTTTTCAAACTCCCGGGGTCAAGGAAATCACGTTTTTTCACGCTCCCAGGGTCAGGAGATTCTGATTTTTTTCACACTCCCAGGGTCAAGAAAATCACATTTTTTCACACTCCCGGGGTCAGGAAATTCTAATTTTTTTCACACTCCCGGAGTTAGGAAAATCACATTTTTCACACTCCCGGGGTCAAGAAAATCACATTTTTTCACACTCCCGGGGTCAGGAAATTCTGATATTTTTCACACTCCTGGGGTCAGGAAAATCAGATTTTTTTCATACTCCCGGGGACAGGAGATTCTGATTTTTTTCACACTCCCAGGGTCAAGAAAATCACATTTTTTCACACTCCCGGGGTCAAGAAATTCTAATTTTTTTCACACTCCCAGTGTTAGGAAAATCACATTTTTTCACACTCCCGTGGTCAGGAAAATCGGATATTTTCACACTCCCGGGGTCAGGAAAATCAGATTTTTTTCATACTCCCGGGATCAATAAAAATCACATTTTTTCACACTCCCGGGGTCAGGAGATTCTGAATTTTTTCACACTCCCGGGGTCAAGAAAATCACATTTTTTCACACTCCCAGGGTCAGGAAATTCTAATTTTTTCCACACTCCCGGTGTTAGGAAAATCACATTTTTCACACTCCCGGGATCAGAAAAATTTGATTTTTTCATACTCCCGGGGTCAGGAGATTCTGATTTCTTTCACACTCCCTGGGTCAGGAAATTCTGATTTTTTTCACACTCACGGTGTTAGGAAAATCACATTTTTCACACTCCCGGGTCAAGAAAATCACATTTTTCACACTCCCGGGGTTCAGGAAATTCTGATATTTTTCACACTCCCGGGGTCAGGAAAATCGGATATTTTCACACTCCCGGGTTCAGGAAAATCAGATTTTTTTCATACTCCCGGGGTCAGGAAAAATCACATTTTTTCACACTCCCAGGGTCAGGAAATTCTGATTTTTTTCACACTCACGGTGTTAGGAAAATCACATTTTTCACACTCCCGGGGTAAGGAGATTCTGATTTTTTCACACTCCCGGGGTCAAGAAAATTGCCTTTTTCAGACTCCCGGGGTCAGGAAAATCAGATTTTTTCACACTCCCGGGGTCAGGAAAATTGGGTTTTTTTCACACTCCCGGGGTAAAGAAAATCACATTTTTTTCACACTCCCGGGGTCAGGAGATTCTGATTTCTTTCACACTCCCGGGGTCAAGAAAATCACATTTTTTCACACTCCCTGGGTCAGGAAAATCAGATTTTTCACACTCCCGGGGTCAGGAGATTTTAATTTTTTTCACACTCCCGGGGTCAAGAAAATCACATTTTTTCACACTCCCGGGGTCAGGAAAATTGGGGTTTTTTCACACTCCCGGGGTCAGGAGATTCTGATTTCTTTCACACTCCCGGTGTTAGGAAAATCACATTTTTCACACTCCCGGGGTCAGGAAAATTGGATTTTTTCACACTCCCGGGGTCAGGAGATTTTAATTTTTTTCACACTCCAGGGGTCAAGAAAATCACATTTTTTCACACTCCCGGGGTCAGGAAAATTGGGTTTTTTTCACACTCCCGGGGTCAAGAAAATCACATTTTTTCACACTCCCGGGGTCAGGAGATTCTGATTTTTTTCACACTCCCGGGGTCAACAAAATCACATTTTTTCACACTCCCGTGGTCAGAAAAATTGATTTTTTTCACACTCCCAGGGACAAGAAAAACACATTTTTTCACACTCCCGGGATCAGGAAAATTGGATTTTTTTTCACACTCCCGGGGTCAGGAAAATTGTGTTTCTTTCTCGCTCCCGGGGTCAAGAAAATCACATTTTTTCACAATCCCGGGGTCAGGAGATTCTGATTTTTTTCACACTCCCGGGGTCAAGAAAATCACATTTGTTCACACTCCCGGGGTCAGGAAATTCTGATTTTTTTCACACTCCCGGTGTTAGGAAAATCCTATTTTTCACACTCCCGGGGTCAGGAAAATTGGATATTTTCATACTCCCGGGGTCAGGAAAATCGGATATTTTCATACTCCTGGGGTCACGAAAATCGGATATTTTCACACTCCCGGGGTCAGGAAAATTGGATATTTTCATACTCCCGGGGTCAGGAAAATTGCATTTTTCAGACTCCCGGGGTCAGGAAAATCGAATTTTTCATACTCCCGGGGTCAGGAAAATCAAAAAATTTTCACATTCCCGGTGTTAGGAAAATCACATTTTTCACACTCCCGGGGTCAGGAAAATTGGGTTTTTTTCACACTCCCGGGGTCAAGAAAATCACATTTTTTCACACTCCCATGGTCCAGAGATTCTGATTTTTTTCACACTCCCGGTGTCAAGAAAATCACATTTTTTCACACTCCCGGGGTCAGGAATTTCTGATTTTTTTCACACTCCCGGTGTTAGGCAAATCACATTTTTCACACTCCCGGGGTCAAGAAAATCACATTTTTTCACACTCCCAGGGTCAGGAAATTCTGATATTTTTCACACTCCCGGGGTCAGGAAAATCGGTTATTTTCACACCCCCGGCGTCAGGGAAATCAGATTTTTTTCACACTCCCGGTGTCAGGAAAATTGGATATTTTCATACTCCCGGGGTCAGGAAAATTGCCTTTTTCAGACTCCCGGGGTCAGGAAAATCACATTTTTCATACTCCCGGGGTCAGATAAATCCAAAATTTTTCACATTCCCGGTGTTAGGAAAATCACATTTTTCACACTCCCGGGGTCAGGAAAATTGGGTTTTTTTCACACTCCCTGGGTCAAGAAAATCACATTTTTTCACACTCCCGGGGTCAGGAGATTCTGATTTCTTTCACATTCCTGGGGTCAAGAAAATCACATTTTTTCACACTCCCGGGGTCAGGAGAATTTAATTTTTTTCACACTCCCGGGGTCAAGAAAATCCCTTTTTTTCACACTCCCGGGGTCAGGAGATTCTGATTTTTTTCACACTCCCGGGGTCAACAAAATCACATTTTTTCACACTCCCGGGGTCAGGAAATTCTGATATTTTTCACACTCCCGGGGTCAGGAAAATCGGATATTTTCACACTCCCGGGGTCAGGAAAATTGTGTTTCTTTCTCGCTCCCGGGGTCAAGAATATCACATTTTTTCACACTCCCGGGGTCTGGAGATTCTGATTTTTTTCACACTCCCGGGGTCAAGAAAATCACATTTGTTCACACTCCCGGGGTCAGGAAATTCTGATTTTTTTCACACTCCCGGTGTTAGGAAAATCCTATTTTTCACACTCCCGGGGTCAGGAAAATTGGATATTTTCATACTCCCGGGGTCAGGAAAATCGGATATTTTCATACTCCTGGGGTCACGAAAATCGGATATTTTCACACTCCCGGGGTCAGGAAAATTGGATATTTTCATACTCCCGGGGTCAGGAAAATTGCATTTTTCAGACTCCCGGGGTCAGGAAAATCGAATTTTTCATACTCCCGGGGTCAGGAAAATCAAAAAATTTTCACATTCCCGGTGTTAGGAAAATCACATTTTTCACACTCCCGGGGTCAGGAAAATTGGGTTTTTTTCACACTCCCGGGGTCAAGAAAATCACATTTTTTCACACTCCCATGGTCCGGAGATTCTGATTTTTTTCACACTCCAGGTGTCAAGAAAATCACATTTTTTCACACTCCCGGGGTCAGGAATTTCTGATTTTTTTCACACTCCCGGTGTTAGGAAAATCACATTTTTCACACTCCCGGGGTCAAGAAAATCACATTTTTTCACACTCCCAGGGTCAGGAAATTCTGATATTTTTCACACTCCCGGGGTCAGGAAAATCGGTTATTTTCACACCCCCGGCGTCAGGGAAATCAGATTTTTTTCATACTCCCGGGGTCAGGAAAATTGGATTTTTTTCACACTCCCGGTGTCAGGAAAATTGGATATTTTCATACTCCCGGGGTCAGGAAAATTGCCTTTTTCAGACTCCCGGGGTCAGGAAAATCACATTTTTCATACTCCCGGGGTCAGATAAATCCAAAATTTTTCACATTCCCGGTGTTAGGAAAATCACATTTTTCACACTCCCGGGGTCAGGAAAATTGGGTTTTTTTCACACTCCCTGGGTCAAGAAAATCACATTTTTTCACACTCCCGGGGTCAGGAGATTCTGATTTCTTTCACATTCCTGGGGTCAAGAAAATCACATTTTTTCACACTCCCGGGGTCAGGAGAATTTAATTTTTTTCACACTCCCGGGGTCAAGAAAATCCCTTTTTTTCACACTCCCGGGGTCAGGAGATTCTGATTTTTTTCACACTCCCGGGGTCAAGAAAATCACATTTTTTCACACTCCCGGGGTCAGGAAATTCTGATATTTTTCACACTCCCGGGGTCAGGAGAATTTAATTTTTTTCACACTCCCGGGGTCAGGAAAATCAGATTTTTTTTCATACTCCCGGGGTCAGGACAATCACATTTTTTCACACTCCCTGGGTCAGGAAATTCTGATTTTTTTCACACTCATGGTGTTAGGAAAAGCACATTTTTCACACTCCCAGGGTCAAGAAAATCACATTTTTTCACACTCCTGGGGTCAGGAGAATTTAATTTTTTTCACACTCCCGGGATCAAGAAAATCACATTTTTTCACACTCCCGGGGTCAGGAAATTCTGATATTTTTCACACTCCCGGGGTCAGGAAAATCGGATATTTTCACACCCCCGGGGTCAGGAAAATCAGATTTTTTTCATACTCCCAGGGTCAGGAAAATTGGATTTTTTTCACACTCCCGGTGTCAGGAAAATTGGATATTTTCATACTCCCGGTGTCAGGAAAATTGCATTTTTCAGACTCCCGGTGTCAGGAAAATTCGATTTTTTTAACACTCCCGGGGTCAGGAAAATTGGATTTATTTCACACTCCCGGGGTCAAGAAAATCTCATTTTTTCACACTCCCGGGGTCAGGAAATTCTGATTTTTTTCACAGTCCCGGGGTCAGGAGATTCTGATTTTTTTCACACTCCCGGGGTCAAGAAAATCACATTTTTTAACACTCCCGGGGTCAGGAAATTCTAATTTTTTCACACTCCCGGTGTTAGGAAAATCACATTTTTCACACTCCCGGGGTCAGAAAAATTGGATTTTTTTCACACTCCCGGGGTCAGGAGAATTTAATTTTTTTCACACTCCCGGGGCCATGAAAATCACATTTTTTCACACTCCCGGGGTCAGGAAATTCTGATATTTTTCACAATCCCGGGGTCAAGAAAATCACATTTTTTCACACTCCCAGGGTCAGGAGATTCTGATTTCTTTCACACTCCCGGGGTTCAGGAAATTCTAATATTTTTCACACTCCCGGGGTCAGGAAAATCGGATATTTTCACACTCCCGGGTTCAGGAAAAATCACATTTTTTCACACTCCCAGGGTCAGGAAATTCTGATTTTTTTCACACTCACGGTGTTAGGAAAATCAAATTTTTCACACTCCCGGGGTAAGGAGATTCTGATTTTTTCACACTCCCGGGGTCAAGAAAATTGCCTTTTTCAGACTCCCGGGGTCAGGAAAATCAGATTTTTTCACACTCCCGGGGTCAGGAAAATTGGGTTTTTTTCACACTCCCGGGGTAAAGAAAATCACATTTTTTTTCACACTCCCGGGGTCAGGAGATTCTGATTTTTTTCACACTCCCGGGGTCAAGAAAATCACATTTTTTCACACTCCCTGGGTCAGGAAAATCAGATTTTTCACACTCCCGGGGTCAGGAGATTTTAATTTTTTTCACACTCCCGGGGTCAAGAAAATCGCATTTTTCACACTCCCGGGGTCAGGAAAATTGGGTTTTTCTCACACTCCCGGGGTCAAGAAAATCACATTTTTTCACACTCCTGGGGTCAGGAGATTCTGATTTTTTTCACACTCCCGGGGTCAAGAAAATCACATTTTTTCACACTCCCGGGGTCAGGAATTTCTGATTTTTTCACACTCCCGGGGTCAGGAAATTCTGATTTTTTCAAACTCCCGGTGTTAGGAAAATCACATTTTTCACACTCCCGGAGTCAGGAAAATTGGATTTTTTTTCACACTCCCAGGGTCAGGAAAATTGCATTTTTTCACACTCCCGGGGTCAGGAAAATTTAAATTTTTTCATACTCCCGGGGTCAAGAAAATCACATTTTTTCACACTCCTGGGGTCAGGAAATTCTGATATTTTTCATACTCCCGGGGTCAGGAAAATTGGATTTTTCACACTCCCGGGGTCAGGAAAATTGGATTTTTTCACACTCCCAGGGTCAGGAGAATTTAATTTTTTTCACACTCCCGGGGTCAAGAAAATCACATTTTTTCACACTCCCGGGGTCAGGAAAATTGGATTTTTTCACACTCCTGGGTTCAGGAAAATTGGGTTTTTTTTTCACACTCCCGGTGTTAGGAAAATCACATTTTTCACACTCCCGGGTCAAGAAAATCACATTTTTCACACTCCCGGGGTTCAGGAAATTCTGATATTTTTCACACTCCCGGGGTCAGGAAAATCGGATATTTTCACACTCCCGGGTTCAGGAAAATCAGATTTTTTTCATACTCCCGGGGTCAGGAAAAATCACATTTTTTCACACTCCCAGGGTCAGGAAATTCTGATTTTTTTCACACTCACGGTGTTAGGAAAATCACATTTTTCACACTCCTGGGGTAAGGAGATTCTGATTTTTTCACACTCCCGGGGTCAAGAAAATTGCCTTTTTCAGACTCCCGGGGTCAGGAAAATCAGATTTTTTCACACTCCCGGGGTCAGGAAAATTGGGTTTTTTTCACACTCCCGGGGTCAAGAAAATCACATTTTTTCACACTCCCATGGTCCGGAGATTCTGATTTTTTTCACACTCCAGGTGTCAAGAAAATCACATTTTTTCACACTCCCGGGGTCAGGAATTTCTGATTTTTTTCACACTCCCGGTGTTAGGAAAATCACATTTTTCACACTCCCGGGGTCAAGAAAATCACATTTTTTCACACTCCCAGGGTCAGGAAATTCTGATATTTTTCACACTCCCGGGGTCAGGAAAATCGGTTATTTTCACACCCCCGGCGTCAGGGAAATCAGATTTTTTTCATACTCCCGGGGTCAGGAAAATTGGATTTTTTTCACACTCCCGGTGTCAGGAAAATTGGATATTTTCATACTCCCGGGGTCAGGAAAATTGCCTTTTTCAGACTCCCGGGGTCAGGAAAATCACATTTTTCATACTCCCGGGGTCAGATAAATCCAAAATTTTTCACATTCCCGGTGTTAGGAAAATCACATTTTTCACACTCCCGGGGTCAGGAAAATTGGGTTTTTTTCACACTCCCTGGGTCAAGAAAATCACATTTTTTCACACTCCCGGGGTCAGGAGATTCTGATTTCTTTCACATTCCTGGGGTCAAGAAAATCACATTTTTTCACACTCCCGGGGTCAGGAGAATTTAATTTTTTTCACACTCCCGGGGTCAAGAAAATCCCTTTTTTTCACACTCCCGGGGTCAGGAGATTCTGATTTTTTTCACACTCCCGGGGTCAAGAAAATCACATTTTTTCACACTCCCGGGGTCAGGAAATTCTGATATTTTTCACACTCCCGGGGTCAGGAGAATTTAATTTTTTTCACACTCCCGGGGTCAGGAAAATCAGATTTTTTTTCATACTCCCGGGGTCAGGACAATCACATTTTTTCACACTCCCTGGGTCAGGAAATTCTGATTTTTTTCACACTCATGGTGTTAGGAAAAGCACATTTTTCACACTCCCAGGGTCAAGAAAATCACATTTTTTCACACTCCTGGGGTCAGGAGAATTTAATTTTTTTCACACTCCCGGGATCAAGAAAATCACATTTTTTCACACTCCCGGGGTCAGGAAATTCTGATATTTTTCACACTCCCGGGGTCAGGAAAATCGGATATTTTCACACCCCCGGGGTCAGGAAAATCAGATTTTTTTCATACTCCCAGGGTCAGGAAAATTGGATTTTTTTCACACTCCCGGTGTCAGGAAAATTGGATATTTTCATACTCCCGGTGTCAGGAAAATTGCATTTTTCAGACTCCCGGTGTCAGGAAAATTCGATTTTTTTAACACTCCCGGGGTCAGGAAAATTGGATTTATTTCACACTCCCGGGGTCAAGAAAATCTCATTTTTTCACACTCCCGGGGTCAGGAAATTCTGATTTTTTTCACAGTCCCGGGGTCAGGAGATTCTGATTTTTTTCACACTCCCGGGGTCAAGAAAATCACATTTTTTAACACTCCCGGGGTCAGGAAATTCTAATTTTTTCACACTCCCGGTGTTAGGAAAATCACATTTTTCACACTCCCGGGGTCAGAAAAATTGGATTTTTTTCACACTCCCGGGGTCAGGAGAATTTAATTTTTTTCACACTCCCGGGGCCATGAAAATCACATTTTTTCACACTCCCGGGGTCAGGAAATTCTGATATTTTTCACAATCCCGGGGTCAAGAAAATCACATTTTTTCACACTCCCAGGGTCAGGAGATTCTGATTTCTTTCACACTCCCGGGGTTCAGGAAATTCTAATATTTTTCACACTCCCGGGGTCAGGAAAATCGGATATTTTCACACTCCCGGGTTCAGGAAAATCAGATTTTTTTCATACTCCCGGGGTCAGGAAAAATCACATTTTTTCACACTCCCAGGGTCAGGAAATTCTGATTTTTTTCACACTCACGGTGTTAGGAAAATCAAATTTTTCACACTCCCGGGGTAAGGAGATTCTGATTTTTTCACACTCCCGGGGTCAAGAAAATTGCCTTTTTCAGACTCCCGGGGTCAGGAAAATCAGATTTTTTCACACTCCCGGGGTCAGGAAAATTGGGTTTTTTTCACACTCCCGGGGTAAAGAAAATCACATTTTTTTTCACACTCCCGGGGTCAGGAGATTCTGATTTTTTTCACACTCCCGGGGTCAAGAAAATCACATTTTTTCACACTCCCTGGGTCAGGAAAATCAGATTTTTCACACTCCCGGGGTCAGGAGATTTTAATTTTTTTCACACTCCCGGGGTCAAGAAAATCGCATTTTTCACACTCCCGGGGTCAGGAAAATTGGGTTTTTCTCACACTCCCGGGGTCAAGAAAATCACATTTTTTCACACTCCTGGGGTCAGGAGATTCTGATTTTTTTCACACTCCCGGGGTCAAGAAAATCACATTTTTTCACACTCCCGGGGTCAGGAATTTCTGATTTTTTCACACTCCCGGGGTCAGGAAATTCTGATTTTTTCAAACTCCCGGTGTTAGGAAAATCACATTTTTCACACTCCCGGAGTCAGGAAAATTGGATTTTTTTTCACACTCCCAGGGTCAGGAAAATTGCATTTTTTCACACTCCCGGGGTCAGGAAAATTTAAATTTTTTCATACTCCCGGGGTCAAGAAAATCACATTTTTTCACACTCCTGGGGTCAGGAAATTCTGATATTTTTCATACTCCCGGGGTCAGGAAAATTGGATTTTTCACACTCCCGGGGTCAGGAAAATTGGATTTTTTCACACTCCCAGGGTCAGGAGAATTTAATTTTTTTCACACTCCCGGGGTCAAGAAAATCACATTTTTTCACACTCCCGGGGTCAGGAAAATTGGATTTTTTCACACTCCTGGGTTCAGGAAAATTGGGTTTTTTTTTCACACTCCCGGTGTTAGGAAAATCACATTTTTCACACTCCCGGGTCAAGAAAATCACATTTTTCACACTCCCGGGGTTCAGGAAATTCTGATATTTTTCACACTCCCGGGGTCAGGAAAATCGGATATTTTCACACTCCCGGGTTCAGGAAAATCAGATTTTTTTCATACTCCCGGGGTCAGGAAAAATCACATTTTTTCACACTCCCAGGGTCAGGAAATTCTGATTTTTTTCACACTCACGGTGTTAGGAAAATCACATTTTTCACACTCCTGGGGTAAGGAGATTCTGATTTTTTCACACTCCCGGGGTCAAGAAAATTGCCTTTTTCAGACTCCCGGGGTCAGGAAAATCAGATTTTTTCACACTCCCGGGGTCAGGAAAATTGGGTTTTTTTCACACTCCCGGGGTAAAGAAAATCACATTTTTTTCACACTCCCGGGGTCAGGAGATTCTGATTTCTTTCACACTCCCGGGGTCAAGAAAATCACATTTTTTCACACTCCCTGGGTCAGGAAAATCAGATTTTTCACACTCCCGGGGTCAGGAGATTTTAATTTTTTTCACACTCCCGGGGTCAAGAAAATCACATTTTTTCACACTCCCGGGGTCAGGAAAATTGGGGTTTTTTCACACTCCCGGGGTCAGGAGATTCTGATTTCTTTCACACTCCCGGTGTTAGGAAAATCACATTTTTCACACTCCCGGGGTCAGGAAAATTGGATTTTTTCACACTCCCGGGGTCAGGAGATTTTAATTTTTTTCACACTCCAGGGGTCAAGAAAATCACATTTTTTCACACTCCCGGGGTCAGGAAAATTGGGTTTTTTTCACACTCCCGGGGTCAAGAAAATCACATTTTTTCACACTCCCGGGGTCAGGAGATTCTGATTTTTTTCACACTCCCGGGGTCAACAAAATCACATTTTTTCACACTCCCGTGGTCAGAAAAATTGAATTTTTTCACACTCCCAGGGACAAGAAAAACACATTTTTTCACACTCCCGGGATCAGGAAAATTGGATTTTTTTTCACACTCCCGGGGTCAGGAAAATTGTGTTTCTTTCTCGCTCCCGGGGTCAAGAAAATCACATTTTTTCACACTCCCGGGGTCAGGAGATTCTGATTTTTTTCACACTCCCGGGGTCAAGAAAATCACATTTGTTCACACTCCCGGGGTCAGGAAATTCTGATTTTTTTCACACTCCCGGTGTTAGGAAAATCCTATTTTTCACACTCCCGGGGTCAGGAAAATTGGATATTTTCATACTCCCGGGGTCAGGAAAATCGGATATTTTCATACTCCTGGGGTCACGAAAATCGGATATTTTCACACTCCCGGGGTCAGGAAAATTGGATATTTTCATACTCCCGGGGTCAGGAAAATTGCATTTTTCAGACTCTCGGGGTCAGGAAAATCGAATTTTTCATACTCCCGGGGTCAGGAAAATCAAAAAATTTTCACATTCCCGGTGTTAGGAAAATCACATTTTTCACACTCCCGGGGTCAGGAAAATTGGGTTTTTTTCACACTCCCGGGGTCAAGAAAATCACATTTTTTCACACTCCCATGGTCCAGAGATTCTGATTTTTTTCACACTCCCGGTGTCAAGAAAATCACATTTTTTCACACTCCCGGGGTCAGGAATTTCTGATTTTTTTCACACTCCCGGTGTTAGGCAAATCACATTTTTCACACTCCCGGGGTCAAGAAAATCACATTTTTTCACACTCCCAGGGTGAGGAAATTCTGATATTTTTCACACTCCCGGGGTCAGGAAAATCGGTTATTTTCACACCCCCGGCGTCAGGGAAATCAGATTTTTTTCACACTCCCGGTGTCAGGAAAATTGGATATTTTCATACTCCCGGGGTCAGGAAAATTGCCTTTTTCAGACTCCCGGGGTCAGGAAAATCACATTTTTCATACTCCCGGGGTCAGATAAATCCAAAATTTTTCACATTCCCGGTGTTAGGAAAATCACATTTTTCACACTCCCGGGGTCAGGAAAATTGGGTTTTTTTCACACTCCCTGGGTCAAGAAAATCACATTTTTTCACACTCCCGGGGTCAGGAGATTCTGATTTCTTTCACATTCCTGGGGTCAAGAAAATCACATTTTTTCACACTCCCGGGGTCAGGAGAATTTAATTTTTTTCACACTCCCGGGGTCAAGAAAATCCCTTTTTTTCACACTCCCGGGGTCAGGAGATTCTGATTTTTTTCACACTCCCGGGGTCAACAAAATCACATTTTTTCACACTCCCGGGGTCAGGAAATTCTGATATTTTTCACACTTCCGGGGTCAGGAAAATCGGATATTTTCACACTCCCGGGGTCAGGAAAATTGTGTTTCTTTCTCGCTCCCGGGGTCAAGAATATCACATTTTTTCACACTCCCGGGGTCTGGAGATTCTGATTTTTTTCACACTCCCGGGGTCAAGAAAATCACATTTGTTCACACTCCCGGGGTCAGGAAATTCTGATTTTTTTCACACTCCCGGTGTTAGGAAAATCCTATTTTTCACACTCCCGGGGTCAGGAAAATTGGATATTTTCATACTCCCGGGGTCAGGAAAATCGGATATTTTCATACTCCTGGGGTCACGAAAATCGGATATTTTCACACTCCCGGGGTCAGGAAAATTGGATATTTTCATACTCCCGGGGTCAGGAAAATTGCATTTTTCAGACTCCCGGGGTCAGGAAAATCGAATTTTTCATACTCCCGGGGTCAGGAAAATCAAAAAATTTTCACATTCCCGGTGTTAGGAAAATCACATTTTTCACACTCCCGGGGTCAGGAAAATTGGGTTTTTTTCACACTCCCGGGGTCAAGAAAATCACATTTTTTCACACTCCCATGGTCCGGAGATTCTGATTTTTTTCACACTCCAGGTGTCAAGAAAATCACATTTTTTCACACTCCCGGGGTCAGGAATTTCTGATTTTTTTCACACTCCCGGTGTTAGGAAAATCACATTTTTCACACTCCCGGGGTCAAGAAAATCACATTTTTTCACACTCCCAGGGTCAGGAAATTCTGATATTTTTCACACTCCCGGGGTCAGGAAAATCGGTTATTTTCACACCCCCGGCGTCAGGGAAATCAGATTTTTTTCATACTCCCGGGGTCAGGAAAATTGGATTTTTTTCACACTCCCGGTGTCAGGAAAATTGGATATTTTCATACTCCCGGGGTCAGGAAAATTGCCTTTTTCAGACTCCCGGGGTCAGGAAAATCACATTTTTTCACACTCCCGGGGTCAGGAAATTCTGATATTTTTCACACTCCCGGGGTCAGGAGAATTTAATTTTTTTCACACTCCCGGGGTCAGGAAAATCAGATTTTTTTTCATACTCCCGGGGTCAGGACAATCACATTTTTTCACACTCCCTGGGTCAGGAAATTCTGATTTTTTTCACACTCACGGTGTTAGGAAAAGCACATTTTTCACACTCCCAGGGTCAAGAAAATCACATTTTTTCACACTCCCGGGGTCAGGAGAATTTAATTTTTTTCACACTCCCGGGATCAAGAAAATCACATTTTTTCACACTCCCGGGGTCAGGAAATTCTGATATTTTTCACACTCCCGGGGTCAGGAAAATCGGATATTTTCACACCCCCGGGGTCAGGAAAATCAGATTTTTTTCATACTCCCAGGGTCAGGAAAATTGGATTTTTTTCACACTCCCGGTGTCAGGAAAATTGGATATTTTCATACTCCCGGTGTCAGGAAAATTGCATTTTTCAGACTCCCGGTGTCAGGAAAATTCGATTTTTTTAACACTCCCGGGGTCAGGAAAATTGGATTTATTTCACACTCCCGGGGTCAAGAAAATCTCATTTTTTCACACTCCCGGGGTCAGGAAATTCTGATTTTTTTCACAGTCCCGGGGTCAGGAGATTCTGATTTTTTTCACACTCCCGGGGTCAAGAAAATCACATTTTTTAACACTCCCGGGGTCAGGAAATTCTAATTTTTTCACACTCCCGGTGTTAGGAAAATCACATTTTTCACACTCCCGGGGTCAGAAAAATTGGATTTTTTCACACTCCCGGGGTCAGGAGATTCTGATTTCTTTCACACTCCCGGGGTTCAGGAAATTCTGATATTTTTCACACTCCCGGGGTCAGGAAAATCGGATATTTTCACACTACCGGGTTCAGGAAAATCAGATTTTTTTCATACTCCCGGGGTCAGGAAAAATCACATTTTTTCACACTCCCAGGGTCAGGAAATTCTGATTTTTTTCACACTCACGGTGTTAGGAAAATCAAATTTTTCACACTCCCGGGGTAAGGAGATTCTGATTTTTTCACACTCCCGGGGTCAAGAAAATTGCCTTTTTCAGACTCCCGGGGTCAGGAAAATCAGATTTTTTTCACACTCCCGGGGTCAGGAAAATTGGGTTTTTTTCACACTCCCGGGGTAAAGAAAATCACATTTTTTTTCACACTCCCGGGGTCAGGAGATTCTGATTTTTTTCACACTCCCGGGGTCAAGAAAATCACATTTTTTCACACTCCCTGGGTCAGGAAAATCAGATTTTTCACACTCCCGGGGTCAGGAGATTTTAATTTTTTTCACACTCCCGGGGTCAAGAAAATCGCATTTTTCACACTCCCGGGGTCAGGAAAATTGGGTTTTTCTCACACTCCCGGGGTCAAGAAAATCACATTTTTTCACACTCCTGGGGTCAGGAGATTCTGATTTTTTTCACACTCCCGGGGTCAAGAAAATCACATTTTTTCACACTCCCGGGGTCAGGAATTTCTGATTTTTTCACACTCCCGGGGTCAGGAAATTCTGATTTTTTCAAACTCCCGGTGTTAGGAAAATCACATTTTTCACACTCCCGGAGTCAGGAAAATTGGATTTTTTTCACACTCCCAGGGTCAGGAAAATTGCATTTTTTCACACTCCCGGGGTCAGGAAAATTTAATTTTTTTCATACTCTCGGGGTCAAGAAAATCACATTTTTTCACACTCCTGGGGTCAGGAAATTCTGATATTTTTCATACTCCCGGGGTCAGGAAAATTGGATTTTTCACACTCCCGGGGTCAGGAAAATTGGATTTTTTCACACTCCCAGGGTCAGGAGAATTTAATTTTTTTCACACTCCCGGGGTCAAGAAAATCACATTTTTTCACACTCCCAGGGTCAGGAAAATTGGATTTTTTCACACTCCTGGGTTCAGGAAAATTGGGGATTTTTTCACACTCCCGGTGTTAGGAAAATCACATTTTTCACACTCCCGGGTCAAGAAAATCACATTTTTCACACTCCCGGGGTTCAGGAAATTCTGATATTTTTCACACTCCCGGGGTCAGGAAAATCGGATATTTTCACACTCCCGGGTTCAGGAAAATCAGATTTTTTTCATACTCCCGGGGTCAGGAAAAATCACATTTTTTCACACTCCCAGGGTCAGGAAATTCTGATTTTTTTCACACTCACGGTGTTAGGAAAATCACATTTTTCATACTCCCGGGGTAAGGAGATTCTGATTTTTTCACACTCCCGGGGTCAAGAAAATTGCCTTTTTCAGACTCCCGGGGTCTGGAAAATCAGATTTTTTCACACTCCCGGGGTCAGGAAAATTGGGTTTTTTTCACACTCCCGGGGTAAAGAAAATCACATTTTTTTCACACTCCCGGGGTCAGGAGATTCTGATTTCTTTCACACTCCCGGGGTCAAGAAAATCACATTTTTTCACACTCCCTGGGTCAGGAAAATCAGATTTTTCACACTCCCGGGGTCAGGAGATTTTAATTTTTTTCACACTCCCGGGGTCAAGAAAATCACATTTTTTCACACTCCCGGGGTCAGGAAAATTGGGGTTTTTTCACACTCCCGGGGTCAGGAGATTCTGATTTCTTTCACACTCCCGGTGTTTGGAAAATCACATTTTTCACACTCCCGGGGTCAGGAAAATTGGATTTTTTCACACTCCCGGGGTCAGGAGATTTTAATTTTTTTCACACTCCAGGGGTCAAGAAAATCACATTTTTTCACACTCCCGGGGTCAGGAAAATTGGGTTTTTTTCACACTCCCGGGGTCAAGAAAATCACATTTTTTCACACTCCCGGGGTCAGGAGATTCTGATTTTTTTCACACTCCCGGGGTCAACAAAATCACATTTTTTCACACTCCCGTGGTCAGAAAAATTGAATTTTTTCACACTCCCAGGGACAAGAAAAACACATTTTTTCACACTCCCGGGATCAGGAAAATTGGATTTTTTTTCACACTCCCGGGGTCAGGAAAATTGTGTTTCTTTCTCGCTCCCGGGGTCAAGAAAATCACATTTTTTCACACTCCCGGGGTCAGGAGATTCTGATTTTTTTCACACTCCCGGGGTCAAGAAAATCACATTTGTTCACACTCCCGGGGTCAGGAAATTCAGATTTTTTTCACACTCCCGGTGTTAGGAAAATCCTATTTTTCACACTCCCGGGGTCAGGAAAATTGGATATTTTCATACTCCCGGGGTCAGGAAAATCGGATATTTTCATACTCCTGGGGTCACGAAAATCGGATATTTTCACACTCCCGGGGTCAGGAAAATTGGATATTTTCATACTCCCGGGGTCAGGAAAATTGCATTTTTCAGACTCCCGGTGTCAGGAAAATCGAATTTTTCATACTCCCGGGGTCAGGAAAATCAAAAAATTTTCACATTCCCGGTGTTAGGAAAATCACATTTTTCACACTCCCGGGGTCAGGAAAATTGGGTTTTTTTCACACTCCCGGGGTCAAGAAAATCACATTTTTTCACACTCCCATGGTCCAGAGATTCTGATTTTTTTCACACTCCCGGTGTCAAGAAAATCACATTTTTTCACACTCCCGGGGTCAGGAATTTCTGATTTTTTTCACACTCCCGGTGTTAGGCAAATCACATTTTTCACACTCCCGGGGTCAAGAAAATCACATTTTTTCACACTCCCAGGGTCAGGAAATTCTGATATTTTTCACACTCCCGGGGTCAGGAAAATCGGTTATTTTCACACCCCCGGCGTCAGGGAAATCAGATTTTTTTCACACTCCCGGTGTCAAGAAAATTGGATATTTTCATACTCCCGGGGTCAGGAAAATTGCCTTTTTCAGACTCCCGGGGTCAGGAAAATCACATTTTTCATTACCCGGGGTCAGATAAATCCAAAATTTTTCACATTCCCGGTGTTAGGAAAATCACATTTTTCACACTCCCGGGGTCAGGAAAATTGGGTTTTTTTCACACTCCCTGGGTCAAGAAAATCACATTTTTTCACACTCCCGGGGTCAGGAGATTCTGATTTCTTTCACATTCCTGGGGTCAAGAAAATCACATTTTTTCACACTCCCGGGGTCAGGAGAATTTAATTTTTTTCACACTCCCGGGGTCAAGAAAATCCCTTTTTTTCACACTCCCGGGGTCAGGAGATTCTGATTTTTTTCACACTCCCGGGGTCAACAAAATCACATTTTTTCACACTCCCGGGGTCAGGAAATTCTGATATTTTTCACACTCCCGGGGTCAGGAAAATCGGATATTTTCACACTCCCGGGGTCAGGAAAATTGTGTTTCTTTCTCGCTCCCGGGGTCAAGAATATCACATTTTTTCACACTCCCGGGGTCTGGAGATTCTGATTTTTTTCACACTCCCGGGGTCAAGAAAATCACATTTGTTCACACTCCCGGAGTCAGGAAATTCTGATTTTTTTCACACTCCCGGTGTTAGGAAAATCCTATTTTTCACACTCCGGGGTCAGGAAAATTGGATATTTTCATACTCCCGGGGTCAGGAAAATCGGATATTTTCATACTCCTGGGGTCACGAAAATCGGATATTTTCACACTCCCGGGGTCAGGAAAATTGGATATTTTCATACTCCCGGGGTCAGGAAAATTGCATTTTTCAGACTCCCGGGGTCAGGAAAATCGAATTTTTCATACTCCCGGGGTCAGGAAAATCAAAAAATTTTCACATTCCCGGTGTTAGGAAAATCACATTTTTCACACTCCCGGGGTCAGGAAAATTGGGTTTTTTTCACACTCCCGGGGTCAAGAAAATCACATTTTTTCACACTCCCATGGTCCGGAGATTCTGATTTTTTTCACACTCCCGGTGTCAAGAAAATCACATTTTTTCACACTCCCGGGGTCAGGAATTTCTGATTTTTTTCACACTCCCGGTGTTAGGAAAATCACATTTTTCACACTCCCGGGGTCAAGAAAATCACATTTTTTCACACTCCCAGGGTCAGGAAATTCTGATATTTTTCACACTCCCGGGGTCAGGAAAATCGGTTATTTTCACACCCCCGGCGTCAGGGAAATCAGATTTTTTTCATACTCCCGGGGTCAGGAAAATTGGATTTTTTTCACACTCCCGGTGTCAGGAAAATTGGATATTTTCATACTCCCGGGGTCAGGAAAATTGCCTTTTTCAGACTCCCGGGGTCAGGAAAATCACATTTTTCATACTCCCGGGGTCAGATAAATCCAAAATTTTTCACATTCCCGGTGTTAGGAAAATCACATTTTTCACACTCCCGGGGTCAGGAAAATTGGGTTTTTTTCACACTCCCTGGGTCAAGAAAATCACATTTTTTCACACTCCCGGGGTCAGGAGATTCTGATTTCTTTCACATTCCTGGGGTCAAGAAAATCACATTTTTTCACACTCCCGGGGTCAGGAGAATTTAATTTTTTTCACACTCCCGGGGTCAGGAGATTCTGATTTTTTTCACACTCCCGGGGTCAAGAAAATCACATTTTTTCACACTCCCGGGGTCAGGAAATTCTGATATTTTTCACACTCCCGGGGTCAGGAGAATTTAATTTTTTTCACACTCCGGGGTCTTGAAAATCAGATTTTTTTCATACTCCCGGGGTCAGGACAATCACATTTTTTCACACTCCCTGGGTCAGGAAATTCTGATTTTTTTCACACTCACGGTGTTAGGAAAAGCACATTTTTCACACTCCCAGGGTCAAGAAAATCACATTTTTTCACACTCCCGGGGTCAGGAGAATTTAATTTTTTTCACACTCCCGGGATCAAGAAAATCACATTTTTTCACACTCCTGGGGTCAGGAAATTCTGATATTTTTCACACTCCCGGGGTCAGGAAAATCGGATATTTTCACACCCCCGGGGTCAGGAAAATCAGATTTTTTTCATACTCCCAGGGTCAGGAAAATTGGATTTTTTTCACACTCCCGGTGTCAGGAAAATTGGATATTTTCATACTCCCGGTGTCAGGAAAATTGCATTTTTCAGACTCCCGGTGTCAGGAAAATTCGATTTTTTTAACACTCCCGGCGTCAGGAAAATTGGATTTATTTCACACTCCCGGGGTCAAGAAAATCTCATTTTTTCACACTCCCGGGGTCAGGAAATTCTGATTTTTTTCACAGTTCCGGGGTCAGGAGATTCTGATTTTTTTCACACTCCCGGGGTCAAGAAAATCACATTTTTTAACACTCCCGGGGTCAGGAAATTCTAATTTTTTCACACTCCCGGTGTTAGGAAAATCACATTTTTCACACTCCCGGGGTCAGAAAAATTGGATTTTTTCACACTCCCGGGGTCAGGAGAATTTAATTTTTTTCACACTCCCGGGGCCAAGAAAATCACATTTTTTCACACTCCCGGGGTCAGGAAATTCTGATATTTTTCACAATCCCGGGGTCAAGAAAATCACATTTTTTCACACTCCCAGGGTCAGGAGATTCTGATTTCTTTCACACTCCCGGGGTCAAGAAAATCACATTTTTTCACACTCCCGGGGTCAGGAAATTCTAATTTTTTTCACACTCCCGGTGTTAGGAAAATCACAATTTTCACACTCCCGGGGTCAGAAAAATTGGATTGTTTCACACTCCCGGGGTCAGGAGAATTTAATTTTTTTCACACTCCCGGGGTCAGGAAAATGGGATTCTTTTAACACTCCCAGGGGCAGGAAAATTGGATTTTTTTCACACTCCCGGGGTCAGGAATTTCTGATTTTTTTCACACTCGCGGTGTTAGGAAAATCACATTTTTCACACTCGCAGGGTCAAGAAAATCACATTTTTTCACACTCCCGGGGTCAAGAAAATCACATTTTTTCACACTCCCGGGGTCAGGAAAATTGGATTTTTTTAACCCTCCCGGGGTCAGGAAAATTGGATTTTTTTCACACTCCCAGGGTCAGGAATTTCTGATTTTTTTCACACTCCCGGTGTTAGGAAAATCACATTTTTCACACTCCCGGGGTCAAGAAAATCACATTTTTTCACACTCCCAGGGTCAAGAAAATCACATTTTTTCACACTCCCGGGGTCAGGAAAATGGGATTCTTTTAACACTCCCGGGGTCAGGAAAATTGGATTTTTTTCACACTCCCGGGGTCAGGAATTTCTGATTTTTTTCACACTCGCAGTGTTAGGAAAATCACATTTTTCACACTCCCAGGGTCAAGAAAATCACATTTTTTCACACTCCCGGGGTCAAGAAAATCACATTTTTTTCACACTCCCGGGGTCAGGAAAATCACATTTTTTCACACTCCCGGGGTCAGGAGAATTTAATTTTTTCACACTCCCGGGGTCAAGAAAATCACATTTTTTCACACTCCTGGGGTCAGGAGATTCTGATTTTTTTCACACTCCCGGGGTCAAGAAAATCACATTTTTTCACACTCCCGGGGTCAGGAAATTCTGATTTTTCACACTCCCGGGGTCAGGAAAATTGGATTTTTTCACACTCCCGGGGTCAGGAGTATTTAATTTTTTTCATACTCCCGGGGTCAAGAAAATCACATTTTTTCACACTCCGGGGGTCAGGAAATTCTGATATTTTTCACACTCCCGGGGTCAGGAAAATCGGATATTTTCACACTCCCGGGGTCAGGAAATTCTGATTTTTTCACACTCCCGGTGTTAGGAAAATCACATTTTTCACACTCCCGGGGTCAAGAAAATCACATTTTTTCACACTCCCGGGGTCAGGAAATTCTGATATTTTTCACACTCCCGGGGTCAGGAAAATCAGATATTTTCACACTCCCGGGGTCAAGAAAATCCAAAATTTGTCACATTCCCGGTGTTAGGAAAATCACATTTTTCACACTCCCGGGGTCAGGAAAATTGGGTTTTTTTCAAACTCCCGGGGTCAAGGAAATCACGTTTTTTCACGCTCCCAGGGTCAGGAGATTCTGATTTTTTTCACACTCCCAGGGTCAAGAAAATCACATTTTTTCACACTCCCGGGGTCAGGAAATTCTAATTTTTTTCACACTCCCGGAGTTAGGAAAATCACATTTTTCACACTCCCGGGGTCAAGAAAATCACATTTTTTCACACTCCCGGGGTCAGGAAATTCTGATATTTTTCACACTCCCGGGGTCAGGAAAAATGGATATTTTCACACTCCTGGGGTCAGGAAAATCAGATTTTTTTCATACTCCCGGGGTCAGGAGATTCTGATTTTTTTCACACTCCCAGGGTCAAGAAAATCACATTTTTTCACACTCCCGGGGTCAAGAAATTCTAATTTTTTTCACACTCCCAGTGTTAGGAAAATCACATTTTTTCACACTCCCGTGGTCAGGAAAATCGGATATTTTCACACTCCCGGGGTCAGGAAAATCAGATTTTTTTCATACTCCCGGGATCAATAAAAATCACATTTTTTCACACTCCCGGGGTCAGGAGAATTTAATTTTTTCACACTCCCGGTGTTAGGAAAATCACATTTTTCACACTCCCGGGGTCAAGAAAATCACATTTTTTCACACTCCTGGGGTCAGGAGATTCTGAATTTTTTCACACTCCCGGGGTCAAGAAAATCACATTTTTTCACACTCCCAGGGTCAGGAAATTCTAATTTTTTCCACACTCCCGGTGTTAGGAAAATCACATTTTTCACACTCCCGGGGTCAGAAAAATTTGATTTTTTCATACTCCCGGGGTCAGGAGATTCTGATTTCTTTCACACTCCCTGGGTCAGGAAATTCTGATTTTTTTCACACTCACAGTGTTAGGAAAATCACATTTTTCACACTCCCGGGTCAAGAAAATCACATTTTTCACACTCCCGGGGTTCAGGAAATTCTGATATTTTTCACACTCCCGGGGTCAGGAAAATCGGATATTTTCACACTCCCGGGTTCAGGAAAATCAGATTTTTTTCATACTCCCGGGGTCAGGAAAAATCACATTTTTTCACACTCCCAGGGTCAGGAAATTCTGATTTTTTTCACACTCACGGTGTTAGGAAAATCACATTTTTCACACTCCCGGGGTAAGGAGATTCTGATTTTTTCACACTCCCGGGGTCAAGAAAATTGCCTTTTTCAGACTCCCGGGGTCAGGAAAATCAGATTTTTTCACACTCCCGGGGTCAGGAAAATTGGGTTTTTTTCACACTCCCGGGGTAAAGAAAATCACATTTTTTTCACACTCCCGGGGTCAGGAGATTCTGATTTCTTTCACACTCCCGGGGTCAAGAAAATCACATTTTTTCACACTCCCTGGGTCAGGAAAATCAGATTTTTCACACTCCCGGGGTCAGGAGATTTTAATTTTTTTCACACTCCCGGGGTCAGGAGAATTTAATTTTTTTCACACTCCCGGGGTCAGGAGATTCTGATTTTTTTCACACTCCCGGGGTCAAGAAAATCACATTTTTTCACACTCCCGGGGTCAGGAAATTCTGATATTTTTCACACTCCCGGGGTCAGGAGAATTTAATTTTTTTCACACTCCGGGGTCTTGAAAATCAGATTTTTTTTCATACTCCCGGGGTCAGGACAATCACATTTTTTCACACTCCCTGGGTCAGGAAATTCTGATTTTTTTCACACTCACGGTGTTAGGAAAAGCCCATTTTTCACACTCCCAGGGTCAAGAAAATCACATTTTTTCACACTCCCGGGGTCAGGAGAATTTAATTTTTTTCACACTCCCGGGATCAAGAAAATCACATTTTTTCACACTCCCGGGGTCAGGAAATTCTGATATTTTTCACACTCCCGGGGTCAGGAAAATCGGATATTTTCACACCCCCGGGGTCAGGAAAATCAGATTTTTTTCATACTCCCAGGGTCAGGAAAATTGGATTTTTTTCACACTCCCGGTGTCAGGAAAATTGGATATTTTCATACTCCCGGTGTCAGGAAAATTGCATTTTTCAGACTCCCGGTGTCAGGAAAATTCGATTTTTTTAACACTCCCGGGGTCAGGAAAATTGGATTTATTTCACACTCCCGGGGTCAAGAAAATCTCATTTTTTCACACTCCCGGGGTCAGGAAATTCTGATTTTTTTCACAGTTCCGGGGTCAGGAGATTCTGATTTTTTTCACACTCCCGGGGTCAAGAAAATCACATTTTTTAACACTCCCGGGGTCAGGAAATTCTAATTTTTTCACACTCCCAGTGTTAGGAAAATCACATTTTTCACACTCCCGGGGTCAGAAAAATTGGATTTTTTCACACTCCCGGGGTCAGGAGAATTTAATTTTTTTCACACTCCCGGGGCCAAGAAAATCACATTTTTTCACACTCCCGGGGTCAGGAAATTCTGATATTTTTCACAATCCCGGGGTCAAGAAAATCACATTTTTTCACACTCCCAGGGTCAGGAGATTCTGATTTCTTTCACACTCCCGGGGTCAAGAAAATCACATTTTTTCACACTCCCGGGGTCAGGAAATTCTAATTTTTTTCACACTCCCGGTGTTAGGAAAATCACAATTTTCACACTCCCGGGGTCAGAAAAATTGGATTGTTTCACACTCCCGGGGTGAGGAGAATTTAATTTTTTTCACACTCCCGGGGTCAGGAAAATGGGATTCTTTTAACACTCCCAGGGGCAGGAAAATTGGATTTTTTTCACACTCCCGGGGTCAGGAATTTCTGATTTTTTTCACACTCGCGGTGTTAGGAAAATCACATTTTTCACACTCGCAGGGTCAAGAAAATCACATTTTTTCACACTCCCGGGGTCAAGAAAATCACATTTTTTCACACTCCCGGGGTCAGGAAAATTGGATTTTTTTAACCCTCCCGGGGTCAGGAAAATTGGATTTTTTTCACACTCCCAGGGTCAGGAATTTCTGATTTTTTTCACACTCCCGGTGTTAGGAAAATCACATTTTTCACACTCCCGGGGTCAAGAAAATCACATTTTTTCACACTCCCAGGGTCAAGAAAATCACATTTTTTCACACTCCCGGGGTCAGGAAAATGGGATTCTTTTAACACTCCCGGGGTCAGGAAAATTGGATTTTTTTCACACTCCCGGGGTCAGGAATTTCTGATTTTTTTCACACTCGCGGTGTTAGGAAAATCACATTTTTCACACTCCCAGGGTCAAGAAAATCACATTTTTTCACACTCCCGGGGTCAAGAAAATCACATTTTTTTCACACTCCCGGGGTCAGGAAAATCACATTTTTTCACACTCCCGGGGTCAGGAGAATTTAATTTTTTCACACTCCCGGGGTCAAGAAAATCACATTTTTTCACACTCCTGGGGTCAGGAGATTCTGATTTTTTTCACACTCCCGGGGTCAAGAAAATCACATTTTTTCACACTCCCGGGGTCAGGAAATTCTGATTTTTCACACTCCCGGGGTCAGGAAAATTGGATTTTTTCACACTCCCGGGGTCAGGAGTATTTAATTTTTTTCATACTCCCGGGGTCAAGAAAATCACATTTTTTCACACTCCGGGGGTCAGGAAATTCTGATATTTTTCACACTCCCGGGGTCAGGAAAATCGGATATTTTCACACTCCCGGGGTCAGGAAATTCTGATTTTTTCACACTCCCGGTGTTAGGAAAATCACATTTTTCACACTCCCGGGGTCAAGAAAATCACATTTTTTCACACTCCCGGGGTCAGGAAATTCTGATATTTTTCACACTCCCGGGGTCAGGAAAATCAGATATTTTCACACTCCCGGGGTCAAGAAAATCCAAAATTTGTCACATTCCCGGTGTTAGGAAAATCACATTTTTCACACTCCCGGGGTCAGGAAAATTGGGTTTTTTTCAAACTCCCGGGGTCAAGGAAATCACGTTTTTTCACGCTCCCAGGGTCAGGAGATTCTGATTTTTTTCACACTCCCAGGGTCAAGAAAATCACATTTTTTCACACTCCCGGGGTCAGGAAATTCTAATTTTTTTCACACTCCCGGAGTTAGGAAAATCACATTTTTCACACTCCCGGGGTCAAGAAAATCACATTTTTTCACACTCCCGGGGTCAGGAAATTCTGATATTTTTCACACTCCCGGGGTCAGGAAAAATGGATATTTTCACACTCCTGGGGTCAGGAAAATCAGATTTTTTTCATACTCCCGGGGTCAGGAGATTCTGATTTTTTTCACACTCCCAGGGTCAAGAAAATCACATTTTTTCACACTCCCGGGGTCAAGAAATTGTAATTTTTTTCACACTCCGAGTGTTAGGAAAATCACATTTTTTCACACTCCCGTGGTCAGGAAAATCGGATATTTTCACACTCCCGGGGTCAGGAAAATCAGATTTTTTTCATACTCCCGGGATCAATAAAAATCACATTTTTTCACACTCCCGGGGTCAGGAGAATTTAATTTTTTCACACTCCCGGTGTTAGGAAAATCACATTTTTCACACTCCCGGGGTCAAGAAAATCACATTTTTTCACACTCCTGGGGTCAGGAGATTCTGAATTTTTTCACACTCCCGGGGTCAAGAAAATCACATTTTTTCACACTCCCAGGGTCAGGAAATTCTAATTTTTTCCACACTCCCGGTGTTAGGAAAATCACATTTTTCACACTCCCGGGGTCAGAAAAATTTGATTTTTTCATACTCCCGGGGTCAGGAGATTCTGATTTCTTTCACACTCCCTGGGTCAGGAAATTCTGATTTTTTTCACACTCACAGTGTTAGGAAAATCACATTTTTCACACTCCCGGGTCAAGAAAATCACATTTTTCACACTCCCGGGGTTCAGGAAATTCTGATATTTTTCACACTCCCGGGGTCAGGAAAATCGGATATTTTCACACTCCCGGGTTCAGGAAAATCAGATTTTTTTCATACTCCCGGGGTCAGGAAAAATCACATTTTTTCACACTCCCAGGGTCAGGAAATTCTGATTTTTTTCACACTCACGGTGTTAGGAAAATCACATTTTTCACACTCCCGGGGTAAGGAGATTCTGATTTTTTCACACTCCCGGGGTCAAGAAAATTGCCTTTTTCAGACTCCCGGGGTCAGGAAAATCAGATTTTTTCACACTCCCGGGGTCAGGAAAATTGGGTTTTTTTCACACTCCCGGGGTAAAGAAAATCACATTTTTTTCACACTCCCGGGGTCAGGAGATTCTGATTTCTTTCACACTCCCGGGGTCAAGAAAATCACATTTTTTCACACTCCCTGGGTCAGGAAAATCAGATTTTTCACACTCCCGGGGTCAGGAGATTTTAATTTTTTTCACACTCCCGGGGTCAAGAAAATCACATTTTTTCACACTCCCGGGGTCAGGAAAATTGGGGTTTTTTCACACTCCCGGGGTCAGGAGATTCTGATTTCTTTCACACTCCCGGTGTTAGGAAAATCACATTTTTCACACTCCCGGGGTCAGGAAAATTGGATTTTTTCACACTCCCGGGGTCAGGAGATTTTAATTTTTTTCACACTCCAGGGGTCAAGAAAATCACATTTTTTCACACTCCCGGGGTCAGGAAAATTGGGTTTTTTTCACACTCCCGGGGTCAAGAAAATCACATTTTTTCACACTCCCGGGGTCAGGAGATTCTGATTTTTTTCACACTCCCGGGGTCAACAAAATCACATTTTTTCACACTCCCGTGGTCAGAAAAATTGAATTTTTTCACACTCCCAGGGACTAGAAAAACACATTTTTTCACACTCCCGGGATCAGGAAAATTGGATTTTTTTTCACACTCCCGGGGTCAGGAGAATTTAATTTTTTTCACACTCCCGGGGTCAAGAAAATCCCCTTTTTTCACACTCCCGGGGTCAGGAGATTCTGATTTTTTTCACACTCCCGGGGTCAAGAAAATCACATTTGTTCACACTCCCGGGGTCAGGAAATTCTGATTTTTTTCACACTCCCGGTGTTAGGAAAATCCTATTTTTCACACTCCCGGGGTCAGGAAAATTGGATATTTTCATACTCCCGGGGTCAGGAAAATCGGATATTTTCATACTCCTGGGGTCACGAAAATCGGATATTTTCACACTCCCGGGGTCAGGAAAATTGGATATTTTCATACTCCCGGGGTCAGGAAAATTGGGTTTTTTTCACACTCCCGGGGTCAAGAAAATCACATTTTTTCACACTCCCATGGTCCAGAGATTCTGATTTTTTTCACACTCCCGGTGTCAAGAAAATCACATTTTTTCACACTCCCGGGGTCAGGAATTTCTGATTTTTTTCACACTCCCGGTGTTAGGCAAATCACATTTTTCACACTCCCGGGGTCAAGAAAATCACATTTTTTCACACTCCCAGGGTCAGGAAATTCTGATATTTTTCACACTCCCGGGGTCAGGAAAATCGGTTATTTTCACACCCCCGGCGTCAGGGAAATCAGATTTTTTTCACACTCCCGGTGTCAGGAAAATTGGATATTTTCATACTCCCGGGGTCAGGAAAATTGCCTTTTTCAGACTCCCGGGGTCAGGAAAATCACATTTTTCATACTCCCGGGGTCAGATAAATCCAAAATTTTTCACATTCCCGGTGTTAGGAAAATCACATTTTTCACACTCCCGGGGTCAGGAAAATTGGGTTTTTTTCACACTCCCTGGGTCAAGAAAATCACATTTTTTCACACTCCCGGGGTCAGGAGATTCTGATTTCTTTCACATTCCTGGGGTCAAGAAAATCACATTTTTTCACACTCCCGGGGTCAGGAGAATTTAATTTTTTTCACACTCCCGGGGTCAAGAAAATCCCTTTTTTTCACACTCCCGGGGTCAGGAGATTCTGATTTTTTTCACACTCCCGGGGTCAACAAAATCACATTTTTTCACACTCCCGGGGTCAGGAAATTCTGATATTTTTCACACTCCCGGGGTCAGGAAAATCGGATATTTTCACACTCCCGGGGTCAGGAAAATTGTGTTTCTTTCTCGCTCCCGGGGTCAAGAATATCACATTTTTTCACACTCCCGGGGTCTGGAGATTCTGATTTTTTTCACACTCCCGGGGTCAAGAAAATCACATTTGTTCACACTCCCGGGGTCAGGAAATTCTGATTTTTTTCACACTCCCGGTGTTAGGAAAATCCTATTTTTCACACTCCGGGGTCAGGAAAATTGGATATTTTCATACTCCCGGGGTCAGGAAAATCGGATATTTTCATACTCCTGGGGTCACGAAAATCGGATATTTTCACACTCCCGGGGTCAGGAAAATTGGATATTTTCATACTCCCGGGGTCAGGAAAATTGCATTTTTCAGACTCCCGGGGTCAGGAAAATCAAAAAATTTTCACATTCCCGGTGTTAGGAAAATCACATTTTTCACACTCCCGGGGTCAGGAAAATTGGGTTTTTTTCACACTCCCGGGATCAAGAAAATCACATTTTTTCACACTCCCATGGTCCGGAGATTCTGATTTTTTTCACACTCCCGGTGTCAAGAAAATCACATTTTTTCACACTCCCGGGGTCAGGAATTTCTGATTTTTTTCACACTCCCGGTGTTAGGAAAATCACATTTTTCACACTCCCGGGGTCAAGAAAATCACATTTTTTCACACTCCCAGGGTCAGGAAATTCTGATATTTTTCACACTCCCGGGGTCAGGAAAATCGGGTATTTTCACACCCCCGGCGTCAGGGAAATCAGATTTTTTTCATACTCCCGGGGTCAGGAAAATTGGATTTTTTTCACACTCCCGGTGTCAGGAAAATTGGATATTTTCATACTCCCGGGGTCAGGAAAATTGCCTTTTTCAGACTCCCGGGGTCAGGAAAATCACATTTTTCATACTCCCGGGGTCAGATAAATCCAAAATTTTTCACATTCCCGGTGTTAGGAAAATCACATTTTTCACACTCCCGGGGTCAGGAAAATTGGGTTTTTTTCACACTCCCTGGGTCAAGAAAATCACATTTTTTCACACTCCCGGGGTCAGGAGATTCTGATTTCTTTCACATTCCTGGGGTCAAGAAAATCACATTTTTTCACACTCCCGGGGTCAGGAGAATTTAATTTTTTTCACACTCCCGGGGTCAGGAGATTCTGATTTTTTTCACACTCCCGGGGTCAAGAAAATCACATTTTTTCACACTCCCGGGGTCAGGAAATTCTGATATTTTTCACACTCCCGGGGTCAGGAGAATTTAATTTTTTTCACACTCCGGGGTCTTGAAAATCAGATTTTTTTTCATACTCCCGGGGTCAGGACAATCACATTTTTTCACACTCCCTGGGTCAGGAAATTCTGATTTTTTTCACACTCACGGTGTTAGGAAAAGCACATTTTTCACACTCCCAGGGTCAAGAAAATCACATTTTTTCACACTCCCGGGGTCAGGAGAATTTAATTTTTTTCACATTCCCGGGATCAAGAAAATCACATTTTTTCACACTCCCGGGGTCAGGAAATTCTGATATTTTTCACACTCCCGGGGTCAGGAAAATCGGATATTTTCACACCCCCGGGGTCAGGAAAATCAGATTTTTTTCATACTCCCAGGGTCAGGAAAATTGGATTTTTTTCACACTCCCGGTGTCAGGAAAATTGGATATTTTCATACTCCCGGTGTCAGGAAAATTGCATTTTTCAGACTCCCGGTGTCAGGAAAATTCGATTTTTTTAACACTCCCGGGGTCAGGAAAATTGGATTTATTTCACACTCCCGGGGTCAAGAAAATCTCATTTTTTCACACTCCCGGGGTCAGGAAATTCTGATTTTTTTCACAGTTCCGGGGTCAGGAGATTCTGATTTTTTTCACACTCCCGGGGTCAAGAAAATCACATTTTTTAACACTCCCGGGGTCAGGAAATTCTAATTTTTTCACACTCCCGGTGTTAGGAAAATCACATTTTTCACACTCCCGGGGTCAGGAGAATTTAATTTTTTTCACACTCCCGGGGCCAAGAAAATCACATTTTTTCACACTCCCGGGGTCAGGAAATTCTGATATTTTTCACAATCCCGGGGTCAAGAAAATCACATTTTTTCACACTCCCAGGGTCAGGAGATTCTGATTTCTTTCACACTCCCGGGGTCAAGAAAATCACATTTTTTCACACTCCCGGGGTCAGGAAATTCTAATTTTTTTCACACTCCCGGTGTTAGGAAAATCACAATTTTCACACTCCCGGGGTCAGAAAAATTGGATTGTTTCACACTCCCGGGGTCAGGAGAATTTAATTTTTTTCACACTCCCGGGGTCAGGAAAATGGGATTCTTTTAACACTCCCAGGGGCAGGAAAATTGGATTTTTTTCACACTCCTGGGGTCAGGAATTTCTGATTTTTTTCACACTCGCGGTGTTAGGAAAATCACATTTTTCACACTCGCAGGGTCAAGAAAATCACATTTTTTCACACTCCCGGGGTCAAGAAAATCACATTTTTTCACACTCCCGGGGTCAGGAAAATTGGATTTTTTTAACCCTCCCGGGGTCAGGAAAATTGGATTTTTTTCACACTCCCAGGGTCAGGAATTTCTGATTTTTTTCACACTCCCGGTGTTAGGAAAATCACATTTTTCACACTCCCGGGGTCAAGAAAATCACATTTTTTCACACTCCCAGGGTCAAGAAAATCACATTTTTTCACACTCCCGGGGTCAGGAAAATGGGATTCTTTTAACACTCCCGGGGTCAGGAAAATTGGATTTTTTTCACACTCCCGGGGTCAGGAATTTCTGATTTTTTTCACACTCGCGGTGTTAGGAAAATCACATTTTTCACACTCCCAGGGTCAAGAAAATCACATTTTTTCACACTCCCGGGGTCAAGAAAATCACATTTTTTCACACTCCCGGGGTCAGGAAAATCACATTTTTTCACACTCCCGGGGTCAGGAGAATTTAATTTTTTCACACTCCCGGGGTCAAGAAAATCACATTTTTTCACACTCCTGGGGTCAGGAGATTCTGATTTTTTTCACACTCCCTGGGTCAAGAAAATCACATTTTTTCACACTCCCGGGGTCAGGAAATTCTGATTTTTCACACTCCCGGGGTCAGGAAAATTGGATTTTTTCACACTCCCGGGGTCAGGAGTATTTAATTTTTTTCATACTCCCGGGGTCAAGAAAATCACATTTTTTCACACTCCGGGGGTCAGGAAATTCTGATATTTTTCACACTCCCGGGGTCAGGAAAATCGGATATTTTCACACTCCCGGGGTCAGGAAATTCTGATTTTTTCACACTCCCGGTGTTAGGAAAATCACATTTTTCACACTCCCGGGGTCAAGAAAATCACATTTTTTCACACTCCCGGGGTCAGGAAATTCTGATATTTTTCACACTCCCGGGGTCAGGAAAATCAGATATTTTCACACTCCCGGGGTCAAGAAAATCCAAAATTTGTCACATTCCCGGTGTTAGGAAAATCACATTTTTCACACTCCCGGGGTCAGGAAAATTGGGTTTTTTTCAAACTCCCGGGGTCAAGGAAATCACGTTTTTTCACGCTCCCAGGGTCAGGAGATTCTGATTTTTTTCACACTCCCAGGGTCAAGAAAATCACATTTTTTCACACTCCCGGGGTCAGGAAATTCTAATTTTTTTCACACTCCCGGAGTTAGGAAAATCACATTTTTCACACTCCCGGGGTCAAGAAAATCACATTTTTTCACACTCCCGGGGTCAGGAAATTCTGATATTTTTCACACTCCCGGGGTCAGGAAAAATGGATATTTTCACACTCCTGGGGTCAGGAAAATCAGATTTTTTTCATACTCCCGGGGTCAGGAGATTCTGATTTTTTTCACACTCCCAGGGTCAAGAAAATCACATTTTTTCACACTCCCGGGGTCAAGAAATTCTAATTTTTTTCACACTCCCAGTGTTAGGAAAATCACATTTTTTCACACTCCCGTGGTCAGGAAAATCGGATATTTTCACACTCCCGGGGTCAGGAAAATCAGATTTTTTTCATACTCCCGGGATCAATAAAAATCACATTTTTTCACACTCCCGGGGTCAGGAGAATTTAATTTTTTCACACTCCCGGTGTTAGGAAAATCACATTTTTCACACTCCCGGGGTCAAGAAAATCACATTTTTTCACACTCCTGGGGTCAGGAGATTCTGAATTTTTTCACACTCCCGGGGTCAAGAAAATCACATTTTTTCACACTCCCAGGGTCAGGAAATTCTAATTTTTTCCACACTCCCGGTGTTAGGAAAATCACATTTTTCACACTCCCGGGGTCAGAAAAATTTGATTTTTTCATACTCCCGGGGTCAGGAGATTCTGATTTCTTTCACACTCCCTGGGTCAGGAAATTCTGATTTTTTTCACACTCACAGTGTTAGGAAAATCACATTTTTCACACTCCCGGGTCAAGAAAATCACATTTTTCACACTCCCGGGGTTCAGGAAATTCTGATATTTTTCACACTCCCGGGGTCAGGAAAATCGGATATTTTCACACTCCCGGGTTCAGGAAAATCAGATTTTTTTCATACTCCCGGGGTCAGGAAAAATCACATTTTTTCACACTCCCAGGGTCAGGAAATTCTGATTTTTTTCACACTCACGGTGTTAGGAAAATCACATTTTTCACACTCCCGGGGTAAGGAGATTCTGATTTTTTCACACTCCCGGGGTCAAGAAAATTGCCTTTTTCAGACTCCCGGGGTCAGGAAAATCAGATTTTTTCACACTCCCGGGGTCAGGAAAATTGGGTTTTTTTCACACTCCCGGGGTAAAGAAAATCACATTTTTTTCACACTCCCGGGGTCAGGAGATTCTGATTTCTTTCACACTCCCGGGGTCAAGAAAATCACATTTTTTCACACTCCCTGGGTCAGGAAAATCAGATTTTTCACACTCCCGGGGTCAGGAGATTTTAATTTTTTTCACACTCCCGGGGTCAAGAAAATCACATTTTTTCACACTCCTGGGGTCAGGAAAATTGGGGTTTTTTCACACTCCCGGGGTCAGGAGATTCTGATTTCTTTCACACTCCCGGTGTTAGGAAAATCACATTTTTCACACTCCCGGGGTCAGGAAAATTGGATTTTTTCACACTCCCGGGGTCAGGAGATTTTAATTTTTTTCACACTCCAGGGGTCAAGAAAATCACATTTTTTCACACTCCCGGGGTCAGGAGATTCTGATTTTTTTCACACTCCCGGGGTCAACAAAATCACATTTTTTCACACTCCCGTGGTCAGAAAAATTGAATTTTTTCACACTCCCAGGTACTAGAAAAACACATTTTTTCACACTCCCGGGATCAGGAAAATTGGATTTTTTTTCACACTCCCGGGGTCAGGAGAATTTAATTTTTTTCACACTCCCGGGGTCAAGAAAATCCCCTTTTTTCACACTCCCGGGGTCAGGAGATTCTGATTTTTTTCACACTCCCGGGGTCAAGAAAATCACATTTGTTCACACTCCCGGGGTCAGGAAATTCTGATTTTTTTCACACTCCCGGTGTTAGGAAAATCCTATTTTTCACACTCCCGGGGTCAGGAAAATTGGATATTTTCATACTCCCGGGGTCAGGAAAATCGGATATTTTCATACTCCTGGGGTCACGAAAATCGGATATTTTCACACTCCCGGGGTCAGGAAAATTGGATATTTTCATACTCCCGGGGTCAGGAAAATTGGGTTTTTTTCACACTCCCGGGGTCAAGAAAATCAAATTTTTTCACACTCCCATGGTCCAGAGATTCTGATTTTTTTCACACTCCCGGTGTCAAGAAAATCACATTTTTTCACACTCCCGGGGTCAGGAATTTCTGATTTTTTTCACACTCCCGGTGTTAGGCAAATCACATTTTTCACACTCCCGGGGTCAAGAAAATCACATTTTTTCACACTCCCAGGGTCAGGAAATTCTGATATTTTTCACACTCCCGGGGTCAGGAAAATCGGTTATTTTCACACCCCCGGCGTCAGGGAAATCAGATTTTTTTCACACTCCCGGTGTCAGGAAAATTGGATATTTTCATACTCCCGGGGTCAGGAAAATTGCCTTTTTCAGACTCCCGGGGTCAGGAAAATCACATTTTTCATACTCCCGGGGTCAGATAAATCCAAAATTTTTCACATTCCCGGTGTTAGGAAAATCACATTTTTCACACTCCCGGGGTCAGGAAAATTGGGTTTTTTTCACACTCCCTGGGTCAAGAAAATCACATTTTTTCACACTCCCGGGGTCAGGAGATTCTGATTTCTTTCACATTCCTGGGGTCAAGAAAATCACATTTTTTCACACTCCCGGGGTCAGGAGAATTTAATTTTTTTCACACTCCCGGGGTCAAGAAAATCCCTTTTTTTCACACTCCCGGGGTCAGGAGATTCTGATTTTTTTCACACTCCCGGGGTCAACAAAATCACATTTTTTCACACTCCCGGGGTCAGGAAATTCTGATATTTTTCACACTCCCGGGGTCAGGAAAATCTGATATTTTCACACTCCCGGGGTCAGGAAAATTGTGTTTCTTTCTCGCTCCCGGGGTCAAGAATATCACATTTTTTCACACTCCCGGGGTCTGGAGATTCTGATTTTTTTCACACTCCCGGGGTCAAGAAAATCACATTTGTTCACACTCCCGGGGTCAGGAAATTCTGATTTTTTTCACACTCCCGGTGTTAGGAAAATCCTATTTTTCACACTCCGGGGTCAGGAAAATTGGATATTTTCATACTCCCGGGGTCAGGAAAATCGGATATTTTCATACTCCTGGGGTCACGAAAATCGGATATTTTCACACTCCCGGGGTCAGGAAAATTGGATATTTTCATACTCCCGGGGTCAGGAAAATTGCATTTTTCAGACTCCCGGGGTCAGGAAAATCAAAAAATTTTCACATTCCCGGTGTTAGGAAAATCACATTTTTCACACTCCCGGGGTCAGGAAAATTGGGTTTTTTTCACACTCCCGGGATCAAGAAAATCACATTTTTTCACACTCCCATGGTCCGGAGATTCTGATTTTTTTCACACTCCCGGTGTCAAGAAAATCACATTTTTTCACACTCCCGGGGTCAGGAATTTCTGATTTTTTTCACACTCCCGGTGTTAGGAAAATCACATTTTTCACACTCCCGGGGTCAAGAAAATCACATTTTTTCACACTCCCAGGGTCAGGAAATTCTGATATTTTTCACACTCCCGGGGTCAGGAAAATCGGTTATTTTCACACCCCCGGCGTCAGGGAAATCAGATTTTTTTCATACTCCCGGGGTCAGGAAAATTGGATTTTTTTCACACTCCCGGTGTCAGGAAAATTGGATATTTTCATACTCCCGGGGTCAGGAAAATTGCCTTTTTCAGACTCCCGGGGTCAGGAAAATCACATTTTTCATACTCCCGGGGTCAGATAAATCCAAAATTTTTCACATTCCCGGTGTTAGGAAAATCACATTTTTCACACTCCCGGGGTCAGGAAAATTGGGTTTTTTTCACACTCCCTGGGTCAAGAAAATCACATTTTTTCACACTCCCGGGGTCAGGAGATTCTGATTTCTTTCACATTCCTGGGGTCAAGAAAATCACATTTTTTCACACTCCCGGGGTCAGGAGAATTTAATTTTTTTCACACTCCCGGGGTCAGGAGATTCTGATTTTTTTCACACTCCCGGGGTCAAGAAAATCACATTTTTTCACACTCCCGGGGTCAGGAAATTCTGATATTTTTCACACTCCCGGGGTCAGGAGAATTTAATTTTTTTCACACTCCGGGGTCTTGAAAATCAGATTTTTTTTCATACTCCCGGGGTCAGGACAATCACATTTTTTCACACTCCCTGGGTCAGGAAATTCTGATTTTTTTCACACTCACGGTGTTAGGAAAAGCACATTTTTCACACTCCCAGGGTCAAGAAAATCACATTTTTTCACACTCCCGGGGTCAGGAGAATTTAATTTTTTTCACACTCCCGGGATCAAGAAAATCACATTTTTTCACACTCCCGGGGTCAGGAAATTCTGATATTTTTCACACTCCCGGGGTCAGGAAAATCGGATATTTTCACACCCCCGGGGTCAGGAAAATCAGATTTTTTTCATACTCCCAGGGTCAGGAAACTTGGATTTTTTTCACACTCCCGGTGTCAGGAAAATTGGATATTTTCATACTCCCGGTGTCAGGAAAATTGCATTTTTCAGACTCCCGGTGTCAGGAAAATTCGATTTTTTTAACACTCCCGGGGTCAGGAAAATTGGATTTATTTCACACTCCCGGGGTCAAGAAAATCTCATTTTTTCACACTCCCGGGGTCAGGAAATTCTGATTTTTTTCACAGTTCCGGGGTCAGGAGATTCTGATTTTTTTCACACTCCCGGGGTCAAGAAAATCACATTTTTTAACACTCCCGGGGTCAGGAAATTCTAATTTTTTCACACTCCCGGTGTTAGGAAAATCACATTTTTCACACTCCCGGGGTCAGAAAAATTGGATTTTTTCACACTCCCGGGGTCAGGAGAATTTAATTTTTTTCACACTCCCGGGGCCAAGAAAATCACATTTTTTCACACTCCCGGGGTCAGGAAATTCTGATATTTTTCACAATCCCGGGGTCAAGAAAATCACATTTTTTCACACTCCCAGGGTCAGGAGATTCTGATTTCTTTCACACTCCCGGGGTCAAGAAAATCACATTTTTTCACACTCCCGGGGTCAGGAAATTCTATTTTTTTTCACACTCCCGGTGTTAGGAAAATCACAATTTTCACACTCCCGGGGTCAGAAAAATTGGATTGTTTCACACTCCCGGGGTCAGGAGAATTTAATTTTTTTCACACTCCCGGGGTCAGGAAAATGGGATTCTTTTAACACTCCCAGGGGCAGGAAAATTGGATTTTTTTCACACTCCTGGGGTCAGGAATTTCTGATTTTTTTCACACTCGCGGTGTTAGGAAAATCACATTTTTCACACTCGCAGGGTCAAGAAAATCACATTTTTTCACACTCCCGGGGTCAAGAAAATCACATTTTTTCACACTCCCGGGGTCAGGAAAATTGGATTTTTTTAACCCTCCCGGGGTCAGGAAAATTGGATTTTTTTCACACTCCCAGGGTCAGGAATTTCTGATTTTTTTCACACTCCCGGTGTTAGGAAAATCACATTTTTCACACTCCCGGGGTCAAGAAAATCACATTTTTTCACACTCCCAGGGTCAAGAAAATCACATTTTTTCACACTCCCGGGGTCAGGAAAATGGGATTCTTTTAACACTCCCGGGGTCAGGAAAATTGGATTTTTTTCACACTCCCGGGGTCAGGAATTTCTGATTTTTTTCACACTCGCGGTGTTAGGAAAATCACATTTTTCACACTCCCAGGGTCAAGAAAATCACATTTTTTCACACTCCCGGGGTCAAGAAAATCACATTTTTTCACACTCCCGGGGTCAGGAAAATCACATTTTTTCACACTCCCGGGGTCAGGAGAATTTAATTTTTTCACACTCCCGGGGTCAAGAAAATCACATTTTTTCACACTCCTGGGGTCAGGAGATTCTGATTTTTTTCACACTCCCGGGGTCAAGAAAATCACATTTTTTCACACTCCCGGGGTCAGGAAATTCTGATTTTTCACACTCCCGGGGTCAGGAAAATTGGATTTTTTCACACTCCCGGGGTCAGCAGTATTTAATTTTTTTCATACTCCCGGGGTCAAGAAAATCACATTTTTTCACACTCCGGGGGTCAGGAAATTCTGATATTTTTCACACTCCCGGGGTCAGGAAAATCGGATATTTTCACACTCCCGGGGTCAGGAAATTCTGATTTTTTCACACTCCCGGTGTTAGGAAAATCACATTTTTCACACTCCCGGGGTCAAGAAAATCACATTTTTTCACACTCCCGGGGTCAGGAAATTCTGATATTTTTCACACTCCCGGGGTCAGGAAAATCAGATATTTTCACACTCCCGGGGTCAAGAAAATCCAAAATTTGTCACATTCCCGGTGTTAGGAAAATCACATTTTTCACACTCCCGGGGTCAGGAAAATTGGGTTTTTTTCAAACTCCCGGGGTCAAGGAAATCACGTTTTTTCACGCTCCCAGGGTCAGGAGATTCTGATTTTTTTCACACTCCCAGGGTCAAGAAAATCACATTTTTTCACACTCCCGGGGTCAGGAAATTCTAATTTTTTTCACACTCCCGGAGTTAGGAAAATCACATTTTTCACACTCCCGGGGTCAAGAAAATCACATTTTTTCACACTCCCGGGGTCAGGAAATTCTGATATTTTTCACACTCCCGGGGTCAGGAAAAATGGATATTTTCACACTCCTGGGGTCAGGAAAATCAGATTTTTTTCATACTCCCGGGGTCAGGAGATTCTGATTTTTTTCACACTCCCAGGGTCAAGAAAATCACATTTTTTCACACTCCCGGGGTCAAGAAATTCTAATTTTTTTCACACTCCCAGTGTTAGGAAAATCACATTTTTTCACACTCCCGTGGTCAGGAAAATCGGATATTTTCACACTCCCGGGGTCAGGAAAATCAGATTTTTTTCATACTCCCGGGATCAATAAAAATCACATTTTTTCACACTCCCGGGGTCAGGAGAATTTAATTTTTTCACACTCCCGGTGTTAGGAAAATCACATTTTTCACACTCCCGGGGTCAAGAAAATCACATTTTTTCACACTCCTGGGGTCAGGAGATTCTGAATTTTTTCACACTCCCGGGGTCAAGAAAATCACATTTTTTCACACTCCCAGGGTCAGGAAATTCTAATTTTTTCCACACTCCCGGTGTTAGGAAAATCACATTTTTCACACTCCCGGGGTCAGAAAAATTTGATTTTTTCATACTCCCGGGGTCAGGAGATTCTGATTTCTTTCACACTCCCTGGGTCAGGAAATTCTGATTTTTTTCACACTCACAGTGTTAGGAAAATCACATTTTTCACACTCCCGGGTCAAGAAAATCACATTTTTCACACTCCCGGGGTTCAGGAAATTCTGATATTTTTCACACTCCCGGGGTCAGGAAAATCGGATATTTTCACACTCCCGGGTTCAGGAAAATCAGATTTTTTTCATACTCCCGGGGTCAGGAAAAATCACATTTTTTCACACTCCCAGGGTCAGGAAATTCTGATTTTTTTCACACTCACGGTGTTAGGAAAATCACATTTTTCACACTCCCGGGGTAAGGAGATTCTGATTTTTTCACACTCCCGGGGTCAAGAAAATTGCCTTTTTCAGACTCCCGGGGTCAGGAAAATCAGATTTTTTCACACTCCCGGGGTCAGGAAAATTGGGTTTTTTTCACACTCCCGGGGTAAAGAAAATCACATTTTTTTCACACTCCCGGGGTCAGGAGATTCTGATTTCTTTCACACTCCCGGGGTCAAGAAAATCACATTTTTTCACACTCCCTGGGTCAGGAAAATCAGATTTTTCACACTCCCGGGGTCAGGAGATTTTAATTTTTTTCACACTCCCGGGGTCAAGAAAATCACATTTTTTCACACTCCCGGGGTCAGGAAAATTGGGGTTTTTTCACACTCCCGGGGTCAGGAGATTCTGATTTCTTTCACACTCCCGGTGTTAGGAAAATCACATTTTTCACACTCCCGGGGTCAGGAAAATTGGATTTTTTCACACTCCCGGGGTCAGGAGATTTTAATTTTTTTCACACTCCAGGGGTCAAGAAAATCACATTTTTTCACACTCCCGGGGTCAGGAAAATTGGGTTTTTTTCACACTCCCGGGGTCAAGAAAATCACATTTTTTCACACTCCCGGGGTCAGGAGATTCTGATTTTTTTCACACTCCCGGGGTCAACAAAATCACATTTTTTCACACTCCCGTGGTCAGAAAAATTGAATTTTTTCACACTCCCAGGGACTAGAAAAACACATTTTTTCACACTCCCGGGATCAGGAAAATTGGATTTTTTTTCACACTCCCGGGGTCAGGAGAATTTAATTTTTTTCACACTCCCGGGGTCAAGAAAATCCCCTTTTTTCACACTCCCGGGGTCAGGAGATTCTGATTTTTTTCACACTCCCGGGGTCAAGAAAATCACATTTGTTCACACTCCCGGGGTCAGGAAATTCTGATTTTTTTCACACTCCCGGTGTTAGGAAAATCCTATTTTTCACACTCCCGGGGTCAGGAAAATTGGATATTTTCATACTCCCGGGGTCAGGAAAATCGGATATTTTCATACTCCTGGGGTCACGAAAATCGGATATTTTCACACTCCCGGGGTCAGGAAAATTGGATATTTTCATACTCCCGGGGTCAGGAAAATTGGGTTTTTTTCACACTCCCGGGGTCAAGAAAATCACATTTTTTCACACTCCCATGGTCCAGAGATTCTGATTTTTTTCACACTCCCGGTGTCAAGAAAATCACATTTTTTCACACTCCCGGGGTCAGGAATTTCTGATTTTTTTCACACTCCCGGTGTTAGGCAAATCACATTTTTCACACTCCCGGGGTCAAGAAAATCACATTTTTTCACACTCCCAGGGTCAGGAAATTCTGATATTTTTCACACTCCCGGGGTCAGGAAAATCGGTTATTTTCACACCCCCGGCGTCAGGGAAATCAGATTTTTTTCACACTCCCGGTGTCAGGAAAATTGGATATTTTCATACTCCCGGGGTCAGGAAAATTGCCTTTTTCAGACTCCCGGGGTCAGGAAAATCACATTTTTCATACTCCCGGGGTCAGATAAATCCAAAATTTTTCACATTCCCGGTGTTAGGAAAATCACATTTTTCACACTCCCGGGGTCAGGAAAATTGGGTTTTTTTCACACTCCCTGGGTCAAGAAAATCACATTTTTTCACACTCCCGGGGTCAGGAGATTCTGATTTCTTTCACATTCCTGGGGTCAAGAAAATCACATTTTTTCACACTCCCGGGGTCAGGAGAATTTAATTTTTTTCACACTCCCGGGGTCAAGAAAATCCCTTTTTTTCACACTCCCGGGGTCAGGAGATTCTGATTTTTTTCACACTCCCGGGGTCAACAAAATCACATTTTTTCACACTCCCGGGGTCAGGAAATTCTGATATTTTTCACACTCCCGGGGTCAGGAAAATCGGATATTTTCACACTCCCGGGGTCAGGAAAATTGTGTTTCTTTCTCGCTCCCGGGGTCAAGAATATCACATTTTTTTCACACTCCCGGGGTCTGGAGATTCTGATTTTTTTCACACTCCCGGGGTCAAGAAAATCACATTTGTTCACACTCCCGGGGTCAGGAAATTCTGATTTTTTTCACACTCCCGGTGTTAGGAAAATCCTATTTTTCACACTCCCGGGGTCAGGAAAATTGGATATTTTCATACTCCCGGGGTCAGGAAAATCGGATATTTTCATACTCCTGGGGTCACGAAAATCGGATATTTTCACACTCCCGGGGTCAGGAAAATTGGATATTTTCATACTCCCGGGGTCAGGAAAATTGCATTTTTCAGACTCCCGGGGTCAGGAAAATCGAATTTTTCATACTCCCGGGGTCAGGAAAATCAAAAAATTTTCACATTCCCGGTGTTAGGAAAATCACATTTTTCACACTCCCGGGGTCAGGAAAATTGGGTTTTTTTCACACTCCCGGGGTCAAGAAAATCACATTTTTTCACACTCCCATGGTCCGGAGATTCTGATTTTTTTCACACTCCAGGTGTCAAGAAAATCACATTTTTTCACACTCCCGGGGTCAGGAATTTCTGATTTTTTTCACACTCCCGGTGTTAGGAAAATCACATTTTTCACACTCCCGGGGTCAAGAAAATCACATTTTTTCACACTCCCAGGGTCAGGAAATTCTGATATTTTTCACACTCCCGGGGTCAGGAAAATCGGTTATTTTCACACCCCCGGCGTCAGGGAAATCAGATTTTTTTCATACTCCCGGGGTCAAAAAAATTGGATTTTTTTCACACTCCCGGTGTCAGGAAAATTGGATATTTTCATACTCCCGGGGTCAGGAAAATTGCCTTTTTCAGACTCCCAGGGTCAGGAAAATCACATTTTTCATACTCCCGGGGTCAGATAAATCCAAAATTTTTCACATTCCCGGTGTTAGGAAAATCACATTTTTCACACTCCCGGGGTCAGGAAAATTGGGTTTTTTTCACACTCCCTGGGTCAAGAAAATCACATTTTTTCACACTCCCGGGGTCAGGAGATTCTGATTTCTTTCACATTCCTGGGGTCAAGAAAATCACATTTTTTCACACTCCCGGGGTCAGGAGAATTTAATTTTTTTCACACTCCCGGGGTCAAGAAAATCCCTTTTTTTCACACTCCCGGGGTCAGGAGATTCTGATTTTTTTCACACTCCCGGGGTCAAGAAAATCACATTTTTTCACACTCCCGGGGTCAGGAAATTCTGATATTTTTCACACTCCCGGGGTCAGGAGAATTTAATTTTTTTCACACTCCCGGGGTCAGGAAAATCAGATTTTTTTTCATACTCCCGGGGTCAGGACAATCACATTTTTTCACACTCCCTGGGTCAGGAAATTCTGATTTTTTTCACACTCACGGTGTTAGGAAAAGCACATTTTTCACACTCCCAGGGTCAAGAAAATCACATTTTTTCACACTCCCGGGGTCAGGAGAATTTAATTTTTTTCACACTCCCGGGATCAAGAAAATCACATTTTTTCACACTCCCGGGGTCAGGAAATTCTGATATTTTTCACACTCCCGGGGTCAGGAAAATCGGATATTTTCACACCCCCGGGGTCAGGAAAATCAGATTTTTTTCATACTCCCAGGGTCAGGAAAATTGGATTTTTTTCACACTCCCGGTGTCAGGAAAATTGGATATTTTCATACTCCCGGTGTCAGGAAAATTGCATTTTTCAGACTCCCGGTGTCAGGAAAATTCGATTTTTTTAACACTCCCGGGGTCAGGAAATTCTGATTTTTTTCACAGTCCCGGGGTCAGGAAATTCTGATTTTTTTCACAGTCCCGGGGTCAGGAGATTCTGATTTTTTTCACACTCCCGGGGTCAAGAAAATCACATTTTTTAACACTCCCGGGGTCAGGAAATTCTAATTTTTTCACACTCCCGGTGTTAGGAAAATCACATTTTTCACACTCCCGGGGTCAGAAAAATTGGATTTTTTCACACACCCGGGGTCAGGAGAATTTAATTTTTTTCACACTCCCGGGGCCAAGAAAATCACATTTTTTCACACTCCCGGGGTCAGGAAATTCTGATATTTTTCACAATCCCGGGGTCAAGAAAATCACATTTTTTCACACTCCCAGGGTCAAGAGATTCTGATTTCTTTCACACTCCCGGGGTCAAGAAAATCACATTTTTTCACACTCCCGGGGTCAGGAAATTCTAATTTTTTTCACACTCCCGGTGTTAGGAAAATCACAATTTTCACACTCCCGGGGTCAGAAAAATTGGATTGTTTCACACTCCCGGGGTCAGGAGAATTTAATTTTTTTCACACTCCCGGGGTCAGGAAAATGGGATTCTTTTAACACTCCCAGGGGCAGGAAAATTGGATTTTTTTCACACTCCCGGGGTCAGGAATTTCTGATTTTTTTCACACTCGCGGTGTTAGGAAAATCACATTTTTCACACTCGCAGGGTCAAGAAAATCACATTTTTTCACACTCCCGGGGTCAAGAAAATCACATTTTTTCACACTCCCGGGGTCAGGAAAATTGGATTTTTTTAACCCTCCCGGGGTCAGGAAAATTGGATTTTTTTCACACTCCCAGGGTCAGGAATTTCTGATTTTTTTCACACTCCCGGTGTTAGGAAAATCACATTTTTCACACTCCCGGGGTCAAGAAAATCACATTTTTTCACACTCCCAGGGTCAAGAAAATCACATTTTTTCACACTCCCGGGGTCAGGAAAATGGGATTCTTTTAACACTCCCGGGGTCAGGAAAATTGGATTTTTTTCACACTCCCGGGGTCAGGAATTTCTGATTTTTTTTCACACTCGCGGTGTTAGGAAAATCACATTTTTCACACTCCCAGGGTCAAGAAAATCACATTTTTTCACACTCCCGGGGTCAAGAAAATCACATTTTTTCACACTCCCGGGGTCAGGAGATTCTGATTTCTTTCACACTCCCGGGGTCAAGAAAATCACATTTTTTCACACTCCCGGGGTCAGGAAAATTGGATTTTTTTAACCCTCCCAGGGTCAGGAAAATTGGATTTTTTTCACACTCCCAGGGTCAAGAAAATCACATTTTTTCACACTCCCGGGGTCAAGAAAATCACATTTTTTCACACTCCCGGGGTCAGGAGAATCTGATTTTTTTCACACTCCCGGGGTCAAGAAAATCACATTTTTTAACACTCCCGGCGTCAGGAAATTCTAATTTTTTTACACTCCCGGTGTTAGGAAAATCACATTTTTCACACTCCCGGGGTCAGAAAAATTGGATTTTTTCACACTCCCGGGGTCAGGAGAATTTAATTTTTTTCACACTCCCGGGTTCAGGAAATTCTGATATTTTTCACAATCCCGGGGTCAAGAAAATCACATTTTTTCACACTCCCAGGGTCAGGAGATTCTGATTTCTTTCACACTCCCGGGGTCAAGAAAATCACATTTTTTCACACTCCCGGGGTCAGGAAATTCTAATTTTTTTCACACTCCCGGTGTTAGGAAAATCACAATTTTCACACTCCCGGGGTCAGAAAAATTGGATTGTTTCACACTCCCGGGGTCATGAGAATTTAATTTTTTTCACACTCCCGGGGTCAGGAAAATGGGATTCTTTTAACACTCCCAGGGGCAGGAAAATTGGATTTTTTTCACACTCCCGGGGTCAGGAATTTCTGATTTTTTTCACACTCGCGGTGTTAGGAAAATCACATTTTTCACACTCGCAGGGTCAAGAAAATCACATTTTTTCACACTCCCGGGGTCAAGAAAACACCATTTTTTCACACTCCCGGGGTCAGGAAAATTGGATTTTTTTAACCCTCCCGGGGTCAGGAAAATTGGATTTTTTTCACACTCCCAGGGTCAGGAATTTCTGATTTTTTTCACACTCCCGGTGTTAGGAAAATCACATTTTTCACACTCCCGGGGTCAAGAAAATCACATTTTTTCACACTCTCAGGGTCAAGAAAATCACATTTTTTCACAGTCCCGGGGTCAGGAAAATGGGATTCTTTTAACACTCCCGGGGTCAGGAAAATTGGATTTTTTTCACACTCCCGGGGTCAGGAATTTCTGATTTTTTTCACACTCGCGGTGTTAGGAAAATCACATTTTTCACACTCCCAGGGTCAAGAAAATCACATTTTTTCACACTCCCGGGGTCAAGAAAATCACATTTTTTCACACTCCCGGGGTCAGGAGATTCTGATTTCTTTCACACTCCCGGGGTCAAGAAAATCACATTTTTTCACACTCCCGGGGTCAGGAAAATTGGATTTTTTTAACCCTCCCAGGGTCAGGAAAATTGGATTTTTTTCACACTCCCAGGGTCAAGAAAATCACATTTTTTCACACTCCCGGGGTCAAGAAAATCACATTTTTTCACACTCCCGGGGTCAGGAGAATTTAATTTTTTCACACTCCCGGGGTCAAGAAAATCACATTTTTTCACACTCCTGGGGTCAGGAGATTCTGATTTTTTTCACACTCCCGGGGTCAAGAAAATCACATTTTTTCACACTCCCGGGGTCAGGAAATTCTGATTTTTCACACTCCCGGGGTCAGGAAAATTGGATTTTTTCACACTCCCGGGGTCAGGAGTATTTAATTTTTTTCATACTCCCGGGGTCAAGAAAATCACATTTTTTCACACTCCGGGGGTCAGGAAATTCTGATATTTTTCACACTCCCGGGGTCAGGAAAATCGGATATTTTCACACTCCCGGGGTCAGGAAATTCTGATTTTTTCACACTCCCGGTGTTAGGAAAATCACATTTTTCACACTCCCGGGGTCAAGAAAATCACATTTTTTCACACTCCCGGGGTCAGGAAATTCTGATATTTTCACACTCCCGGGGTCAGGAAAATCAGATATTTTCACACTCCCGGGGTCAAGAAAATCCAAAATTTGTCACATTCCCGGTGTTAGGAAAATCACATTTTTCACACTCCCGGGGTCAGGAAATTCTGATATTTTTCACACTCCCGGGGTAAGGAAAATCAGATATTTTCACACTCCCGGGGTCAGGAAAATTGGGTTTTTTTCAAACTCCCAGGGTCAGGGAAATCACGTTTTTTCACGCTCCCAGGGTCAGGAGATTCTGATTTTTTTCACACTCCCAGGGTCAAGAAAATCACATTTTTTCACACTCCCGGGGTCAGGAAATTCTAATTTTTTTCACACTACCGGAGTTAGGAAAATCACATTTTTCACACTCCCGGGGTCAAGAAAATCACATTTTTTCACACTCCCGGGGTCAGGAAATTCTGATGTTTTTCACACTCCCGGGGTCAGGAAAAATGGATATTTTCACACTCCCAGGGTCAAGAAAATCACATTTTTTCACACTCCCGGGGTCAAGAAATTCTAATTTTTTTCACACTCCCAGTGTTAGGAAAATCACATTTTTTCACACTCCCGTGGTCAGGAAAATCGGATATTTTCACACTCCCGGGGTCAGGAAAATCAGATTTTTTTCATACTCCCGGGGTCAATAAAAATCACATTTTTTCACACTCCCGGGGTCAGGAGAATTTAATTTTTTCACACTCCCGGTGTTAGGAAAATCACATTTTTCACACTCCCGGGGTCAAGAAAATCACATTTTTTCACACTCCCGGGGTCAGGAGATTCTGAATTTTTTCACACTCCCGGGGTCAAGAAAATCACATTTTTTCACACTCCCGGGGTCAGGAAATTCTAATTTTTTCCACACTCCCGGTGTTAGGAAAATCACATTTTTCACACTCCCAGGGTCAGAAAAATTGGATTTTTTCATACTCCCGGGGTCAGGAGATTCTGATTTCTTTCACACTCCCGGGGTCAAGAAAATCACATTTTTTCACACTCCCGGGGTCAGGAAATTCTGATTTTTCACACTCCCGGGGTCAGGAAAATTGGATTTTTTCACACTCCCAGGGTCAGGAGAATTTAATTTTTTTCACACTCCCGGGGTCAAGAAAATCACATGTTTTCACACTCCCAGGGTCAGGAAATTCTGATATTTTTCACACTCCCGGGGTCAGGAAAATCGGATATTTTCACACCCCCGGGGTCAGGAAAATCAGATTTTTTTCAAACTCCCAGGGTCAGGAAAATTGGATTTTTTTCACTCTCCCGGTGTTAGGAAAATTGGATATTTTCATACTCCCGGGGTCAGGAAAATTCCATTTTTCAGACTCCCGGGGTCAGGAAAATTGGATTTTTTTTAACACTCCCGGGGTCAGGAAAATTGGATTTTTTTCACACTCCCAGGGTCAGGAAAATTGGGTTTTTTTCACACTCCCGGGGTCAAGAAAATCACATTTTTTCACACTCCCGGGGTAAGGAGATTCTGATTTTTTCACACTCCCGGGGTCAAGAAAATTGCCTTTTTCAGACTCCCGGGGTCATGAAAATCAGATTTTTTCACACTCTCGGGGTCAGGAAAATTGGGTTTTTTTCACACTCCCGGGGTAAATAAAATCACATTTTTTCACACTCCCGGGGTCAGGAGATTCTGATTTCTTTCACACTCCATGGGTCAAGAAAATCACATTTTTTCACACTCCCTGGGTCAGGAAAATCAGATTTTTCACACTCCCGGGGTCAGGAGATTTTAATTTTTTTCACACTCCCGGGGTCAAGAAAATCACATTTTTTCACACTCCCGGGGTCAGGAAAATTGGGTTTTTTTCACACTCCCGGGGTCAGGAGATTCTGATTTCTTTCACACTCCCGGTGTTAGGAAAATCACATTTTTCACACTCCCGGGGTCAGGAAAATTGGATTTTTTCACACTCCCGGGGTCAGGAGATTTTAATTTTTTTCACACTCCCGGGGTCAAGAAAATCACATTTTTTCACACTCCCGGGGTCAGGAAAATTGGGTTTTTTTCACACTCCCGGGGTCAGGAAAATCGGATATTTTCACACTCCCGGGGTCAGGAAATTCTGATTTTTTCACACTCCCGGTGTTAGGAAAATCACATTTTTCACACTCCCGGGGTCAAGAAAATCACATTTTTTCACACTCCCGGGGTCAGGAAATTCTGATATTTTTCACACTCCCGGGGTCAGGAAAATCAGATATTTTCACACTCCCGGGGTCAAGAAAATCCAAAATTTGTCACATTCCCGGTGTTAGGAAAATCACATTTTTCACACTCCCGGGGTCAGGAAATTCTGATATTTTTCACACTCCCGGGGTAAGGAAAATCAGATATTTTCACACTCCCGGGGTCAGGAAAATTGGGTTTTTTTCAAACTCCCAGGGTCAGGGAAATCACGTTTTTTCACGCTCCCGGGGTCAGGAAATTCTAATTTTTTTCACACTACCGGAGTAAGGAAAATCACATTTTTCACACTCCCGGGGTCAAGAAAATCACATTTTTTCACACTCCCGGGGTCAGGAAATTCTGATGTTTTTCACACTCCCGGGGTCAGGAAAAATGGATATTTTCACACTCCTGGGGTCAGGAAAATCAGATTTTTTTCATACTCCCGGGGTCAGGAGATTCTGATTTTTTTCACACTCCCAGGGTCAAGAAAATCACATTTTTTCACACTCCCGGGGTCAAGAAATTCTAATTTTTTTCACACTCCCAGTGTTAGGAAAATCACATTTTTTCACACTCCCGTGGTCAGGAAAATCGGATATTTTCACACTCCCGGGGTCAGGAAAATCAGATTTTTTTCATACTCCCGGGGTCAATAAAAATCACATTTTTTCACACTCCCGGGGTCAGGAGAATTTAATTTTTTCACACTCCCGGTGTTAGGAAAATCACATTTTTCACACTCCCGGGGTCAAGAAAATCACATTTTTTCACACTCCCGGGGTCAGGAGATTCTGAATTTTTTCACACTCCCGGGGTCAAGAAAATCACATTTTTTCACACTCCCGGGGTCAGGAAATTCTAATTTTTTCCACACTCCCGGTGTTAGGAAAATCACATTTTTCACACTCCCAGGGTCAGAAAAATTGGATTTTTTCATACTCCCGGGGTCAGGAGATTCTGATTTCTTTCACACTCCCGGGGTCAAGAAAATCACATTTTTTCACACTCCCGGGGTCAGGAAATTCTGATTTTTCACACTCCCGGGGTCAGGAAAATTGGATTTTTTCACACTCCCAGGGTCAGGAGAATTTAATTTTTTTCACACTCCCGGGGTCAAGAAAATCACATGTTTTCACACTCCCAGGGTCAGGAAATTCTGATATTTTTCACACTCCCGGGGTCAGGAAAATCGGATATTTTCACACCCCCGGGGTCAGGAAAATCAGATTTTTTTCAAACTCCCAGGGTCAGGAAAATTGGGTTTTTTTCACACTCCCGGGGTAAATAAAATCACATTTTTTCACACTCCCGGGGTCAGGAAAATTGGGTTTTTTTCACACTCCCGGGGTCAGGAGATTCTGATTTCTTTCACACTCCCGGTGTTAGGAAAATCACATTTTTCACACTCCCGGGGTCAGGAAAATTGGATTTTTTCACACTCCCGGGGTCAGGAGATTTTAATTTTTTTCACACTCCCGGGGTCAAGAAAATCACATTTTTTCACACTCCCGGGGTCAGGAAAATTGGGTTTTTTTCACACTCCCGGGGTCAAGAAAATCACATTTTTTCACACTCCCGGGGTCAGGAGATTCTGATTTTTTTCACACTCCCTGGGTCAACAAAATCAAATTTTTTCACACTCCCGTGGTCAGGAAAATCGGATATTTTCACACTCCCGGGGTCAGGAAAATCAGATTTTTTTCATACTCCCGGGGTCAATAAAAATCACATTTTTTCACACTCCCGGGGTCAGGAGAATTTAATTTTTTCACACTCCCGGTGTTAGGAAAATCACATTTTTCACACTCCCGGGGTCAAGAAAATCACATTTTTTCACACTCCCGGGGTCAGGAGATTCTGAATTTTTTCACACTCCCGGGGTCAAGAAAATCACATTTTTTCACACTCCCGGGGTCAGGAAATTCTGATATTTTTCACACTCCCGGGGTCAGGAAAAATGGATATTTTCACACTCCCGGGGTCAGGAAAATCAGATTTTTTTCATACTCCCGGGGTCAGGAGATTCTGATTTTTTTCACACTCCCAGGGTCAAGAAAATCACATTTTTTCACACTCCCGGGGTCAAGAAATTCTAATTTTTTTCACACTCCCAGTGTTAGGAAAATCACATTTTTTCACACTCCCGTGGTCAGGAAAATCGGATATTTTCACACTCCCGGGGTCAGGAAAATCAGATTTTTTTCATACTCCCGGGGTCAATAAAAATCACATTTTTTCACACTCCCGGGGTCAGGAGAATTTAATTTTTTCACACTCCCGGTGTTAGGAAAATCACATTTTTCACACTCCCGGGGTCAAGAAAATCACATTTTTTCACACTCCCGGGGTCAGGAGATTCTGAATTTTTTCACACTCCCGGGGTCAAGAAAATCACATTTTTTCACACTCCCGGTGTCAGGAAATTCTAATTTTTTCCACACTCCCGGTGTTAGGAAAATCACATTTTTCACACTCCCAGGGTCAGAAAAATTGGATTTTTTCATACTCCCGGGGTCAGGAGATTCTGATTTCTTTCACACTCCCGGGGTCAAGAAAATCACATTTTTTCACACTCCCGGGGTCAGGAAATTCTGATTTTTCACACTCCCGGGGTCAGGAAAATTGGATTTTTTCACACTCCCAGGGTCAGGAGAATTTAATTTTTTTCACACTCCCGGGGTCAAGAAAATCACATGTTTTCACACTCCCAGGGTCAGGAAATTCTGATATTTTTCACACTCCCGGGGTCAGGAAAATCGGATATTTTCACACCCCTGGGGTCAGGAAAATCAGATTTTTTTCAAACTCCCAGGGTCAGGAAAATTGGATTTTTTTCACTCTCCCGGTGTTAGGAAAATTGGATATTTTCATACTCCCGGGGTCAGGAAAATTCCATTTTTCAGACTCCCGGGGTCAGGAAAATTGGATTTTTTTTAACACTCCCGGGGTCAGGAAAATTGGATTTTTTTCACACTCCCAGGGTCAGGAAAATTGGGTTTTTTTCACACTCCCGGGGTCAAGAAAATCACATTTTTTCACACTCCCGGGGTAAGGAGATTCTGATTTTTTCACACTCCCGGGGTCAAGAAAATTGCCTTTTTCAGACTCCCGGGGTAATGAAAATCAGATTTTTTCACACTCCCGGGGTCAGGAAAATTGGGTTTTTTTCACACTCCCGGGGTAAATAAAATCACATTTTTTTCACACTCCCGGGGTCAGGAGATTCTGATTTCTTTCACACTCCCGGGGTCAAGAAAATCACATTTTTTCACACTCCCTGGGTCAGGAAAATCAGATTTTTCACACTCCCGGGGTCAGGAGATTTTAATTTTTTTCACACTCCCGGGGTCAAGAAAATCACATTTTTTCACACTCCCGGGGTCAGGAAAATTGGGTTTTTTTCACACTCCCGGGGTCAGGAGATTCTGATTTCTTTCACACTCCCGGTGTTAGGAAAATCACATTTTTCACACTCCCGGGGTCAGGAAAATTGGATTTTTTCACACTCCCGGGGTCAGGAGATTTTAATTTTTTTCACACTCCCGGGGTCAAGAAAATCACATTTTTTCACACTCCCGGGGTCAGGAAAATTGGGTTTTTTTCACACTCCCGGGGTCAAGAAAATCACATTTTTTCACACTCCCGGGGTCAGGAGATTCTGATTTTTTTCACACTCCCGGGGTCAACAAAATCACATTTTTTCACACTCCCGTGGTCAGGAAAATCGGATATTTTCACACTCCCGGGGTCAGGAAAATCAGATTTTTTTCATACTCCCGGGGTCAATAAAAATCACATTTTTTCACACTCCCGGGGTCAGGAGAATTTAATTTTTTCACACTCCCGGTGTTAGGAAAATCACATTTTTCACACTCCCGGGGTCAAGAAAATCACATTTTTTCACACTCCCGGGGTCAGGAGATTCTGAATTTTTTCACACTCCCGGGGTCAAGAAAATCACATTTTTTCACACTCCCGGGGTCAGGAAATTCTGATATTTTTCACACTCCCGGGGTCAGGAAAAATGGATATTTTCACACTCCCGGGGTCAGGAAAATCAGATTTTTTTCATACTCCCGGGGTCAGGAGATTCTGATTTTTTTCACACTCCCAGGGTCAAGAAAATCACATTTTTTCACACTCCCGGGGTCAAGAAATTCTAATTTTTTTCACACTCCCAGTGTTAGGAAACTCACATTTTTTCACACTCCCGTGGTCAGGAAAATCGGATATTTTCACACTCCCGGGGTCAGGAAAATCAGATTTTTTTCATACTCCCGGGGTCAATAAAAATCACATTTTTTCACACTCCCGGGGTCAGGAGAATTTAATTTTTTCATACTCCTGGTGTTAGGAAAATCACATTTTTCACACTCCCGGGGTCAAGAAAATCACATTGTTTCACACTCCCGGGGTCAGGAAATTCTAATTTTTTCCACACTCCCGGTGTTAGGAAAATCACATTTTTCACACTCCCGGGGTCAGAAAAATTGGATTTTTTCACACTCCCGGGGTCAGGAGATTCTGATTTCTTTCACACTCCCGGGGTCAAGAAAATCACATTTTTTCACACTCCCGGGGTCAGGAAATTCTGATTTTTCACACTCCCGGGGTCAGGAAAATTGGATTTTTTCACACTCCCAGGGTCAGGAGAATTTAATTTTTTTCACACTCCCGGGGTCAAGAAAATCACATGGTTTCACACTCCCAGGGTCAGGAAATTCTGATATTTTTCACACTCCCGGGGTCAGGAAAATCGGATATTTTCACACCCCCGGGGTCAGGAAAATCAGATTTTTTTCAAACTCCCAGGGTCAGGAAAATTGGATTTTTTTCACTCTCCCGGTGTTAGGAAAATTGGATATTTTCATACTCCCGGGGTCAGGAAAATTCCATTTTTCAGACTCCCGGGGTCAGGAAAATTGGATTTTTTTTAACACTCCCGGGGTCAGGAAAATTGGATTTTTTTCACACTCCCAGGGTCAGGAAAATTGGATTTTTTTCACACTCCCGGGGTCAAGAAAATCACATTTTTTCACACTCCCGGGGTAAGGAGATTCTGATTTTTTCACACTCCCGGGGTCAAGAAAATTGCCTTTTTCAGACTCCCGGGGTCAGGAAAATCAGATTTTTTCACACTCCCGGGGTCAGGAAAATTGGGTTTTTTTCACACTCCCGGCGTAAAGAAAATCACATTTTTTTTACACTCCCGGGGTTAGGAGATTCTGATTTCTTTCACACTCCCGGGGTCAAGAAAATCACATTTTTCACACTCCCGGGGTCAGGAAAATTGGATTTTTTCACACTCCCGGGGTCAGGAGATTTTAATTTTTTTCACACTCCCGGGGTCAAGAAAATCACATTTTTTCACACTCCCGGGGTCAGGAAAATTGGGTTTTTTTCACACTCCCGGGGTCAAGAAAATCACATTTTTTCACACTCCCGGGGTCAGGAGATTCTGATTTTTTTCACACTCCCGGGGTCAACAAAATCACATTTTTTCACACTCCCGTGGTCAGAAAAATTGAATTTTTTCACACTCCCGGGGACAAGAAAAACACATTTTTTCACACTCCCGGGATCAGGAAAATTGGATTTTTTTTCACACTCCCGGGGTCAGGAAAATTGTGTTTCTTTCTCGCTCCCGGGGTCAAGAAAATCACATTTTTTCACACTCCCGGGGTCAGGAGATTCTGGTTTTTTCACACTCCCGGGGTCAAGAAAATCACATTTGTTCACACTCCCGGGGTCAGGAAATTCTGATTTTTTTCACACTCCCGGTGTTAGGAAAATCCTATTTTCCACACTCCCGGGGTCACGAAAATTGGATATTTTCATACTCCCGGGGTCAGGAAAATCGGATATTTTCATACTCCTGGGGTCATGAAAATCGGATATTTTCACACTCCCGGGGTCAGGAAAATTGGATATTTTCATACTCCGGGGGGCCGGAAAATTGCATTTTTCAGACTCCCGGGGTCAGGAAAATCACATTTTTCACACTCCCGGGGTCAGGAAAATTGGGTTTTTTTCACACTCCCGGGGTCAAGAAAATCACATTTTTTCACACTCCCATGGTCCGGAGATTCTGATTTTTTTCACACTCCCGGTGCCAAGAAAATCACATTTTTTCACACTCCCGGGGTCAGGAATTTCTGATTTTTTTCACACTCCCGGTGTTAGGAAAATCACATTTTTCACACTCCTGGGGTCAAGAAAATCACATTTTTTCACACTCCCAGGGTCAGGAAATTCTGATATTTTTCACACTCCCGGGGTCAGGAAAATCGGTTATTTTCACACCCCCGGCGTCAGGGAAATCAGATTTTTTTCATACTCCCGGGGTCAGGAAAATTGGATTTTTTTCACACTCCCGGTGTCAGGAAAATTGGATATTTTCATACTCCTGGGGTCAGGAAAATTGTCTTTTTCAGACTCCCGGGGCCAGGAAAATCACATTTTTCATACTCCCGGGGTCAGATAAATCCAAAATTTTTCACATTCCCGGTGTTAGGAAAATCACATTTTTCACACTCCCGGGGTCAGGAAAATTGGGTTTTTTTCACACTCCCTGGGTCAAGAAAATCACATTTTTTCACACTCCCGGGGTCAGGAGAATTTAATTTTTTTCACACTCCCGGGGTCAAGAAAATCCCCTTTTTTCACACTCCCGGGGTCAGGAGATTCTGATTTTTTTCACACTCCCGGGGTCAAGAAAATCACATTTTTTCACACTCCTGGGGTCAGGAGATTCTGATTTCTTTCACATTCCTGGGGTCAAGAAAATCACATTTTTTCACACTCCCGGGGTCAGGAGAATTTAATTTTTTTCACACTCCCGGGGTCAAGAAAATCCCCTTTTTTCACACTCCCGGGGTCAGGAGATTCTGATTTTTTTCACACTCCCGGGGTCAAGAAAATCACATTTTTTCACACTCCCGGGGTCAGGAAATTCTGATATTTTTCACACTCCCGGGGTCAGGAAAATCGGATATTTTCACACTCCCGGGGTCAGGAAAATCAGATTTTTTTTCATACTCCCGGGGTCAGGACAATCACATTTTTTCACACTCCCTGGGTCAGGAAATTCTGATTTTTTTCACACTCATGGTGTTAGGAAAATCACATTTTTCACACTCCTGGGGTCAGGAAAATTGGATATTTTCATGCTCCCCGGGTCAGGAAAATTGCATTTTTCAGACTCCCGGTGTCAGGAAAATTGGATTTTTTTAACACTCCCGGGGTCAGGAAAATTGGATTTATTTCACACTCCCGGGGTCAAGAAAATCACATTTTTTTCACACTCCCGGGGTCAGGAGAATTTAATTTTTTTCACACTCCCGGGGTCAAGAAAATCACATTTTTTCACACTCCCGGAGTCAGGAGATTCTGATTTTTTTCACACTTCTGGGGTCAAGAAAATCACATTTTTTCACACTCCCGGGGTCAGGAAATTCTGATTTTTTTCACACTCCCGGTGTTAGGAAAATCACATTTTTCACACTCCCGGGGTCAAGAAAATCACATTTTTTCACATTCCCGGGGTCAGGAAATTCTGATATTTTTCACACTCCCGGGGTCAGGAAAATCGGATATTTTCACACTCCCGGGGTCAGGAAAATCAGATTTTTTTTCATACTCCCGGGGTCAGGACAATCACATTTTTTCACACTCCCTGGGTCAGGAAATTCTGATTTTTTTCACACTCACAGTGTTAGGAAAAGCACATTTTTCACACTCCCGGGGTCAGGAAAATTGGATTTTTTCACAATCCCGGGGTCAGGAGAATTTAATTTTTTTCACACTCCCGGGGTCAAGAAAATCACATTTTTTCACACTCCCGGGGTCAGGAAATTCTGATATTTTTCACACTCCCGGGGTCAGGAAAATCGGATATTTTCACACCCCCGGGGTCAGGAAAATCAGATTTTTTTCATACTCCCGGGGTCAGGAAAATTGGATTTTTTTCACACTCCCGGTGTCAGGAAAATTGGATATTTTCATACTCCCGGGGTCAGGAAAATTGCATTTTTTCACACTCCCGGGGTCAGGAAATTCTGATTTTTTTCAAAGTCCCGGGGTCAGGAGATTCTGATTTTTTTCACACTCCCGGGGTCAAGAAAATCACATTTTTTAACACTCCCGGGGTCAGGAAATTCTAATTTTTTCACACTCCCGGTGTTAGGAAAATCACATTTTTCACACTCCCGGGGTCAGAAAAATTGGATTTTTTCACACTCCCGGGGTCAGGAGAATTTACTTTTTTTCACACTCCCGGGGCCAAGAAAATCACATTTTTTCACACTCCCGGGGTCAGGAAATTCTGATATTTTTCACAATCCCGGGGTCAAGAAAATCAGATTTTTTCACACTCCCAGGGTCAGGAGATTCTGATTTCTTTCACACTCCCGGGGTCAAGAAAATCACATTTGTTCACACTCCCGGGGTCAGGAAATTCTGATTTTTTTCACACTCCCGGTGTTAGGAAAATCCTATTTTCCACACTCCCGGGGTCACGAAAATTGGATATTTTCATACTCCCGGGGTCAGGAAAATCGGATATTTTCATACTCCTGGGGTCACGAAAATCGGATATTTTCACACTCCCGGGGTCAGGAAAATTGGATATTTTCATACTCCCGGGGTCAGGAAAATTGCATTTTTCAGACTCCCGGGGTCAGGAAAATCACATTTTTCACACTCCCGGGGTCAGGAAAATTGGGTTTTTTTCACACTCCCGGGGTCAAGAAAATCACATTTTTTCACACTCCCATGGTCCGGAGATTCTGATTTTTTTCACACTCCCGGTGCCAAGAAAATCACATTTTTTCACACTCCCGGGGTCAGGAATTTCTGATTTTTTTCACACTCCCGGTGTTAGGAAAATCACATTTTTCACACTCCCGGGGTCAAGAAAATCACATTTTTTCACACTCCCAGGGTCAGGAAATTCTGATATTTTTCACACTCCCGGGGTCAGGAAAATCGGTTATTTTCACACCCCCGGCGTCAGGGAAATCAGATTTTTTTCATACTCCCGGGGTCAGGAAAATTGGATTTTTTTCACACTCCCGGTGTCAGGAAAATTGGATATTTTCATACTCCTGGGGTCAGGAAAATTGTCTTTTTCAGACTCCCGGGGTCAGGAAAATCACATTTTTCATACTCCCGGGGTCAGATAAATCCAAAATTTTTCACATTCCCGGTGTTAGGAAAATCACATTTTTCACACTCCCGGGGTCAGGAAAATTGGGTTTTTTTCACACTCCCTGGGTCAAGAAAATCACATTTTTTCACACTCCCGGGGTCAGGAGAATTTAATTTTTTTCACACTCCCGGGGTCAAGAAAATCCCCTTTTTTCACACTCCCGGGGTCAGGAGATTCTGATTTTTTTCACACTCCCGGGGTCAAGAAAATCACGTTTTTTCACACTCCAGGGGTCAGGAGATTCTGATTTCTTTCACATTCCTGGGGTCAAGAAAATCACATTTTTTCACACTCCTGGGGTCAGGAGAATTTTATTTTTTTCACACTCCCGGGGTCAAGAAAATCCCCTTTTTTCACACTCCCGGGGTCAGGAGATTCTGATTTTTTTCACACTCCCGGGGTCAAGAAAATCACATTTTTTCACACTCCCGGGGTCAGGAAATTCTGATATTTTTCACACTCCCGGGGTCAGGAAAATCGGATATTTTCACACTCCCGGGGTCAGGAAAATCAGATTTTTTTTCATACTCCCGGGGTCAGGACAATCACATTTTTTCACACTCCCTTGGTCAGGAAATTCTGATTTTTTTCACACTCACGGTGTTAGGAAAATCACATTTTTCACACTCCTGGGGTCAGGAAAATTGGATATTTTCATGCTCCCCGGGTCAGGAAAATTGCATTTTTCAGACTCCCGGTGTCAGGAAAATTGGATTTTTTTAACACTCCCGGGGTCAGGAAAATTGGATTTATTTCACACTCCCGGGGTCAAGAAAATCACATTTTTTTCACACTCCCGGGGTCAGGAGAATTTAATTTTTTTCACACTCCCGGGGTCAAGAAAATCACATTTTTTCACACTCCCGGAGTCAGGAGATTCTGATTTTTTTCACACTTCTGGGGTCAAGAAAATCACATTTTTTCACACTCCCGGGGTCAGGAAATTCTGATTTTTTTCACACTCCCGGTGTTAGGAAAATCACATTTTTCACACTCCCGGGGTCAAGAAAATCACATTTTTTCACATTCCCGGGGTCAGGAAATTCTGATATTTTTCACACTCCCGGGGTCAGGAAAATCGGATATTTTCACACTCCCGGGGTCAGGAAAATCAGATTTTTTTTCATACTCCCGGGGTCAGGACAATCACATTTTTTCACACTCCCTGGGTCAGGAAATTCTGATTTTTTTCACACTCACAGTGTTAGGAAAAGCACATTTTTCACACTCCCGGGGTCAGGAAAATTGGATTTTTTCACAATCCCGGGGTCAGGAGAATTTAATTTTTTTCACACTCCCGGGGTCAAGAAAATCACATTTTTTCACACTCCCGGGGTCAGGAAATTCTGATATTTTTCACACTCCCGGGGTCAGGAAAATCGGATATTTTCACACCCCCGGGGTCAGGAAAACCAGATTTTTTTCATACTCCCGGGGTCAGGAAAATTGGATTTTTTTCACACTCCCGGTGTCAGGAAAATTGGATATTTTCATACTCCCGGGGTCAGGAAAATTGCATTTTTTCACACTCCCGGGGTCAGGAAATTCTGATTTTTTTCAAAGTCCCGGGGTCAGGAGATTCTGATTTTTTTCACACTCCCGGGGTCAAGAAAATCACATTTTTTAACACTCCCGGGGTCAGGAAATTCTAATTTTTTCACACTCCCGGTGTTAGGAAAATCACATTTTTCACACTCCCGGGGTCAGAAAAATTGGATTTTTTCACACTCCCGGGGTCAGGAGAATTTACTTTTTTTCACACTCCCGGGGCCAAGAAAATGACATTTTTTCACACTCCCGGGGTCAGGAAATTCTGATATTTTTCACAATCCCGGGGTCAAGAAAATCAGATTTTTTCACACTCCCAGGGTCAGGAGATTCTGATTTCTTTCACACTCCCGGGGTCAAGAAAATCACATTTTTTCACACTCCCGGGGTCAGGAAATTCTAATTTTTTTCACACTCCCGGTGTTAGGAAAATCACAATTTTCACACTCCGGGGTCAGAAAAATTGGATTGTTTCACACTCCCGGGGTCAGGAGAATTTAATTTTTTTCACACTCCCGGGGTCAGGAAAATGGGATTCATTTAACACTCCCAGGGTCAGGAAAATTGGATTTTTTTCACACTCCCGGGGTCAGGAATTTCTGATTTTTTTCACACTCGCGGTGTTAGGAAAATCACATTTTTCACACTCGCAGGGTCAAGAAAATCACATTTTTTCACACTCCCAGGGTCAAGAAAAATACCATTTTTTCACACTCCCGGGGTCAGGAGATTCTGATTTCTTTCACACTCCCGGGGTCAAGAAAATCATATTTTTTCACACTCCCAGTGTCAGGAAAATTGGATTTTTTTTCACACTCCCAGGGTCAGGAAAATTGGACTTTTTCACACTCCCAGGGTCAGGAATTTCTGATTTTTTTCACACTCGCGGTGTTAGGAAAATCACTTTTTTTCACACTCCCAGGGTCAAGAAAATCACATTTTTTCACACTCCCGGGGTCAAGAAAATCACATTTTTTCATACTCCTGGGGTCAGGAGATTCTGATTTCTTTCACACTCCCAGGGTCAAGAAAATCACATTTTTTCACACTCCCGGGGTCAGGAAATTCTAATTTTTTTCACACTCCCGGTGTTAGGAAAATCACAATTTTCACACTCCCGGGGTCAGAAAAATTGGATTGTTTCACACTCCCGGGATCAGGAGAATTTAATTTTTTTCACACTCCCGGGGTCAAGAAAATCACATTTTTTCACACTCCTGGGGTCAGGAGATTCTGATTTTTTTCACACTCCCGGGGTCAAGAAAATCACATTTTTTCACACTCCCGGGGTCAGGAAATTCTGATTTTTCACACTCCCAGGGTCAGGAAAATTGGATTTTTTCACACTCCCGGGGTCAGGAGTATTTAATTTTTTCATACTCCCGGGGTCAAGAAAATCACATTTTTTCACACTCCGGGGTCAGGAAATTCTGATATTTTTCACACTCCCGGGGTCAGGAAAATCAGATATTTTCACACTCCCGGGGTCAGGAAATTCTGATTTTTTCACACTCCCGGTGTTAGGAAAATCACATTTTTCACACTCCCGGGGTCAAGAAAATCACATTTTTTCACACTCCCGGGGTCAGGAAATTCTGATATTTTTCACACTCCCGGGGTCAGGAAAATCACATTTTTCACACTCCCGGGGTCAAGAAAATCACATTTTTTCACACTCCCGGGGTCAGGAAATTCTGATATTTTTCACACTCCCGGGGTCAGGAAAAATGGATATTTTCACACTCCCGGGGTCAGGAAAATCAGATTTTTTTCATACTCCCGGGGTCAGGAGATTCTGATTTTTTTCACACTCCCAGGGTCAAGAAAATCACATTTTTTCACACTCCCGGGGTCAAGAAATTCTAATTTTTTTCACACTCCCAGTGTTAGGAAAATCACATTTTTTCACACTCCCGTGGTCAGGAAAATCGGATATTTTCACACTCCCGGGGTCAGGAAAATCAGATTTTTTTCATACTCCCGGGGTCAATAAAAATCACATTTTTTCACACTCCCGGGGTCAGGAGAATTTAATTTTTTCACACTCCCGGTGTTAGGAAAATCACATTTTTCACACTCCCGGGGTCAAGAAAATCACATTTTTTCACACTCCCGGGGTCAGGAGATTCTGAATTTTTTCACACTCCCGGGGTCAAGAAAATCACATTTTTTCACACTCCCGGGGTCAGGAAATTCTAATTTTTTCCACACTCCCGGTGTTAGGAAAATCACATTTTTCACACTCCCGGGGTCAGAAAAATTGGATTTTTTCACACTCCCGGGGTCAGGAGATTTTAATTTTTTTCACACTCCCGGGGTCAAGAAAATCACATTTTTTCACACTCCCGGGGTCAGGAAAATTGGTTTTTTTTCACACTCCCGGGGTCAAGAAAATCACATTTTTTCACACTCCCGGTGTTAGGAAAATCACATTTTTCACACTCCCGTGGTCAGGAAAATCACATTTTTTCACACTCCTGGGGTCAGGAGATTCTGATTTTTTTCACACTCCCGGGGTCAAGAAAATCACATTTTTTCACACTCCTGGGGTCAGGAGATTCTGATTTTTTTCACACTCCCGGGGTCAAGAAAATCACATTTTTTCACACTCCCGGGGTCAGGAAATTCTGATTTTTCACACTCCCAGGGTCAGGAAAATTGGATTTTTTCACACTCCCGGGGTCAGGAGTATTTAATTTTTTCATACTCCCGGGGTCAAGAAAATCACATTTTTTCACACTCCGGGGGTCAGGAAATTCTGATATTTTTCACACTCCCGGGGTCAGGAAAATCGGATATTTTCACACTCCCGGGGTCAGGAAATTCTGATTTTTTCACACTCCCGGTGTTAGGAAAATCACATTTTTCACACTCCCGGGGTCAAGAAAATCACATTTTTTCACACTCCCGGGGTCAGGAAATTCTGATATTTTTCACACTCCCGGGGTCAGGAAAATCAGATATTTTCACACTCCCGGGGTCAAGAAAATCCAAAATTTGTCACATTCCCGGTGTTAGGAAAATCACATTTTTCACACTCCTGGGGTCAGGAAAATTGGGTTTTTTTCAAACTCCCGGGGTCAAGGAAATCACGTTTTTTCACGCTCCCAGGGTCAGTAGATTCTGATTTTTTTCACACTCCCAGGGTCAAGAAAATCACATTTTTTCACACTCCCGGGGTCAGGAAATTCTAATTTTTTTCACACTCCCGGAGTTAGGAAAATCACATTTTTCACACTCCCGGGGTCAAGAAAATCACATTTTTTCACACTCCCGGGGTCAGGAAATTCTGATATTTTTCACACTCCCGGGGTCAGGAAAAATGGATATTTTCACACTCCCGGGGTCAGGAAAATCAGATTTTTTTCATACTCCCGGGGTCAGGAGATTCTGATTTTTTTCACACTCCCAGGGTCAAGAAAATCACATTTTTTCACACTCCCGGGGTCAAGAAATTCTAATTTTTTTCACACTCCCAGTGTTAGGAAAATCACATTTTTTCACACTCCCGTGGTCAGGAAAATCGGATATTTTCACACTCCCGGGGTCAGGAAAATCAGATTTTTTTCATACTCCCGGGGTCAATAAAAATCACATTTTTTCACACTCCCGGGGTCAGGAGAATTTAATTTTTTCACACTCCCGGTGTTAGGAAAATCACATTTTTCACACTCCCGGGGTCAAGAAAATCACATTTTTTCACACTCCCGGGGTCAGGAGATTCTGAATTTTTTCACACTCCCGGGGTCAAGAAAATCACATTTTTTCACACTCCCGGGGTCAGGAAATTCTAATTTTTTCCACACTCCCGGTGTTAGGAAAATCACATTTTTCACACTCCCGGGGTCAGAAAAATTGGATTTTTTCACACTCCCGGGGTCAGGAGATTTTAATTTTTTTCACACTCCCGGAGTCAAGAAAATCACATTTTTTCACACTCCCGGGGTCAGGAAAATTGGTTTTTTTTTCACACACCCGGGGTCAAGAAAATCACATTTTTTCACACTCCCGGTGTTAGGAAAATCACATTTTTCACACTCCCGTGGTCAGGAAAATCACATTTTTTCACACTCCTGGGGTCAGGAGATTCTGATTTTTTTCACACTCCCGGGGTCAAGAAAATCACATTTTTTCACACTCCTGGGGTCAGGAGATTCTGATTTTTTTCACACTCCCGGGGTCAAGAAAATCACATTTTTTCACACTCCCGGGGTCAGGAAATTCTGATTTTTCACACTCCCAGGGCCAGGAAAATTGGATTTTTTCACACTCCCGGGGTCAGGAGTATTTAATTTTTTCATACTCCCGGGGTCAAGAAAATCACATTTTTTCACACTCCGGGGGTCAGGAAATTCTGATATTTTTCACACTCCCGGGGTCAGGAAAATCGGATATTTTCACACTCCCGGGGTCAGGAAATTCTGATTTTTTACACTCCCGGTGTTAGGAAAATCACATTTTTCACACTCCCGGGGTCAAGAAAATCACATTTTTTCACACTCCCGGGGTCAGGAAATTCTGATATTTTTCACACTCCCGGGGTCAGGAAAATCAGATATTTTCACACTCCCGGGGTCAGGAAAATTGGGTTTTTTTCAAACTCCCGGGGTCAAGGAAATCACGTTTTTTCACGCTCCCAGGGTCAGTAGATTCTGATTTTTTTCACACTCCCAGGGTCAAGAAAATCACATTTTTTCACACTCCCGGGGTCAGGAAATTCTAATTTTTTTCACACTCCCGGAGTTAGGAAAATCACATTTTTCACACTCCCGGGGTCAAGAAAATCACATTTTTTCACACTCCCGGGGTCAGGAAATTCTGATATTTTTCACACTCCCGGGGTCAGGAAAAATGGATATTTTCACACTCCCGGGGTCAGGAAAATCAGATTTTTTTCATACTCCCGGGGTCAGGAGATTCTGATTTTTTTCACACTCCCGGGATCAAGAAAATCACATTTTTTCACACTCCCGGGGTCAGGAGATTCTGAATTTTTTCACACTCCCGGGGTCAAGAAAATCACATTTTTTCACACTCCCGGGGTCAGGAAATTCTAATTTTTTCCACACTCCCGGTGTTAGGAAAATCACATTTTTCACACTCCCGGGGTCAGAAAAATTGGATTTTTTCACACTCCCGGGGTCAGGAGATTTTAATTTTTTTCACACTCCCGGGGTCAAGAAAATCACATTTTTTCACACTCCCGGGGTCAGGAAAATTGGTTTTTTTTTCACACTCCCGGGGTCAAGAAAATCACATTTTTTCACACTCCCGGTGTTAGGAAAATCACATTTTTCACACTCCCGTGGTCAGGAAAATTGGGTTTTTTTCACACTCCCGGGGTCAAGAAAATCACATTTTTTCACACTTCCGGGGTCAGGAGATTCTGATTTTTTCCACACTTCCGGGGTCAAGAAAATCACATTTTTTCACACTCCCGGGGTCAGGAAAATTGGGTTTTTTTCACACTCCCGGGGTCAAGAAAATCACATTTTTTCACACTCCCGGGGTCAGGAGATTCTGATTTTTTTCACACTCCCGGGGTCAAGAAAATCACATTTTTTCACACTCCCGGGGTCAGGAAAATTGGATTTTTTTAACACTCCCGGGGTCAGGAAAATTGGATTTTTTTCACACTCCCAGGGTCAGGAAAATTGGGTTTTTTTCACACTCCCGGGGTCAAGAAAATCACATTTTTTCACACTCCCGGGGTAAGGAGATTCTGATTTTTTCACACTCCCGGGGTCAAGAAAATTGCCTTTTTCAGACTCCCGGGGTCAGGAAAATCAGATTTTTTCACACTCCCGGCGTCAGGAAAATTGGTTTTTTTTTCACACTCCCGGGGTAAAGAAAATCACATTTTTTTTACACTCCCGGGGTTAGGAGATTCTGATTTCTTTCACACTCCCGGGGTCAAGAAAATCACATTTTTCACACTCCCGGGGTCAGGAAAATTGGATTTTTTCACACTCCCGGGGTCAGGAGATTTTAATTTTTTCACACTCCCGGGGTCAAGAAAATCACATTTTTTCACACTCCCGGGGTCAGGAAAATTGGGTTTTTTTTCACACTCCCGGGGTCAAGAAAATCACATTTTTTCACACTCCCGGGGTCAGGAGATTCTGATTTTCTTCACACTCCCGGGGTCAACAAAATCACATTTTTTCACACTCCCGTGGTCAGAAAAATTGAATTTTTTCACACTCCCGGGGACAAGAAAAACACATTTTTTCACACTCCCGGGATCAGGAAAATTGGATTTTTTTTCACACTCCCGGGGTCAGGAAAATTGTGTTTCTTTCTCGCTCCCGGGGTCAAGAAAATCACATTTTTTCACACTCCTGGGGTCAGGAGATTCTGATTTTTTTCACACTCCCGGGGTCAAGAAAATCACATTTGTTCACACTCCCGGGGTCAGGAAATTCTGATTTTTTTCACACTCCCAGTGTTAGGAAAATCCTATTTTCCACACTCCCGGGGTCACGAAAATTGGATATTTTCATACTCCCGGGGTCAGGAAAATCGGATATTTTCATACTCCTGGGGTCACGAAAATCGGATATTTTCACACTCCCGGGGTCAGGAAAATTGGATATTTTCATACTCCCGGGGTCAGGAAAATTGCATTTTTCAGACTCGCGGGGTCAGGAAAATCGAATTTTTCATACTCCCGGGGTCAGGAAAATCAAAAAAATTTCACATTCCCGGTGTTAGGAAAATCACATTTTTCACACTCCCGGGGTCAGGAAAATTGAGTTTTTTTCACACTCCCGGGGTCAAGAAAATCACATTTTTTCACACTCCCATGGTCCGGAGATTCTGATTTTTTTCACACTCCCGGTGTCAAGAAAATCACATTTTTTCACACTCCCGGGGTCAGGAATTTCTGATTTTTTTCACACTCCCGGTGTTAGGAAAATCACATTTTTCACACTCCCGGGGTCAAGAAAATCACATTTTTTCACACTCCCAGGGTCAGGAAATTCTGATATTTTTCACACTCCCGGGGTCAGGAAAATCGGTTATTTTCACACACCCGGCGTCAGGGAAATCAGATTTTTTTCATACTCCCGGGGTCAGGAAAATTGGATTTTTTTCACACTCCCGGTGTCAGGAAAATTGGATATTTTCATACTCCCGGGGTCAGGAAAATTGTCTTTTTCAGACTCCCGGGGTCAGGAAAATCACATTTTTCATACTCCCGGGGTCAGATAAATCCAAAATTTTTCACATTCCCGGTGTTAGGAAAATCACATTTTTCACACTCCCGGGGTCAGGAAAATTGGGTTTTTTTCACACTCCCTGGGTCAAGAAAATCACATTTTTTCACACTCCCGGGGTCAGGAGATTCTGATTTCTTTCACATTCCTGGGGTCAAGAAAATCACATTTTTTCACACTCCCGGGGTCAGGAGAATTTAATTTTTTTCACACTCCCGGGGTCAAGAAAATCACATTTTTTCACACTCTCGGGGTCAGGAAATTCTGATATTTTTCACACTCCCGGGGTCAGGAAAATCGGATATTTTCACACTCCCGGGGTCAGGAAAATCAGATTTTTTTTCATACTCCCGGGGTCAGGACAATCACATTTTTTCACACTCCCTTGGTCAGGAAATTCTGATTTTTTTCACACTCACGGTGTTAGGAAAATCACATTTTTCACACTCCTGGGGTCAGGAAAATTGGATATTTTCATGCTCCCCGGGTCAGGAAAATTGCATTTTTCAGACTCCCGGTGTCAGGAAAATTGGATTTTTTTAAAACTCCCGGGGTCAGGAAAATTGGATTTATTTCACACTCCCGGGGTCAAGAAAATCACATTTTTTTCACACTCCCGGGGTCAGGAGAATTTAATTTTTTTCACACTCCCGGGGTCAAGAAAATCACATTTTTTCACACTCCCGGAGTCAGGAGATTCTGATTTTTTTCACACTTCTGGGGTCAAGAAAATCACATTTTTTCACACTCCCGGGGTCAGGAAATTCTGATTTTTTTCACACTCCCGGTGTTAGGAAAATCACATTTTTCACACTCCCGGGGTCAAGAAAATCACATTTTTTCACATTCCCGGGGTCAGGAAATTCTGATATTTTTCACACTCCCGGGGTCAGGAAAATCAGATTTTGTTTCATACTCCCGGGGTCAGGACAATCACATTTTTTCACACTCCCTGGGTCAGGAAATTCTGATTTTTTTCACACTCACAGTGTTAGGAAAAGCACATTTTTCACACTCCCGGGGTCAGGAAAATTGGATTTTTTCACAATCCCGGGGTCAGGAGAATTTAATTTTTTTCACACTCCCGGGGTCAAGAAAATCACATTTTTTCACACTCCCGGGGTCAGGAAATTCTGATATTTTTCACACTCCCGGGGTCAGGAAAATCGGATATTTTCACACCCCCGGGGTCAGGAAAATCAGATTTTTTTCATACTCCCGGGGTCAGGAAAATTGGATTTTTTTCACACTCCCGGTGTCAGGAAAATTGGATATTTTCATACTCCCGGGGTCAGGAAAATTGCATTTTTCAGACTCCCGGTGTCAGGAAAATTCGATTTTTTTAACACTCCCGGGGTCAGGAAAATTGGATTTATTTCACACTCCCGGGGTCAAGAAAATCTCATTTTTTCACACTCCCGGGGTCAGGAAATTCTGATTTTTTTCACAGTCCCTGGGTCAGGAGATTCTGATTTTTTTCACACTCCCGGGGTCAAGAAAATCACATTTTTTCACACTCCCGGGGTCAGGAAATTCTAATTTTTTTCACACTCCCGGTGTTAGGAAAATCACAATTTTCACACTCCCGGGGTCAGAAAAATTGGATTGTTTCACACTCCCGGGGTCAGGAGAATTTAATTTTTTTCACACTCCCGGGGTCAGGAAAATGGGATTCTTTTAACACTCCCAGGGTCAGGAAAATTGGATTTTTTTCACACTCCCGGGGTCAGGAATTTCTGATTTTTTCACACTCGCGGTGTTAGGAAAATCACATTTTTCACACTCGCAGGGTCAAGAAAATCACATTTTTTCACACTCCCGGGGTCAAGAAAAATACCATTTTTTCACAATCCCGGGGTCAGGAAAATTGGATTTTTTTAACCCTCCCGGGGTCAGGAAAATTGGATTTTTTTCACACTCCCAGGGTCAGGAATTTCTGATTTTTTTCACACTCGCGGTGTTAGGAAAATCACATTTTTTCACACTCCCAGGGTCAAGAAAATCACATTTTTTCACACTCCCGGGGTCAAGAAAATCACATTTTTTCACACTCCCAGGGTCAAGAAAATCACATTTTTTCACACTCCCGGGGTCAGGAAAATGGGATTCTTTTAACACTCCCGGGGTCAGGAAAATTGGATTTTTTTCACACTCCCGGGGTCAGGAATTTCTGATTTTTTTCACACTCGCGGTGTTAGGAAAATCACATTTTTCACACTCCCAGTGTCAAGAAAATCACATTTTTTCACACTCCCGGGGTCAGGAGATTCTGATTTCTTTCACACTCCCGGGGTCAAGAAAATCACATTTTTTCACACTCCCGGGGTCAGGAAAATTGGATTTTTTTCACACTCCCAGGGTCAGGAAAATTGGACTTTTTTCACACTCCCAGGGTCAGGAATTTCTGATTTTTTTCACACTCGCGGTGTTAGGAAAATCACATTTTTTCACACTCCCAGGGTCAAGAAAATCACATTTTTTCACACTCCCGGGGTCAAGAAAATCACATTTTTTCACACTCCCGGGGTCAGGAGATTCTGATTTCTTTCACACTCCCGGGGTCAAGAAAATCACATTTTTTCACACTCCCGGGGTCAGGAAATTCTAATTTTTTTCACACTCCCGGTGTTAGGAAAATCACAATTTTCACACTCCCGGGGTCAGAAAAATTGGATTGTTTCACACTCCCGGGATCAGGAGAATTTAATTTTTTTCACACTCCCGGGGTCAAGAAAATCACATTTTTTCACACTCCTGGGGTCAGGAGATTCTGATTTTTTTCACACTCCCGGGGTCAAGAAAATCACATTTTTTTCAAACTCCCGGGGTCAGGAAATTCTGATTTTTCACACTCCCAGGGTCAGGAAAATTGGATTTTTTCACACTCCCGGGGTCAGGAGTATTTAATTTTTTTCATACTCCCGGGGTCAAGAAAATCACATTTTTTCACACTCCGGGGGTCAGGAAATTCTGATATTTTTCACACTCCCGGGGTCAGAAAAATCAGATATTTTCACACTCCCGGGGTCAGGAAATTCTGATTTTTTCACACTCCCGGTGTTAGGAAAATCACATTTTTCACACTCCCGGGGTCAAGAAAATCACATTTTTTCACACTCCCGGGGTCAGGAAATTCTGATATTTTTCACACTCCCGGGGTCAGGAAAATCAGATATTTTCACACTCCCGGGGTCAAGAAAATCCAAAATTTGTCACATTCCCGGTGTTAGGAAAATCACATTTTTCACACTCCTGGGGTCAGGAAAATTGGGTTTTTTTTCAAACTCCCGGGGTCAAGGAAATCACGTTTTTTCACGCTCCCAGGGTCAGGAGATTCTGATTTTTTTCACACTCCCAGGGTCAAGAAAATCACATTTTTTCACACTCCCGGGGTCAGGAAATTCTAATTTTTTTCACACTCCCGGAGTTAGGAAAATCACATTTTTCACACTCCCGGGGTCAAGAAAATCACATTTTTTCAGACTCCCAGGGTCAGGAAATTCTGATATTTTTCACACTCCCGGGGTCAGGAAAAATGGATATTTTCACACTCCCGGGGTCAGGAAAATCAGATTTTTTTCATACTCCCGGGGTCAGGAGATTCTGATTTTTTTCACACTCCCAGGGTCAAGAAAATCACATTTTTTCACACTCCCGGGGTCAAGAAATTCTAATTTTTTTCACACTCCCAGTGTTAGGAAAATCACATTTTTTCACACTCTCGTGGTCAGGAAAATCGGATATTTTCACACTCCCGGGGTCACGAAAATCAGATTTTTTTCATACTCCCGGGGTCAATAAAAATCACATTTTTCACACTCCCGGGGTCAGGAGAATTTAATTTTTTCACACTCCCGGTGTTAGGAAAATCACATTTTTCACACTCCCGGGGTCAAGAAAATCACATTTTTTCACACTCCCGGGGTCAGGAGATTCTGAATTTTTTCACACTCCCGGGGTCAAGAAAATCACATTTTTTCACACTCCCGGGGTCAGGAAATTCTAATTTTTCCACACTCCCGGTGTTAGGAAAATCGGTTATTTTCACACACCCGGCGTCAGGGAAATCAGATTTATTTCATACTCCCGGGGTCAGGAAAATTGGATTTTTTTCACACTCCCGGTGTCAGGAAAATCACATTTTTTCACACTCCCGGGGTCAGGAATTTCTGATTTTTTTCACACTCCCGGTGTTAGGAAAATCACATTTTTCACACTCCCGGGGTCAAGAAAATCACATTTTTTCACACTCCCAGGGTCAGGAAATTCTGATATTTTTCACACTCCCGGGGTCAGGAAAATCGGTTATTTTCACACACCCGGCGTCAGGGAAATCAGATTTTTTTCATACTCCCGGGGTCAGGAAAATTGGATTTTTTTCACACTCCCGGTGTCAGGAAAATTGGATATTTTCATACTCCCGGGGTCAGGAAAATTGTCTTTTTCAGACTCCCGGGGTCAGGAAAATCACATTTTTCATACTCCCGGGGTCAGATAAATCCAAAATTTTTCACATTCCCGGTGTTAGGAAAATCACATTTTTCACACTCCCGGGGTCAGGAAAATTGGGTTTTTTTCACACTCCCTGGGTCAAGAAAATCACATTTTTTCACACTCCCGGGGTCAGGAGATTCTGATTTCTTTCACATTCCTGGGGTCAAGAAAATCACATTTTTTCACACTCCCGGGGTCAGGAGAATTTAATTTTTTTCACACTCCCAGGGTCAAGAAAATCACATTTTTTCACACTCTCGGGGTCAGGAAATTCTGATATTTTTCACACTCCCGGGGTCAGGAAAATCGGATATTTTCACACTCCCGGGGTCAGGAAAATCAGATTTTTTTTCATACTCCCGGGGTCAGGACAATCACATTTTTTCACACTCCCTTGGTCAGGAAATTCTGATTTTTTTCACACTCACGGTGTTAGGAAAATCACATTTTTCACACTCCTGGGGTCAGGAAAATTGGATATTTTCATGCTCCCCGGGTCAGGAAAATTGCATTTTTCAGACTCCCGGTGTCAGGAAAATTGGATTTTTTTAACACTTCCGGGGTCAGGAAAATTGGATTTATTTCACACTCCCGGGGTCAAGAAAATCACATTTTTTTCACACTCCCGGGGTCAGTTGAATTTAATTTTTTTCACACTCCCGGGGTCAAGAAAATCACATTTTTTCACACTCCCGGAGTCAGGAGATTCTGATTTTTTTTCACACTTCTGGGGTCAAGAAAATCACATTTTTTCACACTCCCGGGGTCAGGAAATTCTGATTTTTTTCACACTCCCGGTGTTAGGAAAATCACATTTTTCACACTCCCGGGGTCAAGAAAATCACATTTTTTCACATTCCCGGGGTCAGGAAATTCTGATATTTTTCACACTCCCGGGGTCAGGAAAATCAGATTTTGTTTCATACTCCCGGGGTCAGGACAATCACATTTTTTCACACTCCCTGGGTCAGGAAATTCTGATTTTTTTCACACTCACAGTGTTAGGAAAAGCACATTTTTCACACTCCCGGGGTCAGGAAAATTGGATTTTTTCACAATCCCGGGGTCAGGAGAATTTAATTTTTTTCACACTCCCGGGGTCAAGAAAATCACATTTTTTCACACTCCCGGGGTCAGGAAATTCTGATATTTTTCACACTCCCGGGGTCAGGAAAATCGGATATTTTCACACCCCCGGGGTCAGGAAAATCAGATTTTTTTCATACTCCCGGGGTCAGGAAAATTGGATTTTTTTCACACTCCCGGTGTCAGGAAAATTGGATATTTTCATACTCCCGGGGTCAGGAAAATTGCATTTTTCAGACTCCCGGTGTCAGGAAAATTCGATTTTTTTAACACTCCCGGGGTCAGGAAAATTGGATTTATTTCACACTCCCGGGGTCAAGAAAATCTCATTTTTTCACACTCCCGGGGTCAGGAAATTCTGATTTTTTTCACAGTCCCTGGGTCAGGAGATTCTGATTTTTTTCACACTCCCGGGGTCAAGAAAATCACATTTTTTCACACTCCCGGGGTCAGGAAATTCTAATTTTTTTCACACTCCCGGTGTTAGGAAAATCACAATTTTCACACTCCCGGGGTCAGAAAAATTGGATTGTTTCACACTCCCGGGGTCAGGAGAATTTAATTTTTTTCACACTCCCGGGGTCAGGAAAATGGGATTCTTTTAACACTCCCAGGGTCAGGAAAATTGGATTTTTTTCACACTCCCGGGGTCAGGAATTTCTGATTTTTTTCACACTCGCGGTGTTAGGAAAATCACATTTTTCACACTCGCAGGGTCAAGAAAATCACATTTTTTCACACTCCCGGGGTCAAGAAAAATACCATTTTTTCACAATCCCGGGGTCAGGAAAATTGGATTTTTTTAACCCTCCCGGGGTCAGGAAAATTGGATTTTTTTCACACTCCCAGGGTCAGGAATTTCTGATTTTTTTCACACTCGCGGTGTTAGGAAAATCACATTTTTTCACACTCCCAGGGTCAAGAAAATCACATTTTTTCACACTCCCGGGGTCAAGAAAATCACATTTTTTCACACTCCCAGGGTCAAGAAAATCACATTTTTTCACACTCCCGGGGTCAGGAAAATGGGATTCTTTTAACACTCCCAGGGTCAGGAAAATTGGATTTTTTTCACACTCCCGGGGTCAGGAATTTCTGATTTTTTTCACACTCGCGGTGTTAGGAAAATCACATTTTTCACACTCCCAGGGTCAAGAAAATCACATTTTTTCACACTCCCGGGGTCAGGAGATTCTGATTTCTTTCACACTCCCGGGGTCAAGAAAATCACATTTTTTCACACTCCCGGGGTCAGGAAAATTGGATTTTTTTCACACTCCCAGGGTCAGGAAAATTGGACTTTTTTCACACTCCCAGGGTCAGGAATTTCTGATTTTTTTCACACTCGCGGTGTTAGGAAAATCACATTTTTTCACACTCCCAGGGTCAAGAAAATCACATTTTTTCACACTCCCGGGGTCAAGAAAATCACATTTTTTCACACTCCCGGGGTCAGGAGATTCTGATTTCTTTCACACTCCCGGGGTCAAGAAAATCACATTTTTTCACACTCCCGGGGTCAGGAAATTCTAATTTTTTTCACACTCCCGGTGTTAGGAAAATCACAATTTTCACACTCCCGGGGTCAGAAAAATTGGATTGTTTCACACTCCCGGGATCAGGAGAATTTAATTTTTTTCACACTCCCGGGGTCAAGAAAATCACATTTTTTCACACTCCTGGGGTCAGGAGATTCTGATTTTTTTCACACTCCCGGGGTCAAGAAAATCACATTTTTTTCAAACTCCCGGGGTCAGGAAATTCTGATTTTTCACACTCCCAGGGTCAGGAAAATTGGATTTTTTCACACTCCCGGGGTCAGGAGTATTTAATTTTTTTCATACTCCCGGGGTCAAGAAAATCACATTTTTTCACACTCCGGGGGTCAGGAAATTCTGATATTTTTCACACTCCCGGGGTCAGAAAAATCAGATATTTTCACACTCCCGGGGTCAGGAAATTCTGATTTTTTCACACTCCCGGTGTTAGGAAAATCACATTTTTCACACTCCCGGGGTCAAGAAAATCACATTTTTTCACACTCCCGGGGTCAGGAAATTCTGATATTTTTCACACTCCCGGGGTCAGGAAAATCAGATATTTTCACACTCCCGGGGTCAAGAAAATCCAAAATTTGTCACATTCCCGGTGTTAGGAAAATCACATTTTTCACACTCCTGGGGTCAGGAAAATTGGGTTTTTTTTCAAACTCCCGGGGTCAAGGAAATCACGTTTTTTCACGCTCCCAGGGTCAGGAGATTCTGATTTTTTTCACACTCCCAGGGTCAAGAAAATCACATTTTTTCACACTCCCGGGGTCAGGAAATTCTAATTTTTTTCACACTCCCGGAGTTAGGAAAATCACATTTTTCACACTCCCGGGGTCAAGAAAATCACATTTTTTCAGACTCCCAGGGTCAGGAAATTCTGATATTTTTCACACTCCCGGGGTCAGGAAAAATGGATATTTTCACACTCCCGGGGTCAGGAAAATCAGATTTTTTTCATACTCCCGGGGTCAGGAGATTCTGATTTTTTTCACACTCCCAGGGTCAAGAAAATCACATTTTTTCACACTCCCGGGGTCAAGAAATTCTAATTTTTTTCACACTCCCAGTGTTAGGAAAATCACATTTTTTCACACTCCCGTGGTCAGGAAAATCGGATATTTTCACACTCCCGGGGTCAGGAAAATCAGATTTTTTTCATACTCCCGGGGTCAATAAAAATCACATTTTTCACACTCCCGGGGTCAGGAGAATTTAATTTTTTCACACTCCCGGTGTTAGGAAAATCACATTTTTCACACTCCCGGGGTCAAGAAAATCACATTTTTTCACACTCCCGGGGTCAGGAGATTCTGAATTTTTTCACACTCCCGGGGTCAAGAAAATCACATTTTTTCACACTCCCGGGGTCAGGAAATTCTAATTTTTCCACACTCCTGGTGTTAGGAAAATCACATTTTTCACACTCCCGGGGTCAGAAAAATTGGATTTTTTCACACTCCCGGGGTCAGGAGATTTTAATTTTTTTCACACTCCCGGGGTCAAGAAAATCACATTTTTTCACACTCCCGGGGTCAGGAAAATTGGTTTTTTTTCACACTCCCGGGGTCAAGAAAATCACATTTTTTCACACTCCCGGCATCAGGAGATTCTGATTTTTTTCACACTCCCGGGGTCAAGAAAATCACATTTTTTCACACTCCCGGTGTTAGAAAAATCACATTATTCACACTCCCGTGGTCAGGAAAATTGGGTTTTTTTCACACTCCCGGGGTCAAGAAAATCACATTTTTTCACACTTCCGGGGTCAGGAGATTCTGATTTTTTCACACTCCCGGGGTCAAGAAAATCACATTTTTTCACACTCCCGGGGTCAGGAATTTCTGATTTTTTTCACACTCCCGGTGTTAGGAAAATCACATTTTTTCACACTCCCGGGGTCAGGAGATTCTGTTTTTTTTCAAAACTCCCGGGGTCAGGAAAATCACATTTTTTCACACTCCTGGGGTCAGGAAATTCTAATTTTTTTCACACTCCCGGTGTTAGGAAAATCACATTTTTCACACTCCCGGGGTCAGGAAAATTGGATTTTTTCACACTCCCGGGGTCAGGAGATTTTCATTTTTTTCACACTCCCAGGGTCAAGAAAATCACATTTTTTCACACTCCCGGGGTCAGGAAAATTGGGTTTTTTTCACACTCCCGGGGTCAAGAAAATCACATTTTTTCACACTCCCGGGGTCAGGAGATTCTGATTTTTTTCACACTCCCGGGGTCAAGAAAATCACATTTTTTCACACTCCCGGTGTTAGGAAAATCACATTTTTCACACTCCCGTGGTCAGAAAAATTGGGTTTTTTCACACTCCCGGGGTCAAGAAAATCACATTTTTTCACACTCCCGGGGTCAGGAGATTCTGATTTTTTTCACACTCCCGGGGTCAAGAAAATCACATTTGTTCACACTCCCGGGGTCAGGAAATTCTGATTTTTTTCACACTCCCGGTGTTAGGAAAATCCAAAATTTTTCACATTCCCGGTGTTAGGAAAATCACATTTTTCACACTCCAGGCGTCAGGAAAATTGGGTTTTTTTCTCGCTCCCGGGGTCAAGAAAATCACATTTTTTCACACTCCCGGGGTCAGGAGATTCTGATTTTTTTCACACTCCCGGTGTTAGGAAAATCACATTTTTCACACTCCAGGCGTCAAGAAAATCACATTTTTTTTCACACTCCGGGGTCAGGAAAATTGGATATTTTCATACTCCCGGCGTCACGAAAATTTGATATTTTCACACTCCCAGGGTCAGGAAAATTGGATATTTTCATACTCCCGGGGTCAGGAAAATTGCATTTTTCAGATTCCCGGGGTCAGGAAAATCGCATTTTTCATTCTCCCGGGGTCAGGAAAATCAAAAAATTTTCACACTCCCGGTGTTAGGAAAATCACATTTTTCACACTCCCGGGATCAGGAAAATTGGGATTTTTCACACTCCCGGGGTCAAGAAAATCACATTTTTTCACACTCCCGGGGTCAGGAGATTCTGAATTTTTTCACACTCCCGGGGTCAAGAAAATCACATTTTTTCACACTCCCGGGGTCAGGAAATTCTAATTTTTTCCACACTCCCGGTGTTAGGAAAATCACATTTTTCACACTCCCGGGGTCAGAAAAATTGGATTTTTTCACACTCCCGGGGTCAGGAGATTTTAATTTTTTTCACACTCCCGGGGTCAAGAAAATCACATTTTTTCACACTCCCGGGGTCAGGAAAATTGGTTTTTTTTCACACTCCCGGGGTCAAGAAAATCACATTTTTTCACACTCCCGGGGTCAGGAGATTCTGATTTTTTTCACACTCCCGGGGTCAAGAAAATCACATTTTTTCACACTCCTGGTGTTAGGAAAATCACATTTTTCACACTCCCGTGGTCAGGAAAATTGGGTTTTTTTCACACTCCCGGGGTCAAGAAAATCACATTTTTTCACACTTCCGGGGTCAGGAGATTCTGATTTTTTTCACACTCCCGGGGTCAAGAAAATCACATTTTTTCACACTCCCGGGGTCAGGAATTTCTGATTTTTTTCACACTCCCGGTGTTAGGAAAATCACATTTTTCACACTCCTGGGGTAAAGAAAATCACATTTTTTCACAATCCCGGGGTCACGAGATTCTGATTTCTTTCAAATTCCCGGGGTCAAGAAAATCACATTTTTTCACACTCCCGGGGTCAGGAGATTCTGATTTTTTTCAAAACTCCCGGGGTCAGGAAAATCACATTTTTTCACACTCCCGGGGTCAGGAAATTCTAATTTTTTTTCACACTCCCGGTGTTAGGAAAATCACATTTTTCACACTCCCGGGGTCAGGAAAATTGGATTTTTTCACACTCCCGGGGTCAGGAGATTTTCATTTTTTTCACACTCCCAGGGTCAAGAAAATCACATTTTTTCACACTCCCGGGGTCAGGAAAATTAGGTTTTTTTCACACTCCCGGGGTCAAGAAAATCACATTTTTTCACACTCCCGGGGTCAGGAGATTCTGATTTTTTTCACACTCCCGGGGTCAAGAAAATCACATTTTTTCACACTCCTGGTGTTAGGAAAATCACATTTTTCACACTCCCGTGGTCAGAAAAATTGGATTTTTTCACACTCCCGGGGTCAAGAAAAACACATTTTTTCACACTCCCGGGATCAGGAAAATTGGATTATTTTCACACTCCCGGGGTCAGGAAAATTGGGTTTTTTCACACTCCCGGGGTCAAGAAAATCACATTTTTTCACACTCCCGGGGTCAGGAGATTCTGATTTTTTTCACACTCCCGGGGTCAAGAAAATCACATTTTTTCACACTACCGGGGTCAGGAAAATTGGATTTTTTTCACACTCCCGGGGTCAGGAAAATTGTGTTTCTTTCTCTCTCCCGGGGTCAAGAAAATCACATTTTTTCACACTCCCGGGGTCAGGAGATTCTGATTTTTTTCACACTCCCGGGGTCAAGAAAATCACATTTGTTCACACTCCCGGGGTCAGGAAATTCTGATTTTTTTCACACTCCCGGTGTTAGGAAAATCCAAAATTTTTCACATTCCCGGTGTTAGGAAAATCACATTTTTCACACTCCAGGCGTCAGGAAAATTGGGGTTTTTTCTCGCTCCCGGGGTCAAGAAAATCACATTTTTTCACACTCCCGGGGTCAGGAGATTCTGATTTTTTTCACACTCCCGGTGTTAGGAAAATCACATTTTTCACACTCCAGGCGTCAAGAAAATCACATTTTTTTCACACTCCGGGGTCAGGAAAATTGGATATTTTCATACTCCTGGCGTCACGAAAATTTGATATTTTCACACTCCCGGGGTCAGGAAAATTGGATATTTTCATACTCCCGGGGTCAGGAAAATTGCATTTTTCAGATTCCCGGGGTGAGGAAAATCGCATTTTTCATTCTCCCGGGGTCAGGAAAATCAAAATTTTTTCACACTCCCGGTGTTAGGAAAATCACATTTTTCACACTCCCGGGGTCAGGAAAATTGGGATTTTTCACACTCCCGGGGTCAAGAAAATCACATTTTTTCACACTCCCGGGGTCAGGAGATTCTGAATTTTTTCACACTCCCGGGGTCAAGAAAATCACAATTTTCACACTCCCGGGGTCAGGAGATTTTAATTTTTTTCACACTCCCGGGGTCAAGAAAATCACATTTTTTCACACTCCCGGGGTCAGGAAAATTGGTTTTTTTTTCACACTCCCGGGGTCAAGAAAATCACATTTTTTCACACTCCCGGTGTTAGGAAAATCACATTTTTCACACTCCCGTGGTCAGGAAAATTGGGTTTTTTTCACACTCCCGGGGTCAAGAAAATCACATTTTTTCACACTTCCGGGGTCAGGAGATTCTGATTTTTTTCACACTCCCGGGGTCAAGAAAATCACATTTTTTCACACTCCCGGGGTCAGGAATTTCTGATTTTTTTCTACACTCCCGGTGTTAGGAAAATCACATTTTTCACACTCCTGGGGTAAAGAAAATCACATTTTTTCACACTCCCGGGGTCACGAGATTCTGATTTCTTTCACATTCCCGGGGTCAAGAAAATCACATTTTTTCACACTCCCGGGGTCAGGAGATTCTGATTTTTTTCAAAACTCCCGGGGTCAGGAAAATCACATTTTTTCACACTCCCGGGGTCAGGAAATTCTAATTTTTTTTCACACTCCCGGTGTTAGGAAAATCACATTTTTCACACTCCCGGGGTCAGGAAAATTGGATTTTTTCACACTCCCGGGGTCAGGAGATTTTCATTTTTTTCACACTCCCAGGGTCAAGAAAATCACATTTTTTCACACTCCCGGGGTCAGGAAAATTGGGTTTTTTTCACACTCCAGGGGTCAAGAAAATCACATTTTTTCACACTCCCGGGGTCAGGAGATTCTGATTTTTTTCACACTCCCGGTGTTAGGAAAATCACATTTTTCACACTCCAGGCGTCAAGAAAATCACATTTTTTTCACAATCCGGGGTCAGGAAAATTGGATATTTTCATACTCCCGGCGTCACGAAAATTTGATATTTTCACACTCCCAGGGTCAGGAAAATTGGATATTTTCATACTCCCGGGGTCAGGAAAATTGCATTTTTCAGATTCCCGGGGTCAGGAAAATCGCATTTTTCATTCTCCCGGGGTCAGGAAAATCAAAAATTTTTCACACTCCCGGTGTTAGGAAAATCACATTTTTCACACTCCCGGGGTCAGGAAAATTGGGATTTTTCACACTCCCGGGGTCAAGAAAATCACATTTTTTCACACTCCCGGGGTCAGGAGATTCTGAATTTTTTCACACTCCCGGGGTCAAGAAAATCACATTTTTTCACACTCCCGGGGTCAGGAAATTCTAATTTTTTCCACACTCCCGGTGTTAGGAAAATCACATTTTTCACACTCCCGGGGTCAGGAAAATCAGATTTTTTTCATACTCCCGGGGTCAGGAAAATCACATTTTTTTCACACTCCCTGGGTCAGGAAATTCTGATTTTTTTCACACTCACGGTGTTAGGAAAATCACATTTTTCACACTCCCGGGGTCAGGAAAATTGGATTTTTTCACACTCCTGGGGTCAAGAAAATCACATTTTTTCACACTCCCGGGGTCAGGAAATTCTGATATTTTTCACACTCCCGGGGTCAGGAAAATCGGATATTTCCACACCCCCGGGGTCAGCGAAATCAGATTTTTTTCATACTCCCGGGGTCAGGAAAATTGGATTTTTTTCACACTCCCGGTGTCAGGAAAATTGGATATTTTCATACTCCCGGGGTCAGGAAAATTGCCTTTTTGAGACTCCCGGGGTTAGGAAAATCACATTTTTCATACTCCCGGGGTCAGATAAATCCAAAATTTTTCACATTCCCGGTGTTAGGAAAACCACATTTTTCACACTCCCGGGGTCAGGAAAATTGGGTTTTTTTCACACTCCCTGGGTCAAGAAAATCACATTTTTTCACACTCCCGGGGTCAGGAGATTCTGATTTTTTTCACACTCCCGGGGTCAAGAAAATCACATTTTTTCACACTCCCGGGGTCAGGAAAATTGAATTTTTCACACTCCCGGGGTCAGGAAAATTGGATTTTTTCACACTCCCGGTGTCAGGAAAATTGGATATTTTCATACTCCCGGGGTAAGGAAAATTGCATTTTTCAGACTCCCGGTGTCAGGAAAATTCGATTTTTTTAACACTCCCGGGGTCAGGAAAATTGGATTTATTTCACACTCCCGGGGTCAAGAAAATCTCATTTTTTCACACTCCCGGGGTCAGGAGATTCTGATTTTTTTCACACTCCCGGGGTCAAGAAAATCACATTTTTTAACACTCCCGGGGTCAGGAAATTCTAATTTTTTCACACTCCCGGTGTTAGGAAAATCACATTTTTCACACTCCCGGGGTCAGAAAAATTGGATTTTTTCACACTCCCGGGGTCAGGAGAATTTAATTTTTTTCACACTCCCGGGGCCAAGAACATCACATTTTTTCACACTCCCGGGGTCAGGAAATTCTGATATTTTTCACAATCTCGGGGTCAAGAAAATCAGATTTTTTCACACTCCCAGGGTCAGGAGATTCTGATTTCTTTCACACTCCCGGGGTCAAGAAAATCACATTTTTTCACACTCCCGGGGTCAGGAAATTCTAATTTTCTTCACACTCCCGGTGTTAGGAAAATCACAATTTTCACACTCCCGGGGTCAGAAAAATTGGATTGTTTCACACTCCCGGGGTCAGGAGAATTTAATTTTTTTCACACTCCCGGGGTCAGGAAAATGGGATTCTTTTAACACTCCCGGGGGCAGGAATTTCTGATTTTTTTCACACTCGCGGTGTTAGGAAAATCACATTTTTCACACTCCCAGGGTCAAGAAAATCACATTTTTTCACACTCCCGGGGTCAATAAAATCACATTTTTTCACACTCCCGGGGTCAGGAGATTCTGATTTCTTTCACACTACCGGGGTCAAGAAAATCACATTTTTTCACACTCCCGGGGTCAGGAAAATTGGATTTTTTTAACCCTCCCGGGGTCAGGAAAATTGGATTTTTTTCAAACTCCCAGGGTCAGGAATTTCTGATTTTTTTCACACTCGCGGTGTTAGGAAAATCACATTTTTTCACACTCCCAGGGTCAAGAAAATCACATTTTTTCACACTCCCGGGGTCAAGAAAATCACATTTTTTCACACTCCCAGGGTCAAGAAAATCACACTTTTTTCACACTCCCGGGGTCAGGAAAATGGGATTCTTTTAACACTCCCGGGGTCAGGAAAATTGGATTTCTTTCACCCTCCCGGGGTCAGGAGTTTCTGATTTTTTTCACACTCGCGGTGTTAGGAAAATCACATTTTTCACACTCCCAGGGTCAAGAAAATCACATTTTTTCACACTCCCGGGGTCAAGAAAATCACATTTTTTCACACTCCCGGGGTCAGTTGATTCTGATTTCTTTCACACGCCCGGGGTCAAGAAAATCACATTTTTTCACACTCCCGGGGTCAGGAAAATTGGATTTTTTTAACCCTCCCGGGGTCAGGAAAATTGGATTTTTTTCACACTCCCAGGGTCAGGAATTTCTGATTTTTTTCACACTCGCGGTGTTAGGAAAATCACATTTTTTCACACTCCCAGGGTCAAGAAAATCACATTTTTTCACACTCCCGATGTCAAGAAAATCACATTTTTTCACACTCCCGGGGTCAGGAGATTCTGATTTCTTTCACACTCCCGGGGTCAAGAAAATCACATTTTTTCACACTCCCGGGGTCTGGAAATTCTAATTTTTTTCACACTCCCGGTGTTAGGAAAATCACAATTTTCACACTCCCGGGGTCAGAAAAATTGGATTGTTTCACACTCCCGGGGTCAGGAGAATTTAATTTTTTTCACACTCCCGGGGTCAAGAAAATCACATTTTTTCACACTCCTGGGGTCAGGAGATTCTGATTTTTTTCACACTCCCGGGGTCAAGAAAATCACATTTTTTCACACTCCCGGGGTCAGGAAATTCTGATTTTTCACACTCCCGGGGTCAGGAGTATTTAATTTTTTTCATACTCCCGGGGTCAAGAAAATCACATTTTTTCACACTCCGGGGGTCAGGAAATTCTGATATTTTTCACACTCCCGGGGTCAGGAAAATCGGATATTTTCACACTCCTGGGGTCAGGAAATTCTGATTTTTTTCACTCTCCCGGTGTTAGGAAAATCACATTTTTCACACTCCCGGGGTCAAGAAAATCACATTTTTTCACACTCCCGGGGTCAGGAAATTGTGATATTTTTCACACTCCCGGGGTCAGGAAAATCGGATATTTTCACACTCCCGGGGTCAGGAAAATCCAAAATTTGTCACATTCCCGGTGTTAGGAAAATCACATTTTTCACACTCCCTGGGTCAGGAAAATTGGGTTTTTTCACACTCCCGGGGTCAAGAAAATCACTTTTTTTCACGCTCCCGGGGTCAGGAGATTCTGATTTTTTTCACACTCCCAGGGTCAAGAAAATCACATTTTTTCACACTCCCGGGGTCAGGATATTCTAATTTTTTTCACACTCCCGGAGTTAGGAAAATCACATTTTTCACACTCCCGGGGTCAGGAAAATTTGATTTTTTCACATTCCTGGTGTCAGGAGAATTTAACTTTTTTTCACACTCCCGGCGTCAAGAAAATCACATTTTTTCGCAATCCCTGGGTCAGGAAAATTGGATATTTTCACACTCCCGGGGTCAGGAAAATCAGATTTTTTTCATACTCCCGGGGTCAGGAAAATTGGATTTTTTTCACACTCCCGGGGTCAGGAAAATCGCATTTTTCATACTCCCGGGGTCAGGAAAATCCAAAATTTGTCACATTCCCGGTGTTAGGAAAATCACATTTTTCACATTCCTGGGGTCAGGAAAATTGGGTTTTTTTCAAACTCCCGGGGTCAAGAAAATCACGTTTTTTCACGCTCCCGGGGTCAGGAGATTCTGATTTTTTTCACACTCCCAGGGTCAAGAAAATCACATTTTTTCACACTCCCGGGGTCAGGAAATTCTAATTTTTTTCACACTCCCGGAGTTAGGAAAATCACATTTTTCACACTCCCGGGGTCAAGAAAATCACATTTTTTCACACTCCCGGGGTCAGGAAATTCTGATATTTTTCACACTCCCGGGGTCAGGAAAAATGGATATTTTCACACTCCCGGGGTCAGGAAAATCAGATTTTTTTCATACTCCCGGGGTCAGGAAAATTGGATTTTTTTCACACTCCCGGGGTCAGGAAAATCGCATTTTTCATACTCCCGGGGTCAGGAAAATCCAAAATTTGTCACATTCCCGGTGTTAGGAAAATCACATTTTTCACACTCCTTGGGTCAGGAAAATTGGGTTTTTTTTCAAACTCCCGGGGTCAAGAAAATCACGTTTTTTCACGCTCCCGGGGTCAGGAGATTCTGATTTTTTTCACACTCCCAGGGTCAAGAAAATCACATTTTTTCACACTCCCGGGGTCAGGAAATTCTAAGTTTTTTTCACACTCCCGGAGTTAGGAAAATCACATTTTTCACACTCCCGGGGTCAAGAAAATCACATTTTTTCACACTCCCGGGGTCAGGAAATTCTGATATTTTTCACACTCCCGGGGTCAGGAAAAATGGATATTTTCACACTCCCGGGGTCAGGAAAATCAGATTTTTTTCATACTCCCGGGGTCAGGAGATTCTGATTTTTTTCACACTCCCAGGGTCAAGAAAATCACATTTTTTCACACTCCCGGGGTCAGGATATTCTAATTTTTTTCACACTCCCGGAGTTAGGAAAATCACATTTTTCACACTCCCGGGGTCAGGAAAATTTGATTTTTTCACATTCCTAGTGTCAGGAGAATTTAACTTTTTTTCACACTCCCGGCGTCAAGAAAATCACATTTTTTCGCAATCCCTGGGTCAGGAAAATTGGATATTTTCACACTCCCGGGGTCAGGAAAATCAGATTTTTTTCATACTCCCGGGGTCAGGAAAATTGGATTTTTTTCACACTCCCGGGGTCAGGAAAATCGCATTTTTCATACTCCCGGGGTCAGGAAAATCCAAAATTTGTCACATTCCCGGTGTTAGGAAAATCACATTTTTCACATTCCTGGGGTCAGGAAAATTGGGTTTTTTTCAAACTCCCGGGGTCAAGAAAATCACGTTTTTTCACGCTCCCGGGGTCAGGAGATTCTGATTTTTTTCACACTCCCAGGGTCAAGAAAATCACATTTTTTCACACTCCCGGGGTCAGGAAATTCTAATTTTTTTCACACTCCCGGAGTTAGGAAAATCACATTTTTCACACTCCCGGGGTCAAGAAAATCACATTTTTTCACACTCCCGGGGTCAGGAAATTCTGATATTTTTCACACTCCCGGGGTCAGGAAAAATGGATATTTTCACACTCCCGGGGTCAGGAAAATCAGATTTTTTTCATACTCCCGGGGTCAGGAAAATTGGATTTTTTTCACACTCCCGGGGTCAGGAAAATCGCATTTTTCATACTCCCGGGGTCAGGAAAATCCAAAATTTGTCACATTCCCGGTGTTAGGAAAATCACATTTTTCACACTCCTGGGGTCAGGAAAATTGGGTTTTTTTCAAACTCCCGGGGTCAAGAAAATCACGTTTTTTCACGCTCCCGGGGTCAGGAGATTCTGATTTTTTTCACACTCCCAGGGTCAAGAAAATCACATTTTTTCACACTCCCGGGGTCAGGAAATTCTAAGTTTTTTTCACACTCCCGGAGTTAGGAAAATCACATTTTTCACACTCCCGGGGTCAAGAAAATCACATTTTTTCACACTCCCGGGGTCAGGAAATTCTGATATTTTTCACACTCCCGGGGTCAGGAAAAATGGATATTTTCACACTCCCGGGGTCAGGAAAATCAGATTTTTTTCATACTCCCGGGGTCAGGAGATTCTGATTTTTTTCACACTCCCAGGGTCAAGAAAATCACATTTTTTCACACTCCCAGGGTCAAGAAATTCTAATTTTTTTCACACTCCCAGTGTTAGGAAAATCACATTTTTTCACACTCCCGTGGTCAGGAAAATCTAATTTTTTTCACACTTCCGGTGTTAGGAAAATCACAATTTTCACACTCCCGGGGTCAGAAAAATTGGATTGTTTCACACTCCCGGGGTCAGGAGAATTTAATTTTTTTCACACTCCCGGGGTCAGGAAAATGGGATTCTTTTAACACTCCCGGAGTCAGGAAAATTGGATTTTTTTCACACTCCCGGGGTCAGGAATTTCTGATTTTTTTCACACTCGCGGTGTTAGGAAAATCACATTTTTCACACTCCCAGGGTCAAGAAAATCACATTTTTTCACACTCCCGGGGTCAAGAAAATCACATTTTTTCACACTCCCGGGGTCAGGAGATTCTGATTTCTTTCACACTACCGGGGTCAAGAAAATCACATTTTTTCACACTCCCGGGGTCAGGAAAATTGGATTTTTTTAACCCTCCCGGGGTCAGGAAAATTGGATTTTTTTTCACATTCCCAGGGTCAGGAATTTCTGATTTTTTTCACACTCGCGGTGTTAGGAAAATCACATTGTTTCACACTCCCAGGGTCAAGAAAATCACATTTTTTCACACTCCCGGGGTCAGGAAAATCACATTTTTTCACACTCCCAGGGTCAAGAAAATCACATTTTTTCACACTCCCGGGGTCAGGAAAATGGGATTCTTTTAACACTCCCGGGGTCAGGAAAATTGGATTTTTTTCACACTCCCGGGGTCAGGAGTTTCTGATTTTTTTCACACTCACGGTGTTAGGAAAATCACATTTTTCACACTCCCAGGGTCAAGAAAATCACATTTTCTCACACTCCCGGGGTCAAGAAAATCACATTTTTTCACACTCCCGGGGTCAGGAAAATTGGATTTTTTTAACCCTCCCGGGGTCAAGAAAATCACATTTTTTCACACTCCCGGGGTCAGTTGATTCTGATTACTTTCACACTCCCGGGGTCAAGAAAATCACATTTTTTCACACTCCCGGGTCAGGAAAATCACATTTTTTCACACTCCCAGGGTCAAGAAAATCACATTTTTTCACACTCCCGGGGTCAGGAAAATGGGATTCTTTTAACACTCCCGGGGTCAGGAAAATTGGATTTTTTTCACACTCCCGGGGTCAGGAGTTTCTGATTTTTTTCACACTCACGGTGTTAGGAAAATCACATTTTTCACACTCCCAGGGTCAAGAAAATCACATTTTCTCACACTCCCGGGGTCAAGAAAATCACATTTTTTCACACTCCCGGGGTCAGGAAAATTGGATTTTTTTAACCCTCCCGGGGTCAAGAAAATCACATTTTTTCACACTCCCGGGGTCAGTTGATTCTGATTACTTTCACACTCCCGGGGTCAAGAAAATCACATTTTTTCACACTCCCGGGGTCAGGAAATTCTAATTTTTTTCACACTCCCGGTGTTAGGAAAATCACAATTTTCACACTCCCGGGGTCAGAAAATTTGGATTGTTTCACACTCCCGGGGTCAGGAGAATTTAATTTTTTTCACACTCCTGGGGTCAAGAAAATCACATTTTTTCACACTCCTGGGGTCAGGAGATTCTGATTTTTTTCACACTCCCGGGGTCAAGAAAATCACATTTTTTCACACTCCCGGGGTCAGGAAATTCTGATTTTTCACACTCCCGGGGTCAGGAGTATTTAATTTTTTTCATACTCCCGGGGTCAAGAAAATCACATTTTTTCACACTCCGGGGGTCAGGAAATTCTGATATTTTTCACACTCCCGGGGTCAGGAAAATCGGATATTTTCACACTCCTGGGGTCAGGAAATTCTGATTTTTTTCACTCACCCGGTGTTAGGAAAATCACATTTTTCACACTACCGGGGTCAAGAAAATCACATTTTTTCACACTCCCGGGGTCAGGATATTCTGATATTTTTCACACTCCCAGGGTCAGGAAAATAGGATATTTTCACACTCCCGGGGTCAGGAAAATCCAAAATTTGTCACATTCCCGGTGTTAGGAAAATCACATTTTTCACACTCCCGGGGTCAGGAAAATTGGTATTTTTTCACACTCCCGGGGTCAAGAAAATCACTTTTTTTCACGCTCCCGGGGTCAGGAGATTCTGATTTTTTTCACACTCCCAGGGTCAAGAAAATCACATTTTTTCACACTCCCGGGGTCAGGATATTCTAATTTTTTTCACACTCCCGGTGTTAGGAAAATAACATTTTTCACACTCCCGGGGTCAGGAAAATTTGATTTTTTCACATTCCTGGTGTCAGGAGAATTTAACTTTTTTTCACACTCCCGGCGTCAAGAAAATCACATTTTTTCGCAATCCCTGGGTCAGGAAAATTGGATATTTTCACACTCCCGGGGTCAGGAAAATCAGATTTTTTTCATACTCCCGGGGTCAGGAAAATTGGATTTTTTTCACACTCCCGGGCTCAGGAAAATCGCATTTTTCATACTCCCGGGGTCAGGAAAATCCAAAATTTGTCACATTCCCGGTGTTAGGAAAATCACATTTTTCACACTCCTGGGGTCAGGAAAATTGGGTTTTTTTCAAACTCCCGGGGTCAAGAAAATCACGTTTTTTCACGCTCCCGGGGTCAGGAGATTCTGATTTTTTTCACACTCCCGGGGTCAAGAAAATCACATTTTTTCACACTCAGGGGTCAGGAAATTCTAATTTTTTTCACACTCCCGGAGTTAGGAAAATCACATTTTTCACACTCCCAGGGTCAAGAAAATCACATTTTTTCACACTCCCGGGGTCAGGAAATTCTGATATTTTTCACACTCCCGGGGTCAGGAAAAATGGATATTTTCACACTCCCGGGGTCAGGAAAATCAGATTTTTTTCATACTCCCGGGGTCAGGAGATTCTGATTTTTTTCACACTCCCAGGGTCAAGAAAATCACATTTTTTCACACTCCCGGGGTCAAGAAATTCTAATTTTTTTCACACTCCCAGTGTTAGGAAAATCACATTTTTTCACACTCCCGTGGTCAGGAAAATCGGATATTTTCACACTCCCGGGGTCAGAAAAATCAGATTTTTTTCATACTCCCGGGGTCAATAAAAATCACATTTTTTCACACTCCCGGGGTCAGGAGAATTTAATTTTTTTCACACTCCCAGTGTTAGGAAAATCACATTTTTCACACTCCCGGGGTCAAGAAAATCACATTTTTTCACACTCCCGGGGTCAGGAGATTCTGAATTTTTTTCACACTCCCGGTGTCAAGAAAATCACATTTTTTCACACTCCCGGGGTCAGGAAATTCTAATTTTTTCCACACTCCCGGTGTTAGGAAAATCACATTTTTCACACTCCCGGGGTCAGAAAAATTGGATTTTTTCACACTCCCGGGGTCAGGAGATTTTAATTTTTTTCACACTCCCGGGGTCAAGAAAATCACATTTTTTCACACTCCCGGGGTCAGGAAAATTGGGTTTTTTTCACACTCCCGGGGTCAAGAAAATCACATTTTTTCACACTCCCGGGGTCAGGAGATTCCTATTTTTTTTCACACTCCCGGGGTCAAGAAAATCACATTTTTTCACACTCCCGGTGTTAGGAAAATCACATTTTTCACACTCCCGTGGTCAGGAAAATTGGGTTTTTTTCACACTCCCAGGGTCAAGAAAATCACATTTTTTCACACTTCCGGGGTCAGGAGATTCTGATTTTTTTCACACTCCTGGGGTCAAGAAAATATCATTTTTTCACACTCCCGGGGTCAGGAATTTCTGATTTTTTTCACACTCCCGGTGTTAGGAAAATCACATTTTTCACACTCCTGGGGTAAAGAAAATCACATTTTTTCACACTCCCGGGGTCAGGAGATTCTGATTTCTTTCACATTCCCGGGGTCAAGAAAATCACATTTTTTCACACTCCCGGGGTCAGGAGATTCTGATTTTTTTCAAAACTCCCGGGGTCAAGAAAATCACATTTTTTCACACTCCCGGGGTCAGGAAATTCTAATTTTTTTTCACACTCCCGGTGTTAGGAAAATCACATTTTTCACAATCCCGGGGTCAGGAAAATTGGATTTTTTCACACTCCAGGGGTCAGGAGATTTTAATTTTTTTTACACTCCCGGGGTCAGGAAAATTGGGTTTTTTTCACACTCCCGAGGTCAAGAAAATCACATTTTTTCACACTCCCGGGGTCAGGAGATTCTGATTTTTTTCACACTCCCGGGGTCAAGAAAATCACATTTTTTCACACTCCCGGTGTTAGGAAAATCACATTTTTCACACTCCCGTGGTCAGAAAAATTGGATGTTTTCACACTCCCGGGGTTAAGAAAAACACATTTTTTCACACTCCCGGGATCAGGAAAATTGGATTTTTTTCACACTCCCGGGGTCAGGAAAATTGGTTTTTTTCACACTCCCGGGGTCAAGAAAATCACATTTTTTCACACTCCCGGGGTCAGGAGATTCTGATTTTTTTCACACTCCCGGGGTCAAGAAAATCACATTTTTTCACACTACCGGGGTCAGGAAAATTGGATTTTTTTCACACTCCCGGGGTCAGGAAAATTGTGTTTCTTTCTCGCTCCCGGGGTCAAGAAAATCACATTTTTTCACACTCCCGGGGTCAGGAGATTCTGATTTTTTTCACACTCCCGGGGTCAAGAAAATCACATTTGTTCAGACTCCCGGGGTCAGGAAATTCTGATTTTTTTCACACTCCCGGTGTTAGGAAAATCCAAAATTTTTCACATTCCCGGTGTTAGGAAAATCACATTTTTCACACTCCAGGGGTCAGGAAAATTGGGTTTTTTTCTCGCTCCCGGGGTCAAGAAAATCACATTTTTTCACACTCCCGGGGTCAGGAGATTCTGATTTTTTTCACACTCCCGGGGTCAAGAAAATCACATTTGTTCAGACTCCCGGGGTCAGGAAATTCTGATTTTTTTCACACTCCCGGTGTTAGGAAAATCACATTTTTCACACTCCCGTGGTCAGAAAAATTGGATGTTTTCACACTCCCGGGGTTAAGAAAAACACATTTTTTCACACTCCCGGGATCAGGAAAATTGGATTTTTTTCACACTCCCGGGGTCAGGAAAATTGGTTTTTTTCACACTCCCGGGGTCAAGAAAATCACATTTTTTCACACTCCCGGGGTCAGGAGATTCTGATTTTTTTCACACTCCCGGGGTCAAGAAAATCACATTTTTTCACACTACCGGGGTCAGGAAAATTGGATTTTTTTCACACTCCCAGGGTCAGGAAAATTGTGTTTCTTTCTCGCTCCCGGGGTCAAGAAAATCACATTTTTTCACACTCCCGGGGTCAGGAGATTCTGATTTTTTTCACACTCCCGGGGTCAAGAAAATCACATTTGTTCAGACTCCCGGGGTCAGGAAATTCTGATTTTTTTCACACTCCCGGTGTTAGGAAAATCCAAAATTTTTCACATTCCCGGTGTTAGGAAAATCACATTTTTCACACTCCAGGGGTCAGGAAAATTGGGTTTTTTTCTCGCTCCCGGGGTCAAGAAAATCACATTTTTTCACACTCCCGGGGTCAGGAGATTCTGATTTTTTTCACACTCCCGGGGTCAAGAAAATCACATTTGTTCAGACTCCCGGGGTCAGGAAATTCTGATTTTTTTCACACTCCCGGTGTTAGGAAAATCACATTTTTCACACTCCCAGGGTCAAGAAAATCACATTTTTTCACACTCCCGGGGTCAGGAAATTCTGATATTTTTCACACTCCCGGGGTCAGGAAAAATGGATATTTTCACACTCCCGGGGTCAGGAAAATCAGATTTTTTTCATACTCCCGGGGTCAGGAGATTCTGATTTTTTTCACACTCCCAGGGTCAAGAAAATCACATTTTTTCACACTCCCGGGGTCAAGAAATTCTAATTTTTTTCACACTCCCAGTGTTAGGAAAATCACATTTTTTCACACTCCCGTGGTCAGGAAAATCGGATATTTTCACACTCCCGGGGTCAGGAAAATCAGATTTTTTTCATACTCCCGGGGTCAATAAAAATCACATTTTTTCACACTCCCGGGGTCAGGAGAATTTAATTTTTTTCACACTCCCAGTGTTAGGAAAATCACATTTTTCACACTCCCGGGGTCAGGAAAATCAGATTTTTTTCATACTCCCGGGGTCAGGAAAATTGGATTTTTTTCACACTCCCGGGCTCAGGAAAATCGCATTTTTCATACTCCCGGGGTCAGGAAAATCCAAAATTTGTCACATTCCCGGTGTTAGGAAAATCACATTTTTCACACTCCTGGGGTCAGGAAAATTGGGTTTTTTTCAAACTCCCGGGGTCAAGAAAATCACGTTTTTTCACGCTCCCGGGGTCAGGAGATTCTGATTTTTTTCACACTCCCGGGGTCAAGAAAATCACATTTTTTCACACTCCCGGGGTCAGGAAATTCTAATTTTTTTCACACTCCCGGAGTTAGGAAAATCACATTTTTCACACTCCCAGGGTCAAGAAAATCACATTTTTTCACACTCCCGGGGTCAGGAAATTCTGATATTTTTCACACTCCCGGGGTCAGGAAAAATGGATATTTTCACACTCCCGGGGTCAGGAAAATCAGATTTTTTTCATACTCCCGGGGTCAGGAGATTCTGATATTTTTCACACTCCCAGGGTCAAGAAAATCACATTTTTTCACACTCCCGGGGTCAAGAAATTCTAATTTTTTTCACACTCCCAGTGTTAGGAAAATCACATTTTTTCACACTCCCGTGGTCAGGAAAATCGGATATTTTCACACTCCCGGGGTCAGAAAAATCAGATTTTTTTCATACTCCCGGGGTCAATAAAAATCACATTTTTTCACACTCCCGGGGTCAGGAGAATTTAATTTTTTTCACACTCCCAGTGTTAGGAAAATCACATTTTTCACACTCCCGGGGTCAAGAAAATCACATTTTTTCACACTCCTGGGGTCAGGAGATTCTGAATTTTTTTCACACTCCCGGGGTCAAGAAAATCACATTTTTTCACACTCCCGGGGTCAGGAAATTCTAATTTTTTCCACACTCCCGGTGTTAGGAAAATCACATTTTTCACACTCCCGGGGTCAGAAAAATTGGATTTTTTCACACTCCCGGGGTCAGGAGATTTTAATTTTTTTCACACTCCCGGGGTCAAGAAAATCACATTTTTTCACACTCCCGGGGTCAGGAAAATTGGGTTTTTTTCACACTCCCGGGGTCAAGAAAATCACATTTTTTCACACTCCCGGGGTCAGGAGATTCTGATTTTTTTCACACTCCCGGGGTCAAGAAAATCACATTTTTTCACACTCCCGGTGTTAGGAAAATCACATTTTTCACACTCCCGTGGTCAGGAAAATTGGGTTTTTTTCACACTCCCAGGGTCAAGAAAATCACATTTTTTCACACTTCCGGGGTCAGGAGATTCTGATTTTTTTCACACTCCTGGGGTCAAGAAAATATCATTTTTTCACACTCCCGGGGTCAGGAATTTCTGATTTTTTTCACACTCCCGGTGTTAGGAAAATCACATTTTTCACACTCCTGGGGTAAAGAAAATCACATTTTTTCACACTCCCGGGGTCAGGAGATTCTGATTTCTTTCACATTCCCGGGGTCAAGAAAATCACATTTTTTCACACTCCCGGGGTCAGGAGATTCTGATTTTTTTCAAAACTCCCGGGGTCAAGAAAATCACATTTTTTCACACTCCCGGGGTCAGGAAATTCTAATTTTTTTTCACACTCCCGGTGTTAGGAAAATCACATTTTTCACAATCCCGGGGTCAGGAAAATTGGATTTTTTCACACTCCAGGGGTCAGGAGATTTTAATTTTTTTTACACTCCCGGGGTCAGGAAAATTGGGTTTTTTTCACACTCCCGAGGTCAAGAAAATCACATTTTTTCACACTCCCGGGGTCAGGAGATTCTGATTTTTTTCACACTCCCGGGGTCAAGAAAATCACATTTTTTTACACTCCCGTTGTTAGGAAAATCACATTTTTCACACTCCCGGGGTTAAGAAAAACACATTTTTTCACACTCCCGGGATCAGGAAAATTGGATTTTTTTCACACTCCCGGGGTCAGGAAAATTGGTTTTTTTCACACTCCCGGGGTCAAGAAAATCACATTTTTTCACACTCCCGGGGTCAGGAGATTCTGATTTTTTTCACACTCCCGGGGTCAAGAAAATCACATTTTTTCACACTACCGGGGTCAGGAAAATTGGATTTTTTTCACACTCCCGGGGTCAGGAAAATTGTGTTTCTTTCTCGCTCCCGGGGTCAAGAAAATCACATTTTTTCACACTCCCGGGGTCAGGAGATTCTGATTTTTTTCACACTCCCGGGGTCAAGAAAATCACATTTGTTCAGACTCCCGGGGTCAGGAAATTCTGATTTTTTTCACACTCCCGGTGTTAGGAAAATCCAAAATTTTTCACATTCCCGGTGTTAGGAAAATCACATTTTTCACACTCCAGGGGTCAGGAAAATTGGGTTTTTTTCTCGCTCCCGGGGTCAAGAAAATCACATTTTTTCACACTCCCGGGGTCAGGAGATTCTGATTTTTTTCACACTCCCGGGGTCAAGAAAATCACATTTGTTCAGACTCCCGGGGTCAGGAAATTCTGATTTTTTTCACACTCCCGGTGTTAGGAAAATCACATTTTTTCACACTCCCGTGGTCAGGAAAATCGGATATTTTCACACTCCCGGGGTCAGAAAAATCAGATTTTTTTCATACTCCCGGGGTCAATAAAAATCACATTTTTTCACACTCCCGGGGTCAGGAGAATTTAATTTTTTTCACACTCCCAGTGTTAGGAAAATCACATTTTTCACACTCCCGGGGTCAAGAAAATCACATTTTTTCACACTCCCGGGGTCAGGAGATTCTGAATTTTTTTCACACTCCCGGGGTCAAGAAAATCACATTTTTTCACACTCCCGGGGTCAGGAAATTCTAATTTTTTCCACACTCCCGGTGTTAGGAAAATCACATTTTTCACACTCCCGGGGTCAGAAAAATTGGATTTTTTCACACTCCCGGGGTCAGGAGATTTTAATTTTTTTCACACTCCCGGGGTCAAGAAAATCACATTTTTTCACACTCCCGGGGTCAGGAAAATTGGGTTTTTTTCACACTCCCGGGGTCAAGAAAATCACATTTTTTCACACTCCCGGGGTCAGGAGATTCTGATTTTTTTCACACTCCCGGGGTCAAGAAAATCACATTTTTTCACACTCCCGGTGTTAGGAAAATCACATTTTTCACACTCCCGTGGTCAGGAAAATTGGGTTTTTTTCACACTCCCAGGGTCAAGAAAATCACATTTTTTCACACTTCCGGGGTCAGGAGATTCTGATTTTTTTCACACTCCTGGGGTCAAGAAAATATCATTTTTTCACACTCCCGGGGTCAGGAATTTCTGATTTTTTTCACACTCCCGGTGTTAGGAAAATCACATTTTTCACACTCCTGGGGTAAAGAAAATCACATTTTTTCACACTCCCGGGGTCAGGAGATTCTGATTTCTTTCACATTCCCGGGGTCAAGAAAATCACATTTTTTCACACTCCCGGGGTCAGGAGATTCTGATTTTTTTCAAAACTCCCGGTGTCAAGAAAATCACATTTTTTCACACTCCCGGGGTCAGGAAATTCTAATTTTTTTTCACACTCCCGGTGTTAGGAAAATCACATTTTTCACAATCCCGGGGTCAGGAAAATTGGATTTTTTCACACTCCAGGGGTCAGGAGATTTTAATTTTTTTTACACTCCCGGGGTCAGGAAAATTGGGTTTTTTTCACACTCCCGAGGTCAAGAAAATCACATTTTTTCACACTCCCGGGGTCAGGAGATTCTGATTTTTTTCACACTCCCGGGGTCAAGAAAATCACATTTTTTCACACTCCCGGTGTTAGGAAAATCACATTTTTCACACTCCCGTGGTCAGAAAAATTGGATGTTTTCACACTCCCGGGGTTAAGAAAAACACATTTTTTCACACTCCCGGGATCAGGAAAATTGGATTTTTTTCACACTCCCGGGGTCAGGAAAATTGGTTTTTTTCACACTCCCGGGGTCAAGAAAATCACATTTTTTCACACTCCCGGGGTCAGGAGATTCTGATTTTTTTCACACTCCCGGGGTCAAGAAAATCACATTTTTTCACACTACCGGGGTCAGGAAAATTGGATTTTTTTCACACTCCCGGGGTCAGGAAAATTGTGTTTCTTTCTCGCTCCCGGGGTCAAGAAAATCACATTTTTTCACACTCCCGGGGTCAGGAGATTCTGATTTTTTTCACACTGCCGGGGTCAAGAAAATCACATTTGTTCAGACTCCCGGGGTCAGGAAATTCTGATTTTTTTCACACTCCCGGTGTTAGGAAAATCCAAAATTTTTCACATTCCCGGTGTTAGGAAAATCACATTTTTCACACTCCAGGGGTCAGGAAAATTGGGTTTTTTTCTCGCTCCCGGGGTCAAGAAAATCACATTTTTTCACACTCCCGGGGTCAGGAGATTTTGATTTTTTTCACACTCCCGGGGTCAAGAAAATCACATTTGTTCAGACTCCCGGGGTCAGGAAATTCTGATTTTTTTCACACTCCCGGTGTTAGGAAAATCACATTTTTCACACTCCCGTGGTCAGAAAAATTGGATGTTTTCACACTCCCGGGGTTAAGAAAAACACATTTTTTCACACTCCCGGGATCAGGAAAATTGGATTTTTTTCACACTCCCGGGGTCAGGAAAATTGGTTTTTTTCACACTCCCGGGGTCAAGAAAATCACATTTTTTCACACTCCCGGGGTCAGGAGATTCTGATTTTTTTCACACTCCCGGGGTCAAGAAAATCACATTTTTTCACACTACCGGGGTCAGGAAAATTGGATTTTTTTCACACTCCCGGGGTCAGGAAAATTGTGTTTCTTTCTCGCTCCCGGGGTCAAGAAAATCACATTTTTTCACACTCCCGGGGTCAGGAGATTCTGATTTTTTTCACACTCCCGGGGTCAAGAAAATCACATTTGTTCAGACTCCCGGGGTCAGGAAATTCTGATTTTTTTCACACACCCGGTGTTAGGAAAATCCAAAATTTTTCACATTCCCGGTGTTAGGAAAATCACATTTTTCACACTCCAGGGGTCAGGAGATTCTGATTTCTTTCACATTCCCGGGGTCAAGAAAATCACATTTTTTCACACTCCCGGGGTCAGGAGATTCTGATTTTTTTCAAAACTCCCGGGGTCAAGAAAATCACATTTTTTCACACTCCCGGGGTCAGGAAATTCTAATTTTTTCTCACACTCCCGGTGTTAGGAAAATCACATTTTTCACAATCCCGGGGTCAGGAAAATTGGATTTTTTCACACTCCAGGGGTCAGGAGATTTTAATTTTTTTTACACTCCCGGGGTCAGGAAAATTGGGTTTTTTTCACACTCCCGAGGTCAAGAAAATCACATTTTTTCACACTCCCGGGGTCAGGAGATTCTGATTTTTTTCACACTCCCGGGGTCAAGAAAATCACATTTTTTCACACTCCCGGTGTTAGGAAAATCACATTTTTCACACTCCCGTGGTCAGAAAAATTGGATGTTTTCACACTCCCGGGGTTAAGAAAAACACATTTTTTCACACTCCCGGGATCAGGAAAATTGGATTTTTTTCACACTCCCGGGGTCAGGAAAATTGGTTTTTTTCACACTCCCGGGGTCAAGAAAATCACATTTTTTCACACTCCCGGGGTCAGGAGATTCTGATTTTTTTCACACTCCCGGGGTCAAGAAAATCACATTTTTTCACACTACCGGGGTCAGGAAAATTGGATTTTTTTCACACTCCCGGGGTCAGGAAAATTGTGTTTCTTTCTCGCTCCCGGGGTCAAGAAAATCACATTTTTTCACACTCCCGGGGTCAGGAGATTCTGATTTTTTTCACACTGCCGGGGTCAAGAAAATCACATTTGTTCAGACTCCCGGGGTCAGGAAATTCTGATTTTTTTCACACTCCCGGTGTTAGGAAAATCCAAAATTTTTCACATTCCCGGTGTTAGGAAAATCACATTTTTCACACTCCAGGGGTCAGGAAAATTGGGTTTTTTTCTCGCTCCCGGGGTCAAGAAAATCACATTTTTTCACACTCCCGGGGTCAGGAGATTCTGATTTTTTTCACACTCCCGGGGTCAAGAAAATCACATTTGTTCAGACTCCCGGGGTCAGGAAATTCTGATTTTTTTCACACTCCCGGTGTTAGGAAAATCACATTTTTCACACTCCCGTGGTCAGAAAAATTGGATGTTTTCACACTCCCGGGGTTAAGAAAAACACATTTTTTCACACTCCCAGGATCAGGAAAATTGGATTTTTTTCACACTCCCGGGGTCAGGAAAATTGGTTTTTTTCACACTCCCGGGGTCAAGAAAATCACATTTTTTCACACTCCCGGGGTCAGGAGATTCTGATTTTTTTCACACTCCCGGGGTCAAGAAAATCACATTTTTTCACACTACCGGGGTCAGGAAAATTGGATTTTTTTCACACTCCCGGGGTCAGGAAAATTGTGTTTCTTTCTCGCTCCCGGGGTCAAGAAAATCACATTTTTTCACACTCCCGGGGTCAGGAGATTCTGATTTTTTTCACACTCCCGGGGTCAAGAAAATCACATTTGTTCAGACTCCCGGGGTCAGGAAATTCTGATTTTTTTCACACTCCCGGTGTTAGGAAAATCCAAAATTTTTCACATTCCCGGTGTTAGGAAAATCACATTTTTCACACTCCAGGGGTCAGGAAAATTGGGTTTTTTTCTCGCTCCCGGGGTCAAGAAAATCACATTTTTTCACACTCCCGGGGTCAGGAGATTCTGATTTTTTTCACACTCCCGGGGTCAAGAAAATCACATTTGTTCAGACTCCCGGGGTCAGGAAATTCTGATTTTTTTCACACTCCCGGTGTTAGGAAAATCACATTTTTCACACTCCCAGGGTCAAGAAAATCACATTTTTTCACACTCCCGGGGTCAGGAAATTCTGATATTTTTCACACTCCCGGGGTCAGGAAAAATGGATATTTTCACACTCCCGGGGTCAGGAAAATCAGATTTTTTTCATACTCCCGGGGTCAGGAGATTCTGATTTTTTTCACACTCCCGGGGTCAAGAAATTCTAATTTTTTTCACACTCCCAGTGTTAGGAAAATCACATTTTTTCACACTCCCGTGGTCAGGAAAATCGGATATTTTCACACTCCCGGGGTCAGGAAAATCAGATTTTTTTCATACTCCCGGGGTCAATAAAAATCACATTTTTTCACACTCCCGGGGTCAGGAGAATTTAATTTTTTTCACACTCCCAGTGTTAGGAAAATCACATTTTTCACACTCCCGGGGTCAAGAAAATCACATTTTTTCACACTCCCGGGGTCAGGAGATTCTGAATTTTTTTCACACTCCCGGGGTCAAGAAAATCACATTTTTTCACACTCCCGGGGTCAGGAAATTCTAATTTTTTCCACACTCCCGGTGTTAGGAAAATCACATTTTTCACACTCCCGGGGTCAGAAAAATTGGATTTTTTCACACTCCCGGGGTCAGGAGATTTTAATTTTTTTCACACTCCCGGGGTCAAGAAAATCACATTTTTTCACACTCCCGGGGTCAGGAAAATTGGGTTTTTTTCACACTCCCGGGGTCAAGAAAATCACATTTTTTCACACTCCCGGGGTCAGGAGATTCTGATTTTTTTCACACTCCCGGGGTCAAGAAAATCACATTTTTTCACACTCCCGGTGTTAGGAAAATCACATTTTTCACACTCCCGTGGTCAGGAAAATTGGGTTTTTTTCACACTCCCAGGGTCAAGAAAATCACATTTTTTCACACTTCCGGGGTCAGGAGATTCTGATTTTTTTCACACTCCTGGGGTCAAGAAAATCACATTTTTTCACACTCCCGGGGTCAGGAATTTCTGATTTTTTTCACACTCCCGGTGTTAGGAAAATCACATTTTTCACACTCCTGGGGTAAAGAAAATCACATTTTTTCACACTCCCGGGGTCAGGAGATTCTGATTTCTTTCACATTCCCGGGGTCAAGAAAATCACATTTTTTCACACTCCCGGGGTCAGGAGATTCTGATTTTTTTCAAAACTCCCGGGGTCAAGAAAATCACATTTTTTCACACTCCCGGGGTCAGGAAATTCTAATTTTTTTTCACACTCCCGGTGTTAGGAAAATCACATTTTTCACAATCCCGGGGTCAGGAAAATTGGATTTTTTCACACTCCAGGGGTCAGGAGATTTTAATTTTTTTTCACACTCCCGGGGTCAGGAAAATTGGGTTTTTTTCACACTCCCGGGGTCAGGAAATTCTAATTTTTTCCACACTCCCGGTGTTAGGAAAATCACATTTTTCACACTCCCGGGGTCAGAAAAATTGGATTTTTTCACACTCCCGGGGTCAGGAGATTTTAATTTTTTTCACACTCCCGGGGTCAAGAAAATCACATTTTTTCACACTCCCGGGGTCAGGAAAATTGGGTTTTTTTCACACTCCCGGGGTCAAGAAAATCACATTTTTTCACACTCCCGGGGTCAGGAGATTCTGATTTTTTTCACACTCCCGGGGTCAAGAAAATCACATTTTTTCACACTCCCGGTGTTAGGAAAATCACATTTTTCACACTCCCGTGGTCAGGAAAATTGGGTTTTTTTCACACTCCCAGGGTCAAGAAAATCACATTTTTTCACACTTCCGGGGTCAGGAGATTCTGATTTTTTTCACACTCCTGGGGTCAAGAAAATCACATTTTTTCACACTCCCGGGGTCAGGAATTTCTGATTTTTTTCACACTCCCGGTGTTAGGAAAATCACATTTTTCACACTCCTGGGGTAAAGAAAATCACATTTTTTCACACTCCCGGGGTCAGGAGATTCTGATTTCTTTCACATTCCCGGGGTCAAGAAAATCACATTTTTTCACACTCCCGGGGTCAGGAGATTCTGATTTTTTTCAAAACTCCCGGGGTCAAGAAAATCACATTTTTTCACACTCCCGGGGTCAGGAAATTCTAATTTTTTTTCACACTCCCGGTGTTAGGAAAATCACATTTTTCACAATCCCGGGGTCAGGAAAATTGGATTTTTTCACACTCCAGGGGTCAGGAGATTTTAATTTTTTTTCACACTCCCGGGGTCAGGAAAATTGGGTTTTTTTCACACTCCCGAGGTCAAGAAAATCACATTTTTTCACACTCCCGGGGTCAGGAGATTCTGATTTTTTTCACACTCCCGGGGTCAAGAAAATCACATTTTTTCACACTACCGGGGTCAGGAAAATTGGATTTTTTTCACACTCCCGGGGTCAGGAAAATTGTGTTTCTTTCTCGCTCCCGGGGTCAAGAAAATCACATTTTTTCACACTCCCGGGGTCAGGAGATTCTGATTTTTTTCACACTCCCGGGGTCAAGAAAATCACATTTGTTCACACTCCCGGGGTCAGGAAATTCTGATTTTTTTCACACTCCCGGTGTTAGGAAAATCCAAAATTTTTCACATTCCCGGTGTTAGGAAAATCACATTTTTCACACTCCAGGGGTCAGGAAAATTGGGTTTTTTTCTCGCTCCCGGGGTCAAGAAAATCACATTTTTTCACACTCCCGGGGTCAGGAGATTCTGATTTTTTTCACACTCCCGGGGTCAAGAAAATCACATTTGTTCAGACTCCCGGGGTCAGGAAATTCTGATTTTTTTCACACTCCCGGTGTTAGGAAAATCACATTTTTCACACTCCAGGCGTCAAGAAAATCACATTTTTTTCACACTCCGGGGTCAGGAAAATTGGATATTTTCATACTCCCGGGGTCACGAAAATCGGATATTTCCACACTCCCGGGGTCAGGAAAATTGGGTTTTTTTCACACTCCCGGTGTTAGGAAAATCACATTTTTCACACTCCCGGGGTCAGAAAAATTGGGTTTTTTCACACTTCCTGGGTCGAGAAAATCACATTTTTTCACACTCCTGGGGTCAGGAGATTCTGATTTTTTTCACACTCCCGGGGTCAAGAAAATCACATTTTTTCACACTCCCAGTGTCAGGAGAATTTAATTTTTTTCACACTCCTGGGGTCAAGAAAATCACTTTTTTTCACACTCCCGGGGTCAGGAGATTCTGATTTTTTTCACACTCCCGGGGTCAAGAAAATCACATTTTTTCACACTCCCGGGGTCAGGAATTTCTGATTTTTTTCACTCTCCCGGTGTTAGGAAAATCACATTTTTCACACTCCTGGGGTAAAGAAAATCACATTTTTTCACACTCCCGGGGTCAGGAAAATTGGATTTTTTTAACACTCCCGGGGGCAGGAAAATTGGATTTTTTTCACACTCCCGGGGTCGGGAAAATTGGGTTTTTTTCACACTCCCGGGGTCAAGAAAATCACATTTTTTCAAACTCCTGGGGTCAGGAGATTCTGATTTTTTTCACACTCCCGGGGTCAAGAAAATCACATTTTTTCACACTCCCGGGGTCAGGGGATTCTAATTTTTTTCACACTCCCGGGGTCAGGAAATTCTGATATTTTTCACACTCCCGGGGTCAGGAGATTCTGATTTTTTTCACACTCCCGGGGTCAAGAAAATCACATTTGTTCACACTCCCGGGTTCAGGAAATTCTGATTTTTTTTCACACTCCCGGTGTTATGAAAATCACATTTTTCACAGTCCCGGAGTCAGGAAAATTGGATTTTTTCACACTCCCGGGGTCAGGAGAATTAAAAAATTTTCACACTCCCGGGATCAGGAAAATTGAATTTTTTCACACTCCCGGGGTCAGGAAATTCTGATATTTTTCATACTCCTGGGGTCAGGAAAATTGGATTTTTTTCACACTCCCGGTGTCAGGAAAATTGGATTTTTTCACACTCCCGGGGTCAGGAAAATTGGGTTTTTTCACACTCCCGGGGTCAAGAAAATCACATTTTTTCACACTCCCGGGGTCAGGAGAATTTAATTTTTTTCACACTCCCGGGGTCAAGAAAATCACATTTTTTCACACTCCCGGGGTCAGGAAATTCTGATATTTTTCACACTCCCGGGGTCAGGAAAATCGGATATTTCCACACCCCCGGGGTCAGGGAAATCAGATTTTTTTCATACTCCCGGGGTCAGGAAAATTGGATTTTTTTCACACTCCCGGTGTCAGGAAAATTGGATATTTTTATACTCCCGGGGTCAGGAAAATTGCCTTTTTGAGACTCCCGGGGTCAGGAAAATCACATTTTTCATACTCCCGGTGTCAGATAAATCCAAAATTTTTCACATTCCCGGTGTTAGGAAAACCACATTTTTCACACTCCCGGGGTCAGGAAAATTGGGTTTTTTTCACACTCCCTCGGTCAAGAAAATCACATTTTTTCACACTCCCGGGGTCAGGAGATTCTGATTTTTTTCACACTCCCGGGGTCAAGAAAATCACATTTTTCACACTCCCGGGGTCAGGAAAATCCAAAATTTGTCACATTCCCGATGTTAGGAAAATCACATTTTTCACACTCCCGGGGTCAGGAAAATCACGTTTTTTCACGCTCCCGGGGTCAGGAGATTCTGATTTTTTTCACACTCCCAGGGTCAAGAAAATCACATTTTTTCACACTCCCGGGGTCAGGATATTCTAATTTTTTTCACACTCCCGTGGTCAGGAAAATTGGGGTTTTTTCACACTCCCGGGGTCAAGAAAATCACGTTTTTTCACGCTCCCGGGGTCAGGAGATTCTGATTTTTTTCACACTCCCAGGGTCAGGAAATTCTGATATTTTTCACACTCCCGGGGTCAGGAAAATTGGATATTTTCACACTCCCGGGGTCAGGAAAATCAGATTTTTTTTTTCATACTCCCGGGGTCAGGAGATTCTGATTTTTTTCACACTCCCAGGGTCAAGAAAATCACATTTTTTCACACTCCCGGGGTCAGGAAAATTGGGTTTTTTTCACACTCCCGAGGTCAAGAAAATCACATTTTTTCACACTCCCGGGGTCAGGAGATTCTGATTTTTTTCACACTCCCGGGGTCAAGAAAATCACATTTTTTCACACTCCCGGTGTTAGGAAAATCACATTTTTCACACTCCCGTGGTCAGAAAAATTGGATTTTTTCACACTCCCGGGGTTAAGAAAAACACATTTTTTCACACTCCCGGGATCAGGAAAATTGGATTTTTTTCACACTCCCGGGGTCAGGAAAATTGGGTTTTTTCACACTCCCGGGGTCAAGAAAATCACATTTTTTCACACTCCCGGGGTCAGGAGATTCTGATTTTTTTCACACTCCCGGGGTCAAGAAAATCACATTTTTTCACACTACCGGGGTCAGGAAAATTGGATTTTTTTCACAAACCCGGGGTCAGAAAAATTGTGTTTCTTTCTCGCTCCCGGGGTCAAGAAAATCACATTTTTTCACACTCCCGGGGTCAGGAGATTCTGATTTTTTTCACACTCCCCGGGTCAAGAAAATCACATTTGTTCACACTCCCGGGGTCAGGAAATTCTGATTTTTTTCACACTCCCGGTGTTAGGAAAATCCAAAATTTTTCACATTCCCGGTGTTAGGAAAATCACATTTTTCACACTCCAGGGGTCAGGAAAATTGGGTTTTTTTCTCGCTCCCGGGGTCAAGAAAATCACTTTTTTTCACGCTCCCGGGGTCAGGAGATTCTGATTTTTTTCACACTCCCTGGCTCAAGAAAATCACATTTTTTCACACTCCCGGGGTCAGGATATTCTAATTTTTTTCACACTCCCGGAGTTAGGAAAATCACATTTTTCACACTCCCGGGGTCAGGAAAATTTGATTTTTTCACACTCCCGGGGTCAGGAGATTTTAATTTTTTTCACACTCCCGGGGTCAGGAAAATTGGGTTTTTTTCACACTCCCGAGGTCAAGAAAATCACATTTTTTCACACTCCCGGGGTCAGGAGATTCTGATTTTTTTCACACTCCCGGGGTCAAGAAAATCACATTTTTTCACACTCCCGGTGTTAGGAAAATCACATTTTTCACACTCCCGTGGTCAGAAAAATTGGATGTTTTCACACTCCCGGGGTTAAGAAAAACACATTTTTTCACACTCCCGGGATCAGGAAAATTGGATTTTTTTCACACTCCCGGGGTCAGGAAAATTGGTTTTTTTCACACTCCCGGGGTCAAGAAAATCACATTTTTTCACACTCCCGGGGTCAGGAGATTCTGATTTTTTTCACACTCCCGGGGTCAAGAAAATCACATTTTTTCACACTACCGGGGTCAGGAAAATTGGATTTTTTTCACACTCCCGGGGTCAGGAAAATTGTGTTTCTTTCTCGCTCCCGGGGTCAAGAAAATCACATTTTTTCACACTCCCGGGGTCAGGAGATTCTGATTTTTTTCACACTCCCGGGGTCAAGAAAATCACATTTGTTCAGACTCCCGGGGTCAGGAAATTCTGATTTTTTTCACACTGCCGGTGTTAGGAAAATCACATTTTTCACACTCCAGGCGTCAAGAAAATCACATTTTTTTCACACTCCGGGGTCAGGAAAATTGGATATTTTCATACTCCCGGGGTCACGAAAATCGGATATTTCCACACTCCCGGGGTCAGGAAAATTGGGTTTTTTCACACTCCCGGTGTTAGGAAAATCACATTTTTCACACTCCCGGGGTCAGAAAAATTGGGTTTTTTCACACTTCCTGGGTCGAGAAAATCACATTTTTTCACACTCCCGGGGTCAGGAAATTCTGATTTTTTTCACACTCCCGGTGTTAGGACAATCACATTTTTCACACTCCAGGCGTCAAGAAAATCACATTTTTTTCACACTCCCGGGGTGAAGAAAATCACTTTTTTTCACACTCCCGGGGTCAGGAGATTCTGATTTTTTTCACACTCCCGGGGTCAAGAAAATCACATTTTTTCACACTCCCGGGGTCAGGAATTTCTGATTTTTTTCACACTCCCGGTGTTAGGAAAATCACATTTTTCACACTCCTGGGGTAAAGAAAATCACATTTTTTCACACTCCCGGGGTCAGGAAAATTGGATTTTTTTAACACTCCCGGGGGCAGGAAAATTGGATTTTTTTCACACTCCCGGGGTCGGGAAAATTGGGTTTTTTTCACACTCCCGGGGTCAAGAAAATCACATTTTTTCACACTCCTGGGGTCAGGAGATTCTGATTTTTTTCACACTCCCGGGGTCAAGAAAATCACATTTTTTCACACTCCCGGGGTCAGGGGATTCTAATTTTTTTCACACTCCCGGGGTCAGGAAATTCTGATATTTTTCACACTCCCGGGGTCAGGAGATTCTGATTTTTTTCACACTCCCGGGGTCAAGAAAATCACATTTGTTCACACTCCCGGGTTCAGGAAATTCTGATTTTTTTTCACACTCCCGGTGTTAGGAAAATCACATTTTTCACAGTCCCGGAGTCAGGAAAATTGGATTTTTTCACACTCCCGGGGTCAGGAGAATTAAAAAATTTTCACACTCCCGGGATCAGGAAAATTGAATTTTTTCACACTCCCGGGGTCAGGAAAATTGGATTTTTCACACTCCCGTGGTCAGGAGAATTTAATTTTTTTCACACTCCCGGGGTGAACAAAATCACATTTTTTCACACTCCCGGGGTCAGGAAATTCTGATATTTTTCATACTCCTGGGGTCAGGAAAATTGGATTTTTTTCACACTCCCGGTGTCAGGAAAATTGGATTTTTTCACACTTCCGGGGTCAGGAGAATTTAATTTTTTTCACACTCCCGCGGTGAACAAAATCACATTTTTTCACACTCCCGGGATCAGGAAATTCTGATATTTTTCATACTCCCGGGGTCAGGAATATTTGATTTTTTTCACACTCCCGGTGTCAGGAAAATTGGATATTTTCATTGTCCCGGTCAGGAAAATCGCATTTTCCATACTCCCGGGGTCAGGAAAATCCAAAAATTTTCACATTCCCGGAGTTAGGAAAATCACATTTTTCACACTCCCGGGGTCAGGAAAATTGGGTTTTTTTCACACTCCCAGGGTCAAGAAAATCACATTTTTTCACACTCCCGGGGTCAGGAAAATTGGTTTTTTAACACTCCCGGGGTCAGGAAAATTGTATTTTTTTCACACTCCCGGGGTCAGGAATTTCTGATTTTTTTCACACTCGGGGTGTTAGGAAAATCACAGTTTTTCACACTCCCAGGGTCAAGAAAATCACATTTTTTCACACTCCCGGGGTCAAGAAAATCACATTTTTTCACACTCCCGGGGTCAGGAGATTCTGATTTCTTTCACACTCCCGGGGTCAGGAAAATCACATTTTTTCACACTCCCGGGGTCAGGAAATTCTAATTTTTTTCACACTCCCGGTGTTAGGAAAATCACAATTTTCACACTCCTGGGGTCAGAAAAATTGGATTGTTTCACACTCCCGGGGTCAGGAGAATTTAATTTTTTTCACACTCCCGGGGTCAAGAAAATCACATTTTTTCACACTCCCGGGGTCAGGAAATTCTGATATTTTTCACACTCCCGGGGTCAGGAAAATCGGATATTTCCACACCCCCGGCGTCAGGGAAATCAGATTTTTTTCATACTCCCGGGGTCAGGAAAATTGGATTTTTTTCACACTCCCGGTGTCAGGAAAATTGGATATTTTCATACTCCCGGGGTCAGGAAAATTGCCTTTTTGAGACTCCCGGGGTCAGGAAAATCACATTTTTCATACTCCCGGGGTCAGATAAATCCAAAATTTTTCACATTCCCGGTGTTAGGAAAACCACATTTTTCACACTCCCGGGGTCAGGAAAATTGGGTTTTTTTCACACTCCCTCGGTCAAGAAAATCACATTTTTTCACACTCCTGGGGTCAGGAGATTCTGATTTCTTTCACACTCCCGGGGTCAAGAAAATCACATTTTTCACACTCCCGGGGTCAGGAAAATCCAAAATTTGTCACATTCCTGATGTTAGGAAAATCACATTTTTCACACTCCCGGGGTCAGGAAAATCACGTTTTTTCACGCTCCCGGGGTCAGGAGATTCTGATTTTTTTCACACTCCCAGGGTCAAGAAAATCACATTTTTTCACACTCCCGGGGTCAGGATATTCTAATTTTTTTCACACTCCCGGGGTCAGGAAAATTGGGGTTTTTTCACACTCCCGGGGTCAAGAAAATCACGTTTTTTCACGCTCCCGGGGTCAGGAGATTCTGATTTTTTTCACACTCCCAGGGTCAGGAAATTCTGATATTTTTCACACTCCCGGGGTCAGGAAAATTGGATATTTTCACACTCCCGGGGTCAGGAAAATCAGATTTTTTTTCATACTCCCGGGGTCAGGAGATTCTGATTTTTTTCACACTCCCAGGGTCAAGAAAATCACATTTTTTCACACTCCCGGGGTCAGGAAAATTGGGTTTTTTTCACACTCCCGAGGTCAAGAAAATCACATTTTTCCACACTCCCGGGGTCAGGAGATTCTGATTTTTTTCACACTCCCGGGGTCAAGAAAATCACATTTTTTCACACTCCCGGTGTTAGGAAAATCACATTTTTCACACTCCCGTGGTCAGAAAAATTGGATTTTTTCACACTCCCGGGGTTAAGAAAAACACATTTTTTCACACTCCCGGGATCAGGAAAATTGGATTTTTTTCACACTCCCGGGGTCAGGAAAATTGGGTTTTTTCACACTCCCGGGGTCAAGAAAATCACATTTTTTCACACTCCCGGGGTCAGGAGATTCTGATTTTTTTCACACTCCCGGGGTCAAGAAAATCACATTTTTTCACACTACCGGGGTCAGGAAAATTGGATTTTTTTCACAAACCCGGGGTCAGGAAAATTGTGTTTCTTTCTCGCTCCCGGGGTCAAGAAAATCACATTTTTTCACACTCCCGGGGTCAGGAGATTCTGATTTTTTTCACACTCCCCGGGTCAAGAAAATCACATTTGTTCACACTCCCGGGGTCAGGAAATTCTGATTTTTTTCACACTCCCGGTGTTAGGAAAATCCAAAATTTTTCACATTCCCGGTGTTAGGAAAATCACATTTTTCACACTCCCGGGGTCAGGAAAATTGGGTTTTTTTCTCGCTCCCGGGGTCAAGAAAATCACTTTTTTTCACGCTCCCGGGGTCAGGAGATTCTGATTTTTTTCACACTCCCAGGGTCAAGAAAATCACATTTTTTCACACTCCCGGGGTCAGGATATTCTAATTTTTTTCACACTCCCGGAGTTAGGAAAATCACATTTTTCACACTCCCGGGGTCAGGAAAATTTGATTTTTTCACATTCCTGGTGTCAGGAGAATTTAACTTTTTTTCACACTCCCGGCGTCAAGAAAATCACATTTTTTCGCAATCCCTGGGTCAGGAAAATTGGATATTTTCACACTCCCGGGGTCAGGAAAATCAGATTTTTTTCATACTCCCGGGGTCAGGAAAATTGGATTTTTTTCACACTCCCGGGGTCAGGAAAATCGCATTTTTCATACTCCCGGGGTCAGGAAAATCCAAAATTTGTCACATTCCCGGTGTTAGGAAAATCACATTTTTCACACTCCTGGGGTCAGGAAAATTGGGTTTTTTTCAAACTCCCGGGGTCAAGAAAATCACGTTTTTTCACGTTCCCGGGGTCAGGAGATTCTGATTTTTTTCACACTCCCAGGGTCAAGAAAATCACATTTTTTCACACTCCCGGGGTCAGGAAATTCTAATTTTTTTCACACTCCCGGAGTTAGGAAAATCACATTTTTCACACTCCCGGGGTCAAGAAAATCACATTTTTTCACACTCCTGGGGTCAGGAAATTCTGATATTTTTCACACTCCCGGGGTCAGGAAAAATGGATATTTTCACACTCCCGGGGTCAGGAAAATCAGATTTTTTTCATACTCCCGGGGTCAGGAGATTCTGATTTTTTTCACACTCCCGGGGTCAGGAGAATTTAATTTTTTTCAGACTCCCGGGGTCAAGAAAATCACATTTTTTAACACTCCCGGGGTCAGGAAAATTGGCTTTTTTTAACACTCCCGGGGTCAGGAAAATTGGGTTTTTTTCACACTCCCGAGGTCAAGAAAATCACATTTTTTCACACTCCCGGGGTCAGGAGATTCTGATTTTTTTTCACACTCCCGGGGTCAAGAAAATCACATTTTTTCACACTCCCGCTGTTAGGAAATTCACATTTTTCACACTCCCGTGGTCAGAAAAATTGGATGTTTTCACACTCCCGGGGTTAAGAAAAACACATTTTTTCACACTCCCGGGATCAGGAAAATTGGATTTTTTTCACACTCCCGGGGTCAGGAAAATTGGTTTTTTTCACACTCCCGGGGTCAAGAAAATCACATTTTTTCACACTCCCGGGGTCAGGAGATTCTGATTTTTTTCACACTCCCGGGGTCAAGAAAATCACATTTTTTCACACTACCGGGGTCAGGAAAATTGGATTTTTTTCACACTCCCGGGGTCAGGAAAATTGTGTTTCTTTCTCGCTCCCGGGGTCAAGAAAATCACATTTTTTCACACTCCCGGGGTCAGGAGATTCTGATTTTTTTCACACTCCCGGGGTCAAGAAAATCACATTTGTTCACAGTCCCGGGGTCAGGAAAATTGGGCTTTTTTCAAACTCCCGGGGTCAAGAAAATCACGTTTTTTCACGCTCCCGGGGTCAGGAGATTCTGATTTTTTTCACACTCCCAGGGTCAAGAAAATCACATTTTTTCACACTCCCGGGGTCAGGAAATTCTAATTTTTTTCACACTTCCGGAGTTAGGAAAATCACATTTTTCACACTCCCGGGGTCAAGAAAATCACATTTTTTCACACTCCCGGGGTCAGGAAATTCTGATATTTTTCACACTCCCGGGGTCAGGAAAAATGGATATTTTCACACTCCCGGGGTCAGGAAAATCAGATTTTTTTCATACTCCCGGGGTCAGGAGATTCTGATTTTTTTCACACTCCCAGGGTCAAGAAAATCACATTTTTTCACACTCCCAGGGTCAAGAAATTCTAATTTTTTTCACACTCCCAGTGTTAGGAAAATCACATTTTTTCACACTCCCGGGGTCAGAAAAATAGGATTGTTTCACACTCCCGGGTCAGGGGAATTTAATTTTTTTCACACTCCCGGGGTCAGGAAAATGGGATTCTTTTAACACTCCCGGAGTCAGGAAAATCACATTTTTTCACACTCCCGGGGTCAGGAGATTCTGATTTTTTTCACACTCCCGGGGTCAAGAAAATCACATTTGTTCACACTCCCGGGGTCAGGAAAATTGGGCTTTTTTCAAACTCCCGGGGTCAAGAAAATCACGTTTTTTCACGCTCCCGGGGTCAGGAGATTCTGATTTTTTTCACACTCCCAGGGTCAAGAAAATCACATTTTTTCACACTCCCGGGGTCAGGAAATTCTAATTTTTTTCACACTTCCGGAGTTAGGAAAATCACATTTTTCACACTCCCGGGGTCAAGAAAATCACATTTTTTCACACTTCCGGGGTCAGGAAATTCTGATATTTTTCACACTCCCGGGGTCAGGAAAAATGGATATTTTCACACTCCCGGGGTCAGGAAAATCAGATTTTTTTCATACTCCCGGGGTCAGGAGATTCTGATTTTTTTCACACTCCCAGGGTCAAGAAAATCACATTTTTTCAAACTCCCAGGGTCAAGAAATTCTAATTTTTTTCACACTCCCAGTGTTAGGAAAATCACATTTTTTCACACTCCCGGGGTCAGGAAAATTGGGTTTTTTTCACACTCCCTCGGTCAAGAAAATCACATTTTTTCACACTCCTGGGGTCAGGAGATTCTGATTTCTTTCACACTCCCGGGGTCAAGAAAATCACATTTTTCACACTCCCGGGGTCAGGAAAATCCAAAATTTGTCACATTCCCGATGTTAGGAAAATCACATTTTTCACACTCCCGGGGTCAGGAAAATCACGTTTTTTCACGCTCCCGGGGTCAGGAGATTCTGATTTTTTTCACACTCCCAGGGTCAAGAAAATCACATTTTTTCACACTCCCGGGGTCAGGATATTCTAATTTTTTTCACACTCCCGGGGTCAGGAAAATTGGGGTTTTTTCACACTCCCGGGGTCAAGAAAATCACGTTTTTTCACGCTCCCGGGGTCAGGAGATTCTGATTTTTTTCACACTCCCAGGGTCAGGAAATTCTGATATTTTTCACACTCCCGGGGTCAGGAAAATTGGATATTTTCACACTCCCGGGGTCAGGAAAATCAGATTTTTTTTCATACTCCCGGGGTCAGGAGATTCTGATTTTTTTCACACTCCCAGGGTCAAGAAAATCACATTTTTTCACACTCCCGGGGTCAGGAAAATTGGGTTTTTTTCACACTCCCGAGGTCAAGAAAATCACATTTTTCCACACTCCCGGGGTCAGGAGATTCTGATTTTTTTCACACTCCCGGGGTCAAGAAAATCACATTTTTTCACACTCCCGGTGTTAGGAAAATCACATTTTTCACACTCCCGTGGTCAGAAAAATTGGATTTTTTCACACTCCCGGGGTTAAGAAAAACACATTTTTTCACACTCCCGGGATCAGGAAAATTGGATTTTTTTCACACTCCCGGGGTCAGGAAAATTGGGTTTTTTCACACTCCCGGGGTCAAGAAAATCACATTTTTTCACACTCCCGGGGTCAGGAGATTCTGATTTTTTTCACACTCCCGGGGTCAAGAAAATCACATTTTTTCACACTACCGGGGTCAGGAAAATTGGATTTTTTTCACAAACCCGGGGTCAGGAAAATTGTGTTTCTTTCTCGCTCCCGGGGTCAAGAAAATCACATTTTTTCACACTCCCGGGGTCAGGAGATTCTGATTTTTTTCACACTCCCCGGGTGAAGAAAATCACATTTGTTCACACTCCCGGGGTCAGGAAATTCTGATTTTTTTCACACTCCCGGTGTTAGGAAAATCCAAAATTTTTCACATTCCCGGTGTTAGGAAAATCACATTTTTCACACTCCCGGGGTCAGGAAAATTGGGTTTTTTTCTCGCTCCCGGGGTCAAGAAAATCACTTTTTTTCACGCTCCCGGGGTCAGGAGATTCTGATTTTTTTCACACTCCCAGGGTCAAGAAAATCACATTTTTTCACACTCCCGGGGTCAGGATATTCTAATTTTTTTCACACTCCCGGAGTTAGGAAAATCACATTTTTCACACTCCCGGGGTCAGGAAAATTTGATTTTTTCACATTCCTGGTGTCAGGAGAATTTAACTTTTTTTCACACTCCCGGCGTCAAGAAAATCACATTTTTTCGCAATCCCTGGGTCAGGAAAATTGGATATTTTCACACTCCCGGGGTCAGGAAAATCAGATTTTTTTCATACTCCCGGGGTCAGGAAAATTGGATTTTTTTCACACTCCCGGGGTCAGGAAAATCGCATTTTTCATACTCCCGGGGTCAGGAAAATCCAAAATTTGTCACATTCCCGGTGTTAGGAAAATCACATTTTTCACACTCCTGGGGTCAGGAAAATTGGGTTTTTTTCAAACTCCCGGGGTCAAGAAAATCACGTTTTTTCACGTTCCCGGGGTCAGGAGATTCTGATTTTTTTCACACTCCCAGGGTCAAGAAAATCACATTTTTTCACACTCCCGGGGTCAGGAAATTCTAATTTTTTTCACACTCCCGGAGTTAGGAAAATCACATTTTTCACACTCCCGGGGTCAAGAAAATCACATTTTTTCACACTCCCGGGGTCAGGAAATTCTGATATTTTTCACACTCCCGGGGTCAGGAAAAATGGATATTTTCACACTCCCGGGGTCAGGAAAATCAGATTTTTTTCATACTCCCGGGGTCAGGAGATTCTGATTTTTTTCACACTCCCGGGGTCAGGAGAATTTAATTTTTTTCAGACTCCCGGGGTCAAGAAAATCACATTTTTAACACTCCCGGGGTCAGGAAAATTGGCTTTTTTTAACACTCCCGGGGTCAGGAAAATTGGGTTTTTTTCACACTCCCGAGGTCAAGAAAATCACATTTTTTCACACTCCCGGGGTCAGGAGATTCTGATTTTTTTTCACACTCCCGGGGAAAGGAAATCACATTTTTTCACACTCCCGCTGTTAGGAAATTCACATTTTTCACACTCCCGTGGTCAGAAAAATTGGATGTTTTCACACTCCCGGGGTTAAGAAAAACACATTTTTTCACACTCCCGGGATCAGGAAAATTGGATTTTTTTCACACTCCCGGGGTCAGGAAAATTGGTTTTTTTCACACTCCCGGGGTCAAGAAAATCACATTTTTTCACACTCCCGGGGTCAGGAGATTCTGATTTTTTTCACACTCCCGGGGTCAAGAAAATCACATTTTTTCACACTACCGGGGTCAGGAAAATTGGATTTTTTTCACACTCCCGGGGTCAGGAAAATTGTGTTTCTTTCTCGCTCCCGGGGTCAAGAAAATCACATTTTTTCACACTCCCGGGGTCAGGAGATTCTGATTTTTTTCACACTCCCGGGGTCAAGAAAATCACATTTGTTCACAGTCCCGGGGTCAGGAAAATTGGGCTTTTTTCAAACTCCCGGGGTCAAGAAAATCACGTTTTTTCACGCTCCCGGGGTCAGGAGATTCTGATTTTTTTCACACTCCCAGGGTCAAGAAAATCACATTTTTTCACACTCCCGGGGTCAGGAAATTCTAATTTTTTTCACACTTCCGGAGTTAGGAAAATCACATTTTTCACACTCCCGGGGTCAAGAAAATCACATTTTTTCACACTCCCGGGGTCAGGAAATTCTGATATTTTTCACACTCCCGGGGTCAGGAAAAATGGATATTTTCACACTCCCGGGGTCAGGAAAATCAGATTTTTTTCATACTCCCGGGGTCAGGAGATTCTGATTTTTTTCACACTCCCAGGGTCAAGAAAATCACATTTTTTCACACTCCCAGGGTCAAGAAATTCTAATTTTTTCACACTCCCAGTGTTAGGAAAATCACATTTTTTCACACTCCCGGGGTCAGAAAAATAGGATTGTTTCACACTCCCGGGGTCAGGGGAATTTAATTTTTTTCACACTCCCGGGGTCAGGAAAATGGGATTCCTTTAACACTCCCGGAGTCAGGAAAATCACATTTTTTCACACTCCCGGGGTCAGGAGATTCTGATTTTTTTCACACTCCCGGGGTCAAGAAAATCACATTTGTTCACACTCCCGGGGTCAGGAAAATTGGGCTTTTTTCAAACTCCCGGGGTCAAGAAAATCACGTTTTTTCACGCTCCCGGGGTCAGGAGATTCTGATTTTTTTCACACTCCCAGGGTCAAGAAAATCACATTTTTTCACACTCCCGGGGTCAGGAAATTCTAATTTTTTTCACACTTCCGGAGTTAGGAAAATCACATTTTTCACACTCCCGGGGTCAAGAAAATCACATTTTTTCACACTTCCGGGGTCAGGAAATTCTGATATTTTTCACACTCCCGGGGTCAGGAAAAATGGATATTTTCACACTCCCGGGGTCAGGAAAATCAGATTTTTTTCATACTCCCGGGGTCAGGAGATTCTGATTTTTTTCACACTCCCAGGGTCAAGAAAATCACATTTTTTCACACTCCCAGGGTCAAGAAATTCTAATTTTTTTCACACTCCCAGTGTTAGGAAAATCACATTTTTTCACACTCCCGGGGTCAGAAAAATTGGATTGTTTCACACTCCCGGGGTCAGGGGAATTTAATTTTTTTCACACTCCCGGGGTCAGGAAAATGGGATTCTTTTAACACTCCCGGAGTCAGGAAAATTGGATTTTTTTCACACTCCCGGGGTCAGGAATTTCTGAGTTTTTTTCACACTCGCGGTGTTAGGAAAATCACATTTTTCACACTCCCAGGGTCAAGAAAATCACATTTTTTCACACTCCCGGGGTCAAGAAAATCACATTTTTTCACACTCCCGGGGTCAGGAAAATTGGATTTTTTTAACCCTCCCGGGGTCAGGAAAATTGGATTTTTTTTCACATTCCCAGGGTCAGGAATTTCTGATTTTTTCACACTCGCGGTGTTAGGAAAATCACATTGTTTCACACTCCCAGAGTCAAGAAAATCACATTTTTTCACACTCCCGGGGTCAAGAAAATCACATTTTTTCACACTCCCAGGGACAAGAAAATCACATTTTTTCACACTCCCGGGGTCAGGAAAATGGGATTCTTTTAACACTCCCGGGGTCAGGAAAATTGGATTTTTTTCACACTCCCGGGGTCAGGAGATTCTGATTTCTTTCACACTACCGGGGTCAAGAAAATCACATTTTTTCACACTCCCGGGGTCAGGAAAATTGGATTTTTTTAACCCTCCCGGGGTCAGGAAAATTGGATTTTTTTTCACATTCCCAGGGTCAGGAATTTCTGATTTTTTTCACACTCGCGGTGTTAGGAAAATCACATTGTTTCACACTCCCAGGGTCAAGAAAATCACATTTTTTCACACTCCCGGGGTCAAGAAAATCACATTTTTTCACACTCCCAGGGTCAAGAAAATCACATTTTTTCACACTCCCGGGGTCAGGAAAATGGGATTCTTTTAACACTCCCGGGGTCAGGAAAATTGGATTTTTTTCACACTCCCGGGGTCAGGAGTTTCTGATTTTTTTCACACTCACGGTGTTAGGAAAATCACATTTTTCACACTCCCAGGGTCAAGAAAATCACATTTTTTCACACTCCCGGGGTCAAGAAAATCACATTTTTTCACACTCCCGGGGTCAGGAAAATTGGATTTTTTTAACCCTCCCGGGGTCAAGAAAATCACATTTTTTCACACTCCCGGGGTCAGTTGATTCTGATTACTTTCACACTCCCGGGGTCAAGAAAATCACATTTTTTCACACTCCCGGGGTCAGGAAATTCTAATTTTTTTCACACTCCCGGTGTTAGGAAAATCACAATTTTCACACTCCCGGTGTCAGAAAAATTGGATTGTTTCACACTCCCGGGGTCAGGAGAATTTAATTTTTTTCACACTCCTGGGGTCAAGAAAATCACATTTTTTCACACACCTGGGGTCAGGAGATTCTGATTTTTTTCACACTCCCGGGGTCAAGAAAATCACATTTTTTCACACTCCCGGGGTCAGGAAATTCTGATTTTTCACACTCCCGGGGTCAGGAGTATTTAATTTTTTTCATACTCCCGGGGTCAAGAAAATCACATTTTTTCACACTCCGGGGGTCAGGAAATTCTGATATTTTTCACACTCCCGGGGTCAGGAAAATCGGATATTTTCACACTCCTGGGGTCAGGAAATTCTGATTTTTTTCACTCACCCGGTGTTAGGTAAATCACATTTTTCACACTCCCGGGGTCAAGAAAATCACATTTTTTCACACTCCCGGGGTCAGGAAATTCTGATATTTTTCACACTCCCAGGGTCAGGAAAATCGGATATTTTCACACTCCCGGGGTCAGGAAAATCCAAAATTTGTCACATTCCCGGTGTTAGGAAAATCACATTTTTCACACTCCCAGGGTCAGGAAAATTGGTTTTTTTTCACACTCCCGGGGTCAAGAAAATCACTTTTTTTCACGCTCCCGGGGTCAGGAGATTCTGATTTTTTTCACACTCCCAGGGTCAAGAAAATCACATTTTTTCACACTCCCGGGGTCAGGATATTCTAATTTTTTTCACACTCCCGGAGTTAGGAAAATCACATTTTTCACACTCCCGGCGTCAGGAAAATTTGATTTTTTCACATTCCTGGTGTCAGGAGAATTTAACTTTTTTTCACACTCCCGGCGTCAAGAAAATCACATTTTTTCGCAATCCCTGGGTCAGGAAAATTGGATATTTTCACACTCCCGGGGTCAGGAAAATCAGATTTTTTTCATACTCCCGGGGTCAGGAAAATCCAAAATTTGTCACATTCCCGGTGTTAGGAAAATCACATTTTTCACACTCCTGGGGTCAGGAAAATTGGGTTTTTTTCAAACTCCCGGGGTCATGAAAATCACGTTTTTTCACGCTCCCGGGGTCAGGAGATTCTGATTTTTTTCACACTCCCGGGGTCAAGAAAATCACATTTTTTCACACTCCCGGGGTCAGGAAATTCTAATTTTTTTCACACTCCCGGAGTTAGGAAAATCACATTTTTCACACTCCCGGGGTCAAGAAAATCACATTTTTTCACACTCCCGGGGTCAGGAAATTCTGATATTTTTCACACTCCCGGGGTCAGGAAAAATGGATATTTTCACACTCCCGGGGTCAGGAAAATCAGATTTTTTTCATACTCCCGGGGTCAGGAGATTCTGATTTTTTTCACACTCCCAGGGTCAAGAAAATCACATTTTTTCACACTCCCGGGGTCAAGAAATTCTAATTTTTTTCACACTCCCAGTGTTAGGAAAATCACATTTTTTCACACTCCCGTGGTCAGGAAAATCGGATATTTTCACACTCCCGGGGTCAGGAAAATCAGATTTTTTTCATACTTCCGGGGTCAATAAAAATCACATTTTTTCACACTCCCGGCGTCAGGATAATTTAATTTTTTTCACACTCCCAGTGTTAGGAAAATCACATTTTTCACACTCCCGGGGTCAAGAAAATCACATTTTTTCACACTCCCGGGGTCAGGAGATTCTGAATTTTTTCACACTCCCGGGGTCAAGAAAATCACATTTTTTCACACTCCCGGGGTCAGGAAATTCTAATTTTTTCCACACTCCCGGTGTTAGGAAAATCACATTTTTCACACTCCCGGGGTCAGAAAAATTGGATTTTTTCACACTCCCGGGGTCAGGAGATTTTAATTTTTTTCACACTCCCGGGGTCAAGAAAATCACATTTTTTCACACTCCGGGGTCAGGAAAATTGGGTTTTTTTCACACTCCCGGGGTCAAGAAAATCACATTTTTTCACACTCCCGGGGTCAGGAGATTCTGATTTTTTTCACACTCCCGGGGTCAAGAAAATCACATTTTTTCACACTCCCGGTGTTAGGAAAATCACATTTTTCACACTCCCGTGGTCAGGAAAATTGGGGTTTTTTTCACACTCCCAGGGTCAAGAAAATCACATTTTTTCACACTTCCGGGGTCAGGAGATTCTGATTTTTTTTCACACTCCCGGGGTCAAGAAAATCACATTTTTTCACACTCCCGGGGTCAGGAATTTCTGATTTTTTTCACACTCCCGGTGTTAGGAAAATCACATTTTTCACACTCCTGGGGTAAAGAAAATCACATTTTTTCACACTCCCGGGGTCAGGAGATTCTGATTTCTTTCACATTCCCGGGGTCAAGAAAATCACATTTTTTCACACTCCCGGGGTCAGGAGATTCTGATTTTTTTCAAAACTCCCGGGGTCAAGAAAATCACATTTTTTCACACTCCCGGGGTCAGGAAATTCTAATTTTTTTTCACACTCCCGGTGTTAGGAAAATCACATTTTTCACACTCCCGGGGTCAGGAAAATTGGATTTTTTCACACTCCCGGGGTCAGGAGATTTTAATTTTTTTCACACTCCCGGGGTCAAGAAAATCACATTTTTTCACACTCCCGGGGTCAGGAAAATTGGGTTTTTTTCAAACTCCCGGGGTCAAGAAAATCACGTTTTTTCACGCTCCCGGGGTCAGGAGATTCTGATTTTTTTCACACTCCCGGGGTCAAGAAAATCACATTTTTTCACACTCCCGGTGTTAGGAAAATCACATTTTTCACACTCCCGTGGTCAGAAAAATTGGATGTTTTCACACTCCCGGGGTTAAGAAAAACACATTTTTTCACACTCCCGGGATCAGGAAAATTGGATTTTTTTCACACTATCGGGGTCAGGAAAATTGGTTTTTTTCACACTCCCGGGGTCAAGAAAATCACATTTTTTCACACTCCCGGGGTCAGGAGATTCTGATTTTTTTCACACTCCCGGGGTCAAGAAAATCACATTTTTTCACACTACCGGGGTCAGGAAAATTGGATTTTTTTCACACTCCCGGGGTCAGGAAAATTGTGTTTCTTTCTCGCTCCCGGGGTCGTAAATAAAATCACATTTTTTCACACTCCCGGGGTCAGGAGATTCTGATTTTTTTCACACTCCCGGGGTCAAGAAAATCACATTTGTTCACACTCCCGGGGTCAGGAAATTCTGATTTTTTTCACACTCCCGGTGTTAGGAAAATCCAAAATTTTTCACATTCCCGGTGTTAGGAAAATCACATTTTTCACACTCCAGGGGTCAGGAAAATTGGGTTTTTTTCTCGCTCCCGGGGTCAAGAAAATCACATTTTTTCACACTCCCGGGGTCACGAGATTCTGATTTTTTTCACACTCCCGGGGTCAAGAAAATCACATTTGTTCAGACTCCCGGGGTCAGGAAATTCTGATTTTTTTCACACTCCCGGTGTTAGGAAAATCACATTTTTCACACTCCAGGCGTCAAGAAAATCACATTTTTTTCACACTCCGGGGTCAGGAAAATTGGATATTTTCATACTCCCGGGGTCACGAAAATCGGATATTTCCACACTCCCGGGGTCAGGAAAATTGGGTTTTTTTCACACTCCCGGTGTTAGGAAAATCACATTTTTCACACTCCCGGGGTCAGAAAAATTGGGTTTTTTCACACTTCCTGGGTCGAGAAAATCACATTTTTTCACACTCCTGGGGTCAGGAGATTCTGATTTTTTTCACACTCCCGGGGTCAAGAAAATCACATTTTTTCACACTCCCAGTGTCAGGAGAATCACATTTTTTCACACTCCCGGGGTCAAGAAAATCACATTTTTTCACACTCCCAGGGTCAAGAAAATCACATTTTTTCACACTCCCGGGGTCAGGAAAATGGGATTCTTTTAACACTCCCGGGGTCAGGAAAATTGGATTTTTTTCACACTCCCGGGGTCAGGAGTTTCTGATTTTTTTCACACTCACGGTGTTAGGAAAATCACATTTTTCACACTCCCAGGGTCAAGAAAATCACATTTTTTCACACTCCCGGGGTCAAGAAAATCACATTTTTTCACACTCCCGGGGTCAGGAAAATTGGATTTTTTTAACCCTCCCGGGGTCAAGAAAATCACATTTTTTCACACTCCCGGGGTCAGTTGATTCTGATTACTTTCACACTACCGGGGTCAAGAAAATCACATTTTTTCACACTCCCGGGGTCAGGAAATTCTAATTTTTTTCACACTCCCGGTGTTAGGAAAATCACAATTTTCACACTCCCGGGGTCAGAAAAATTGGATTGTTTCACACTCCCGGGGTCAGGAGAATTTAATATTTTTTCACACTCCTGGGGTCAAGAAAATCACATTTTTTCACACTCCTGGGGTGAGGAGATTCTGATTTTTTTCACACTCCCGGGGTCAAGAAAATCACATTTTTTCACACTCCCGGGGTCAGGAAATTCTGATTTTTCACACTCCCGGGGTCAGGAGTATTTAATTTTTTTCATACTCCCGGGGTCAAGAAAATCACATTTTTTCACACTCCGGGGGTCAGGAAATTCTGATATTTTTCACACTCCCGGGGTCAAGAAAATCGGATATTTTCACACTCCTGGGGTCAGGAAATTCTGATATTTTTCACACTCCCAGGGTCAGGAAAATCGGATATTTTCACACTCCCGGGGTCAGGAAAATCCAAAATTTGTCACATTCCCGGTGTTAGGAAAATCACATTTTTCACACTCCCGGGGTCAGGAAAATTGGTTTTTTTTCACACTCCCGGGGTCAAGAAAATCACTTTTTTTCACGCTCCCGGGGTCAGGAGATTCTGATTTTTTTCACACTCCCAGGGTCAAGAAAATCAAATTTTTTCACACTCCCGGGGTCAGGATATTCTAATTTTTTTCACACTCCCGGAGTTAGGAAAATCACATTTTTCACACTCCCGGCGTCAGGAAAATTTGATTTTTTCACATTCCTGGTGTCAGGAGAATTTAACTTTTTTTCACACTCCCGGCGTCAAGAAAATCACATTTTTTCGCAATCCCTGGGTCAGGAAAATTGGATAATTTCACACTCCCGGGGTCAGGAAAATCAGATTTTTTTCATACTCCCGGGGTCAGGAAAATCCAAAATTTGTCACATTCCCGGTGTTAGGAAAATCACATTTTTCACACTCCTGGGGTCAGGAAAATTGGTTTTTTTTTCAAACTCCCGGGGTCAAGAAAATCACGTTTTTTCACGCTCCCGGGGTCAGGAGATTCTGATTTTTTTCACACTCCCGGGGTCAAGAAAATCACATTTTTTCACACTCCCGGGGTCAGGAAATTCTAATTTTTTTCACACTCCCGGAGTTAGGAAAATCACATTTTTCACACTCCCGGGGTCAAGAAAATCACATTTTTTCACACTCCCGGGGTCAGGAAATTCTGATATTTTTCACACTCCCGGGGTCAGGAAAAATGGATATTTTCACACTCCCGGGGTCAGGAAAATCAGATTTTTTTCATACTCCCGGGGTCAGGAGATTCTGATTTTTTTTACACTCCCAGGGTCAAGAAAATCACATTTTTTCACACTCCCGGGGTCAAGAAATTCTAATTTTTTTCACACTCCCAGTGTTAGGAAAATCACATTTTTTCACACTCCCGGGGTCAGAAAAATTGGGTTTTTTCACACTTCCTGGGTCGAGAAAATCACATTTTTTCACACTCCTGGGGTCAGGAGATTCTGATTTTTTTCACACTCCCGGGGTCAAGAAAATCACATTTTTTCACACTCCCAGTGTCAGGAGAATCACATTTTTTCACACTCCCGGGGTCAAGAAAATCACATTTTTTCACACTCCCAGGGTCAAGAAAATCACATTTTTTCACACTCCCGGGGTCAGGAAAATGGGATTCTTTTAACACTCCCGGGGTCAGGAAAATTGGATTTTTTTCACACTCCCGGGGTCAGGAGTTTCTGATTTTTTTCACACTCACGGTGTTAGGAAAATCACATTTTTCACACTCCCAGGGTCAAGAAAATCACATTTTTTCACACTCCCGGGGTCAAGAAAATCACATTTTTTCACACTCCCGGGGTCAGGAAAATTGGATTTTTTTAACCCTCCCGGGGTCAAGAAAATCACATTTTTTCACACTCCCGGGGTCAGTTGATTCTGATTACTTTCACACTCCCGGGGTCAAGAAAATCACATTTTTTCACACTCCTGGGGTCAGGAAATTCTAATTTTTTTCACACTCCCGGTGTTAGGAAAATCACAATTTTCACACTCCCGGGGTCAGAAAAATTGGATTGTTTCACACTCCCGGGGTCAGGAGAATTTAATTTTTTTCACACTCCTGGGGTCAAGAAAATCACATTTTTTCACACTCCTGGGGTCAGGAGATTCTGATTTTTTTCACACTCCCGGGGTCAAGAAAATCACATTTTTTCACACTCCCGGGGTCAGGAAATTCTGATTTTTCACACTCCCGGGGTCAGGAGTATTTAATTTTTTTCATACTCCCGGGGTCAAGAAAATCACATTTTTTCACACTCCGGGGGTCAGGAAATTCTGATATTTTTCACACTCCCGGGGTCAAGAAAATCACATTTTTTCACACTCCGGGGGTCAGGAAATTCTGATATTTTTCACACTCCCAGGGTCAGGAAAATCGGATATTTTCACACTCCCGGGGTCAGGAAAATCCAAAATTTGTCACATTCCCGGTGTTAGGAAAATCACATTTTTCACACTCCCGGGGTCAGGAAAATTGGTTTTTTTTCACACTCCCGGGGTCAAGAAAATCACTTTTTTTCACGCTCCCGGGGTCAGGAGATTCTGATTTTTTTCACACTCCCAGGGTCAAGAAAATCACATTTTTTCACACTCCCGGGGTCAGGATATTCTAATTTTTTTCACACTCCCGGAGTTAGGAAAATCACATTTTTCACACTCCCGGCGTCAGGAAAATTTGATTTTTTCACATTCCTGGTGTCAGGAGAATTTAACTTTTTTTCACACTCCCGGCGTCAAGAAAATAACATTTTTTCGCAATCCCTGGGTCAGGAAAATTGGATAATTTCACACTCCCGGGGTCAGGAAAATCAGATTTTTTTCATACTCCCGGGGTCAGGAAAATCCAAAATTTGTCACATTCCCGGTGTTAGGAAAATCACATTTTTCACACTCCTGGGGTCAGGAAAATTGGGTTTTTTTTCAAACTCCCGGGGTCAAGAAAATCACGTTTTTTCACGCTCCCGGGGTCAGGAGATTCTGATTTTTTTCACACTCCCGGGGTCAAGAAAATCACATTTTTTCACACTCCCGGGGTCAGGAAATTCTAATTTTTTTCACACTCCCGGAGTTAGGAAAATCACATTTTTCACACTCCCGGGGTCAAGAAAATCACATTTTTTCACACTCCCGGGGTCAGGAAATTCTGATATTTTTCACACTCCCGGGGTCAGGAAAAATGGATATTTTCACACTCCCGGGGTCAGGAAAATCAGATTTTTTTCATACTCCCGGGGTCAGGAGATTCTGATTTTTTTTACACTCCCAGGGTCAAGAAAATCACATTTTTTCACACTCCCGGGGTCAAGAAATTCTAATTTTTTTCACACTCCCAGTGTTAGGAAAATCACATTTTTTCACACTCCCGTGGTCAGGAAAATCGGATATTTTCACACTCCCGGGGTCAGGAAAATCAGATTTTTTTCATACTCCCGGGGTCAATAAAAATCACATTTTTTCACACTCCCGGGGTCAGGAGAATTTAATTTTTTTCACACTCCCAGTGTTAGGAAAATCACATTTTTCACACTCCCGGGGTCAAGAAAATCACATTTTTTCACACTCCCGGGGTCAGGAGATTCTGAATTTTTTCACACTCCCGGGGTCAAGAAAATCACATTTTTTCACACTCCCGGGGTCAGGAAATTCTAATTTTTTCCACACTCCCGGTGTTAGGAAAATCACATTTTTCACACTCCCAGGGTCAGAAAAATTGGATTTTTTCACACTCCCGGGGTCAGGAGATTTTAATTTTTTTCACACTCCCGGGGTCAAGAAAATCACATTTTTTCACACTCCCGGGGTCAGGAAAATTGGGTTTTTTTCACACTCCCGGGGTCAAGAAAATCACATTTTTTCACACTCCCGGGGTCAGGAGATTCTGATTTTTTTCACACTCCCGGGGTCAAGAAAATCACATTTTTTCACACTCCTGGTGTTAGGAAAATCACATTTTTCACACTCCCGTGGTCAGGAAAATTGGGTTTTTTTCACACTCCCAGGGTCAAGAAAATCACATTTTTTCACACTTCCGGGGTCAGGAGATTCTGATTTTTTTTCACACTCCCGGGGTCAAGAAAATCACATTTTTTCACACTCCCGGGGTCAGGAATTTCTGATTTTTTTCACACTCCCGGTGTTAGGAAAATCACATTTTTCACACTCCTGGGGTAAAGAAAATCACATTTTTTCACACTCCCGGGGTCAGGAGATTCTGATTTCTTTCACATTCCCGGGGTCAAGAAAATCACATTTTTTCACACTCCCGGGGTCAGGAGATTCTGATTTTTTTCAAAACTCCCGGGGTCAAGAAAATCACATTTTTTCACACTCCCGGGGTCAGGAAATTCTAATTTTTTTCACACTCCAGGTGTTAGGAAAATCACATTTTTCACACTCCCGGGGTCAAGAAAATCACATTTTTTCTCACTCCCGGGGTCAGGAAAATTGGGTTTTTTTCAAACTCCCGGGGTCAAGAAAATCACGTTTTTTCACGCTCCCGGGGTCAGGAGATTCTGATTTTTTTCACACTCCCGGGGTCAAGAAAATCACATTTTTTCACACTCTCGGTGTTAGGAAAATCACATTTTTCACACTCCCGTGGTCAGAAAAATTGGATGTTTTCACACTCCCGGGGTTAAGAAAAACACATTTTTTCACACTCCCGGGATCAGGAAAATTGGATTTTTTTCACACTCCCGGGGTCAGGAAAATTGGTTTTTTTCACACTCCCGGGGTCAAGAAAATCACATTTTTTCACACTCCCGGGGTCAGGAGATTCTGATTTTTTTCACACTCCCGGGGTCAAGAAAATCACATTTTTTCACACTACCGGGGTCAGGAAAATTGGATTTTTTTCACACTCCCGGGGTCAGGAAAATTGTGTTTCTTTCTCGCTCCCGGGGTCAAGAAAATCACATTTTTTCACACTCCCGGGGTCAGGAGATTCTGATTTTTTTCACACTCCCGGGGTCAAGAAAATCACATTTGTTCACACTCCCGGGGTCAGGAAATTCTGATTTTTTTCACACTCCCGGTGTTAGGAAAATCCAAAATTTTTCACATTCCCGGTGTTAGGAAAATCACATTTTTCACACTCCAGGGGTCAGGAAAATTGGGTTTTTTTCTCGCTCCCGGGGTCAAGAAAATCACATTTTTTCACACTCCCGGGGTCAGGAGATTCTGATTTTTTTCACACTCCCGGGGTCAAGAAAATCACATTTGTTCAGACTCCCGGGGTCAGGAAATTCTGATTTTTTTCACACTCCGGGGTCAGGAAAATTGGATATTTTCATACTCCCGGGGTCACGAAAATCGGATATTTCCACACTCCCGGGGTCAGGAAAATTGGGTTTTTTTCACACTCCCGGTGTTAGGAAAATCACATTTTTCACACTCCCGGGGGTCAGAAAAATTGGGTTTTTTCACACTTCCTGGGTCGAGAAAATCACATTTTTTCACACTCCTGGGGTCAGGAGATTCTGATTTTTTTCACACTCCCGGGGTCAAGAAAATCACATTTTTTCACACTCCCAGTGTCAGGAGAATTTAATTTTTTTTCACACTCCTGGGGTCAAGAAAATCACTTTTTTTCACACTCCCGGGGTCAGGAGATTCTGATTTTTTTCACACTCCCGGGGTCAAGAAAATCACATTTTTTCACACTCCCGGGGTCAGGAATTTCTGATTTTTTTCACACTCCCGGTGTTAGGAAAATCACTTTTTTCACACTCCTGGGGTAAAGAAAATCACATTTTTTCACACTCCCGGGGTCAGGAAAATTGGATTTTTTTAACACTCCCGGGGGCAGGAAAATTGGATTTTTTTTCACACTCCCGGGGTCGGGAAAATTGGTTTTTTTTCACACTCCCGGGGTCAAGAAAATCACATTTTTTCACACTCCTGGGGTCAGGAGATTCTGATTTTTTTCACACTCCCGGGGTCAAGAAAATCACATTTTTTCACACTCCCGGGATCAGGGGATTCTAATTTTTTTCACACTCCCGGGGTCAGGAAATTCTGATATTTTTCACACTCCCGGGGTCAGGAGATTCTGATTTTTTTCACACTCCCGGGGTCAAGAAAATCACATTTGTTCACACTCCCGGGTTCAGGAAATTCTGATTTTTTTTCACACTCCCGGTGTTAGGAAAATCACATTTTTCACAGTCCCGGAGTCAGGAAAATTGGATTTTTTCACACTCCCGGGGTCAGGAGAATTAAAAATTTTTCACACTCCCGGGATCAGGAAAATTGAATTTTTTCACACTCCCGGGGTCAGGAAAATTGGATTTTTTCACACTCCCGTGGTCAGGAGAATTTAATTTTTTTCACACTCCCGGGGTGAACAAAATCACATTTTTTCACACTCCCGGGGTCAGGAAATTCTGATATTTTTCATACTCCCGGGGTCAGGAAAATTGGATTTTTTTCACACTCCCGGTGTCAGGAAAATTGGATTTTTTCACACTCCCGGGGTCAGGAGAATTTAATTTTTTTCACACTCCCGCGGTGAACAAAATCACATTTTTTCACACTCCCGGGATCAGGAAATTCTGATATTTTTCATACTCCCGGGGTCAGGAATATTTGATTTTTTTCACACTCCCGGTGTCAGGAAAATTGGATATTTTCATTGTCCCGGGGTAAGGAAAATCGCATTTTCCATACTCCCGGGGTCAGGAAAATCCAAAAATTTTCACATTCCCGGAGTTAGGAAAATCACATTTTTCACACTCCCGGGGTCAGGAAAATTGGGTTTTTTTCACACTCCCAGGGTCAAGAAAATCACATTTTTTCACACTCCCGGGGTCAGGAAAATTGGATTTTTTTAACACTCCCGGGGTCAGGAAAATTGTATTTTTTTCACACTCCCGGGGTCAGGAATTTCTGATTTTTTTCACACTCGCGGTGTTAGGAAAATCACAGTTTTTCACACTCCCAGGGTCAAGAAAATCACATTTTTTCACACTCCCGGGGTCAAGAAAATCACATTTTTTCACACTCCCGGGGTCAGGAGATTCTGATTTCTTTCACACTCCCGGGGTCAGGAAAATCACATTTTTTCACACTCCCGGGGTCAGGAAATTCTAATTTTTTTTCACACTCCCGGTGTTAGGAAAATCACAATTTTCACACTCCGGGGGTCAGAAAAATTGGATTGTTTCACACTCCCGGGGTCAGGAGAATTTAATTTTTTTCACACTCCCGGGGTCAAGAAAATCACATTTGTTCACACTCCCGGGGTCAGGAAATTCTGATTTTTTTCACACTCCCGGTGTTAGGAAAATCCAAAATTTTTCACATTCCCGGTGTTAGGAAAATCACATTTTTCACACTCCAGGGGTCAGGAAAATTGGGTTTTTTTCTCGCTCCCGGGGTCGAGAAAATCACATTTTTTCACACTCCTGGGGTCAGGAGATTCTGATTTTTTTCACACTCCCGGGGTCAAGAAAATCACATTTTTTCACACTCCCAGTGTCAGGAGAATTTAATTTTTTTTCACACTCCTGGGGTCAAGAAAATCACTTTTTTTCACACTCCCGGGGTCAGGAGATTCTGATTTTTTTCACACTCCCGGGGTCAAGAAAATCACATTTTTTCACACTCCCGGGGTCAGGAATTTCTGATTTTTTTCACACTCCCGGTGTTAGGAAAATCACTTTTTTCACACTCCTGGGGTAAAGAAAATCACATTTTTTCACACTCCCGGGGTCAGGAAAATTGGATTTTTTTAACACTCCCGGGGGCAGGAAAATTGGATTTTTTTTCACACTCCCGGGGTCGGGAAAATTGGTTTTTTTTCACACTCCCGGGGTCAAGAAAATCACATTTTTTCACACTCCTGGGGTCAGGAGATTCTGATTTTTTTCACACTCCCGGGGTCAAGAAAATCACATTTTTTCACACTCCCGGGATCAGGGGATTCTAATTTTTTTCACACTCCCGGGGTCAGGAAATTCTGATATTTTTCACACTCCCGGGGTCAGGAGATTCTGATTTTTTTCACACTCCCGGGGTCAAGAAAATCACATTTGTTCACACTCCCGGGTTCAGGAAATTCTGATTTTTTTTCACACTCCCGGTGTTAGGAAAATCACATTTTTCACAGTCCCGGAGTCAGGAAAATTGGATTTTTTCACACTCCCGGGGTCAGGAGAATTAAAAATTTTTCACACTCCCGGGATCAGGAAAATTGAATTTTTTCACACTCCCGGGGTCAGGAAAATTGGATTTTTTCACACTCCCGTGGTCAGGAGAATTTAATTTTTTTCACACTCCCGGGGTGAACAAAATCACATTTTTTCACACTCCCGGGGTCAGGAAATTCTGATATTTTTCATACTCCCGGGGTCAGGAAAATTGGATTTTTTTCACACTCCCGGTGTCAGGAAAATTGGATTTTTTCACACTCCCGGGGTCAGGAGAATTTAATTTTTTTCACACTCCCGCGGTGAACAAAATCACATTTTTTCACACTCCCGGGATCAGGAAATTCTGATATTTTTCATACTCCCAGGGTCAGGAATATTTGATTTTTTTCACACTCCCGGTGTCAGGAAAATTGGATATTTTCATTGTCCCGGGGTAAGGAAAATCGCATTTTCCATACTCCCGGGGTCAGGAAAATCCAAAAATTTTCACATTCCCGGAGTTAGGAAAATCACATTTTTCACACTCCCGGGGTCAGGAAAATTGGGTTTTTTTCACACTCCCAGGGTCAAGAAAATCACATTTTTTCACACTCCCGGGGTCAGGAAAATTGGATTTTTTTAACACTCCCGGGGTCAGGAAAATTGTATTTTTTTCACACTCCCGGGGTCAGGAATTTCTGATTTTTTTCACACTCGCGGTGTTAGGAAAATCACAGTTTTTCACACTCCCAGGGTCAAGAAAATCACATTTTTTCACACTCCCGGGGTCAAGAAAATCACATTTTTTCACACTCCCGGGGTCAGGAGATTCTGATTTCTTTCACACTCCCGGGGTCAGGAAAATCACATTTTTTCACACTCCCGGGGTCAGGAAATTCTAATTTTTTTTCACACTCCCGGTGTTAGGAAAATCACAATTTTCACACTCCGGGGGTCAGAAAAATTGGATTGTTTCACACTCCCGGGGTCAGGAGAATTTAATTTTTTTCACACTCCCGGGGTCAAGAAAATCACATTTTTTCACACTCCCGGGGTCAGGAAATTCTGATATTTTTCACACTCCCGGGGTCAGGAAAATCGGATATTTCCACACCCCCGGGGTCAGGGAAATCAGATTTTTTTCATACTCCCGGGGTCAGGAAAATTGGATTTTTTTCACACTCCCGGTGTCAGGAAAATTGGATATTTTCATACTCCCGGGGTCAGGAAAATTGCCTTTTTGAGACTCCCGGGGTCAGGAAAATCACATTTTTCATACTCCCGGGGTCAGATAAATCCAAAATTTTTCACATTCCCGGTGTTAGGAAAACCACATTTTTCACACTCCCGGGGTCAGGAAAATTGGATTTTTTTAACACTCCCGGGGGCAGGAAAATTGGATTTTTTTTCACACTCCCGGGGTCGGGAAAATTGGTTTTTTTTCACACTCCCGGGGTCAAGAAAATCACATTTTTTCACACTCCTGGGGTCAGGAGATTCTGATTTTTTTCACACTCCCGGGGTCAAGAAAATCACATTTTTTCACACTCCCGGGGTCAGGGGATTCTAATTTTTTTCACACTCCCGGGGTCAGGAAATTCTGATATTTTTCACACTCCCGGGGTCAGGAGATTCTGATTTTTTTCACACTCCCGGGGTAAAGAAAATCACATTTGTTCACACTCCCGGGTTCAGGAAATTCTGATTTTTTTTCACACTCCCGGTGTTAGGAAAATCACATTTTTCACAGTCCCGGAGTCAGGAAAATTGGATTTTTTCACACTCCCGGGGTCAGGAGAATTAAAAATTTTTCACACTCCCGGGATCAGGAAAATTGAATTTTTTCACACTCCCGGGGTCAGGAAAATTGGATTTTTTCACACTCCCGTGGTCAGGAGAATTTAATTTTTTTCACACTCCCAGGGTGAACAAAATCACATTTTTTCACACTCCCGGGGTCAGGAAATTCTGATATTTTTCATACTCCCGGGGTAAGGAAAATTGGATTTTTTTCACACTCCCGGTGTCAGGAAAATTGGATTTTTTCACACTCCCGGGGTCAGGAGAATTTAATTTTTTTCACACTCCCGCGGTGAACAAAATCACATTTTTTCACACTCCCGGGATCAGGAAATTCTGATATTTTTCATACTCCCGGGGTCAGGAATATTTGATTTTTTTTCACACTCCCGGTGTCAGGAAAATTGGATATTTTCATTGTCCCGGGGTCAGGAAAATCGCATTTTCCATACTCCCGGGGTCAGGAAAATCCAAAAATTTTCACATTCCCGGAGTTAGGAAAATCACATTTTTCACACTCCCGGGGTCAGGAAAATTGGGGTTTTTTCACACTCCCAGGGTCAAGAAAATCACATTTTTTCACACTCCCGGGGTCAGGAAAATTGGATTTTTTTAACACTCCCGGTGTCAGGAAAATTGTATTTTTTTCACACTCCCGGGGTCAGGAATTTCTGATTTTTTTCACACTCGCGGTGTTAGGAAAATCACAGTTTTTCACACTCCCAGGGTCAAGAAAATCACATTTTTTCACACTCCCGGTGTCAAGAAAATCACATTTTTTCACACTCCCGGGGTCAGGAGATTCTGATTTCTTTCACACTCCCGGGGTCAGGAAAATCACATTTTTTCACACTCCCGGGGTCAGGAAATTCTAATTTTTTTTCACACTCCCGGTGTTAGGAAAATCACAATTTTCACACTCCGGGGGTCAGAAAAATTGGATTGTTTCACACTCCCGGGGTCAGGAGAATTTAATTTTTTTCACACTCCCGGGGTCAAGAAAATCACATTTGTTCACACTCCCGGGGTCAGGAAATTCTGATTTTTTTCACACTCCCGGTGTTAGGAAAATCCAAAATTTTTCACATTCCCGGTGTTAGGAAAATCACATTTTTCACACTCCAGGGGTCAGGAAAATTGGGTTTTTTTCTCGCTCCCGGGGTCAAGAAAATCACATTTTTTCACACTCCCGGGGTCAGGAGATTCTGATTTTTTTCACACTCCCGGGGTCAAGAAAATCACATTTGTTCAGACTCCCGGGGTCAGGAAATTCTGATTTTTTTCACACTCCGGGGTCAGGAAAATTGGATATTTTCATACTCCCGGGGTCACGAAAATCGGATATTTCCACACTCCCGGGGTCAGGAAAATTGGGTTTTTTTCACACTCCCGGTGTTAGGAAAATCACATTTTTCACACTCCCGGGGGTCAGAAAAATTGGGTTTTTTCACACTTCCTGGGTCGAGAAAATCACATTTTTTCACACTCCTGGGGTCAGGAGATTCTGATTTTTTTCACACTCCCGGGGTCAAGAAAATCACATTTTTTCACACTCCCAGTGTCAGGAGAATTTAATTTTTTTTCACACTCCTGGGGTCAAGAAAATCACTTTTTTTCACACTCCCGGGGTCAGGAGATTCTGATTTTTTTCACACTCCCGGGGTCAAGAAAATCACATTTTTTCACACTCCCGGGGTCAGGAATTTCTGATTTTTTTCACACTCCCGGTGTTAGGAAAATCACTTTTTTCACACTCCTGGGGTAAAGAAAATCACATTTTTTCACACTCCCGGGGTCAGGAAAATTGGATTTTTTTAACACTCCCGGGGGCAGGAAAATTGGATTTTTTTTCACACTCCCGGGGTCGGGAAAATTGGTTTTTTTTCACACTCCCGGGGTCAAGAAAATCACATTTTTTCACACTCCTGGGGTCAGGAGATTCTGATTTTTTTCACACTCCCGGGGTCAAGAAAATCACATTTTTTCACACTCCCGGGATCAGGGGATTCTAATTTTTTTCACACTCCCGGGGTCAGGAAATTCTGATATTTTTCACACTCCCGGGGTCAGGAGATTCTGATTTTTTTCACACTCCCGGGGTCAAGAAAATCACATTTGTTCACACTCCCGGGTTCAGGAAATTCTGATTTTTTTTCACACTCCCGGTGTTAGGAAAATCACATTTTTCACAGTCCCGGAGTCAGGAAAATTGGATTTTTTCACACTCCCGGGGTCAGGAGAATTAAAAATTTTTCACACTCCCGGGATCAGGAAAATTGAATTTTTTCACACTCCCGGGGTCAGGAAAATTGGATTTTTTCACACTCCCGTGGTCAGGAGAATTTAATTTTTTTCACACTCCCGGGGTGAACAAAATCACATTTTTTCACACTCCCGGGGTCAGGAAATTCTGATATTTTTCATACTCCCGGGGTCAGGAAAATTGGATTTTTTTCACACTCCCGGTGTCAGGAAAATTGGATTTTTTCACACTCCCGGGGTCAGGAGAATTTAATTTTTTTCACACTCCCGCGGTGAACAAAATCACATTTTTTCACACTCCCGGGATCAGGAAATTCTGATATTTTTCATACTCCCGGGGTCAGGAATATTTGATTTTTTTCACACTCCCGGTGTCAGGAAAATTGGATATTTTCATTGTCCCGGGGTAAGGAAAATCGCATTTTCCATACTCCCGGGGTCAGGAAAATCCAAAAATTTTCACATTCCCGGAGTTAGGAAAATCACATTTTTCACACTCCCGGGGTCAGGAAAATTGGGTTTTTTTCACACTCCCAGGGTCAAGAAAATCACATTTTTTCACACTCCCGGGGTCAGGAAAATTGGATTTTTTTAACACTCCCGGGGTCAGGAAAATTGTATTTTTTTCACACTCCCGGGGTCAGGAATTTCTGATTTTTTTCACACTCGCGGTGTTAGGAAAATCACAGTTTTTCACACTCCCAGGGTCAAGAAAATCACATTTTTTCACACTCCCGGGGTCAAGAAAATCACATTTTTTCACACTCCCGGGGTCAGGAGATTCTGATTTCTTTCACACTCCCGGGGTCAGGAAAATCACATTTTTTCACACTCCCGGGGTCAGGAAATTCTAATTTTTTTTCACACTCCCGGTGTTAGGAAAATCACAATTTTCACACTCCGGGGGTCAGAAAAATTGGATTGTTTCACACTCCCGGGGTCAGGAGAATTTAATTTTTTTCACACTCCCGGGGTCAAGAAAATCACATTTTTTCACACTCCCGGGGTCAGGAAATTCTGATATTTTTCACACTCCCGGGGTCAGGAAAATCGGATATTTCCACACCCCCGGGGTCAGGGAAATCAGATTTTTTTCATACTCCCGGGGTCAGGAAAATTGGATTTTTTTCACACTCCCGGTGTCAGGAAAATTGGATATTTTCATACTCCCGGGGTCAGGAAAATTGCCTTTTTGAGACTCCCGGGGTCAGGAAAATCACATTTTTCATACTCCCGGGGTCAGATAAATCCAAAATTTTTCACATTCCCGGTGTTAGGAAAACCACATTTTTCACACTCCCGGGGTCAGGAAAATTGGATTTTTTTAACACTCCCGGGGGCAGGAAAATTGGATTTTTTTTCACACTCCCGGGGTCGGGAAAATTGGTTTTTTTTTCACACTCCCGGGGTCAAGAAAATCACATTTTTTCACACTCCTGGGGTCAGGAGATTCTGATTTTTTTCACACTCCCGGGGTCAAGAAAATCACATTTTTTCACACTCCCGGGGTCAGGGGATTCTAATTTTTTTCACACTCCCGGGGTCAGGAAATTCTGATATTTTTCACACTCCCGGGGTCAGGAGATTCTGATTTTTTTCACACTCCCGGGGTAAAGAAAATCACATTTGTTCACACTCCCGGGTTCAGGAAATTCTGATTTTTTTTCACACTCCCGGTGTTAGGAAAATCACATTTTTCACAGTCCCGGAGTCAGGAAAATTGGATTTTTTCACACTCCCGGGGTCAGGAGAATTAAAAATTTTTCACACTCCCGGGATCAGGAAAATTGAATTTTTTCACACTCCCGGGGTCAGGAAAATTGGATTTTTTCACACTCCCGTGGTCAGGAGAATTTAATTTTTTTCACACTCCCAGGGTGAACAAAATCACATTTTTTCACACTCCCGGGGTCAGGAAATTCTGATATTTTTCATACTCCCGGGGTAAGGAAAATTGGATTTTTTTCACACTCCCGGTGTCAGGAAAATTGGATTTTTTCACACTCCCGGGGTCAGGAGAATTTAATTTTTTTCACACTCCCGCGGTGAACAAAATCACATTTTTTCACACTCCCGGGATCAGGAAATTCTGATATTTTTCATACTCCCGGGGTCAGGAATATTTGATTTTTTTTCACACTCCCGGTGTCAGGAAAATTGGATATTTTCATTGTCCCGGGGTCAGGAAAATCGCATTTTCCATACTCCCGGGGTCAGGAAAATCCAAAAATTTTCACATTCCCGGAGTTAGGAAAATCACATTTTTCACACTCCCGGGGTCAGGAAAATTGGGGTTTTTTCACACTCCCAGGGTCAAGAAAATCACATTTTTTCACACTCCCGGGGTCAGGAAAATTGGATTTTTTTAACACTCCCGGTGTCAGGAAAATTGTATTTTTTTCACACTCCCGGGGTCAGGAATTTCTGATTTTTTTCACACTTGCGGTGTTAGGAAAATCACAGTTTTTCACACTCCCAGGGTCAAGAAAATCACATTTTTTCACACTCCCGGTGTCAAGAAAATCACATTTTTTCACACTCCCGGGGTCAGGAGATTCTGATTTCTTTCACACTCCCGGGGTCAGGAAAATCACATTTTTTCACACTCCCGGGGTCAGGAAATTCTAATTTTTTTTCACACTCCCGGTGTTAGGAAAATCACAATTTTCACACTCCTGGGGTCAGAAAAATTGGATTGTTTCACACTCCCGGGGTCAGGAGAATTTAATTTTTTTCACACTCCCGGGGTCAAGAAAATCACATTTTTTCACACTCCCGGGGTCAGGAAATTCTGATATTTTTCACACTCCCGGGGTCAGGAAAATCGGATATTTCCACACCCCCGGGGTCAGGGAAATCAGATTTTTTTCATACTCCCGGGGTCAGGAAAATTGGATTTTTTTCACACTCCCGGTGTCAGGAAAATTGGATATTTTCATACTCCCGGGGTCAGGAAAATTGCCTTTTTAAGACTCCCGGGGTCAGGAAAATCACATTTTTCATACTCCCGGGGTCAGATAAATCCAAAATTTTTCACATTCCCGGTGTTAGGAAAACCACATTTTTCACACTCCCGGGGTCAGGAAAATTGCGTTTTTTTCACACTCCCTCGGTCAAGAAAATCACATTTTTTCACACTCCTGGGGTCAGGAGATTCTGATATCTTTCACACTCCCGGGGTCAAGAAAATCACATTTTTCACACTCCCGGGGTCAGGAAAATCCAAAATTTGTCACATTCCCGATGTTAGGAAAATCACATTTTTTCACACTCCTGGGGTCAGGAGATTCTGATTTTTTTCACACTCCCAGGGTCAAGAAAATCACATTTTTTCACACTCCCGGGGTCAGGATATTCTAATTTTTTTCACACTCCCGGGGTCAGGAAAATTTGGGTTTTTTCACACTCCCGGGGTCAAGAAAATCACGTTTTTTCACGCTCCCGGGGTCAGGAGATTCTGATTTTTTTCACACTCCCAGGGTCAGGAAATTCTGATATTGTTCACACTCCCGGGGTCAGGAAAATTGGATATTTTCACACTCCTGGTGTCAGGAAAATCAGATTTTTTTCATACTCCCGGGGTCAGGAGATTCTGATTTTTTTCACACTCCCAGGGTCAAGAAAATCACATTTTTTCACACTCCCGGGGTCAGGAAATTCTAATTTTTTTTCACACTCCCGGTGTTAGGAAAATCACAATTTTCACACTCCTGGGGTCAGAAAAATTGGATTGTTTCACACTCCCGGGGTCAGGAGAATTTAATTTTTTTCACACTCCCGGGGTCAAGAAAATCACATTTTTTCACACTCCCGGGGTCAGGAAATTCTGATATTTTTCACACTCCCGGGGTCAGGAAAATCGGATATTTCCACACCCCCGGGGTCAGGGAAATCAGATTTTTTTCATACTCCCGGGGTCAGGAAAATTGGATTTTTTTCACACTCCCGGTGTCAGGAAAATTGGATATTTTCATACTCCCGGGGTCAGGAAAATTGCCTTTTTAAGACTCCCGGGGTCAGGAAAATCACATTTTTCATACTCCCGGGGTCAGATAAATCCAAAATTTTTCACATTCCCGGTGTTAGGAAAACCACATTTTTCACACTCCCGGGGTCAGGAAAATTGCGTTTTTTTCACACTCCCTCGGTCAAGAAAATCACATTTTTTCACACTCCTGGGGTCAGGAGATTCTGATTTCTTTCACACTCCCGGGGTCAAGAAAATCACATTTTTCACACTCCCGGGGTCAGGAAAATCCAAAATTTGTCACATTCCCGATGTTAGGAAAATCACATTTTTTCACACTCCTGGGGTCAGGAGATTCTGATTTTTTTCACACTCCCAGGGTCAAGAAAATCACATTTTTTCACACTCCCGGGGTCAGGATATTCTAATTTTTTTCACACTCCCGGGGTCAGGAAAATTGGGGTTTTTTCACACTCCCGGGGTCAAGAAAATCACGTTTTTTCACGCTCCCGGGGTCAGGAGATTCTGATTTTTTTCACACTCCCAGGGTCAGGAAATTCTGATATTGTTCACACTCCCGGGGTCAGGAAAATTGGATATTTTCACACTCCTGGTGTCAGGAAAATCAGATTTTTTTCATACTCCCGGGGTCAGGAGATTCTGATTTTTTTCACACTCCCAGGGTCAAGAAAATCACATTTTTTCACACTCCCGGGGTCAGGAAATTCTAATTTTTTTTCACACTCCCGGTGTTAGGAAAATCACAATTTTCACACTCCTGGGGTCAGAAAAATTGGATTGTTTCACACTCCCGGGGTCAGGAGAATTTAATTTTTTTCACACTCCCGGGGTCAAGAAAATCACATTTTTTCACACTCCCGGGGTCAGGAAATTCTGATATTTTTCACACTCCCGGGGTCAGGAAAATCGGATATTTCCACACCCCCGGGGTCAGGGAAATCAGATTTTTTTCATACTCCCGGGGTCAGGAAAATTGGATTTTTTTCACACTCCCGGTGTCAGGAAAATTGGATATTTTCATACTCCCGGGGTCAGGAAAATTGCCTTTTTAAGACTCCCGGGGTCAGGAAAATCACATTTTTCATACTCCCGGGGTCAGATAAATCCAAAATTTTTCACATTCCCGGTGTTAGGAAAACCACATTTTTCACACTCCCGGGGTCAGGAAAATTGCGTTTTTTTCACACTCCCTCGGTCAAGAAAATCACATTTTTTCACACTCCTGGGGTCAGGAGATTCTGATTTCTTTCACACTCCCGGGGTCAAGAAAATCACATTTTTCACACTCCCGGGGTCAGGAAAATCCAAAATTTGTCACATTCCCGATGTTAGGAAAATCACATTTTTTCACACTCCTGGGGTCAGGAGATTCTGATTTTTTTCACACTCCCAGGGTCAAGAAAATCACATTTTTTCACACTCCCGGGGTCAGGATATTCTAATTTTTTTCACACTCCCGGGGTCAGGAAAATTGGGGTTTTTTCACACTCCCGGGGTCAAGAAAATCACGTTTTTTCACGCTCCCGGGGTCAGGAGATTCTGATTTTTTTCACACTCCCAGGGTCAGGAAATTCTGATATTGTTCACACTCCCGGGGTCAGGAAAATTGGATATTTTCACACTCCTGGTGTCAGGAAAATCAGATTTTTTTCATACTCCCGGGGTCAGGAGATTCTGATTTTTTTCACACTCCCAGGGTCAAGAAAATCACATTTTTTCACACTCCCGGGGTCAGGAAAATTGGGTTTTTTTCACACTCCCGAGGTCAAGAAAATCACATTTTTTCACACTCCCGGGGTCAGGAGATTCTGATTTTTTTCACACTCCCGGGGTCAAGAAAATCACATTTTTTCACACTCCCGGTGTTAGGAAAATCACATTTTTCACACTCCCGTGGTCAGAAAAATTGGATTTTTTCACACTCCCGGGGTTAAGAAAAACACATTTTTTCACACTCCCGGGATCAGGAAAATTGGATTTTTTTCACACTCCCGGGGTCAGGAAAATTGGGTTTTTTCACACTCCCGGGGTCAAGAAAATCACATTTTTTCACACTCCCGGGGTCAGGAGATTCTGATTTTTTTCACACTCCCGGGGTCAAGAAAATCACATTTTTTCACACTACCGGGGTCAGGAAAATTGTGTTTCTTTCTCGCTCCTGGGGTCAAGAAAATCACATTTTTTCACACTCCCGGGGTCAGGAGATTCTGATTTTTTTCACACTCCCGGGGTCAAGAAAATCACATTTGTTCAGACTCCCGGGGTCAGGAAATTCTGATTTTTTTCACACTCCCGGTGTTAGGAAAATCACATTTTTCACACTCCAGGCGTCAAGAAAATCACATTTTTTTCACACTCCGGGGTCAGGAAAATTGGATATTTTCATACTCCCGGGGTCACGAAAATCGGATATTTCCACACTCCCGGGGTCAGGAAAATTGGGTTTTTTTCACACTCCCGGTGTTAGGAAAATCACATTTTTCACACTCCCGGGGTCAGAAAAATTGGGTTTTTTCACACTTCCGGGGTCGAGAAAATCACATTTTTTCACACTCCTGGGGTCAGGAGTTTCTGATTTTTTTCACACTCCCGGGGTCAAGAAAATCACATTTTTTCACACTCCCAGTGTCAGGAGAATTTAATTTTTTTCACACTCCTGGGGTCAAGAAAATCACTTTTTTTCACACTCCCGGGGTCAGGAGATTCTGATTTTTTTCACACTCCCGGGGTCAGGAATTTCTGATTTTTTTCACACTCCCGGTGTTAGGAAAATCACATTTTTCACACTCCTGGGGTAAAGAAAATCACATTTTTTCACACTCCCGGGGTCAGGAAAATTGGATTTTTTTCACACTCCCGGGGTCGGGAAAATTGGGTTTTTTTTCACACTCCTGGGGTCAAGAAAATCACATTTTTTCACACTCCTGGGATCAGGAGATTCTGATTTTTTTCACACTCCCGGGGTCAAGAAAATCACTTTTTTTCACACTCCCGGGGTCAGGGGATTCTAATTTTTTCACACTCCCGGGGTCAGGAAATTCTAATTTTTTTCACACTCCCGGGGTCAGGAGATTCTGATTTTTTTCACACTCCCGGGGTCAAGAAAATCACATTTGTTCACACTCCCGTGTTCAGGAAATTCTGATTTTTTTTTCACACTCCCGGTGTTAGGAAAATCACATTTTTCACAGTCCCGGAGTCAGGAAAATTGGATTTTTTCACACTCCCGGGGTCAGGAGAATTAAAAAATTTTCACACTCCCGGGATCAGGAAAATTGAATTTTTTTCACACTCCCGGGGTCAGGAAAATTGGATTTTTTCACACTCCCGTGGTCAGGAGAATTTAATTTTTTTCACACTCCCGGGGTGAACAAAATCACATTTTTTCACACTCCCGGGGTCAGGAAATTCTGATATTTTTCATACTCCCGGGGTCAGGAAAATTGGATTTTTTTCACACTCCCGGTGTCCGGAAAATTGGATTTTTTCACACTCCCGGGGTCAGGAGAATTTAATTTTTTTCACACTCCCGCGGTGAACAAAATCACATTTTTTTCACACTCCCGGGATCAGGAAATTCTGATATTTTTCATACTCCCGGGGTCAGGAAAATTTGATTTTTTTCACACTCCTGGTGTCAGGAAAATTGGATATTTTCATTGTCCCGGGGTCAGGAAAATCGCATTTTCCATACTCCCGGGGTCAGGAAAATCCAAAAATTTTCACATTCCCGGAGTTAGGAAAATCACATTTTTCACAGTCCCGGGGTCAGGAAAATTGGGTTTTTTTCACACTCCCAGGGTCAAGAAAATCACATTTTTTCACACTTCCGGGGTCAGGAGATTCTGATTTTTTTTCACACTCCCGGGGTCAAGAAAATCACATTTTTTCACACTCCCGGGGTCAGGAATTTCTGATTTTTTTCACACTCCCGGTGTTAGGAAAATCACATTTTTCACACTCCTGGGGTAAAGAAAATCACATTTTTTCACACTCCCGGGGTCAGGAGATTCTGATTTCTTTCACATTCCCGGGGTCAAGAAAATCACATTTTTTCACACTCCCGGGGTCAGGAGATTCTGATTTTTTTCAAAACTCCCGGGGTCAAGAAAATCACATTTTTTCACACTCCCGGGGTCAGGAAATTCTAATTTTTTTCACACTCCAGGTGTTAGGAAAATCACATTTTTCACACTCCCGGGGTCAAGAAAATCACATTTTTTCACACTCCCGGGGTCAGGAAAATTGGGTTTTTTTCAAACTCCCGGGGTCAAGAAAATCACGTTTTTTCACGCTCCCGGGGTCAGGAGATTCTGATTTTTTTCACACTCCCGGGGTCAGGAGAATTTAATTTTTTTCACACTCCCGCGGTGAACAAAATCACATTTTTTTCACACTCCCGGGATCAGGAAATTCTGATATTTTTCATACTCCCGGGGTCAGGAAAATTTGATTTTTTTCACACTCCTGGTGTCAGGAAAATTGGATATTTTCATTGTCCCGGGGTCAGGAAAATCGCATTTTCCATACTCCCGGGGTCAGGAAAATCCAAAAATTTTCACATTCCCGGAGTTAGGAAAATCACATTTTTCACAGTCCCGGGGTCAGGAAAATTGGGTTTTTTTCACACTCCCAGGGTCAAGAAAATCACATTTTTTCACACTTCCGGGGTCAGGAGATTCTGATTTTTTTCACACTCCCGGGGTCAAGAAAATCACATTTTTTCACACTCCCGGGGTCAGGAATTTCTGATTTTTTTCACACTCCCGGTGTTAGGAAAATCACATTTTTCACACTCCTGGGGTAAAGAAAATCACATTTTTTCACACTCCCGGGGTCAGGAGATTCTGATTTCTTTCACATTCCCGGGGTCAAGAAAATCACATTTTTTCACACTCCCGGGGTCAGGAGATTCTGATTTTTTTCAAAACTCCCGGGGTCAAGAAAATCACATTTTTTCACACTCCCGGGGTCAGGAAATTCTAATTTTTTTCACACTCCAGGTGTTAGGAAAATCACATTTTTCACACTCCCGGGGTCAAGAAAATCACATTTTTTCACACTCCCGGGGTCAGGAAAATTGGGTTTTTTTCAAACTCCCGGGGTCAAGAAAATCACGTTTTTTCACGCTCCCGGGGTCAGGAGATTCTGATTTTTTTCACACTCCCGGGGTCAAGAAAATCACATTTTTTCACACTCTCGGTGTTAGGAAAATCACATTTTTCACACTCCCGTGGTCAGAAAAATTGGATGTTTTCACACTCCCGGGGTTAAGAAAAACACATTTTTTCACACTCCCGGGATCAGGAAAATTGGATTTTTTTCACACTCCCGGGGTCAGGAAAATCCAAAATTTGTCACATTCCCGATGTTAGGAAAATCACATTTTTTCACACTCCTGGGGTCAGGAGATTCTGATTTTTTTCACACTCCCAGGGTCAAGAAAATCACATTTTTTCACACTCCCGGGGTCAGGATATTCTAATTTTTTTCACACTCCCGGGGTCAGGAAAATTGGGGTTTTTTCACACTCCCGGGGTCAAGAAAATCACGTTTTTTCACGCTCCCGGGGTCAGGAGATTCTGATTTTTTTCACACTCCCAGGGTCAGGAAATTCTGATATTGTTCACACTCCCGGGGTCAGGAAAATTGGATATTTTCACACTCCTGGTGTCAGGAAAATCAGATTTTTTTCATACTCCCGGGGTCAGGAGATTCTGATTTTTTTCACACTCCCAGGGTCAAGAAAATCACATTTTTTCACACTCCCGGGGTCAGGAAAATTGGGTTTTTTTCACACTCCCGAGGTCAAGAAAATCACATTTTTTCACACTCCCGGGGTCAGGAGATTCTGATTTTTTTCACACTCCCGGGGTCAAGAAAATCACATTTTTTCACACTCCCGGTGTTAGGAAAATCACATTTTTCACACTCCCGTGGTCAGAAAAATTGGATTTTTTCACACTCCCGGGGTTAAGAAAAACACATTTTTTCACACTCCCGGGATCAGGAAAATTGGATTTTTTTCACACTCCCGGGGTCAGGAAAATTGGGTTTTTTCACACTCCCGGGGTCAAGAAAATCACATTTTTTCACACTCCCGGGGTCAGGAGATTCTGATTTTTTTCACACTCCCGGGGTCAAGAAAATCACATTTTTTCACACTACCGGGGTCAGGAAAATTGTGTTTCTTTCTCGCTCCTGGGGTCAAGAAAATCACATTTTTTCACACTCCCGGGGTCAGGAGATTCTGATTTTTTTCACACTCCCGGGGTCAAGAAAATCACATTTGTTCAGACTCCCGGGGTCAGGAAATTCTGATTTTTTTCACACTCCCGGTGTTAGGAAAATCACATTTTTCACACTCCAGGCGTCAAGAAAATCACATTTTTTTCACACTCCGGGGTCAGGAAAATTGGATATTTTCATACTCCCGGGGTCACGAAAATCGGATATTTCCACACTCCCGGGGTCAGGAAAATTGGGTTTTTTTCACACTCCCGGTGTTAGGAAAATCACATTTTTCACACTCCCGGGGTCAGAAAAATTGGGTTTTTTCACACTTCCGGGGTCGAGAAAATCACATTTTTTCACACTCCTGGGGTCAGGAGTTTCTGATTTTTTTCACACTCCCGGGGTCAAGAAAATCACATTTTTTCACACTCCCAGTGTCAGGAGAATTTAATTTTTTTCACACTCCTGGGGTCAAGAAAATCACTTTTTTTCACACTCCCGGGGTCAGGAGATTCTGATTTTTTTCACACTCCCGGGGTCAGGAATTTCTGATTTTTTTCACACTCCCGGTGTTAGGAAAATCACATTTTTCACACTCCTGGGGTAAAGAAAATCACATTTTTTCACACTCCCGGGGTCAGGAAAATTGGATTTTTTTCACACTCCCGGGGTCGGGAAAATTGGGTTTTTTTTCACACTCCTGGGGTCAAGAAAATCACATTTTTTCACACTCCTGGGATCAGGAGATTCTGATTTTTTTCACACTCCCGGGGTCAAGAAAATCACTTTTTTTCACACTCCCGGGGTCAGGGGATTCTAATTTTTTCACACTCCCGGGGTCAGGAAATTCTAATTTTTTTCACACTCCCGGGGTCAGGAGATTCTGATTTTTTTCACACTCCCGGGGTCAAGAAAATCACATTTGTTCACACTCCCGTGTTCAGGAAATTCTGATTTTTTTTTCACACTCCCGGTGTTAGGAAAATCACATTTTTCACAGTCCCGGAGTCAGGAAAATTGGATTTTTTCACACTCCCGGGGTCAGGAGAATTAAAAAATTTTCACACTCCCGGGATCAGGAAAATTGAATTTTTTTCACACTCCCGGGGTCAGGAAAATTGGATTTTTTCACACTCCCGTGGTCAGGAGAATTTAATTTTTTTCACACTCCCGGGGTGAACAAAATCACATTTTTTCACACTCCCGGGGTCAGGAAATTCTGATATTTTTCATACTCCCGGGGTCAGGAAAATTGGATTTTTTTCACACTCCCGGTGTCCGGAAAATTGGATTTTTTCACACTCCCGGGGTCAGGAGAATTTAATTTTTTTCACACTCCCGCGGTGAACAAAATCACATTTTTTTCACACTCCCGGGATCAGGAAATTCTGATATTTTTCATACTCCCGGGGTCAGGAAAATTTGATTTTTTTCACACTCCTGGTGTCAGGAAAATTGGATATTTTCATTGTCCCGGGGTCAGGAAAATCGCATTTTCCATACTCCCGGGGTCAGGAAAATCCAAAAATTTTCACATTCCCGGAGTTAGGAAAATCACATTTTTCACAGTCCCGGGGTCAGGAAAATTGGGTTTTTTTCACACTCCCAGGGTCAAGAAAATCACATTTTTTCACACTTCCGGGGTCAGGAGATTCTGATTTTTTTTCACACTCCCGGGGTCAAGAAAATCACATTTTTTCACACTCCCGGGGTCAGGAATTTCTGATTTTTTTCACACTCCCGGTGTTAGGAAAATCACATTTTTCACACTCCTGGGGTAAAGAAAATCACATTTTTTCACACTCCCGGGGTCAGGAGATTCTGATTTCTTTCACATTCCCGGGGTCAAGAAAATCACATTTTTTCACACTCCCGGGGTCAGGAGATTCTGATTTTTTTCAAAACTCCCGGGGTCAAGAAAATCACATTTTTTCACACTCCCGGGGTCAGGAAATTCTAATTTTTTTCACACTCCAGGTGTTAGGAAAATCACATTTTTCACACTCCCGGGGTCAAGAAAATCACATTTTTTCACACTCCCGGGGTCAGGAAAATTGGGTTTTTTTCAAACTCCCGGGGTCAAGAAAATCACGTTTTTTCACGCTCCCGGGGTCAGGAGATTCTGATTTTTTTCACACTCCCGGGGTCAAGAAAATCACATTTTTTCACACTCCCGGTGTTAGGAAAATCACATTTTTCACAGTCCCGGAGTCAGGAAAATTGGATTTTTTCACACTCCCGGGGTCAGGAGAATTAAAAATTTTTCACACTCCCGGGATCAGGAAAATTGAATTTTTTCACACTCCCGGGGTCAGGAAAATTGGATTTTTTCACACTCCCGTGGTCAGGAGAATTTAATTTTTTTCACACTCCCAGGGTGAACAAAATCACATTTTTTCACACTCCCGGGGTCAGGAAATTCTGATATTTTTCATACTCCCGGGGTAAGGAAAATTGGATTTTTTTCACACTCCCGGTGTCAGGAAAATTGGATTTTTTCACACTCCCGGGGTCAGGAGAATTTAATTTTTTTCACACTCCCGCGGTGAACAAAATCACATTTTTTCACACTCCCGGGATCAGGAAATTCTGATATTTTTCATACTCCCGGGGTCAGGAATATTTGATTTTTTTCACACTCCTGGGGTCAGGAGATTCTGATTTTTTTCACACTCCCGGGGTCAAGAAAATCACATTTTTTCACACTCCCGGGGTCAGGGGATTCTAATTTTTTTCACACTCCCGGGGTCAGGAAATTCTGATATTTTTCACACTCCCGGGGTCAGGAGATTCTGATTTTTTTCACACTCCCGGGGTAAAGAAAATCACATTTGTTCACACTCCCGGGTTCAGGAAATTCTGATTTTTTTTCACACTCCCGGTGTTAGGAAAATCACATTTTTCACAGTCCCGGAGTCAGGAAAATTGGATTTTTTCACACTCCCGGGGTCAGGAGAATTAAAAATTTTTCACACTCCCGGGATCAGGAAAATTGAATTTTTTCACACTCCCGGGGTCAGGAAAATTGGATTTTTTCACACTCCCGTGGTCAGGAGAATTTAATTTTTTTCACACTCCCAGGGTGAACAAAATCACATTTTTTCACACTCCCGGGGTCAGGAAATTCTGATATTTTTCATACTCCCGGGGTAAGGAAAATTGGATTTTTTTCACACTCCCGGTGTCAGGAAAATTGGATTTTTTCACACTCCCGGGGTCAGGAGAATTTAATTTTTTTCACACTCCCGCGGTGAACAAAATCACATTTTTTCACACTCCCGGGATCAGGAAATTCTGATATTTTTCATACTCCCGGGGTCAGGAATATTTGATTTTTTTCACACTCCCGGTGTCAGGAAAATTGGATATTTTCATTGTCCCGGGGTCAGGAAAATCGCATTTTCCATACTCCCGGGGTCAGGAAAATCCAAAAATTTTCACATTCCCGGAGTTAGGAAAATCACATTTTTCACACTCCCGGGGTCAGGAAAATTGGGGTTTTTTCACACTCCCAGGGTCAAGAAAATCACATTTTTTCACACTCCCGGGGTCAGGAAAATTGGATTTTTTTAACACTCCCGGGGTCAGGAAAATTGTATTTTTTTCACACTCCCGGGGTCAGGAATTTCTGATTTTTTTCACACTCGCGGTGTTAGGAAAATCACAGTTTTTCACACTCCCAGGGTCAAGAAAATCACATTTTTTCACACTCCCGGTGTCAAGAAAATCACATTTTTTCACACTCCCGGGGTCAGGAGATTCTGATTTCTTTCACACTCCCGGGGTCAGGAAAATCACATTTTTTCACACTCCCGGGGTCAGGAAATTCTAATTTTTTTTCACACTCCCGGTGTTAGGAAAATCACAATTTTCACACTCCTGGGGTCAGAAAAATTGGATTGTTTCACACTCCCGGGGTCAGGAGAATTTAATTTTTTTCACACTCCCGGGGTCAAGAAAATCACATTTTTTCACACTCCCGGGGTCAGGAAATTCTGATATTTTTCACACTCCCGGGGTCAGGAAAATCGGATATTTCCACACCCCCGGGGTCAGGGAAATCAGATTTTTTTCATACTCCCGGGGTCAGGAAAATTGGATTTTTTTCACACTCCCGGTGTCAGGAAAATTGGATATTTTCATACTCCCGGGGTCAGGAAAATTGGCTTTTTGAGACTCCCGGGGTCAGGAAAATCACATTTTTCATACTCCCGGGGTCAGATAAATCCAAAATTTTTCACATTCCCGGTGTTAGGAAAACCACATTTTTCACACTCCCGGGGTCAGGAAAATTGCGTTTTTTTCACACTCCCTCGGTCAAGAAAATCACATTTTTTCACACTCCTGGGGTCAGGAGATTCTAATTTCTTTCACACTCCCAGGTTCAAGAAAATCACATTTTTCACACTCCCGGGGTCAGGAAAATCCAAAATTTGTCACATTCCCGATGTTAGGAAAATCACATTTTTTCACACTCCCGGGGTCAGGAGATTCTGATTTTTTTCACACTCCCAGGGTCAAGAAAATCACATTTTTTCACACTCCCGGGGTCAGGATATTCTAATTTTTTTCACACTCCCGGGGTCAGGAAAATTGGGGTTTTTTCACACTCCCGGGGTCAAGAAAATCACGTTTTTTCACGCTCCCGGGGTCAGGAGATTCTGATTTTTTTCACACTCCCAGGGTCAGGAAATTCTGATATTGTTCACACTCCCGGGGTCAGGAAAATTGGATATTTTCACACTCCTGGTGTCAGGAAAATCAGATTTTTTTCATACTCCCGGGGTCAGGAGATTCTGATTTTTTTCACACTCCCAGGGTCAAGAAAATCACATTTTTTCACACTCCCGGGGTCAGGAAAATTGGGTTTTTTTCACACTCCCGAGGTCAAGAAAATCACATTTTTTCACACTCCCGGGGTCAGGAGATTCTGATTTTTTTCACACTCCCGGGGTCAAGAAAATCACATTTTTTCACACTCCCGGTGTTAGGAAAATCACATTTTTCACACTCCCGTGGTCAGAAAAATTGGATTTTTTCACACTCCCGGGGTTAAGAAAAACACATTTTTTCACACTCCCGGGATCAGGAAAATTGGATTTTTTTCACCCTCCCGGGGTCAGGAAAATTGGGTTTTTTCACACTCCCGGGGTCAAGAAAATCACATTTTTCACACTCCCGGGGTCAGGAGATTCTGATTTTTTTCACACTCCCGGGGTCAAGAAAATCACATTTTTTCACACTACCGGGGTCAGGAAAATTGTGTTTCTTTCTCGCTCCCGGGGTCAAGAAAATCACATTTTTTCACACTCCCGGGGTCAGGAGATTCTGATTTTTTTCACACTCCCCGGGTCAAGAAAATCACATTTGTTCACACTCCCGGGGTCAGGAAATTCTGATTTTTTTCACACTCCCGGTGTTAGGAAAATCCAAAATTTTTCACATTCCCGGTGTTAGGAAAATCACATTTTTCACACTCCAGGGGTCAGGAAAATTGGGTTTTTTTCTCGCTCCCGGGGTCAAGAAAATCACATTTTTTCACACTCCTGGGGTCAGGAGATTCTGATTTTTTTCACACTCCCGGGGTCAAGAAAATCACATTTGTTCAGACTCCCGGGGTCAGGAAATTCTGATTTTTTTCACACTCCCGGTGTTAGGAAAATCACATTTTTCACACTCCAGGCGTCAAGAAAATCACATTTTTTTCACACTCCGGGGTCAGGAAAATTGGATATTTTCATACTCCCGGGGTCACGAAAATCGGATATTTCCACACTCCCGGGGTCAGGAAAATTGGGTTTTTTTCACACTCCCGGTGTTAGGAAAATCACATTTTTCACACTCCCGGGGTCAGAAAAATTGGGTTTTTTCGCACTTCCGGGGTCGAGAAAATCACATTTTTTCACACTCCCGGTGTTAGGAGATTCTGATTTTTTTCACACTCCCGGGGTCAAGAAAATCACATTTTTTCACACTCCCAGTGTCAGGAGAATTTAATTTTTTTCACACTCCTGGGGTCAAGAAAATCACTTTTTTTCACACTCCCGGGGTCAGGAGATTCTGATTTTTTTCACACTCCCGGGGTCAGGAATTTCTGATTTTTTTCACACTCCCGGTGTTAGGAAAATCACATTTTTCACACTCCTGGGGTAAAGAAAATCACATTTTTTCACACTCCCGGGGTCAGGAAAATTGGATTTTTTTAACACTCCCGGGGGCAGGAAAATTGGATTTTTTTCACACTCCCGGGGTCGGGAAAATTGGGTTTTTTTTCACACTCCTGGGGTCAAGAAAATCACATTTTTTCACACTCCTGGGATCAGGAGATTCTGATTTTTTTCACACTCCCGGGGTCAAGAAAATCACTTTTTTTCACACTCCCGGGGTCAGGGGATTCTAATTTTTTTCACACTCCCGGGGTCAGGAAATTCTAATTTTTTTCACACTCCCGGGGTCAGGAGATTCTGATTTTTTTCACACTCCCGGGGTCAAGAAAATCACATTTGTTCACACTCCCGTGTTCAGGAAATTCTGATTTTTTTTCACACTCCCGGTGTTAGGAAAATCACATTTTTCACAGTCCCGGAGTCAGGAAAATTGGATTTTTTCACACTCCCGGGGTCAGGAGAATTAAAAATTTTTCACACTCCCGGGATCAGGAAAATTGAATTTTTTTCACACTCCCGGGGTCAGGAAAATTGGATTTTTTCACACTCCCGTGGTCAGGAGAATTTAATTTTTTTCACACTCCCGGGGTGAACAAAATCACATTTTTTCACACTCCCGGGGTCAGGAAATTCTGATATTTTTCATACTCCCGGGGTCAGGAAAATTGGATTTTTTTCACACTCCCGGTGTCCGGAAAATTGGATTTTTTCACACTCCCGGGGTCAGGAGAATTTAATTTTTTTCACACTCCCGCGGTGAACAAAATCACATTTTTTCACACTCCCGGGATCAGGAAATTCTGATATTTTTCATACTCCCGGGGTCAGGAAAATTTGATTTTTTTCACACTCCTGGTGTCAGGAAAATTGGATATTTTCATTGTCCCGGGGTCAGGAAAATCGCATTTTCCATACTCCCGGGGTCAGGAAAATCCAAAAATTTTCACATTCCCGGAGTTAGGAAAATCACATTTTTCACAGTCCCGGGGTCAGGAAAATTGGGTTTTTTTCACACTCCCAGGGTCAAGAAAATCACATTTTTTCACACTCCCGGGGTCAGGAAAATTGGATTTTTTTAACACTCCCGGGGTCAGGAAAATTGGATTTTTTCACACTCCCGGGGTCAGGAATTTCTGATTTTTTTCACATTCCCGGTGTTAGGAAAATCACATTTTTCACACTCCAGGGGTCAGGAAAATTGGGTTTTTTTCTCGCTCCCGGGGTCAAGAAAATCACATTTTTTCACACTCCCGGGGTCAGGAGATTCTGATTTTTTTCACGCTCCCGGGGTCAAGAAAATCACATTTGTTCAGACTCCCGGGGTCAGGAAATTCTGATTTTTTTCACACTCCCGGTGTTAGGAAAATCACATTTTTCACACTCCAGGCGTCAAGAAAATCACATTTTTTTCACACTCCGGGGTCAGGAAAATTGGATATTTTCATACTCCCGGGGTCACGAAAATCGGATATTTCCACACACCCGGGGTCAGGAAAATTGGGTTTTTTTCACACTCCCGGTGTTAGGAAAATCACATTTTTCACACTCCCGGGGTCAGAAAAATTGGGTTTTTTCGCACTTCCGGGGTCGAGAAAATCACATTTTTTCACACTCCTGGGGTCAGGAGATTCTGATTTTTTTCACACTCCCGGGGTCAAGAAAATCACATTTTTTCACACTCCCAGTGTCAGGAGAATTTAATTTTTTTCACACTCCTGGGGTCAAGAAAATCACTTTTTTTCACACTCCCGGGGTCAGGAGATTCTGATTTTTTTCACACTCCCGGGGTCAGGAATTTCTGATTTTTTTCACACTCCCGGTGTTAGGAAAATCACATTTTTCACACTCCTGGGGTAAAGAAAATCACATTTTTTCACACTCCCGGGGTCAGGAAAATTGGATTTTTTTCACACTCCCGGGGTCGGGAAAATTGGGTTTTTTTTCACACTCCTGGGGTCAAGAAAATCACATTTTTTCACACTCCTGGGATCAGGAGATTCTGATTTTTTTCACACTCCCGGGGTCAAGAAAATCACTTTTTTTCACACTCCCGGGGTCAGGGGATTCTAATTTTTTTCACACTCCCGGGGTCAGGAAATTCTAATTTTTTTCACACTCCCGGGGTCAGGAGATTCTGATTTTTTTCACACTCCCGGGGTCAAGAAAATCACATTTGTTCACACTCCCGTGTTCAGGAAATTCTGATTTTTTTTCACACTCCCGGTGTTAGGAAAATCACATTTTTCACAGTCCCGGAGTCAGGAAAATTGGATTTTTTCACACTCCTGGGGTCAGGAGAATTAAAAATTTTTCACACTCCCGGGATCAGGAAAATTGAATTTTTTTCACACTCCCGGGGTCAGGAAAATTGGATTTTTTCACACTCCCGTGGTCAGGAGAATTTAATTTTTTTCACACTCCCGGGGTGAACAAAATCACATTTTTTCACACTCCCGGGGTCAGGAAATTCTGATATTTTTCATACTCCCGGGGTCAGGAAAATTGGATTTTTTTCACACTCCCGGTGTCCGGAAAATTGGATTTTTTCACACTCCCGGGGTCAGGAGAATTTAATTTTTTTCACACTCCCGCGGTGAACAAAATCACATTTTTTCACACTCCCGGGATCAGGAAATTCTGATATTTTTCATACTCCCGGGGTCAGGAAAATTTGATTTTTTTCACACTCCCGGTGTCAGGAAAATTGGATATTTTCATTGTCCCGGGGTCAGGAAAATCGCATTTTCCATACTCCCGGGGTCAGGAAAATCCAAAAATTTTCACATTCCCGGAGTTAGGAAAATCACATTTTTCACAGTCCCGGGGTCAGGAAAATTGGGTTTTTTTCACACTCCCAGGGTCAAGAAAATCACATTTTTTCACACTCCCGGGGTCAGGAAAATTGGATTTTTTTAACACTCCCGGGGTCAGGAAAATTGGATTTTTTTCACACTCCCGGGGTCAGGAATTTCTGATTTTTTTCACACTCGCGGTGTTAGGAAAATCACAGTTTTTCACACTCCCAGGGTCAAGAAAATCACATTTTTTCACACTCCCGGGGTCAAGAAAATCACATTTTTTCACACTCCCAGGGTCAGGAGATTCTGATTTCTTTCACACTCCCGGGGTCAGGAAAATCACATTTTTTCACACTCCCGGGGTCAGGAAATTCTAATTTTTTTCACACTCCCGGTGTTAGGAAAATCACAATTTTCACACTCCTGGGGTCAGAAAAATTGGATTGTTTCACACTCCCGGGGTCAGGAGAATTTAATTTTTTTCACACTCCCGGGGTCAAGAAAATCACATTTTTTCACACTCCCGGGGTCAGGAAATTCTGATATTTTTCACACTCCCGGGGTCAGGAAAATCGGATATTTCCACACCCCCGGGGTCAGGGAAATCAGATTTTTTTTCATACTCCCGGGGTCAGGAAAATTGGATTTTTTTCACACTCCCGGTGTCAGGAAAATTGGATATTTTCATACTCCCGGGGTCAGGAAAATTGCCTTTTTGAGACTCCCGGGGTCAGGAAAATCACATTTTTCATACTCCCGGGGTCAGATAAATCCAAAATTTTTCACATTCCTGGTGTTAGGAAAACCACATTTTTCACATTCCCGGGGTCAGGAAAATTGGGTTTTTTTCACACTCCCTGGGTCAAGAAAATCACATTTTTTCACACTCCCGGGGTCAGGAGATTCTGATTTTTTTCACACTCCCGGGGTCTAGAAAATCACATTTTTTCACACTCCCGGGGTCAGGAAAATCACGTTTTTTCACGCTCCCGGGGTCAGGAGATTCTGATTTTTTTCACACTCCCAGGGTCAAGAAAATCACATTTTTTCACACTCCCGGGGTCAGGATATTCTAATTTTTTTCACACTCCCGGGGTCAGGAAAATTGGGGTTTTTCACACTCCCGGGGTCAAGAAAATCACGTTTTTTCACGCTCCCGGGGTCAGGAGATTCTGATTTTTTTCACACTCCCAGGGTCAGGAAATTCTGATATTTTTCACACTCCCGGGGTCAGGAAAATTGGGTTTTTTCACACTCCCGAGGTCAAGAAAATCACATTTTTTCACACTCCCGGGGTCAGGAGATTCTGATTTTTTTCACACTCCCGGGGTCAAGAAAATCACATTTTTTCACACTCCCGGTGTTAGGAAAATCACATTTTTCACACTCCCGTGGTCAGAAAAATTGGATTTTTTCACACTCCCGGGGTTAAGAAAAACACATTTTTTCACACTCCCGGGATCAGGAAAATTGGATTTTTTTCACACTCCCTTGGTCAGGAAAATTGGGTTTTTTCACACTCCCGGGGTCAAGAAAATCACATTTTTTCACACTACCGGGGTCAGGAAAATTGGATTTTTTTCACACTCCCGGGGTCAGGAAAATTGTGTTTCTTTCTCGCTCCTGGGGTCAAGAAAATCACATTTTTTCACACTCCCGGGGTCAGGAGATTCTGATTTTTTTCACACTCCCCGGGTCAAGAAAATCACATTTGTTCAGACTCCCGGGGTCAGGAAATTCTGATTTTTTTCACACTCCCGGGGTCAAGAAAATCACATTTTTTCACACTCCTGGGGTCAGGAGATTCTGATTTTTTTCACACTCCCGGGGTCAAGAAAATCACTTTTTTTCACACTCCCGGGGTCAGGGGATTCTAATTTTTTTCACACTCCCGTGGTCAGGAAATTCTGATATTTTTCACACTCCCGGGGTCAGGAGATTCTGATTTTTTTCACACTCCCGGGGTCAGGAAATTCTGATATTTTTCACACTCCCGGGGTCAGGAAAATCGGATATTTCCACACCCCCGGGGTCAGGGAAATCAGATTTTTTTTCATACTCCCGGGGTCAGGAAAATTGGATTTTTTTCACACTCCCGGTGTCAGGAAAATTGGATATTTTCATACTCCCGGGGTCAGGAAAATTGCCTTTTTGAGACTCCCGGGGTCAGGAAAATCACATTTTTCATACTCCCGGGGTCAGATAAATCCAAAATTTTTCACATTCCTGGTGTTAGGAAAACCACATTTTTCACATTCCCGGGGTCAGGAAAATTGGGTTTTTTTCACACTCCCTGGGTCAAGAAAATCACATTTTTTCACACTCCCGGGGTCAGGAGATTCTGATTTTTTTCACACTCCCGGGGTCTAGAAAATCACATTTTTTCACACTCCCGGGGTCAGGAAAATCACGTTTTTTCACGCTCCCGGGGTCAGGAGATTCTGATTTTTTTCACACTCCCAGGGTCAAGAAAATCACATTTTTTCACACTCCCGGGGTCAGGATATTCTAATTTTTTTCACACTCCCGGGGTCAGGAAAATTGGGGTTTTTCACACTCCCGGGGTCAAGAAAATCACGTTTTTTCACGCTCCCGGGGTCAGGAGATTCTGATTTTTTTCACACTCCCAGGGTCAGGAAATTCTGATATTTTTCACACTCCCGGGGTCAGGAAAATTGGGTTTTTTCACACTCCCGAGGTCAAGAAAATCACATTTTTTCACACTCCCGGGGTCAGGAGATTCTGATTTTTTTCACACTCCCGGGGTCAAGAAAATCACATTTTTTCACACTCCCGGTGTTAGGAAAATCACATTTTTCACACTCCCGTGGTCAGAAAAATTGGATTTTTTCACACTCCCGGGGTTAAGAAAAACACATTTTTTCACACTCCCGGGATCAGGAAAATTGGATTTTTTTCACACTCCCTTGGTCAGGAAAATTGGGTTTTTTCACACTCCCGGGGTCAAGAAAATCACATTTTTTCACACTACCGGGGTCAGGAAAATTGGATTTTTTTCACACTCCCGGGGTCAGGAAAATTGTGTTTCTTTCTCGCTCCTGGGGTCAAGAAAATCACATTTTTTCACACTCCCGGGGTCAGGAGATTCTGATTTTTTTCACACTCCCCGGGTCAAGAAAATCACATTTGTTCAGACTCCCGGGGTCAGGAAATTCTGATTTTTTTCACACTCCCGGGGTCAAGAAAATCACATTTTTTCACACTCCTGGGGTCAGGAGATTCTGATTTTTTTCACACTCCCGGGGTCAAGAAAATCACTTTTTTTCACACTCCCGGGGTCAGGGGATTCTAATTTTTTTCACACTCCCGTGGTCAGGAAATTCTGATATTTTTCACACTCCCGGGGTCAGGAGATTCTGATTTTTTTCACACTCCCAGGGTCAAGAAAATCACATTTGTTCACACTCCCGTGTTCAGGAAATTCTGATTTTTTTCACACTCCCGGTGTTAGGAAAATCACATTTTTCACAGTCCCGGAGTCAGGAAAATTGGATTTTTTAACACTCCCGGGGTCAGGAAAATTGGATTTTTTTCACAGTCCCGGGGTCAGGAATTTCTGATTTTTTTCACACTCGCGGTGTTAGGAAAATCACAGTTTTTCACACTCCAAGGGTCAAGAAAATCACATTTTTTCACACTCCCGGGGTCAAGAAAATCACATTTTTTCACACTCCCAGGGTCAGGAGATTCTGATTTCTTTCACACTCCCGGGGTCAGGAAAATCACATTTTTTCACACTCCCGGGGTCAGGAAATTCTAATTTTTTTCACACTCCCGGTGTTAGGAAAATCACAATTTTCACACTCCTGGGGTCAGAAAAATTGGATTGTTTCACACTCCCGGGGTCAGGAGAATTTAATTTTTTTCACACTCCCGGGGTCAAGAAAATCACATTTTTTCACACTCCCGGGGTCAGGAAATTCTGATATTTTTCACACTCCCGGGGTCAGGAAAATCGGATATTTCCACACCCCCGGGGTCAGGGAAATCAGATTTTTTTCATACTCCCGGGGTCAGGAAAATTGGATTTTTTTCACACTCCCGGTGTCAGGAAAATTGGATATTTTCATACTCCCGGGGTCAGGAAAATTGCCTTTTTGAGACTCCCGGGGTCAGGAAAATCACATTTTTCATACTCCCGGGGTCAGATAAATCCAAAATTTTTCACATTCCCGGTGTTAGGAAAACCACATTTTTCACACTCCCGGGGTCAGGAAAATTGGGTTTTTTTCACACTCCCTGGGTCAAGAAAATCACATTTTTTCACACTCCCGGGGTCAGGAGATTCTGATTTTTTTCACACTCCCGGGGTCAAGAAAATCACATTTTTTCACACTCCCGGGGTCAGGAAAATTGAATTTTTCACACTCCCGGGGTCAGGAAAATTGGGTTTTTTTCACACTCCCGGGGTCAGGAAAATCAGATTTTTTTCATACTCCCGGAGTCAGGAGATCCTGATTTTTTTCACACTCCCAGGGTCAAGAAAATCACATTTTTTCACACTCCCGGGGTCAGGAAAATTGGGTTTTTTTCACACTCCCGAGGTCAAGAAAATCACATTTTTTCACACTCCCGGGGTCAGGAGATTCTGATTTTTTTCACACTCCCGGGGTCAAGAAAATCACATTTTTTCACACTCCCGGTGTTAGGAAAATCACATTTTTCACACTCCCGTGGTCAGAAAAATTGGATTTTTTCACACTCCCAGGGTCAAGAAAATCACATTTTTTCACACTCCCGGGGTCAGGAAAATTGGATTTTTTTAACACTCCCGGGGTCAGGAAAATTGGATTTTTTTCACACTCCCGGGGTCAGGAATTTCTGATTTTTTTCACACTCGCGGTGTTAGGAAAATCACAGTTTTTCACACTCCCAGGGTCAAGAAAATCACATTTTTTCACACTCCCGGGGTCAAGAAAATCACATTTTTTCACACTCCCAGGGTCAGGAGATTCTGATTTCTTTCACACTCCCGGGGTCAGGAAAATCACATTTTTTCACACTCCCGGGGTCAGGAAATTCTAATTTTTTTCACACTCCCGGTGTTAGGAAAATCACAATTTTCACACTCCTGGGGTCAGAAAAATTGGATTGTTTCACACTCCCGGGGTCAGGAGAATTTAATTTTTTTCACACTCCCGGGGTCAAGAAAATCACATTTTTTCACACTCCCGGGGTCAGGAAATTCTGATATTTTTCACACTCCCGGGGTCAGGAAAATCGGATATTTCCACACCCCCGGGGTCAGGGAAATCAGATTTTTCACACTCCCGTGGTCAGAAAAATTGGATTTTTTCACACTCCCGGGGTTAAGAAAAACACATTTTTTCACACTCCCGGGATCAGGAAAATTGGATTTTTTTCACACTCCCGGGGTCAGGAAAATTGGGTTTTTTCACACTCCCGGGGTCAAGAAAATCACATTTTTTCACACTCCCGGGGTCAGGAGATTCTGATTTTTTTCACACTCCCGGGGTCAAGAAAATCACATTTTTTCACACTACCGGGGTCAGGAAAATTGTGTTTCTTTCTCGCTCCCGGGGTCAAGAAAATCACATTTTTTCACACTCCCGGGGTCAGGAGATTCTGATTTTTTTCACACTCCCCGGGTCAAGAAAATCACATTTGTTCACACTCCCGGGGTCAGGAAATTCTGATTTTTTTCACACTCCCGGTGTTAGGAAAATCCAAAAATTTTCACATTCCCGGTGTTAGGAAAATCACATTTTTCACACTCCAGGGGTCAGGAAAATTGGGTTTTTTTCTCGCTCCCGGGGTCAAGAAAATCACATTTTTTCACACTCCCGGGGTCAGGAGATTCTGATTTTTTTCACACTCCCGGGGTCAAGAAAATCACATTTGTTCAGACTCCCGGGGTCAGGAAATTCTGATTTTTTTCACACTCCCGGTGTTAGGAAAATCACATTTTTCACACTCCAGGCGTCAAGAAAATCACATTTTTTTCACACTCCGGGGTCAGGAAAATTGGATATTTTCATACTCCCGGGGTCACGAAAATCGGATATTTCCACACTCCCGGGGTCAGGAAAATTGGGTTTTTTCACACTCCCGGTGTTAGGAAAATCACATTTTTCACACTCCAGGGGTCAGGAAAATTGGGTTTTTTTCTCGCTCCTGGGGTCAAGAAAATCACATTTTTTCACACTCCCGGGGTCAGGAGATTCTGATTTTTTTCACACTCCCGGGGTCAAGAAAATCACATTTGTTCAGACTCCCGGGGTGAGGAAATTCTGATTTTTTTCACACTCCCGGTGTTAGGAAAATCACATTTTTCACACTCCAGGCGTCAAGAAAATCACATTTTTTTCACACTCCGGGGTCAGGAAAATTGGATATTTTCATACTCCCGGGGTCACGAAAATCGGATATTTCCACACTCCCGGGGTCAGGAAAATTGGGTTTTTTTCACACTCCCGGTGTTAGGAAAATCACATTTTTCACACTCCAGGGGTCAGAAAAATTGGGTTTTTTCACACTTCCGGGGTCGAGAAAATCACATTTTTTCACACTCCTGGGGTCAGGAGATTCTGATTTTTTTCACACTCCCGGGGTCAAGAAAATCACATTTTTTCACACTCCCAGTGTCAGGAGAATTTAATTTTTTTCACACTCCTGGGGTCAAGAAAATCACTTTTTTTCACACTCCCGGGGTCAGGAGATTCTGATTTTTTTCACACTCCCGGGGTCAGGAATTTCTGATTTTTTTCACACTCCCGGTGTTAGGATAATCACATTTTTCACACTCCTGGGGTAAAGAAAATCACATTTTTTCACACTCCCGGGGTCAGGAAAATTGGATTTTTTTAACACTCCCGGGGGCAGGAAAATTGGATTTTTTTCACACTCCCGGGGTCGGGAAAATTGGGTTTTTTTCACACTCCTGGGGTCAAGAAAATCACATTTTTTCACACTCCTGGGATCAGGAGATTCTGATTTTTTTCACACTCCCGGGGTCAAGAAAATCACTTTTTTTTCACACTCCCGGGGTCAGGGGATTCTAATTTTTTTCACACTCCCGGGGTCAGGAAATTCTAATTTTTTTCACACTCCCGGGGTCAGGAGATTCTGATTTTTTTCACACTCCCGGGGTCAAGAAAATCACATTTGTTCACACTCCCGTGTTCAGGAAATTCTGATTTTTTTTCACACTCCCGGTGTTAGGAAAATCACATTTTTCACAGTCCCGGAGTCAGGAAAATTGGATTTTTTCACACTCCCGGGGTCAGGAGAATTAAAAATTTTTCACACTCCCGGGATCAGGAAAATTGAATTTTTTTCACACTCCCGGGGTCAGGAAAATTGGATTTTTTCACACTCCCGTGGTCAGGAGAATTTAATTTTTTTCACACTCCTGGGGTGAACAAAATCACATTTTTTCACACTCCCGGGGTCAGGAAATTCTGATATTTTTCATACTCCCGGGGTCAGGAAAATTGGATTTTTTTCACACTCCCGGTGTCCGGAAAATTGGATTTTTTCACACTCCCGGGGTCAGGAGAATTTAATTTTTTTCACACTCCCGCGGTGAACAAAATCACATTTTTTCACACTCCCGGGATCAGGAAATTCTGATATTTTTCATACTCCCGGGGTCAGGAAAATTTGATTTTTTTCACACTCCCGGTGTCAGGAAAATTGGATATTTTCATTGTCCCGGGGTCAGGAAAATCGCATTTTCCATACTCCCGGGGTCAGGAAAATCCAAAAATTTTCACATTCCCGGAGTTAGGAAAATCACATTTTTCACAGTCCCGGAGTCAGGAAAATTGGGTTTTTTTCACACTCCCAGGGTCAAGAAAATCACATTTTTTCACACTCCCGGGGTCAGGAAAATTGGATTTTTTTAACACTCCCGGGGTCAGGAAAATTGGATTTTTTTCACACTCCCGGGGTCAGGAATTTCTGATTTTTTTCACACTCGCGGTGTTAGGAAAATCACAGTTTTTCACACTCCCAGGGTCAAGAAAATCACATTTTTTCACACTCCCGGGGTCAAGAAAATCACATTTTTTCACACTCCCGGGGTCAGGAGATTCTGATTTTTTTCACACTCCCCGGGTCAAGAAAATCACATTTGTTCAGACTCCCGGGGTCAGGAAATTCTGATTTTTTTCACACTCCCGGGGTCAAGAAAATCACATTTTTTCACACTCCTGGGGTCAGGAGATTCTGATTTTTTTCACACTCCCGGGGTCAAGAAAATCACTTTTTTTCACACTCCCGGGGTCAGGGGATTCTAATTTTTTTCACACTCCCGTGGTCAGGAAATTCTGATATTTTTCACACTCCCGGGGTCAGGAGATTCTGATTTTTTTCACACTCCCAGGGTCAAGAAAATCACATTTGTTCACACTCCCGTGTTCAGGAAATTCTGATTTTTTTCACACTCCCGGTGTTAGGAAAATCACATTTTTCACAGTCCCGGAGTCAGGAAAATTGGATTTTTTAACACTCCCGGGGTCAGGAAAATTGGATTTTTTTCACAGTCCCGGGGTCAGGAATTTCTGATTTTTTTCACACTCGCGGTGTTAGGAAAATCACAGTTTTTCACACTCCAAGGGTCAAGAAAATCACATTTTTTCACACTCCCGGGGTCAAGAAAATCACATTTTTTCACACTCCCAGGGTCAGGAGATTCTGATTTCTTTCACACTCCCGGGGTCAGGAAAATCACATTTTTTCACACTCCCGGGGTCAGGAAATTCTAATTTTTTTCACACTCCCGGTGTTAGGAAAATCACAATTTTCACACTCCTGGGGTCAGAAAAATTGGATTGTTTCACACTCCCGGGGTCAGGAGAATTTAATTTTTTTCACACTCCCGGGGTCAAGAAAATCACATTTTTTCACACTCCCGGGGTCAGGAAATTCTGATATTTTTCACACTCCCGGGGTCAGGAAAATCGGATATTTCCACACCCCCGGGGTCAGGGAAATCAGATTTTTTTCATACTCCCGGGGTCAGGAAAATTGGATTTTTTTCACACTCCCGGTGTCAGGAAAATTGGATATTTTCATACTCCCGGGGTCAGGAAAATTGCCTTTTTGAGACTCCCGGGGTCAGGAAAATCACATTTTTCATACTCCCGGGGTCAGATAAATCCAAAATTTTTCACATTCCCGGTGTTAGGAAAACCACATTTTTCACACTCCCGGGGTCAGGAAAATTGGGTTTTTTTCACACTCCCTGGGTCAAGAAAATCACATTTTTTCACACTCCCGGGGTCAGGAGATTCTGATTTTTTTCACACTCCCGGGGTCAAGAAAATCACATTTTTTCACACTCCCGGGGTCAGGAAAATTGAATTTTTCACACTCCCGGGGTCAGGAAAATTGGGTTTTTTTCACACTCCCGGGGTCAGGAAAATCAGATTTTTTTCATACTCCCGGAGTCAGGAGATTCTGATTTTTTTCACACTCCCAGGGTCAAGAAAATCACATTTTTTCACACTCCCGGGGTCAGGAAAATTGGGTTTTTTTCACACTCCCGAGGTCAAGAAAATCACATTTTTTCACACTCCCGGGGTCAGGAGATTCTGATTTTTTTCACACTCCCGGGGTCAAGAAAATCACATTTTTTCACACTCCCGGTGTTAGGAAAATCACATTTTTCACACTCCCGTGGTCAGAAAAATTGGATTTTTTCACACTCCCAGGGTCAAGAAAATCACATTTTTTCACACTCCCGGGGTCAGGAAAATTGGATTTTTTTAACACTCCCGGGGTCAGGAAAATTGGATTTTTTTCACACTCCCGGGGTCAGGAATTTCTGATTTTTTTCACACTCGCGGTGTTAGGAAAATCACAGTTTTTCACACTCCCAGGGTCAAGAAAATCACATTTTTTCACACTCCCGGGGTCAAGAAAATCACATTTTTTCACACTCCCAGGGTCAGGAGATTCTGATTTCTTTCACACTCCCGGGGTCAGGAAAATCACATTTTTTCACACTCCCGGGGTCAGGAAATTCTAATTTTTTTCACACTCCCGGTGTTAGGAAAATCACAATTTTCACACTCCTGGGGTCAGAAAAATTGGATTGTTTCACACTCCCGGGGTCAGGAGAATTTAATTTTTTTCACACTCCCGGGGTCAAGAAAATCACATTTTTTCACACTCCCGGGGTCAGGAAATTCTGATATTTTTCACACTCCCGGGGTCAGGAAAATCGGATATTTCCACACCCCCGGGGTCAGGGAAATCAGATTTTTCACACTCCCGTGGTCAGAAAAATTGGATTTTTTCACACTCCCGGGGTTAAGAAAAACACATTTTTTCACACTCCCGGGATCAGGAAAATTGGATTTTTTTCACACTCCCGGGGTCAGGAAAATTGGGTTTTTTCACACTCCCGGGGTCAAGAAAATCACATTTTTTCACACTCCCGGGGTCAGGAGATTCTGATTTTTTTCACACTCCCGGGGTCAAGAAAATCACATTTTTTCACACTACCGGGGTCAGGAAAATTGTGTTTCTTTCTCGCTCCCGGGGTCAAGAAAATCACATTTTTTCACACTCCCGGGGTCAGGAGATTCTGATTTTTTTCACACTCCCCGGGTCAAGAAAATCACATTTGTTCACACTCCCGGGGTCAGGAAATTCTGATTTTTTTCACACTCCCGGTGTTAGGAAAATCCAAAAATTTTCACATTCCCGGTGTTAGGAAAATCACATTTTTCACACTCCAGGGGTCAGGAAAATTGGGTTTTTTTCTCGCTCCCGGGGTCAAGAAAATCACATTTTTTCACACTCCCGGGGTCAGGAGATTCTGATTTTTTTCACACTCCCGGGGTCAAGAAAATCACATTTGTTCAGACTCCCGGGGTCAGGAAATTCTGATTTTTTTCACACTCCCGGTGTTAGGAAAATCACATTTTTCACACTCCAGGCGTCAAGAAAATCACATTTTTTTCACACTCCGGGGTCAGGAAAATTGGATATTTTCATACTCCCGGGGTCACGAAAATCGGATATTTCCACACTCCCGGGGTCAGGAAAATTGGGTTTTTTCACACTCCCGGTGTTAGGAAAATCACATTTTTCACACTCCAGGGGTCAGGAAAATTGGGTTTTTTTCTCGCTCCTGGGGTCAAGAAAATCACATTTTTTCACACTCCCGGGGTCAGGAGATTCTGATTTTTTTCACACTCCCGGGGTCAAGAAAATCACATTTGTTCAGACTCCCGGGGTGAGGAAATTCTGATTTTTTTCACACTCCCGGTGTTAGGAAAATCACATTTTTCACACTCCAGGCGTCAAGAAAATCACATTTTTTTCACACTCCGGGGTCAGGAAAATTGGATATTTTCATACTCCCGGGGTCACGAAAATCGGATATTTCCACACTCCCGGGGTCAGGAAAATTGGGTTTTTTTCACACTCCCGGTGTTAGGAAAATCACATTTTTCACACTCCCGGGGTCAGAAAAATTGGGTTTTTTCACACTTCCGGGGTCGAGAAAATCACATTTTTTCACACTCCTGGGGTCAGGAGATTCTGATTTTTTTCACACTCCCGGGGTCAAGAAAATCACATTTTTTCACACTCCCAGTGTCAGGAGAATTTAATTTTTTTCACACTCCTGGGGTCAAGAAAATCACTTTTTTTCACACTCCCGGGGTCAGGAGATTCTGATTTTTTTCACACTCCCGGGGTCAGGAATTTCTGATTTTTTTCACACTCCCGGTGTTAGGATAATCACATTTTTCACACTCCTGGGGTAAAGAAAATCACATTTTTTCACACTCCCGGGGTCAGGAAAATTGGATTTTTTTAACACTCCCGGGGGCAGGAAAATTGGATTTTTTTCACACTCCCGGGGTCGGGAAAATTGGGTTTTTTTCACACTCCTGGGGTCAAGAAAATCACATTTTTTCACACTCCTGGGATCAGGAGATTCTGATTTTTTTCACACTCCCGGGGTCAAGAAAATCACTTTTTTTTCACACTCCCGGGGTCAGGGGATTCTAATTTTTTTCACACTCCCGGGGTCAGGAAATTCTAATTTTTTTCACACTCCCGGGGTCAGGAGATTCTGATTTTTTTCACACTCCCGGGGTCAAGAAAATCACATTTGTTCACACTCCCGTGTTCAGGAAATTCTGATTTTTTTTCACACTCCCGGTGTTAGGAAAATCACATTTTTCACAGTCCCGGAGTCAGGAAAATTGGATTTTTTCACACTCCCGGGGTCAGGAGAATTAAAAATTTTTCACACTCCCGGGATCAGGAAAATTGAATTTTTTTCACACTCCCGGGGTCAGGAAAATTGGATTTTTTCACACTCCCGTGGTCAGGAGAATTTAATTTTTTTCACACTCCTGGGGTGAACAAAATCACATTTTTTCACACTCCCGGGGTCAGGAAATTCTGATATTTTTCATACTCCCGGGGTCAGGAAAATTGGATTTTTTTCACACTCCCGGTGTCCGGAAAATTGGATTTTTTCACACTCCCGGGGTCAGGAGAATTTAATTTTTTTCACACTCCCGCGGTGAACAAAATCACATTTTTTCACACTCCCGGGATCAGGAAATTCTGATATTTTTCATACTCCCGGGGTCAGGAAAATTTGATTTTTTTCACACTCCCGGTGTCAGGAAAATTGGATATTTTCATTGTCCCGGGGTCAGGAAAATCGCATTTTCCATACTCCCGGGGTCAGGAAAATCCAAAAATTTTCACATTCCCGGAGTTAGGAAAATCACATTTTTCACAGTCCCGGAGTCAGGAAAATTGGGTTTTTTTCACACTCCCAGGGTCAAGAAAATCACATTTTTTCACACTCCCGGGGTCAGGAAAATTGGATTTTTTTAACACTCCCGGGGTCAGGAAAATTGGATTTTTTTCACACTCCCGGGGTCAGGAATTTCTGATTTTTTTCACACTCGCGGTGTTAGGAAAATCACAGTTTTTCACACTCCCAGGGTCAAGAAAATCACATTTTTTCACACTCCCGGGGTCAAGAAAATCACATTTTTTCACACTCCCAGGGTCAGGAGATTCTGATTTCTTTCACACTCCCGGGGTCAGGAAAATCACATTTTTTCACACTCCCGGGGTCAGGAAATTCTAATTTTTTTCACACTCCCGGTGTTAGGAAAATCACAATTTTCACACTCCTGGGGTCAGAAAAATTGGATTGTTTCACACTCCCGGGGTCAGGAGAATTTAATTTTTTTCACACTCCCGGGGTCAAGAAAATCACATTTTTTCACACTCCCGGGGTCAGGAAATTCTGATATTTTTCACACTCCCGGGGTCAGGAAAATCGGATATTTCCACACCCCCGGGGTCAGGGAAATCAGATTTTTTTCATACTCCCGGGGTCAGGAAAATTGGATTTTTTTCACACTCCCGGTGTCAGGAAAATTGGATATTTTCATACTCCCGGGGTCAGGAAAATTGCCTTTTTGAGACTCCTGGGGTCAGGAAAATCACATTTTTCATACTCCCGGGGTCAGATAAATCCAAAATTTTTCACATTCCCGGTGTTAGGAAAACCACATTTTTCACACTCCCGGGGTCAGGAAAATTGGGTTTTTTTCACACTCCCTGGGTCAAGAAAATCACATTTTTTCACACTCCCGGGGTCAGGAGATTCTGATTTTTTTCACACTCCCGGGGTCAAGAAAATCACATTTTTTCACACTCCCGGGGTCAGGAAAATTGAATTTTTCACACTCCCGGGGTCAGGAAAATTGGGTTTTTTTCACACTCCCGGGGTCAGGAAAATCAGATTTTTTTCATACTCCCGGAGTCAGGAGATTCTGATTTTTTTCACACTCCCAGGGTCAAGAAAATCACATTTTTTCACACTCCCGGGGTCAGGAAAATTGGGTTTTTTTCACACTCCCGAGGTCAAGAAAATCACATTTTTTCACACTCCCGGGGTCAGGAGATTCTGATTTTTTTCACACTCCCGGGGTCAAGAAAATCACATTTTTTCACACTCCCGGTGTTAGGAAAATCACATTTTTCACACTCCCGTGGTCAGAAAAATTGGATTTTTTCACACTCCCAGGGTCAAGAAAATCACATTTTTTCACACTCCCGGGGTCAGGAAAATTGGATTTTTTTAACACTCCCGGGGTCAGGAAAATTTGATTTTTTTCACACTCCCGGGGTCAGGAATTTCTGATTTTTTTCACACTCGCGGTGTTAGGAAAATCACAGTTTTTCACACTCCCAGGGTCAAGAAAATCACATTTTTTCACACTCCCGGGGTCAAGAAAATCACATTTTTTCACACTCCCAGGGTCAGGAGATTCTGATTTCTTTCACACTCCCGGGGTCAGGAAAATCACATTTTTTCACACTCCCGGGGTCAGGAAATTCTAATTTTTTTCACACTCCCGGTGTTAGGAAAATCACAATTTTCACACTCCTGGGGTCAGAAAAATTGGATTGTTTCACACTCCCGGGGTCAGGAGAATTTAATTTTTTTCACACTCCCGGGGTCAAGAAAATCACATTTTTTCACACTCCCGGGGTCAGGAAATTCTGATATTTTTCACACTCCCGGGGTCAGGAAAATCGGATATTTCCACACCCCCGGGGTCAGGGAAATCAGATTTTTCACACTCCCATGGTCAGAAAAATTGGATTTTTTCACACTCCCGGGGTTAAGAAAAACACATTTTTTCACACTCCCGGGATCAGGAAAATTGGATTTTTTTCACACTCCCGGGGTCAGGAAAATTGGGTTTTTTCACACTCACGGGGTCAAGAAAATCACATTTTTTCACACTCCCGGGGTCAGGAGATTCTGATTTTTTTCACACTCCCGGGGTCAAGAAAATCACATTTTTTCACACTACCGGGGTCAGGAAAATTGTGTTTCTTTCTCGCTCCCGGGGTCAAGAAAATCACATTTTTTCACACTCCCGGGGTCAGGAGATTCTGATTTTTTTCACACTCCCCGGGTCAAGAAAATCACATTTGTTCACACTCCCGGGGTCAGGAAATTCTGATTTTTTTCACACTCCCGGTGTTAGGAAAATCCAAAATTTTTCACATTCCCGGTGTTAGGAAAATCACATTTTTCACACTCCAGGGGTCAGGAAAATTGGGTTTTTTTCTCGCTCCCGGGGTCAAGAAAATCACATTTTTTCACACTCCCGGGGTCAGGAGATTCTGATTTTTTTCACACTCCCGGGGTCAAGAAAATCACATTTGTTCAGACTCCCGGGGTCAGGAAATTCTGATTTTTTTCACACTCCCGGTGTTAGGAAAATCACATTTTTCACACTCCAGGCGTCAAGAAAATCACATTTTTTTCACACTCCGGGGTCAGGAAAATTGGATATTTTCATACTCCCGGGGTCACGAAAATCGGATATTTCCACACTCCCGGGGTCAGGAAAATTGGGTTTTTTTCACACTCCCGGTGTTAGGAAAATCACATTTTTCACACTCCCGGGGTCAGAAAAATTGGGTTTTTTCACACTTCCGGGGTCGAGAAAATCACATTTTTTCACACTCCTGGGGTCAGGAGATTCTGATTTTTTTCACACTCCCGGGGTCAAGAAAATCACATTTTTTCACACTCCCAGTGTCAGGAGAATTTATTTTTTTCACACTCCTGGGGTCAAGAAAATCACTTTTTTTCACACTCCCGGGGTCAGGAGATTCTGATTTTTTTCACACTCCCGGGGTCAGGAATTTCTGATTTTTTTCACACTCCCGGTGTTAGGATAATCACATTTTTCACACTCCTGGGGTAAAGAAAATCACATTTTTTCACACTCCCGGGGTCAGGAAAATTGGATTTTTTTAACACTCCCGGGGGCAGGAAAATTGGATTTTTTTCACACTCCCGGGGTCGGGAAAATTGGGTTTTTTTTCACACTCCTGGGGTCAAGAAAATCACATTTTTTCACACTCCTGGGATCAGGAGATTCTGATTTTTTTCACACTCCCGGGGTCAAGAAAATCACTTTTTTTCACACTCCCGGGGTCAGGGGATTCTAATTTTTTTCACACTCCCGGGGTCAGGAAATTCTAATTTTTTTCACACTCCCGGGGTCAGGAGATTCTGATTTTTTTCACACTCCCGGGGTCAAGAAAATCACATTTGTTCACACTCCCATGTTCAGGAAATTCTGATTTTTTTTCACACTCCCGGTGTTAGGAAAATCACATTTTTCACAGTCCCGGAGTCAGGAAAATTGGATTTTTTCACACTCCCGGGGTCAGGAGAATTAAAAATTTTTCACACTCCCGGGATCAGGAAAATTGAATTTTTTTCACACTCCCGGGGTCAGGAAAATTGGATTTTTTCACACTCCCGTGGTCAGGAGAATTTAATTTTTTTCACACTCCCGGGGTGAACAAAATCACATTTTTTCACACTCCCGGGGTCAGGAAATTCTGATATTTTTCATACTCCCGGGGTCAGGAAAATTGGATTTTTTTCACACTCCCGGTGTCCGGAAAATTGGATTTTTTCACACTCCCGGGGTCAGGAGAATTTAATTTTTTTCACACTCCCGCGGTGAACAAAATCACATTTTTTCACACTCCCGGGATCAGGAAATTCTGATATTTTTCATACTCCCGGGGTCAGGAAAATTTGATTTTTTTCACACTCCCGGTGTCAGGAAAATTGGATATTTTCATTGTCCCGGGGTCAGGAAAATCGCATTTTCCATACTCCCGGGGTCAGGAAAATCCAAAAATTTTCACATTCCCGGAGTTAGGAAAATCACATTTTTCACAGTCCCGGGGTCAGGAAAATTGGGTTTTTTTCACACTCCCAGGGTCAAGAAAATCACATTTTTTCACACTCCCGGGGTCAGGAAAATTGGATTTTTTTAACACTCCCGGGGTCAGGAAAATTGGATTTTTTTCACACTCCCGGGGTCAGGAATTTCTGATTTTTTTCACACTCGCGGTGTTAGGAAAATCACAGTTTTTCACACTCCCAGGGTCAAGAAAATCACATTTTTTCACACTCCCGGGGTCAAGAAAATCACATTTTTTCACACTCCCAGGGTCAGGAGATTCTGATTTCTTTCACACTCCCGGGGTCAGGAAAATCACATTTTTTCACACTCCCAGGGTCAGGAAATTCTAATTTTTTTCACACTCCCGGTGTTAGGAAAATCACAATTTTCACACTCCTGGGGTCAGAAAAATTGGATTGTTTCACACTCCCGGGGTCAGGAGAATTTAATTTTTTTCACACTCCCGGGGTCAAGAAAATCACATTTTTTCACACTCCCGGGGTCAGGAAATTCTGATATTTTTCACACTCCCGGGGTCAGGAAAATCGGATATTTCCACACCCCCGGGGTCAGGGAAATCAGATTTTTTTCATACTCCCGGGGTCAGGAAAATTGGATTTTTTTCACACTCCCGGTGTCAGGAAAATTGGATATTTTCATACTCCCGGGGTCAGGAAAATTGCCTTTTTGAGACTCCCGGGGTCAGGAAAATCACATTTTTCATACTCCCGGGGTCAGATAAATCCAAAATTTTTCACATTCCCGGTGTTAGGAAAACCACATTTTTCACACTCCCGGGGTCAGGAAAATTGGGTTTTTTTCACACTCCCTGGGTCAAGAAAATCACATTTTTTCACACTCCCGGGGTCAGGAAAATTGAATTTTTCACACTCCCGGGGTCAGGAAAATTGGGTTTTTTTCACACTCCCGGGGTCAGGAAAATCAGATTTTTTTCATACTCCCGGGGTCAGGAGATTCTGATTTTTTTCACACTCCCAGGGTCAAGAAAATCACATTTTTTCACACTCCCGGGGTCAGGAAAATTGGGTTTTTTTCACACTCCCGAGGTCAAGAAAATCACATTTTTTCACACACCCGGGGTCAGGAGATTCTGATTTTTTTCACACTCCCGGGGTCAAGAAAATCACATTTTTTCACACTCCCGGTGTTAGGAAAATCACATTTTTCACACTCCCGGTGTCAGGAAAATTGGATATTTTCATACTCCCGGGGTCAGGAAAATTGCCTTTTTGAGACTCCTGGGGTCAGGAAAATCACATTTTTCATACTCCCGGGGTCAGATAAATCCAAAATTTTTCACATTCCCGGTGTTAGGAAAACCACATTTTTCACACTCCCGGGGTCAGGAAAATTGGGTTTTTTTCACACTCCCTGGGTCAAGAAAATCACATTTTTTCACACTCCCGGGGTCAGGAGATTCTGATTTTTTTCACACTCCCGGGGTCAAGAAAATCACATTTTTTCACACTCCCGGGGTCAGGAAAATTGAATTTTTCACACTCCCGGGGTCAGGAAAATTGGGTTTTTTTCACACTCCCGGGGTCAGGAAAATCAGATTTTTTTCATACTCCCGGAGTCAGGAGATTCTGATTTTTTTCACACTCCCAGGGTCAAGAAAATCACATTTTTTCACACTCCCGGGGTCAGGAAAATTGGGTTTTTTTCACACTCCCGAGGTCAAGAAAATCACATTTTTTCACACTCCCGGGGTCAGGAGATTCTGATTTTTTTCACACTCCCGGGGTCAAGAAAATCACATTTTTTCACACTCCCGGTGTTAGGAAAATCACATTTTTCACACTCCCGTGGTCAGAAAAATTGGATTTTTTCACACTCCCAGGGTCAAGAAAATCACATTTTTTCACACTCCCGGGGTCAGGAAAATTGGATTTTTTTAACACTCCCGGGGTCAGGAAAATTTGATTTTTTTCACACTCCCGGGGTCAGGAATTTCTGATTTTTTTCACACTCGCGGTGTTAGGAAAATCACAGTTTTTCACACTCCCAGGGTCAAGAAAATCACATTTTTTCACACTCCCGGGGTCAAGAAAATCACATTTTTTCACACTCCCAGGGTCAGGAGATTCTGATTTCTTTCACACTCCCGGGGTCAGGAAAATCACATTTTTTCACACTCCCGGGGTCAGGAAATTCTAATTTTTTTCACACTCCCGGTGTTAGGAAAATCACAATTTTCACACTCCTGGGGTCAGAAAAATTGGATTGTTTCACACTCCCGGGGTCAGGAGAATTTAATTTTTTTCACACTCCCGGGGTCAAGAAAATCACATTTTTTCACACTCCCGGGGTCAGGAAATTCTGATATTTTTCACACTCCCGGGGTCAGGAAAATCGGATATTTCCACACCCCCGGGGTCAGGGAAATCAGATTTTTCACACTCCCATGGTCAGAAAAATTGGATTTTTTCACACTCCCGGGGTTAAGAAAAACACATTTTTTCACACTCCCGGGATCAGGAAAATTGGATTTTTTTCACACTCCCGGGGTCAGGAAAATTGGGTTTTTTCACACTCACGGGGTCAAGAAAATCACATTTTTTCACACTCCCGGGGTCAGGAGATTCTGATTTTTTTCACACTCCCGGGGTCAAGAAAATCACATTTTTTCACACTACCGGGGTCAGGAAAATTGTGTTTCTTTCTCGCTCCCGGGGTCAAGAAAATCACATTTTTTCACACTCCCGGGGTCAGGAGATTCTGATTTTTTTCACACTCCCCGGGTCAAGAAAATCACATTTGTTCACACTCCCGGGGTCAGGAAATTCTGATTTTTTTCACACTCCCGGTGTTAGGAAAATCCAAAATTTTTCACATTCCCGGTGTTAGGAAAATCACATTTTTCACACTCCAGGGGTCAGGAAAATTGGGTTTTTTTCTCGCTCCCGGGGTCAAGAAAATCACATTTTTTCACACTCCCGGGGTCAGGAGATTCTGATTTTTTTCACACTCCCGGGGTCAAGAAAATCACATTTGTTCAGACTCCCGGGGTCAGGAAATTCTGATTTTTTTCACACTCCCGGTGTTAGGAAAATCACATTTTTCACACTCCAGGCGTCAAGAAAATCACATTTTTTTCACACTCCGGGGTCAGGAAAATTGGATATTTTCATACTCCCGGGGTCACGAAAATCGGATATTTCCACACTCCCGGGGTCAGGAAAATTGGGTTTTTTTCACACTCCCGGTGTTAGGAAAATCACATTTTTCACACTCCCGGGGTCAGAAAAATTGGGTTTTTTCACACTTCCGGGGTCGAGAAAATCACATTTTTTCACACTCCTGGGGTCAGGAGATTCTGATTTTTTTCACACTCCCGGGGTCAAGAAAATCACATTTTTTCACACTCCCAGTGTCAGGAGAATTTATTTTTTTCACACTCCTGGGGTCAAGAAAATCACTTTTTTTCACACTCCCGGGGTCAGGAGATTCTGATTTTTTTCACACTCCCGGGGTCAGGAATTTCTGATTTTTTTCACACTCCCGGTGTTAGGATAATCACATTTTTCACACTCCTGGGGTAAAGAAAATCACATTTTTTCACACTCCCGGGGTCAGGAAAATTGGATTTTTTTAACACTCCCGGGGGCAGGAAAATTGGATTTTTTTCACACTCCCGGGGTCGGGAAAATTGGGTTTTTTTTCACACTCCTGGGGTCAAGAAAATCACATTTTTTCACACTCCTGGGATCAGGAGATTCTGATTTTTTTCACACTCCCGGGGTCAAGAAAATCACTTTTTTTCACACTCCCGGGGTCAGGGGATTCTAATTTTTTTCACACTCCCGGGGTCAGGAAATTCTAATTTTTTTCACACTCCCGGGGTCAGGAGATTCTGATTTTTTTCACACTCCCGGTGTTAGGAAAATCACATTTTTCACAGTCCCGGAGTCAGGAAAATTGGATTTTTTCACACTCCCGGGGTCAGGAGAATTAAAAATTTTTCACACTCCCGGGATCAGGAAAATTGAATTTTTTTCACACTCCCGGGGTCAGGAAAATTGGATTTTTTCACACTCCCGTGGTCAGGAGAATTTAATTTTTTTCACACTCCCGGGGTGAACAAAATCACATTTTTTCACACTCCCGGGGTCAGGAAATTCTGATATTTTTCATACTCCCGGGGTCAGGAAAATTGGATTTTTTTCACACTCCCGGTGTCCGGAAAATTGGATTTTTTCACACTCCCGGGGTCAGGAGAATTTAATTTTTTTCACACTCCCGCGGTGAACAAAATCACATTTTTTCACACTCCCGGGATCAGGAAATTCTGATATTTTTCATACTCCCGGGGTCAGGAAAATTTGATTTTTTTCACACTCCCGGTGTCAGGAAAATTGGATATTTTCATTGTCCCGGGGTCAGGAAAATCGCATTTTCCATACTCCCGGGGTCAGGAAAATCCAAAAATTTTCACATTCCCGGAGTTAGGAAAATCACATTTTTCACAGTCCCGGGGTCAGGAAAATTGGGTTTTTTTCACACTCCCAGGGTCAAGAAAATCACATTTTTTCACACTCCCGGGGTCAGGAAAATTGGATTTTTTTAACACTCCCGGGGTCAGGAAAATTGGATTTTTTTCACACTCCCGGGGTCAGGAATTTCTGATTTTTTTCACACTCGCGGTGTTAGGAAAATCACAGTTTTTCACACTCCCAGGGTCAAGAAAATCACATTTTTTCACACTCCCGGGGTCAAGAAAATCACATTTTTTCACACTCCCAGGGTCAGGAGATTCTGATTTCTTTCACACTCCCGGGGTCAGGAAAATCACATTTTTTCACACTCCCAGGGTCAGGAAATTCTAATTTTTTTCACACTCCCGGTGTTAGGAAAATCACAATTTTCACACTCCTGGGGTCAGAAAAATTGGATTGTTTCACACTCCCGGGGTCAGGAGAATTTAATTTTTTTCACACTCCCGGGGTCAAGAAAATCACATTTTTTCACACTCCCGGGGTCAGGAAATTCTGATATTTTTCACACTCCCGGGGTCAGGAAAATCGGATATTTCCACACCCCCGGGGTCAGGGAAATCAGATTTTTTTCATACTCCCGGGGTCAGGAAAATTGGATTTTTTTCACACTCCCGGTGTCAGGAAAATTGGATATTTTCATACTCCCGGGGTCAGGAAAATTGCCTTTTTGAGACTCCCGGGGTCAGGAAAATCACATTTTTCATACTCCCGGGGTCAGATAAATCCAAAATTTTTCACATTCCCGGTGTTAGGAAAACCACATTTTTCACACTCCCGGGGTCAGGAAAATTGGGTTTTTTTCACACTCCCTGGGTCAAGAAAATCACATTTTTTCACACTCCCGGGGTCAGGAAAATTGAATTTTTCACACTCCCGGGGTCAGGAAAATTGGGTTTTTTTCACACTCCCGGGGTCAGGAAAATCAGATTTTTTTCATACTCCCGGGGTCAGGAGATTCTGATTTTTTTCACACTCCCAGGGTCAAGAAAATCACATTTTTTCACACTCCCGGGGTCAGGAAAATTGGGTTTTTTTCACACTCCCGAGGTCAAGAAAATCACATTTTTTCACACACCCGGGGTCAGGAGATTCTGATTTTTTTCACACTCCCGGGGTCAAGAAAATCACATTTTTTCACACTCCCGGTGTTAGGAAAATCACATTTTTCACACTCCCGTGGTCAGAAAAATAGGATTTTTTCACACTCCCGGGGTTAAGAAAAACACATTTTTTCACACTCCTGGGATCAGGAAAATTGGATTTTTTTCACACTCCCGGGGTCAGGAAAATTGTGTTTCTTTCTCGCTCCCGGGGTCAAGAAAATCACATTTTTTCACACTCCCGGGGTCAGGAGATTCAGATTTTTTTCACACTCCCCGGGTCAAGAAAATCACATTTGTTCACACTCCCGGGGTCAGGAAATTCTGATTTTTTTCACACTCCCGGTGTTAGGAAAATCCAAAATTTTTCACATTCCCGGTGTTAGGAAAATCACATTTTTCACACTCCAGGGGTCAGGAAAATTGGGTTTTTTTCTCGCTCCCGGGGTCAAGAAAATCACATTTTTTCACACTCCCGGGGTCAGGAGATTCTGATTTTTTTCACACTCCCGGGGTCAAGAAAATCACATTTGTTCAGACTCCCGGGGTCAGGAAATTCTGATTTTTTTCACACTCCCGGTGTTAGGAAAATCACATTTTTCACACTCCAGGCGTCAAGAAAATCACATATTTTTCACACTCCGGGGTCAGGAAAATTGGATATTTTCATACTCCCGGGGTCACGAAAATCGGATATTTCCACACTCCCGGGGTCAGGAAAATTGGGTTTTTTTCACACTCCCGGTGTTAGGAAAATCACATTTTTCACACTTCCGGGGTCGAGAAAATCACATTTTTTCACACTCCTGGGGTCAGGAGATTCTGATTTTTTTCACACTCCCGGGGTCAAGAAAATCACATTTTTTCACACTCCCAGTGTCAGGAGAATTTAATTTTTTTCACACTCCTGGGGTCAAGAAAATCACTTTTTTTCACACTCCCGGGGTCAGGAGATTCTGATTTTTTTCACACTCCCGGGGTCAAGAAAATCACATTTTTTCACACTCCCGGGGTCATGAATTTCTGATTTTTTTCACACTCCCGGTGTTAGGAAAATCACATTTTTCACACTCCTGGGGTAAAGAAAATCACATTTTTTCACACTCCCGGGGTCAGGAAAATTGGATTTTTTTAACACTCCCGGGGGCAGGAAAATTGGATTTTTTTCACACTCCCAGGGTCGGGAAAATTGGTTTTTTTTCACACTCCCGGGGTCAAGAAAATCACATTTTTTCACACTCCTGGGGTCAGGAGATTCTGATTTTTTTCACACTCCCGGGGTCAGGGGATTCTAATTTTTTTCACACTCCCGGGGTCAGGGGATTCTAATTTTTTTCACACTCCCGGGGTCAGGAAATTCTGATATTTTTCACACTCCCGGGGTCAGGAGATTCTGATTTTTTTCACACTCCCAGGGTCAAGAAAATCACATTTGTTCACACTCCCGTGTTCAGGAAATTCTGATTTTTTTTCACACTCCCGGTGTTAGGAAAATCACATTTTTCACAGTCCCGGAGTCAGGAAAATTGGATTTTTTCACACTCCCGGGGTCAGGAGAATTAAAAATTTTTCACACTCCCGGGATCAGGAAAATTGAATTTTTTTCACACTCCCGGGGTCAGGAAAATTGGATTTTTTCACACTCCCGTGGTCAGGAGAATTTAATTTTTTTCACACTCCCGGGGTGAACAAAATCACATTTTTTCACACTCCCGGGGTCAGGAAATTCTGATATTTTTCATACTCCCGGGGTCAGGAAAATTGGATTTTTTTTCACACTCCCGGTGTCCGGAAAATTGGATTTTTTCACACTCCCGGGGTCAGGAGAATTTAATTTTTTTCACACTCCCGCGGTGAACAAAATCACATTTTTTCACACTCCCGGGATCAGGAAATTCTGATATTTTTCATACTCCCGGGGTCAGGAAAATTTGATTTTTTTCACACTCCCGGTGTCAGGAAAATTGGATATTTTCATTGTCCCGGGGTCAGGAAAATCGCATTTTCCATACTCCCGGGGTCAGGAAAATCCAAAAATTTTCACATTCCCGGAGTTAGGAAAATCACATTTTTCACACTCCCGGGGTCAGGAAAATTGGGTTTTTTTCACACTCCCAGGGTCAAGAAAATCACATTTTTTCACACTCCCGGGGTCAGGAAAATTGGATTTTTTTAACACTCCCGGGGTCAGGAAAATTGGATTTTTTCACACTCCCGGGGTCAGGAATTTCTGATTTTTTTCACACTCGCGGTGTTAGGAAAATCACAGTTTTTCACACTCCCGGGGTCAAGAAAATCACATTTTTTCACACTCCCAGGGTCAGGAGATTCTGATTTCTTTCACACTCCCGGGGTCAGGAAAATCACATTTTTTCACACTCCCGGGGTCAGGAAATTCTAATTTTTTTCACACTCCCGGTGTTAGGAAAATCACAATTTTCACACTCCTGGGGTCAGAAAAATTGGATTGTTTCACACTCCCGGGGTCAGGAGAATTTAATTTTTTTCACACTCCCGGGGTCAAGAAAATCACATTTTTTCACACTCCCGGGGTCAGGAAATTCTGATATTTTTCACACTCCCGGGGTCAGGAAAATCGGATATTTCCACACCCCCGGGGTCAGGGAAATCAGATTTTTTTTCATACTCCCGGGGTCAGGAAAATTGGATTTTTTTCACACTCCCGGTGTCAGGAAAATTGGATATTTTCATACTCCCGGGGTCAGGAAAATTGCCTTTTTGAGACTCCCGGGGTCAGGAAAATCACATTTTTCATACTCCCGGGGTCAGATAAATCCAAAATTTTTCACATTCCTGGTGTTAGGAAAACCACATTTTTCACATTCCCGGGGTCAGGAAAATTGGGTTTTTTTCACACTCCCTGGGTCAAGAAAATCACATTTTTTCACACTCCCGGGGTCAGGAGATTCTGATTTTTTTCACACTCCCGGGGTCAAGAAAATCACATTTTTTCACACTCCCGGGGTCAGGAAAATCACGTTTTTTCACGCTCCCGGGGTCAGGAGATTCTGATTTTTTTCACACCCCCAGGGTCAAGAAAATCACATTTTCTCACACTCCCGGGGTCAGGATATTCTAATTTTTTTCACACTCCCGGGGTCAGGAAAATTGGGGTTTTTCACACTCCCGGGGTCAAGAAAATCACGTTTTTTCACGCTCCCGGGGTCAGGAGATTCTGATTTTTTTCACACTCCCAGGGTCAGGAAATTCTGATATTTTTCACACTCCCGGGGTCAGGAAAATTGGGTTTTTTCACACTCCCGAGGTCAAGAAAATCACATTTTTTCACACTCCCGGGGTCAGGAGATTCTGATTTTTTTCACACTCCCGGGGTCAAGAAAATCACATTTTTTCACACTCCCGGTGTTAGGAAAATCACATTTTTCACACTCCCGTGGTCAGAAAAATTGGATTTTTTCACACTCCCGGGGTTAAGAAAAACACATTTTTTCACACTCCCGGGATCAGGAAAATTGGATTTTTTTCACACTCCCTTGGTCAGGAAAATTGGGTTTTTTCACACTCCCCGGGTCAAGAAAATCACATTTTTTCACACTACCGGGGTCAGGAAAATTGTGTTTCTTTCTCGCTCCTGGGGTCAAGAAAATCACATTTTTTCACACTCCCGGGGTCAGGAGATTCTGATTTTTTTCACACTCCCCGGGTCAAGAAAATCACATTTGTTCAGACTCCCGGGGTCAGGAAATTCTGATTTTTTTCACACTCCCGGGGTCAAGAAAATCACATTTTTTCACACTCCTGGGGTCAGGAGATTCTGATTTTTTTCACACTCCCGGGGTCAAGAAAATCACTTTTTTTCACACTCCCGGGGTCAGGGGATTCTAATTTTTTTCACACTCCCGGGGTCAGGAAATTCTGATATTTTTCACACTCCCGGGGTCAGGAGATTCTGATTTTTTTCACACTCCCGGGGTCTAGAAAATCACATTTGTTCACACTCCCGTGTTCAGGAAATTCTGATTTTTTTCACACTCCCGGTGTTAGGAAAATCACATTTTTCACAGTCCCGGAGTCAGGAAAATTGGATTTTTTAACACTCCCGGGGTCAGGAAAATTGGATTTTTTTCACAGTCCCGGGGTCAGGAATTTCTGATTTTTTTCACACTGTTAGGAAAATCACAGTTTTTCACACTCCCAGGGTCAAGAAAATCACATTTTTTCACACTCCCGGGGTCAAGAAAATCACATTTTTTCACACTCCCAGGGTCAGGAGATTCTGATTTCTTTCACACTCCCGGGGTCAGGAAAATCACATTTTTTCACACTCCCGGGGTCAGGAAATTCTAATTTTTTTCACACTCCCGGTGTTAGGAAAATCACAATTTTCACACTCCCAGGGTCAGGAGATTCTGATTTTTTTCACACTCCCGGGGTCAAGAAAATCACATTTTTTCACACTACCGGGGTCAGGAAAATTGGATTTTTTTCACACTGCCGGGGTCAGGAAAATTGTGTTTCTTTCTCGCTCCCGGGGTCAAGAAAATCACATTTTTTCACACTCCCGGGGTCAGGAGATTCTGATTTTTTTCACACTCCCCGGGTCAAGAAAATCACATTTGTTCACACTCCCGGGGTCAGGAAATTCTGATTTTTTTCACACTCCCGGTGTTAGGAAAATCCAAAATTTTTCACATTCCCGGTGTTAGGAAAATCACATTTTTCACACTCCAGGGGTCAGGAAAATTGGGTTTTTTTCTCGCTCCCGGGGTCAAGAAAATCACATTTTTTCACACTCCCGGGGTCAGGAGATTCTGATTTTTTTCACACTCCCGGGGTCAAGAAAATCACATTTGTTCAGACTCCCGGGGTCAGGAAATTCTGATTTTTTTCACACTCCCGGTGTTAGGAAAATCACATTTTTCACACTCCAGGCGTCAAGAAAATCACATTTTTTTCACACTCCGGGGTCAGGAAAATTGGATATTTTCATACTCCCGGGGTCACGAAAATCGGATATTTCCACACTCCCGGGGTCAGGAAAATTGGGTTTTTTTCACACTCCCGGTGTTAGGAAAATCACATTTTTCACACTCCCGGGGTCAGAAAAATTGGGTTTTTTCACACTTCCGGGGTCGAGAAAATCACATTTTTTCACACTCCTGGGGTCAGGAGATTCTGATTTTTTTCACACTCCCGGGGTCAAGAAAATCACATTTTTTCACACTCCCAGTGTCAGGAGAATTTAATTTTTTTCACACTCCTGGGGTCAAGAAAATCACTTTTTTTCACACTCCCGGGGTCAGGAGATTCTGATTTTTTTCACACTCCCGGGGTCAAGAAAATCACATTTTTTCACACTCCCGGGGTCAGGAATTTCTGATTTTTTTCACACTCCCGGTGTTAGGAAAATCACATTTTTCACACTCCTGGGGTAAAGAAAATCACATTTTTTCACACTCCCGGGGTCAGGAAAATTGGATTTTTTTAACACTCCCGGGGGCAGGAAAATTGGATTTTTTTCACACTCCCGGGGTCGGGAAAATTGGGTTTTTTTCACACTCCCGGGGTCAAGAAAATCACATTTTTTCACACTCCTGGGGTCAGGAGATTCTGATTTTTTTCACACTCCCGGGGTCAAGAAAATCACTTTTTTTCACACTCCCGGGGTCAGGGGATTCTAACTTTTTTCACACTCCCGGGGTCAGGAAATTCTGATATTTTTCACACTCCCGGGGTCAGGAGATTCTGATTTTTTTCACACTCCCGGGGTCAAGAAAATCACATTTGTTCACACTCCCGTGTTCAGGAAATTCTGATTTTTTTTCACACTCCCGGTGTTAGGAAAATCACATTTTTCACAGTCCCGGAGTCAGGAAAATTGGATTTTTTCACACTCCCGGGGTCAGGAGAATTTAATTTTTTTCACACTCCCGGGGTGAACCAAATCACATTTTTTCACACTCCCGGGGTCAGGAAATTCTGATATTTTTCATACTCCCGGGGTCAGGAAAATTGGATTTTTTTCACACTCCCGGTGTCAGGAAAATTGGATTTTTTCACACTCCCGGGGTCAGGAGAATTTAATTTTTTTCACACTCCCGCGGTGAACAAAATCACATTTTTTCACACTCCCGGGATCAGGAAATTCTGATATTTTTCATACTCCCGGGGTCAGGAAAATTTGATTTTTTTCACACTCCAGGGGTCAGGAAAATCGCATTTTCCATACTCCCGGGGTCAGGAAAATCCAAAAATTTTCACATTCCCGGAGTTAGGAAAATCACATTTTTCACACTCCCGGGGTCAGGAAAATTGGGTTTTTTTCACACTCCCAGGGTCAAGAAAATCACATTTTTTCACACTCCCGGGGTCAGGAAAATTGGATTTTTTTAACACTCCCGGGGTCAGGAAAATTGGATTTTTTCACACTCCCGGGGTCAGGAATTTCTGATTTTTTTCACACTCGCGGTGTTAGGAAAATCACAGTTTTTCACACTCCCAGGGTCAAGAAAATCACATTTTTTCACACTCCCGGGGTCAAGAAAATCACATTTTTTCACACTCCCAGGGTCAGGAGATTCTGATTTCTTTCACACTCCCGGGGTCAGGAAAATCACATTTTTTCACACTCCCGGGGTCAGGAAATTCTAATTTTTTTCACACTCCCGGTGTTAGGAAAATCACAATTTTCACACTCCTGGGGTCAGAAAAATTGGATTGTTTCACACTCCCGGGGTCAGGAGAATTTAATTTTTTTCACACTCCCGGGGTCAAGAAAATCACATTTTTTCACACTCCCGGGGTCAGGAAATTCTGATATTTTTCACACTCCCGGGGTCAGGAAAATCGGATATTTCCACACCCCCGGGGTCAGGGAAATCAGATTTTTTTTCATACTCCCGGGGTCAGGAAAATTGGATTTTTTTCACACTCCCGGTGTCAGGAAAATTGGATATTTTCATACTCCCGGGGTCAGGAAAATTGCCTTTTTGAGACTCCCGGGGTCAGGAAAATCACATTTTTCATACTCCCGGGGTCAGATAAATCCAAAATTTTTCACATTCCTGGTGTTAGGAAAACCACATTTTTCACATTCCCGGGGTCAGGAAAATTGGGTTTTTTTCACACTCCCTGGGTCAAGAAAATCACATTTTTTCACACTCCCGGGGTCAGGAGATTCTGATTTTTTTCACACTCCCGGGGTCAAGAAAATCACATTTTTTCACACTCCCGGGGTCAGGAAAATCACGTTTTTTCACGCTCCCGGGGTCAGGAGATTCTGATTTTTTTCACACCCCCAGGGTCAAGAAAATCACATTTTCTCACACTCCCGGGGTCAGGATATTCTAATTTTTTTCACACTCCCGGGGTCAGGAAAATTGGGGTTTTTCACACTCCCGGGGTCAAGAAAATCACGTTTTTTCACGCTCCCGGGGTCAGGAGATTCTGATTTTTTTCACACTCCCAGGGTCAGGAAATTCTGATATTTTTCACACTCCCGGGGTCAGGAAAATTGGGTTTTTTCACACTCCCGAGGTCAAGAAAATCACATTTTTTCACACTCCCGGGGTCAGGAGATTCTGATTTTTTTCACACTCCCGGGGTCAAGAAAATCACATTTTTTCACACTCCCGGTGTTAGGAAAATCACATTTTTCACACTCCCGTGGTCAGAAAAATTGGATTTTTTCACACTCCCGGGGTTAAGAAAAACACATTTTTTCACACTCCCGGGATCAGGAAAATTGGATTTTTTTCACACTCCCTTGGTCAGGAAAATTGGGTTTTTTCACACTCCCGGGGTCAAGAAAATCACATTTTTTCACACTACCGGGGTCAGGAAAATTGTGTTTCTTTCTCGCTCCTGGGGTCAAGAAAATCACATTTTTTCACACTCCCGGGGTCAGGAGATTCTGATTTTTTTCACACTCCCCGGGTCAAGAAAATCACATTTGTTCAGACTCCCGGGGTCAGGAAATTCTGATTTTTTTCACACTCCCGGGGTCAAGAAAATCACATTTTTTCACACTCCTGGGGTCAGGAGATTCTGATTTTTTTCACACTCCCGGGGTCAAGAAAATCACTTTTTTTCACACTCCCGGGGTCAGGGGATTCTAATTTTTTTCACACTCCCGGGGTCAGGAAATTCTGATATTTTTCACACTCCCGGGGTCAGGAGATTCTGATTTTTTTCACACTCCCGGGGTCAAGAAAATCACATTTGTTCACACTCCCGTGTTCAGGAAATTCTGATTTTTTTTCACACTCCCGGTGTTAGGAAAATCACATTTTTCACAGTCCCGGAGTCAGGAAAATTGGATTTTTTTAACACTCCCGGGGTCAGGAAAATTGGATTTTTTTCACAGTCCCGGGGTCAGGAATTTCTGATTTTGTTCACACTGTTAGGAAAATCACAGTTTTTCACACTCCCAGGGTCAAGAAAATCACATTTTTTCACACTCCCGGGGTCAAGAAAATCACATTTTTTCACACTCCCAGGGTCAGGAGATTCTGATTTCTTTCACACTCCCGGGGTCAGGAAAATCACATTTTTTCACACTCCCGGGGTCAGGAAATTCTAATTTTTTTCACACTCCCGGTGTTAGGAAAATCACAATTTTCACACTCCTGGGGTCAGAAAAATTGGATTGTTTCACACTCCCGGGGTCAGGAGAATTTAATTTTTTTCACACTCCCGGGGTCAAGAAAATCACATTTTTTCACACTCCCGGGGTCAGGAAATTCTGATATTTTTCACACTCCCGGGGTCAGGAAAATCGGATATTTCCACACCCCCGGGGTCAGGGAAATCAGATTTTTTTCATACTCCCGGGGTCAGGAAAATTGGATTTTTTTCACACTCCCGGTGTCAGGAAAATTGGATATTTTCATACTCCCGGGGTCAGGAAAATTGCCTTTTTGAGACTCCCGGGGTCAGGAAAATCACATTTTTCATACTCCCGGGGTCAGATAAATCCAAAATTTTTCACATTCCCGGTGTTAGGAAAACCACATTTTTCACACTCCCGGGGTCAGGAAAATTGGGTTTTTTTCACACTCCCTGGGTCAAGAAAATCACATTTTTTCACACTCCCGGGGTCAGGAGATTCTGATTTTTTTCACACTCCCGGGGTCAAGAAAATCACATTTTTTCACACTCCCGGGGTCAGGAAAATTGAATTTTTCACACTCCCGGGGTCAGGAAAATTGGGTTTTTTTCACACTCCCGGGGTCAGGAAAATCAGATTTTTTTCATACTCCCGGAGTCAGGAGATTCTGATTTTTTTCACACTCCCAGGGTCAAGAAAATCACATTTTTTTCACACTCCCGGGGTCAGGAAAATTGGGTTTTTTTCACACTCCCGAGGTCAAGAAAATCACATTTTTTCACACTCCCGGGGTCAGGAGATTCTGATTTTTTTCACACTCCCGGGGTCAAGAAAATCACATTTTTTCACACTCCCGGTGTTAGGAAAATCACATTTTTCACACTCCCGTGGTCAGAAAAATTGGATTTTTTCACACTCCCGGGGTTAAGAAAAACACATTTTTTCACACTCCCGGGATCAGGAAAATTGGATTTTTTTCACACTCCCGGGGTCAGGAAAATTGGGTTTTTTCACACTCCCGGGGTCAAGAAAATCACATTTTTTCACACTCCCGGGGTCAGGAGATTCTGATTTTTTTCACACTCCCGGGGTCAAGAAAATCACATTTTTTCACACTACCGGGGTCAGGAAAATTGGATTTTTTTCACACTCCCGGGGTCAGGAAAATTGTGTTTCTTTCTCGCTCCCGGGGTCAAGAAAATCACATTTTTTCACACTCCCGGGGTCAAGAAAATCACATTTTTCACATTCCCGGTGTTAGGAAAATCACATTTTTCACACTCCAGGGGTCAGGAAAATTGGGTTTTTTTCTCGCTCCCGGGGTCAAGAAAATCACATTTTTTCACACTCCCGGGGTCAGGAGATTCTGATTTTTTTCACACTCCCGGGGTCAAGAAAATCACATTTGTTCAGACTCCCGGGGTCAGGAAATTCTGATTTTTTTCACACTCCCGGTGTTAGGAAAATCACATTTTTCACACTCCAGGCGTCAAGAAAATCACATTTTTTTCACACTCCGGGGTCAGGAAAATTGGATATTTTCATACTCCCGGGGTCACGAAAATCGGATATTTCCACACTCCCGGGGTCAGGAAAATTGGGTTTTTTTCACACTCCCGGTGTTAGGAAAATCACATTTTTCACACTCCCGGGGTCAGAAAAATTGGGTTTTTTCACACTTCCGGGGTCGAGAAAATCACATTTTTTCACACTCCTGGGGTCAGGAGATTCTGATTTTTTTCACACTCCCGGGGTCAAGAAAATCACATTTTTTTCACACTCCCAGTGTCAGGAGAATTTAATTTTTTTCACACTCCTGGGGTCAAGAAAATCACTTTTTTTCACACTCCCGGGGTCAGGAGATTCTGATTTTTTTCACACTCCCGGGGTCAAGAAAATCACATTTTTTCACACTCCCGGGGTCAGGAATTTCTGATTTTTTTCACACTCCCGGTGTTAGGAAAATCACATTTTTCACACTCCTGGGGTAAAGAAAATCACATTTTTTCACACTCCCGGGGTCAGGAAAATTGGATTTTTTTAACACTCCCGGGGGCAGGAAAATTGGATTTTTTTCACACTCCCGGGGTCGGGAAAATTGGGTTTTTTTCACACTCCCGGGGTCAAGAAAATCACATTTTTTCACACTCCTGGGGTCAGGAGATTCTGATTTTTTTCACACTCCCGGGGTCAAGAAAATCACTTTTTTTCACACTCCCGGGGTCAGGGGATTCTAACTTTTTTCACACTCCCGGGGTCAGGAAATTCTGATATTTTTCACACTCCCGGGGTCAGGAGATTCTGATTTTTTTCACACTCCCGGGGTCAAGAAAATCACATTTGTTCACACTCCCGTGTTCAGGAAATTCTGATTTTTTTTCACACTCCCGGTGTTAGGAAAATCACATTTTTCACAGTCCCGGAGTCAGGAAAATTGGATTTTTTCACACTCCCGGGGTCAGGAGAATTTAATTTTTTTCACACTCCCGGGGTGAACAAAATCACATTTTTTCACACTCCCGGGGTCAGGAAATTCTGATATTTTTCATACTCCCGGGGTCAGGAAAATTGGATTTTTTTCACACTCCCGGTGTCAGGAAAATTGGATTTTTTCACACTCCCGGGGTCAGGAGAATTTAATTTTTTTCACACTCCCGCGGTGAACAAAATCACATTTTTTCACACTCCCGGGATCAGGAAATTCTGATATTTTTCATACTCCCGGGGTCAGGAAAATTTGATTTTTTTCACACTCCCGGTGTCAGGAAAATTGGATATTTTCATTGTCCCGGGGTCAGGAAAATCGCATTTTCCATACTCCCGGGGTCAGGAAAATCCAAAAATTTTCACATTCCCGGAGTTAGGAAAATCACATTTTTCACACTCCCGGGGTCAGGAAAATTGGGTTTTTTTCACACTCCCAGGGTCAAGAAAATCACATTTTTTCACACTCCCGGGGTCAGGAAAATTGGATTTTTTTAACACTCCCGGGGTAGGGAAAATTGGATTTTTTTCACACTCCCGGGGTCAGGAATTTCTGATTTTTTTCACACTCGCGGTGTTAGGAAAATCACAGTTTTTCACACTCCCAGGTTCAAGAAAATCACATTTTTTCACACTCCCGGGGTCAAGAAAATCACATTTTTTCACACTCCCAGGGTCAGGAGATTCTGATTTCTTTCACACTCCCGGGGTCAGGAAAATCACATTTTTTCACACTCCCGGGGTCAGGAAATTCTAATTTTTTTCACACTCCCGGTGTTAGGAAAATCACAATTTTCACACTCCTGGGGTCAGAAAAATTGGATTGTTTCACACTCCCGGGGTCAGGAGAATTTAATTTTTTTCACACTCCCGGGGTCAAGAAAATCACATTTTTTCACACTCCCGGGGTCAGGAAATTCTGATATTTTTCACACTCCCGGGGTCAGGAAAATCGGATATTTCCACACCCCCGGGGTCAGGGAAATCAGATTTTTTTCATACTCCCGGGGTCAGGAAAATTGGATTTTTTTCACACTCCCGGTGTCAGGAAAATTGGATATTTTCATACTCCCGGGGTCAGGAAAATTGCCTTTTTGAGACTCCCGGGGTCAGGAAAATCACATTTTTCATACTCCCGGGGTCAGATAAATCCAAAATTTTTCACATTCCCGGTGTTAGGAAAACCACATTTTTCACACTCCCGGGGTCAGGAAAATTGGGTTTTTTTCACACTCCCTGGGTCAAGAAAATCACATTTTTTCACACTCCCGGGGTCAGGAGATTCTGATTTTTTTCACACTCCCGGGGTCAAGAAAATCACATTTTTTCACACTCCCGGGGTCAGGAAAATTGAATTTTTCACAATCCCGGGGTCAGGAAAATTGGGTTTTTTTCACACTCCCTGGGTCAAGAAAATCACATTTTTTCACACTCCTGGGGTCAGGAGATTCTGATTTCTTTCACACTCCCGGGGTCAAGAAAATCACATTTTTCACACTCCCGTGGTCAGGAAAATCCAAAATTTGTCACATTCCCGATGTTAGGAAAATCACATTTTTCACACTCCCGGGGTCAGGAAAATCACGTTTTTTCACGCTCCCGGGGTCAGGAGATTCTGATTTTTTTCACACTCCCAGGGTCAAGAAAATCACATTTTTTCACACTCCCGGGGTCAGGAAAATTGGGGTTTTTTCACACTCCCGGGGTCAAGAAAATCACGTTTTTTCACGCTCCCGGGGTCAGGAGATTCTGTTTTTTTTCACACTCCCAGGGTCAGGAAATTCTGATATTTTTCACACTCCCGGGGTCAGGAAAATTGGGTTTTTTCACACTCCCGAGGTCAAGAAAATCACATTTTTTCACACTCCCGGGGTCAGGAGATTCTGATTTTTTTCACACTCCCGGGGTCAAGAAAATCATATTTTTTCACACTCCTGGTGTTAGGAAAATCACATTTTTCACACTCCCGTGGTCAGAAAAATTGGAATTTTTCACACTCCCGGGGTTAAGAAAAACACATTTTTTCACACTCCCGGGATCAGGAAAATTGGATTTTTTTCACACTCCCAGGGTCAGGAAAATTGTGTTTCTTTCTCGCTCCTGGGGTCAAGAAAATCACATTTTTTCACACTCCCGGGGTCAAGAAAATCACATTTTTTCACACTACCGGGGTCAGGAAAATTGGATTTTTTTCACACTCCCGGGGTCAGGAAAATTGTGTTTCTTTCTCGCTCCTGGGGTCAAGAAAATCACATTTTTTCACACTCCCGGGGTCAGGAGATTCTGATTTTTTTCACACTCCCCGGGTCAAGAAAATCACATTTGTTCAGACTCCCGGGGTCAGGAAATTCTGATTTTTTTCACACTCCCGGGGTCAAGAAAATCACATTTTTTCACACTCCTGGGGTCAGGAGATTCTGATTTTTTTCACACTCCCGGGGTCAAGAAAATCACTTTTTTTCACACTCCCGGGGTCAGGGGATTCTAATTTTTTTCACACTCCCGGGGTCAGGAAATTCTGATATTTTTCACACTCCCGGGGTCAGGAGATTCTGATTTTTTTCACACTCCCGGGGTCAAGAAAATGACATTTGTTCACACTCCCGTGTTCAGGAAATTCTGATTTTTTTTCACACTCCCGGTGTTAGGAAAATCACATTTTTCACAGTCCCGGAGTCAGTAAAATTGGATTTTTTCACACTGCCGGGGTCAGGAGAATTAAAAATTTTTCACACTCCCGGGATCAGGAAAATTGAATTTTTTCACACTCCCGGGGTCAGGAAAATTGGATTTTTTCACACTCCCGTGGTCAGGAGAATTTAATTTTTTTCACACTCCCGGGGTGAACAAAATCACATTTTTTCACACTCCCGGGGTCAGGAAATTCTGATATTTTTCATACTCCCGGGGTCAGGAAAATTTGATTTTTTTCACACTCCCGGTGTCAGGAAAATTGGATATTTTCATTGTTCCGGGGGTCAGGAAAATCGCATTTTCCATACTCCCGTGGTCAGGAAAATCCAAAAATTTTCACATTCCCGGAGTTAGGAAAATCACATTTTTCACACTCCCGGGGTCAGGAAAATTGGGTTTTTTTCACACTCCCAGGGTCAAGAAAATCACATTTTTTCACACTCCCGGGGTCAGGAAAATTGGATTTTTTTAACACTCCCGGGGTCAGGAAAATTGGATTTTTTTCACACTCCCGGGGTCAGGAATTTCTGATTTTTTTCACACTCGCGGTGTTAGGAAAATCACAGTTTTTCACACTCCCGGGGTCAAGAAAATCACATTTTTTCACACTCCCAGGGTCAGGAGATTCTGATTTCTTTCACACTCCCGGGGTCAGGAAAATCACATTTTTTCACACTCCCGGGATCAGGAAATTCTAATTTTTTTCACACTCCCGGTGTTAGGAAAATCACAATTTTCACACTCCTGGGGTCAGAAAAATTGGATTGTTTCACACTCCCGGGGTCAGGAGAATTTAATTTTTTTCACACTCCCGGGGTCAAGAAAATCACATTTTTTCACACTCCCGGGGTCAGGAAATTCTGATATTTTTCACACTCCCGGGGTCAGGAAAATCGGATATTTCCACACCCCCGGGGTCAGGGAAATCAGATTTTTTTCATACTCCCGGGGTCAGGAAAATTGGATTTTTTTCACACTCCCGGTGTCAGGAAAATTGGATATTTTCATACTCCCGGGGTCAGGAAAATTGCCTTTTTGAGACTCCCAGGGTCAGGAAAATCACATTTTTCATACTCCCGGGGTCAGATAAATCCAAAATTTTTCACATTCCCGGTGTTAGGAAAACCACATTTTTCACACTCCCGGGGTCAGGAAAATTGGGTTTTTTTCACACTCCCTGGGTCAAGAAAATCACATTTTTTCACACTCCCGGGGTCAGGAGATTCTGATTTTTTTCACACTCCCGGGGTCAAGAAAATCACATTTTTTTCACACTCCCGGGGTCAGGAAAATTGAATTTTTCACACTCCCGGGGTCAGGAAAATTGGATTTTTTTCACACTCCCTGGGTCAAGAAAATCACATTTTTTCACACTCCTGGGGTCAGGAGATTCTGATTTCTTTCACACTCCCGGGGTCAAGAAAATCACATTTTTCACACTCCCGGGGTCAGGAAAATCCAAAATTTGTCACATTCCCGATGTTAGGAAAATCACATTTTTCACACTCCCGGGGTCAGGAAAATCACGTTTTTTCACGCTCCCGGGGTCAGGAGATTCTGATTTTTTTCACACTCCCAGGGTCAAGAAAATCACATTTTTTCACACTCCCGGGGTCAGGATATTCTAATTTTTTTCACACTCCCGGGGTCAGGAAAATTGGGGTTTTTTCACACTCCCGGGGTCAAGAAAATCACGTTTTTTCACGCTCCCGGGGTCAGGAGATTCTGATTTTTTCACACTCCCAGGGTCAGGAAATTCTGATATTTTTCACACTCCCGGGGTCAGGAAAATTGGGTTTTTTTCACACTCCCGAGGTCAAGAAAATCACATTTTTTCACAGTCCCGGGGTCAGGAATTTCTGATTTTTTTCACACTGTTAGGAAAATCACAGTTTTTCACACTCCCAGGGTCAAGAAAATCACATTTTTTCACACTCCCGGGGTCAAGAAAATCACATTTTTTCACACTCCCAGGGTCAGGAGATTCTGATTTCTTTCACACTCCCGGGGTCAGGAAAATCACATTTTTTCACACTCCCGGGGTCAGGAAATTCTAATTTTTTTCACACTCCCGGTGTTAGGAAAATCACAATTTTCACACTCCTGGGGTCAGAAAAATTGGATTGTTTCACACTCCCGGGGTCAGGAGAATTTAATTTTTTTCACACTCCCGGGGTCAAGAAAATCACATTTTTTCACACTCCCGGGGTCAGGAAATTCTGATATTTTTCACACTCCCGGGGTCAGGAAAATCGGATATTTCCACACCCCCGGGGTCAGGGAAATCAGATTTTTTTCATACTCCCGGGGTCAGGAAAATTGGATTTTTTTCACACTCCCGGTGTCAGGAAAATTGGATATTTTCATACTCCCGGGGTCAGGAAAATTGCCTTTTTGAGACTCCCGGGGTCAGGAAAATCACATTTTTCATACTCCCGGGGTCAGATAAATCCAAAATTTTTCACATTCCCGGTGTTAGGAAAACCACATTTTTCACACTCCCGAGGTCAGGAAAATTGGGTTTTTTTCACACTCCCTGGGTCAAGAAAATCACATTTTTTCACACTCCCGGGGTCAGGAGATTCTGATTTTTTTCACACTCCCGGGGTCAAGAAAATCACATTTTTTCACACTCCCGGGGTCAGGAAAATTGAATTTTTCACACTCCCGGGGTCAGGAAAATTGGGTTTTTTTCACACTCCCGGGGTCAGGAAAATCAGATTTTTTTCATACTCCCGGAGTCAGGAGATTCTGATTTTTTTCACACTCCCAGGGTCAAGAAAATCACATTTTTTCACACTCCCGGGGTCAGGAAAATTGGGTTTTTTTCACACTCCCGAGGTCAAGAAAATCACATTTTTTCACACTCCCGGGGTCAGGAGATTCTGATTTTTTTCACACTCCCGGGGTCAAGAAAATCATATTTTTTCACACTCCTGGTGTTAGGAAAATCACATTTTTCACACTCCCGTGGTCAGAAAAATTGGAATTTTTCACACTCCCGGGGTTAAGAAAAACACATTTTTTCACACTCCCGGGATCAGGAAAATTGGATTTTTTTCACACTCCCGGGGTCAGGAAAATTGGGTTTTTTCACACTCCCGGGGTCAAGAAAATCACATTTTTTCACACTCCCGGGGTCAGGAGATTCTGATTTTTTTCACACTCCCGGGGTCAAGAAAATCACATTTTTTCACACTACCGGGGTCAGGAAAATTGGATTTTTTTCACACTCCCGGGGTCAGGAAAATTGTGTTTCTTTCTCGCTCCCAGGGTCAAGAAAATCACATTTTTTCACACTCCCGGGGTCAGGAGATTCTGATTTTTTTCACACTCCCCGGGTCAAGAAAATCACATTTGTTCACACTCCCGGGGTCAGGAAATTCTGATTTTTTTCACACTCCCGGTGTTAGGAAAATCCAAAATTTTTCACATTCCCAGTGTTAGGAAAATCACATTTTTCACACTCCAGGGGTCAGGAAAATTGGGTTTTTTTCTCGCTCCCGGGGTCAAGAAAATCACATTTTTTCACACTCCCGGGGTCAGGAGATTCTGATTTTTTTCACACTCCCGGGGTCAAGAAAATCACATTTGTTCAGACTCCCGCGGTCAGGAAATTCTGATTTTTTTCACACTCCCGGTGTTAGGAAAATCACATTTTTCACACTCCAGGCGTCAAGAAAATCACATTTTTTTCACACTCCGGGGTCAGGAAAATTGGATATTTTCATACTCCCGGGGTCACGAAAATCGGATATTTCCACACTCCCGGGGTCAGGAAAATTGGGTTTTTTTCACACTCCCGGTGTTAGGAAAATCACATTTTTCACACTCCCGGGGTCAGAAAAATTGGGTTTTTTCACACTTCCGGGGTCGAGAAAATCACATTTTTTCACACTCCTGGGGTCAGGAGATTCTGATTTTTTTCACACTCCCGGGGTCAAGAAAATCACATTTTTTCACACTCCCAGTGTCAGTAGAATTTAATTTTTTTCACACTCCTGGGGTCAAGAAAATCACTTTTTTTCACACTCCCGGGGTCAGGAGATTCTGATTTTTTTCACACTCCCGGGGTCAAGAAAATCACTTTTTTTCACACTCCCGGGGTCAGGAATTTCTGATTTTTTTCACACTCCCGGTGTTAGGAAAATCACATTTTTCACACTCCTGGGGTAAAGAAAATCACATTTTTTCACACTCCCGGGGTCAGGAAAATTGGATTTTTTTAACACTCCCGGGGGCAGGAAAATTGGATTTTTTTCACACTCCCGGGGTCGGGAAAATTGGGTTTTTTTCACACTCCCGGGGTCAAGAAAATCACATTTTTTCACACTCCTGGGGTCAGGAGATTCTGATTTTTTTCACACTCCCGGGGTCAAGAAAATCACTTTTTTTCACACTCCCGGGGTCAGGGGATTCTAACTTTTTTCACACTCCCGGGGTCAGGAAATTCTGATATTTTTCACACTCCCGGGGTCAGGAGATTCTGATTTTTTTCACACTCCCGGGGTCAAGAAAATCACATTTGTTCACACTCCCGTGTTCAGGAAATTCTGATTTTTTTTCACACTCCCGGTGTTAGGAAAATCACATTTTTCACAGTCCCGGAGTCAGGAAAATTGGATTTTTTCACACTCCCGGGGTCAGGAGAATTTAATTTTTTTCACACTCCCGGGGTGAACAAAATCACATTTTTTCACACTCCCGGGGTCAGGAAATTCTGATATTTTTCATACTCCCGGGGTCAGGAAAATTGGATTTTTTTCACACTCCCGGTGTCAGGAAAATTGGATTTTTTCACACTCCCGGGGTTAGGAGAATTTAATTTTTTTCACACTCCCGCGGTGAACAAAATCACATTTTTTCACACTCCCGGGATCAGGAAATTCTGATATTTTTCATACTCCCGGGGTCAGGAAAATTTGATTTTTTTCACACTCCCGGTGTCAGGAAAATTGGATATTTTCATTGTCCCGGGGTCAGGAAAATCGCATTTTCCATACTCCCGGGGTCAGGAAAATCCAAAAATTTTCACATTCCCGGAGTTAGGAAAATCACATTTTTCACACTCCCGGGGTCAGGAAAATTGGGTTTTTTTCACACTCCCAGGGTCAAGAAAATCACATTTTTTCACACTCCCGGGGTCAGGAAAATTGGATTTTTTTAACACTCCCGGGGTAGGGAAAATTGGATTTTTTTCACACTCCCGGGGTCAGGAATTTCTGATTTTTTTCACACTCGCGGTGTTAGGAAAATCACAGTTTTTCACACTCCCAGGGTCAAGAAAATCACATTTTTTCACACTCCCGGGGTCAAGAAAATCACATTTTTTCACACTCCCAGGGTCAGGAGATTCTGATTTCTTTCACACTCCCGGGGTCAGGAAAATCACATTTTTTCACACTCCCGGGGTCAGGAAATTCTAATTTTTTTCACACTCCCGGTGTTAGGAAAATCACAATTTTCACACTCCTGGGGTCAGAAAAATTGGATTGTTTCACACTCCCGGGGTCAGGAGAATTTAATTTTTTTCACACTCCCGGGGTCAAGAAAATCACATTTTTTCACACTCCCGGGGTCAGGAAATTCTGATATTTTTCACACTCCCGGGGTCAGGAAAATCGGATATTTCCACACCCCCGGGGTCAGGGAAATCAGATTTTTTTCATACTCCCGGGGTCAGGAAAATTGGATTTTTTTCACACTCCCGGTGTCAGGAAAATTGGATATTTTCATACTCCCGGGGTCAGGAAAATTGCCTTTTTGAGACTCCCGGGGTCAGGAAAATCACATTTTTCATACTCCCGGGGTCAGATAAATCCAAAATTTTTCACATTCCCGGTGTTAGGAAAACCACATTTTTCACACTCCCGGGGTCAGGAAAATTGGGTTTTTTTCACACTCCCTGGGTCAAGAAAATCACATTTTTTCACACTCCCGGGGTCAGGAGATTCTGATTTTTTTCACACTCCCGGGGTCAAGAAAATCACATTTTTTCACACTCCCGGGGTCAGGAAAATTGAATTTTTCACAATCCCGGGGTCAGGAAAATTGGGTTTTTTTCACACTCCCTGGGTCAAGAAAATCACATTTTTTCACACTCCTGGGGTCAGGAGATTCTGATTTCTTTCACACTCCCGGGGTCAAGAAAATCACATTTTTCACACTCCCGTGGTCAGGAAAATCCAAAATTTGTCACATTCCCGATGTTAGGAAAATCACATTTTTCACACTCCCGGGGTCAGGAAAATCACGTTTTTTCACGCTCCCGGGGTCAGGAGATTCTGATTTTTTTCACACTCCCAGGGTCAAGAAAATCACATTTTTTCACACTCCCGGGGTCAGGAAAATTGGGGTTTTTTCACACTCCCGGGGTCAAGAAAATCACGTTTTTTCACGCTCCCGGGGTCAGGAGATTCTGATTTTTTTCACACTCCCAGGGTCAGGAAATTCTGATATTTTTCACACTCCCGGGGTCAGGAAAATTGGGTTTTTTCACACTCCCGAGGTCAAGAAAATCACATTTTTTCACACTCCCGGGGTCAGGAGATTCTGATTTTTTTCACACTCCCGGGGTCAAGAAAATCATATTTTTTCACACTCCTGGTGTTAGGAAAATCACATTTTTCACACTCCCGTGGTCAGAAAAATTGGAATTTTTCACACTCCCGGGGTTAAGAAAAACACATTTTTTCACACTCCCGGGATCAGGAAAATTGGATTTTTTTCACACTCCCGGGGTCAGGAAAATTGTGTTTCTTTCTCGCTCCTGGGGTCAAGAAAATCACATTTTTTCACACTCCCGGGGTCAAGAAAATCACATTTTTTCACACTCCCGGGGTCAGGAGATTCTGATTTTTTTCACACTCCCGGGGTCAAGAAAATCACATTTTTTCACACTACCGGGGTCAGGAAAATTGGATTTTTTTCACACTCCCGGGGTCAGGAAAATTGTGTTTCTTTCTCGCTCCCAGGGTCAAGAAAATCACATTTTTTCACACTCCCGGGGTCAGGAGATTCTGATTTTTTTCACACTCCCCGGGTCAAGAAAATCACATTTGTTCACACTCCCGGGGTCAGGAAATTCTGATTTTTTTCACACTCCCGGTGTTAGGAAAATCCAAAATTTTTCACATTCCCGGTGTTAGGAAAATCACATTTTTCACACTCCAGGGGTCAGGAAAATTGGGTTTTTTTCTCGCTCCCGGGGTCAAGAAAATCACATTTTTTCACACTCCCGGGGTCAGGAGATTCTGATTTTTTTCACACTCCCGGGGTCAAGAAAATCACATTTGTTCAGACTCCCGGGGTCAGGAAATTCTGATTTTTTTCACACTCCCGGTGTTAGGAAAATCACATTTTTCACACTCCAGGCGTCAAGAAAATCACATTTTTTTCACACTCCGGGGTCAGGAAAATTGGATATTTTCATACTCCCGGGGTCACGAAAATCGGATATTTCCACACTCCCGGGGTCAGGAAAATTGGGTTTTTTTCACACTCCCGGTGTTAGGAAAATCACATTTTTCACACTCCCGGGGTCAGAAAAATTGGGTTTTTTCACACTTCCGGGGTCGAGAAAATCACATTTTTTCACACTCCTGGGGTCAGGAGATTCTGATTTTTTTCACACTCCCGGGGTCAAGAAAATCACATTTTTTCACACTCCCAGTGTCAGTAGAATTTAATTTTTTTCACACTCCTGGGGTCAAGAAAATCACTTTTTTTCACACTCCCGGGGTCAGGAGATTCTGATTTTTTTCACACTCCCGGGGTCAAGAAAATCACATTTTTTCACACTCCCGGGGTCAGGAATTTCTGATTTTTTTCACACTCCCGGTGTTAGGAAAATCACATTTTTCACACTCCTGGGGTAAAGAAAATCACATTTTTCACACTCCCGGGGTCAGGAAAATTGGATTTTTTTAACACTCCCGGGGGCAGGAAAATTGGATTTTTTTCACACTCCCGGGGTCGGGAAAATTGGGTTTTTTTCACACTCCCGGGGTCAAGAAAATCACATTTTTTCACACTCCTGGGGTCAGGAGATTCTGATTTTTTTCACACTCCCGGGGTCAAGAAAATCACTTTTTTTCACACTCCCGGGGTCAGGGGATTCTAACTTTTTTCACACTCCCGGGGTCAGGAAATTCTGATATTTTTCACACTCCCGGGGTCAGGAGATTCTGATTTTTTTCACACTCCCGGGGTCAAGAAAATCACATTTGTTCACACTCCCGTGTTCAGGAAATTCTGATTTTTTTTCACACTCCCGGTGTTAGGAAAATCACATTTTTCACAGTCCCGGAGTCAGGAAAATTGGATTTTTTCACACTCCCGGGGTCAGGAGAATTTAATTTTTTTCACACTCCCGGGGTGAACAAAATCACATTTTTTCACACTCCCGGGGTCAGGAAATTCTGATATTTTTCATACTCCCGGGGTCAGGAAAATTGGATTTTTTTCACACTCCTGGTGTCAGGAAAATTGGATTTTTTCACACTCCCGGGGTTAGGAGAATTTAATTTTTTTCACACTCCCGCGGTGAACAAAATCACATTTTTTCACACTCCCGGGATCAGGAAATTCTGATATTTTTCATACTCCCGGGGTCAGGAAAATTTGATTTTTTTCACACTCCCGGTGTCAGGAAAATTGGATATTTTCATTGTCCCGGGGTCAGGAAAATCGCATTTTCCATACTCCCGGGGTCAGGAAAATCCAAAAATTTTCACATTCCCGGAGTTAGGAAAATCACATTTTTCACACTCCCGGGGTCAGGAAAATTGGGTTTTTTTCACACTCCCAGGGTCAAGAAAATCACATTTTTTCACACTCCCGGGGTCAGGAAAATTGGATTTTTTTAACACTCCCGGGGTAGGGAAAATTGGATTTTTTTCACACTCCCGGGGTCAGGAATTTCTGATTTTTTTCACACTCGCGGTGTTAGGAAAATCACAGTTTTTCACACTCCCAGGGTCAAGAAAATCACATTTTTTCACACTCCCGGGGTCAAGAAAATCACATTTTTTCACACTCCCAGGGTCAGGAGATTCTGATTTCTTTCACACTCCCGGGGTCAGGAAAATCACATTTTTTCACACTCCCGGGGTCAGGAAATTCTAATTTTTTTCACACTCCCGGTGTTAGGAAAATCACAATTTTCACACTCCTGGGGTCAGAAAAATTGGATTGTTTCACACTCCCGGGGTCAGGAGAATTTAATTTTTTTCACACTCCCGGGGTCAAGAAAATCACATTTTTTCACACTCCCGGGGTCAGGAAATTCTGATATTTTTCACACTCCCGGGGTCAGGAAAATCGGATATTTCCACACCCCCGGGGTCAGGGAAATCAGATTTTTTTCATACTCCCGGGGTCAGGAAAATTGGATTTTTTTCACACTCCCGGTGTCAGGAAAATTGGATATTTTCATACTCCCGGGGTCAGGAAAATTGCCTTTTTGAGACTCCCGGGGTCAGGAAAATCACATTTTTCATACTCCCGGGGTCAGATAAATCCAAAATTTTTCACATTCCCGGTGTTAGGAAAACCACATTTTTCACACTCCCGGGGTCAGGAAAATTGGGTTTTTTTCACACTCCCTGGGTCAAGAAAATCACATTTTTTCACACTCCCGGGGTCAGGAGATTCTGATTTTTTTCACACTCCCGGGGTCAAGAAAATCACATTTTTTCACACTCCCGGGGTCAGGAAAATTGAATTTTTCACAATCCCGGGGTCAGGAAAATTGGGTTTTTTTCACACTCCCTGGGTCAAGAAAATCACATTTTTTCACACTCCTGGGGTCAGGAGATTCTGATTTCTTTCACACTCCCGGGGTCAAGAAAATCACATTTTTCACACTCCCGTGGTCAGGAAAATCCAAAATTTGTCACATTCCCGATGTTAGGAAAATCACATTTTTCACACTCCCGGGGTCAGGAAAATCACGTTTTTTCACGCTCCCGGGGTCAGGAGATTCTGATTTTTTTCACACTCCCAGGGTCAAGAAAATCACATTTTTTCACACTCCCGGGGTCAGGAAAATTGGGGTTTTTTCACACTCCCGGGGTCAAGAAAATCACGTTTTTTCACGCTCCCGGGGTCAGGAGATTCTGATTTTTTTCACACTCCCAGGGTCAGGAAATTCTGATATTTTTCACACTCCCGGGGTCAGGAAAATTGGGTTTTTTCACACTCCCGAGGTCAAGAAAATCACATTTTTTCACACTCCCGGGGTCAGGAGATTCTGATTTTTTTCACACTCCCGGGGTCAAGAAAATCATATTTTTTCACACTCCTGGTGTTAGGAAAATCACATTTTTCACACTCCCGTGGTCAGAAAAATTGGAATTTTTCACACTCCCGGGGTTAAGAAAAACACATTTTTTCACACTCCCGGGATCAGGAAAATTGGATTTTTTTCACACTCCCGGGGTCAGGAAAATTGTGTTTCTTTCTCGCTCCTGGGGTCAAGAAAATCACATTTTTTCACACTCCCGGGGTCAAGAAAATCACATTTTTTCACACTACCGGGGTCAGGAAAATTGGATTTTTTTCACACTCCCGGGGTCAGGAAAATTGTGTTTCTTTCTCGCTCCTGGGGTCAAGAAAATCACATTTTTTCACACTCCCGGGGTCAGGAGATTCTGATTTTTTTCACACTCCCCGGGTCAAGAAAATCACATTTGTTCAGACTCCCGGGGTCAGGAAATTCTGATTTTTTTCACACTCCCGGGGTCAAGAAAATCACATTTTTTCACACTCCTGGGGTCAGGAGATTCTGATTTTTTTCACACTCCCGGGGTCAAGAAAATCACTTTTTTTCACACTCCCGGGGTCAGGGGTTTCTAATTTTTTTCACACTCCCGGGGTCAGGAAATTCTGATATTTTTCACACTCCCGGGGTCAGGAGATTCTGATTTTTTTCACACTCCCGGGGTCAAGAAAATCACATTTGTTCACACTCCCGTGTTCAGGAAATTCTGATTTTTTTTCACACTCCCGGTGTTAGGAAAATCACATTTTTCACAGTCCCGGAGTCAGGAAAATTGGATTTTTTCACACTGCCGGGGTCAGGAGAATTAAAAATTTTTCACACTCCCGGGATCAGGAAAATTGAATTTTTTCACACTCCCGGGGTCAGGAAAATTGGATTTTTTCACACTCCCATGGTCAGGAGAATTTAATTTTTTTCACACTCCCGGGGTGAACAAAATCACATTTTTTCACACTCCCGGGGTCAGGAAATTCTGATATTTTTCATACTCCCGGGGTCAGGAAAATTTGATTTTTTTCACACTCCCGGTGTCAGGAAAATTGGATATTTTCATTGTTCCGGGGGTCAGGAAAATCGCATTTTCCATACTCCCGTGGTCAGGAAAATCCAAAAATTTTCACATTCCCGGAGTTAGGAAAATCACATTTTTCACACTCCCGGGGTCAGGAAAATTGGGTTTTTTTCACACTCCCAGGGTCAAGAAAATCACATTTTTTCACACTCCCGGGGTCAGGAAAATTGGATTTTTTTAACACTCCCGGGGTCAGGAAAATTGGATTTTTTTCACACTCCCGGGGTCAGGAATTTCTGATTTTTTTCACACTCGCGGTGTTAGGAAAATCACAGTTTTTCACACTCCCGGGGTCAAGAAAATCACATTTTTTCACACTCCCAGGGTCAGGAGATTCTGATTTCTTTCACACTCCCGGGGTCAGGAAAATCACATTTTTTCACACTCCCGGGATCAGGAAATTCTAATTTTTTTCACACTCCCGGTGTTAGGAAAATCACAATTTTCACACTCCTGGGGTCAGAAAAATTGGATTGTTTCACACTCCCGGGGTCAGGAGAATTTAATTTTTTTCACACTCCCGGGGTCAAGAAAATCACATTTTTTCACACTCCCGGGGTCAGGAAATTCTGATATTTTTCACACTCCCGGGGTCAGGAAAATCGGATATTTCCACACCCCCGGGGTCAGGGAAATCAGATTTTTTTCATACTCCCGGGGTCAGGAAAATTGGATTTTTTTCACACTCCCGGTGTCAGGAAAATTGGATATTTTCATACTCCCGGGGTCAGGAAAATTGCCTTTTTGAGACTCCCAGGGTCAGGAAAATCACATTTTTCATACTCCCGGGGTCAGATAAATCCAAAATTTTTCACATTCCCGGTGTTAGGAAAACCACATTTTTCACACTCCCGGGGTCAGGAAAATTGGGTTTTTTTCACACTCCCTGGGTCAAGAAAATCACATTTTTTCACACTCCCGGGGTCAGGAGATTCTGATTTTTTTCACACTCCCGGGGTCAAGAAAATCACATTTTTTTCACACTCCCGGGGTCAGGAAAATTGAATTTTTCACACTCCCGGGGTCAGGAAAATTGGATTTTTTTCACACTCCCTGGGTCAAGAAAATCACATTTTTTCACACTCCTGGGGTCAGGAGATTCTGATTTCTTTCACACTCCCGGGGTCAAGAAAATCACATTTTTCACACTCCCGGGGTCAGGAAAATCCAAAATTTGTCACATTCCCGATGTTAGGAAAATCACATTTTTCACACTCCCGGGGTCAGGAAAATCACGTTTTTTCACGCTCCCGGGGTCAGGAGATTCTGATTTTTTTCACACTCCCAGGGTCAAGAAAATCACATTTTTTCACACTCCCGGGGTCAGGATATTCTAATTTTTTTCACACTCCCGGGGTCAGGAAAATTGGGGTTTTTTCACACTCCCGGGGTCAAGAAAATCACGTTTTTTCACGCTCCCGGGGTCAGGAGATTCTGATTTTTTTCACACTCCCAGGGTCAGGAAATTCTGATATTTTTCACACTCCCGGGGTCAGGAAAATTGGGTTTTTTTCACACTCCCGAGGTCAAGAAAATCACATTTTTTCACACTCCCGGGGTCAGGAGATTCTGGTTTTTTTCACACTCCCGGGGTCAAGAAAATCACATTTTTTCACACTCCCGGTGTTAGGAAAATCACATTTTTCACACTCCCGTGGTCAGAAAAATTGGATTTTTTCACACTCCCGGGGTTAAGAAAAACACATTTTTTCACACTCCCGGGATCAGGAAAATTGGATTTTTTCAACACTCGCGGGGTCAGGAAAATTGGGTTTTTTCACACTCCCGGGGTCAAGAAAATCACATTTTTTCACACTACCGGGGTCAGGAAAATTGGATTTTTTTCACACTCCCGGGGTCAGGAAAATTGTGTTTCTTTCTCGCTCCCGGGGTCAAGAAAATCACATTTTTTCACACTCCCGGGGTCAGGAGATTCTGATTTTTTTCACACTCCCCGGGTCAAGAAAATCACATTTGTTCAGACTCCCGGGGTCAGGAAATTCTGATTTTTTTCACACTCCCGGTGTTAGGAAAACCACATTTTTCACACTCCAGGCGTCAAGAAAATCACATTTTTTTCACACTCCGGGGTCAGGAAAATTGGATATTTTCATACTCCTGGGGTCACAAAAATCGGATATTTCCACACTCCCGGGGTCAGGAAAATTGGGTTTTTTTCACACTCCCGGTGTTAGGAAAATCACATTTTTCACACTCCCGGGGTCAGAAAAATTGGGTTTTTTCACACTCCCGGGGTCAAGAAAATCACATTTTTTCACACTCCTGGGGTCAGGATATTCTGATTTTTTTCACACTCCCGGGGTCAAGAAAATCACATTTTTTCACACTCCCGGGGTCAGGGGATTCTAATTTTTTTCACACTCCCGGGGTCAGGAAATTCTGATATTTTTCACACTCCCGGGGTCAGGAGATTCTGATTTTTTTCACACTCCCGGGGTCAAGAAAATCACATTTGTTCACACTCCCGGGTTCAGGAAATTCTGATTTTTTTTCACACTCCCGGTGTTAGGAAAATCACATTTTTCACAGTCCCGGAGTCAGGAAAATTGGATTTTTTCACACTCCCGGGGTCAGGAGAATTAAATTTTTTTCACACTCCCGGGATCAGGAAAATTGAATTTTTTCACACTCCCGGGGTCAGGAAAATTGGATTTTTTCACACTCCCGTGGTCAGGAGAATTTAATTTTTTTCACACTCCCGGGGTGAACAAAATCACATTTTTTCACACTCCCGGGGTCAGGAAATTCTGATATTTTTCATACTCTCGGGGTCAGGAAAATTGGATTTTTTTCACACTCCCGGTGTCAGGAAAATTGGATTTTTTCACACTCCCGGGGTCAGGAGAATTTAATTTTTTTCACACTCCCGCGGTGAACAAAATCACATTTTTTCACACTCCCGGGATCAGGAAATTCTGATATTTTTCATACTCCCGGGGTCAGGAAAATTTGATTTTTTTCACACTCCCGGTGTCAGGAAAATTGGATATTTTCATTGTCCCGGGGTCAGGAAAATCGCATTTTCCATACTCCCGGGGTCAGGAAAATCCAAAAATTTTCACATTCCCGGAGTTAGGAAAATCACATTTTTCACACTCCCGGGGTCAGGAAAATTGGGTTTTTTTCACACTCCCGGGGTCAAGAAAATCACATTTTTTCACACTCCCGGGGTCAGGAAAATTGGATTTTTTTTAACACTCCCGGGGTCAGGAAAATTGGATTTTTTTCACACCCCCGGGGTCAGGAATTTCTGATTTTTTTCACACTCGCGGTGTTAGGAAAATCACAGTTTTTCACACTCCCAGGGTCAAGAAAATCACATTTTTTCACACTCCCGGGGTCAAGAAAATCACATTTTTTCACACTCCCGGGGTCAGGAGATTCTGATTTCTTTCACACTCCCGGGGTCAGGAAAATCACATTTTTTCACACTCCCGGGGTCAGGAAATTCTAATTTTTTTCACACTCCCGGTGTTAGGAAAATCACAATTTTCACACTCCTGTGGTCAGAAAAATTGGATTGTTTCACACTCCCGGGGTCAGGAGAATTTAATTTTTTTCACACTCCCGGGGTCAGGAAAATCGGATATTTTCACACTCCCGGGGTCAGGAAAATCAGATTTTTTTCACACTCCCGGGGTCAGGAAAATCGGATATTTCCACACCCCCAGGGTCAGGGAAATCAGATTTTTTTCATACTCCCGGGGTCAGGAAAATTGGATTTTTTTCACACTCCCGGTGTCAGGAAAATTGGATATTTTCATACTCCCGGGGTCAGGAAAATTGCCTTTTTGAGACTCCCGGGGTCAGGAAAATCACATTTTTCATACTCCCGGGGTCAGATAAATCCAAAATTTTTCACATTCCCGGTGTTAGGAAAACCACATTTTTCACACTCCCGGGGTCAGGAAAATTGGGTTTTTTTCACACTCCCTGGGTCAAGAAAATCACATTTTTTCACACTCCTGGGGTCAGGAGATTCTGATTTCTTTCACACTCCCGGGGTCAAGAAAATCACATTTTTCACACTCCCGGGGTCAGGAAAATCCAATATTTGTCACATTCACGATGTTAGGAAAATCACATTTTTCACACTCCCGGGGTCAGGAAAATCACGTTTTTTCACGCTCCCGGGGTCAGGAGATTCTGATTTTTTTCACACTCCCAGGGTCAAGAAAATCACATTTTTTCACACTCCTGGGGTCAGGATATTCTAATTTTTTTCACACTCCCGGGGTCAGGAAAATTGGGGTTTTTTCACACTCCCGTGGTCAAGAAAATCACGTTTTTTCACGCTCCCGGGGTCAGGAGATTCTGATTTTTTTCACACTCCCAGGGTCAGGAAATTCTGATATTTTTCACACTCCCGGGGTCAGGAAAATTGGATATTTTCACACTCCCGGGGTCAGGAAAATCAGATTTTTTCATACTCCCGGGGTCAGGAGATTCTGATTTTTTTCACACTCCCGGTGTTAGGAAAATCACATTTTTCACACTCCCTGGGTGAGAAAAATTGGATTTTTTCACACTCCCGGGGTCAGGAGAATTTAATTTTTTTCACACTCCCGGGGTCAAGAAAATCACATTTTTTCACACTCCCGGGGTCAGGAAAATTGGATTTTTTTCACACTCCCGGGGTCAGGAAAATTGGATTTTTTTCACACTCCCGGGGTCAGGAATTTCTGATTTTTTTCCCACTCGCGGTGTTAGGAAAATCACAGTTTTTCACACTCCCGGGGTCAAGAAAATCACATTTTTTCACACTCCCGGGGTCAGGAGATTCTGATTTCTTTCACACTCCCGGGGTCAGGAAAATCACATTTTTTCACACTCCCGGGGTCAGGAAATTATAATTTTTTTCACACTCCCGGTGTTAGGAAAATCACAATTTTCACACTCCTGTGGTCAGAAAAATTGGATTGTTTCACACTCCCGGGTCAGGAGAATTTAATTTTTTTCACACTCCCGGGGTCAGGAAAATCGGATATTTTCACACTCCCGGGGTCAGGAAAAATAGATTTTTTTCACACTCCCGGGGTCAGGAAAATCGGATATTTCCACACCCCCAGGGTCAGGGAAATCAGATTTTTTTCATACTCCCGGGGTCAGGAAAATTGGATTTTTTTCACACTCCCGGTGTCAGGAAAATTGGATATTTTCATACTCCCGGGGTCAGGAAAATTGCCTTTTTGAGACTCCCGGGGTCAGGAAAATCACATTTTTCATACTCCCGGGGTCAGATAAATCCAAAATTTTTCACATTCCCGGTGTTAGGAAAACCACATTTTTCACACTCCCAGGGTCAGGAAAATTGGGTTTTTTTCACACTCCTTGTGTCAAGAAAATCACATTTTTTCACACTCCTGGGGTCAGGAGATTCTGATTTCTTTCACACTCCCGGGGTCAAGAAAATCACATTTTTCACACTCCCGGGGTCAGGAAAATCCAAAATTTGTCACATTCCCGATGTTAGGAAAATCACATTTTTCACACTCCCGGGGTCAGGAAAATCACGTTTTTTCACGCTCCCGGGGTCAGGAGATTCTGATTTTTTTCACACTCCCAGGGTCAAGAAAATCACATTTTTTCACACTCCTGGGGTCAGGATATTCTAATTTTTTTCACACTCCCGGGGTCAGGAAAATTGGGGTTTTTTCACACTCCCGGGGTCAAGAAAATCACGTTTTTTTCACGCTCCCGGGGTCAGGAGATTCTGATTTTTTTCACACTCCCAGGGTCAGGAAATTCTGATATTTTTCACACTCCCGGGGTCAGGAAAATTGGATATTTTCACACTCCCGGGGTCAGGAAAATCAGATTTTTTCATACTCCCGGGGTCAGGAGATTCTGATTTTTTTCACACTCCCAGGGTCAGGAAAATCACATTTTTTCACACTCCCGGGGTCAGGAAAATTGGGTTTTTTTCACACTCCCGAGGTCAAGAAAATCACATTTTTTCACACTCCAGGGGTCAGGAGATTCTGATTTTTTTCACACTCCCGGGGTCAAGAAAATCACATTTTTTCACACTCCCCGTGTTAGGAAAATCACATTTTTCACACTCCCGTGGTCAGAAAAATTGGATTTTTTCACACTCCCGGGGTTAAGAAAAACACATTTTTTCACACTCCCGGGATCAGGAAAATTGGATTTTTTTCACACTCCCGGGGTCAGGAAAATTGGGTTTTTTCACACTCCCGGGGTCAAGAAAATCACATTTTTTCACACTCCCGGGGTCAGGAGATTCTGATTTTTTTCACACTCCCGGGGTCAAGAAAATCACATTTTTTCACACTACCGGGGTCAGGAAAATTGGATTTTTTTCACACTCCCGGGGTCAGGAAAATTGTGTTTCTTTCTCGCTCCCGGCGTCAAGAAAATCACATTTTTTCACACTCCCGGGGTCAGGAGATTCTGATTTTTTTCACACTCCCCGGGTCAAGAAAATCACATTTGTTCACACTCCCGGGGTCAGGAAATTCTGTTTTTTTCACACTCCCGGTGTTAGGAAAATCCAAAATTTTTCACATTCCCGGTGTTAGGAAAATCACATTTTTCACACTCCAGGGGTCAGGAAAATTGGGTTTTTTTCTCACTCCCGGGGTCAAGAAAATCACATTTTTTCACACTCCCGGGGTCAGGAGATTCTGATTTTTTTCACACTCCCGGGGTCAAGAAAATCACATTTGTTCAGACTCCCGGGGTCAGGAAATTCTGATTTTTTTCACACTCCCGGTGTTAGGAAAATCACATTTTTCACACTCCAGGCGTCAAGAAAATCACATTTTTTTCACACTCCGGGGTCAGGAAAATTGGATATTTTCATACTCCCGGGGTCACGAAAATCGGATATTTCCACACTCCCGGGGTCAGGAAAATTGGGTTTTTTTCACACTCCCGGTGTTAGGAAAATCACATTTTTTCACACTCCCGGGGTCAGAAAAATTGGTTTTTTTCACACTTCCGGGGTCGAGAAAATCACATTTTTTCACACTCCTGGGGTCAGGAGATTCTGATTTTTTTCACACTCCCGGGGTCAAGAAAATCACATTTTTTCACACTCCCAGTGTCAGGAGAATTTAATTTTTTTCACACTCCTGGGGTCAAGAAAATCACTTTTTTTCACACTCCCGGTGTTAGGAAAATCACATTTTTCACACTCCCGGGGTCAGGAAAATTGGATTTTTTCACACTCCCGGGGTCAAGAAAATCACATTTTTTCACACTCCTGGGGTCAGGAAATTCTGATATTTTTCATACTCCCGGGGTCAGGAAAATTGGATTTTTTTCACACTCCCGGTGTGAGGAAAATTTGATTTTTTCACATTCTTGGTGTCAGGAGAATTTAACTTTTTTTCACACTCCCGGCGTCAAGAAAATCTCATTTTTTTCACAATCCCGGGGTCAGGAAAATCGGATATTTTCACACTCCCGGGGTCAGGAAAATCAGATTTTTTCATTACTCCCGGGGTCAGGAAAATTGGATTTTTTTCACACTCCCGGGGTCAGGAAAATTGGGGTTTTTTCACACTCCCGGGGTCAAGAAAATCACGTTTTTTCACGCTCCCGGGGTCAGGAGATTCTGATTTTTTTCACACTCCCAGGGTCAAGAAAATCACATTTTTTCACACTCCCGGGGTCAGGAAATTCTAATTTTTTTCACACTCCCGGAGTTAGGAAAACCACATTTTTCACACTCCCGGGGTCAAGAAAATCACATTTTTTCACACTCCCCGTGTTAGGAAAATCACATTTTTCACACTCCAGGGGTCAGAAAAATTGGATTTTTTCACACTCCCGGGGTTAAGAAAAACACATTTTTTCACACTCCCGGGATCAGGAAAATTGGATTTTTTTCACACTCCCGGGGTCAGGAAAATTGGGTTTTTTCACACTCCCGGGGTCAAGAAAATCACATTTTTTCACACTCCCGGGGTCAGGAGATTCTGATTTTTTTCACACTCCCGGGGTCAAGAAAATCACATTTTTTCACACTACCGGGGTCAGGAAAATTGGATTTTTTTCACACTCCCGGGGTCAGGAAAATTGTGTTTCTTTCTCGCTCCCGGGGTCAAGAAAATCACATTTTTTCACACTCCCGGGGTCAGGAGATTCTGATTTTTTTCACACTCCCCGGGTCAAGAAAATCACATTTGTTCACACTCCCGGGGTCAGGAAATTCTGTTTTTTTCACACTCCCGGTGTTAGGAAAATCCAAAATTTTTCACATTCCCGGTGTTAGGAAAATCACATTTTTCACACTCCAGGGGTCAGGAAAATTGGGTTTTTTTCTCGCTCCCGGGGTCAAGAAAATCACATTTTTTCACACTCCCGGGGTCAGGAGATTCTGATTTTTTTCACACTCCCTGGGTCAAGAAAATCACATTTGTTCAGACTCCCGGGGTCAGGAAATTCTGATTTTTTTCACACTCCCGGTGTTAGGAAAATCACATTTTTCACACTCCAGGCGTCAAGAAAATCACATTTTTTTCACACTCCGGGGTCAGGAAAATTGGATATTTTCATACTCCCGGGGTCACGAAAATCGGATATTTCCACACTCCCGGGGTCAGGAAAATTGGGTTTTTTTCACACTCCCGGTGTTAGGAAAATCACATTTTTTCACACTCCCGGGGTCAGAAAAATTGGTTTTTTTCACACTTCCGGGGTCGAGAAAATCACATTTTTTCACACTCCTGGGGTCAGGAGATTCTGATTTTTTTCACACTCCCGGGGTCAAGAAAATCACATTTTTTCACACTCCCAGTGTCAGGAGAATTTAATTTTTTTCACACTCCTGGGGTCAAGAAAATCACTTTTTTTCACACTCCCGGTGTTAGGAAAATCACATTTTTCACACTCCCGGGGTCAGGAAAATTGGATTTTTTCACACTCCCGGGGTCAAGAAAATCACATTTTTTCACACTCCTGGGGTCAGGAAATTCTGATATTTTTCATACTCCCGGGGTCAGGAAAATTGGATTTTTTTCACACTCCCGGTGTGAGGAAAATTTGATTTTTTCACATTCCTGGTGTCAGGAGAATTTAACTTTTTTTCACACTCCCGGCGTCAAGAAAATCTCATTTTTTTCACAATCCCGGGGTCAGGAAAATCGGATATTTTCACACTCCCGGGGTCAGGAAAATCAGATTTTTTCATTACTCCCGGGGTCAGGAAAATTGGATTTTTTTCACACTCCCGGGGTCAGGAAAATTGGGGTTTTTTCACACTCCCGGGGTCAAGAAAATCACGTTTTTTCACGCTCCCGGGGTCAGGAGATTCTGATTTTTTTCACACTCCCAGGGTCAAGAAAATCACATTTTTTCACACTCCCGGGGTCAGGAAATTCTAATTTTTTTCACACTCCCGGAGTTAGGAAAACCACATTTTTCACACTCCCGGGGTCAAGAAAATCACATTTTTTCACACTCCCAGGGTCAGGAAATTCTGATATTTTTCACACTCCCGGGGTCAGGAAAATTGGATATTTTCACACTCCCGGGGTCAGGAAAATCAGATTTTTTTCATACTCCCGGGGTCAGGAGACTCTGATTTTTTTCACACTCCCAGGGTCAAGAAAATCACATTTTTTCACACTCCCGGGGTCAGGAAATTCTAATTTTTTTCATACTCCCGGGGTCAGAAAAATCACATTTTTTCACACTCCCTGGGTCAGGAAATTCTGATTTTTTTCACACTCACGGTGTTAGGAAAATCACATTTTTCACACTCCCGGTGTGAGGAAAATTTGATTTTTTCACATTCCTGGTGTCAGAAGAATTTAACTTTTTTTCACACTCCCGGTTTCAAGAAAATCACATTTTTTCACACTCCCAGGGTCAGGAAATTCTGATTTTTTTCACACTCACGGTGTTAGGAAAATCACATTTTTCACACTCCCGGGGTCAGGAAAATTGGATTTTTTCACACTCCCGGGGTCAGGATAATTTAATTTTTTTCACACTCCCGGGGTCAAGAAAATCACATTTTTTCATACTCCCGGGGTCAGGAAAATCGGATATTTTCACACTCCCGGGGTCAAGAAAATTGTATATTTTCATACTCCCGGAGTCAGGAAAATTGCATTTTTCAGTCCCGGGGTCAGTAAAATCGCATTTTTCATACTCCCGGGTTCAGGAAAATCAAAAATTTTTCACATTCCCGGTGTTAGGAAAATCACATTTTTCACACTCCCGGTGTCAGGAAAATTGGGTTTTTCTCACACTCCCTGGGTCAAGAAAATCACATTTTTTCACACTCCCGGGGTCAGGAGATTCTGATTTTTTTCACACTCCCGGGGTCAGGAGATTCTGATTTTTTTCACACTCCCGGGGTCAGGAAATTCTAATTTTTTTCACACTCCTGGTGTTAGGAAAATCACATTTTTCACATTCCCGGGGTGAGAAAAATTGGATTTTTTCACACTCCCGGGGTCAGGAGAATTTAATTTTTTTCACACTCCTGGGGTCAAGAAAATCACATTTTTTCACACTCCCGGGATTAGGAAAATTGGATTTTTTTAACACTCCCGGGGTCAGTAAAATCACATTTTTTCACACTCCCGGGGTCAGGAGATTCTGATTTTTTTCACACTCCCCGGGTCAAGAAAATCACATTTGTTCACACTCCCGGGGTCAGGAAATTCTGTTTTTTTCACACTCCCGGTGTTAGGAAAATCCAAAATTTTTCACATTCCCGGTGTTAGGAAAATCACATTTTTCACACTCCAGGGGTCAGGAAAATTGGGTTTTTTTCTCGCTCCCGGGGTCAAGAAAATCACATTTTTTCACACTCCCGGGGTCAGGAGATTCTGATTTTTTTCACACTCCCGGGGTCAAGAAAATCACATTTGTTCAGACTCCCGGGGTCAGGAAATTCTGATTTTTTTCACACTCCCGGTGTTAGGAAAATCACATTTTTCACACTCCAGGCGTCAAGAAAATCACATTTTTTTCACACTCCGGGGTCAGGAAAATTGGATATTTTCATACTCCCGGGGTCACGAAAATCGGATATTTCCACACTCCCGGGGTCAGGAAAATTGGGTTTTTTTCACACTCCCGGTGTTAGGAAAATCACATTTTTTCACACTCCCGGGGTCAGAAAAATTGGTTTTTTTCACACTTCCGGGGTCGAGAAAATCACATTTTTTCACACTCCTGGGGTCAGGAGATTCTGATTTTTTTCACACTCCCGGGGTCAAGAAAATCACATTTTTTCACACTCCCAGTGTCAGGAGAATTTAATTTTTTTCACACTCCTGGGGTCAAGAAAATCAGTTTTTTTCACACTCCCGGTGTTAGGAAAATCACATTTTTCACACTCCCGGGGTCAGGAAATTTGGATTTTTTCACACTCCCGGGGTCAAGAAAATCACATTTTTTCACACTCCTGGGGTCAGGAAATTCTGATATTTTTCATACTCCCGGGGTCAGGAAAATTGGATTTTTTTCACACTCCCGGGGTCAAGAAAATCACATTTTTTCACACTCCCGGGGTCAGGAGATTCTGATTTTTTTCACACTCCCGGGGTCAGGAGATTCTGATTTTTTTCACACTCCCGGGGTCAGGAAATTCTAATTTTTTTCACACTCCTGGTGTTAGGAAAATCACATTTTTCACATTCCCGGGGTGAGAAAAATTGGATTTTTTCACACTCCCGGGGTCAGGAGAATTTAATTTTTTTCACACTCCTGGGGTCAAGAAAATCACATTTTTTCACACTCCCGGGATTAGGAAAATTGGATTTTTTTAACACTCCCGGGGTCAGTAAAATCACATTTTTTCACACTCCCGGGGTCAGGAGATTCTGATTTTTTTCACACTCCCCGGGTCAAGAAAATCACATTTGTTCACACTCCCGGGGTCAGGAAATTCTGTTTTTTTCACACTCCCGGTGTTAGGAAAATCCAAAATTTTTCACATTCCCGGTGTTAGGAAAATCACATTTTTCACACTCCAGGGGTCAGGAAAATTGGGTTTTTTTCTCGCTCCCGGGGTCAAGAAAATCACATTTTTTCACACTCCCGGGGTCAGGAGATTCTGATTTTTTTCACACTCCCGGGGTCAAGAAAATCACATTTGTTCAGACTCCCGGGGTCAGGAAATTCTGATTTTTTTCACACTCCCGGTGTTAGGAAAATCACATTTTTCACACTCCAGGCGTCAAGAAAATCACATTTTTTTCACACTCCGGGGTCAGGAAAATTGGATATTTTCATACTCCCGGGGTCACGAAAATCGGATATTTCCACACTCCCGGGGTCAGGAAAATTGGGTTTTTTTCACACTCCCGGTGTTAGGAAAATCACATTTTTTCACACTCCCGGGGTCAGAAAAATTGGTTTTTTTCACACTTCCGGGGTCGAGAAAATCACATTTTTTCACACTCCTGGGGTCAGGAGATTCTGATTTTTTTCACACTCCCGGGGTCAAGAAAATCACATTTTTTCACACTCCCAGTGTCAGGAGAATTTAATTTTTTTCACACTCCTGGGGTCAAGAAAATCACTTTTTTTCACACTCCCGGTGTTAGGAAAATCACATTTTTCACACTCCCGGGGTCAGGAAATTTGGATTTTTTCACACTCCCGGGGTCAAGAAAATCACATTTTTTCACACTCCTGGGGTCAGGAAATTCTGATATTTTTCATACTCCCGGGGTCAGGAAAATTGGATTTTTTTCACACTCCCGGTGTGAGGAAAATTTGATTTTTACACATTCCTGGTGTCAGGAGAATTTAACTTTTTTTCACACTCCCGGCGTCAAGAAAATCTCATTTTTTTCACAATCCCGGGGTCAGGAAAATCGGATATTTTCACACTCCCGGGGTCAGGAAAATCAGATTTTTTCATTACTCCCGGGGTCAGGAAAATTGGATTTTTTTCACACTCCCGGGGTCAGGAAAATTGGGGTTTTTTCACACTCCCGGGGTCAAGAAAATCACGTTTTTTCACGCTCCCGGGGTCAGGAGATTCTGATTTTTTTCACACTCCCAGGGTCAAGAAAATCACATTTTTTCACACTCCCGGGGTCAGGAAATTCTAATTTTTTTCACACTCCCGGAGTTAGGAAAACCACATTTTTCACACTCCCGGGGTCAAGAAAATCACATTTTTTCACACTCCCAGGGTCAGGAAATTCTGATATTTTTCACACTCCCGTGGTCAGGAAAATTGGATATTTTCACACTCCCGGGGTCAGGAAAATCAGATTTTTTTCATACTCCCGGGGTCAGGAGACTCTGATTTTTTTCACACTCCCAAGGTCAAGAAAATCACATTTTTTCACACTCCCGGGGTCAGGAAATTCTAATTTTTTTCACACTCACGGTGTTAGGAAAATCACATTTTTCACACTCCCGGGGTCAGGAAAATTGGATTTTTTCACACTCTCGGGGTCAGGATAATTTAATTTTTTTCACACTCCCGGGGTCAAGAAAATCACATTTTTTCATACTCCCGGGGTCAGGAAAATCGGATATTTTCACACTCCCGGGGTCAAGAAAATTGTATATTTTCATACTCCCGGAGTCAGGAAAATTGCATTTTTCAGTCCCGGGGTCAGTAAAATCGCATTTTTCATACTCCCGGGTTCAGGAAAATCAAAAATTTTTCACATTCCCGGTGTTAGGAAAATCACATTTTTCACACTCCCGGTGTCAGGAAAATTGGGTTTTTCTCACACTCCCGGGGTCAAGAAAATCACATTTTTTCACACTCCCGGGGTCAGGAGATTCTGATTTTTTTCACACTCCCGGGGTCAGGAGATTCTGATTTTTTTCACACTCCCGGGGTCAGGAAATTCTAATTTTTTTCACACTCCTGGTGTTAGGAAAATCACATTTTTCACATTCCCGGGGTGAGAAAAATTGGATTTTTTCACACTCCCGGGGTCAGGAGAATTTAATTTTTTTCACACTCCTGGGGTCAAGAAAATCACATTTTTTCACACTCCCGGGATTAGGAAAATTGGATTTTTTTAACACTCCCGGGGTCAGTAAAATCACATTTTTTCACACTCCCGGGGTCAGGAATTTCTGATTTTTTTCACACTCCCGGGGTCAGGAAAATTCTGATTTTTTTCACACTCCCGGTGTTAGGAAAATCACATTTTTCACACTCCCGGATTCAGGAAAATTGGATTTTTTTTACACTCCCGGGGTCAGGAAAATTGCTTTTTTTCACACTCCCGGGGTCAGGAAAATTTAATTTTTTTCACACTCCCGGTGTTAGGAAAATCACATTTTTCACACTCCCGGGGTCAGGAAAATTGGATTTTTTCACACTCCCGGGGTCAAGAAAATCACATTTTTTCACACTCCTGGGGTCAGGAAATTCTGATATTTTTCATACTCCCGGGGTCAGGAAAATTGGATTTTTTTCACACTCCCGGTGTGAGGAAAATTTGATTTTTTCACATTCCTGGTGTCAGGAGAATTTAACTTTTTTCACACTCCCGGCGTCAAGAAAATCAGATTTTTTTCACAATCCCGGGGTCAGGAAAATCGGATATTTTCACACTCCCGGGGTCAGGAAAATCAGATTTTTTTCATACTCCCGGGGTCAGGAAAATTGGATTTTTTTCACACTCCCGGGGTCAGGAAAATTGGGGTTTTTTCACACTCCCGGGGTCAAGAAAATCACGTTTTTTCACGCTCCCGGGGTCAGGAGATTCTGATTTTTTTCACACTCCCAGGGTCAAGAAAATCACATTTTTTCACACTCCCGGGGTCAGGAAATTCTAATTTTTTTCACACTCCCAGAGTTAGGAAAACCACATTTTTCACACTCCCGGGGTCAAGAAAATCACATTTTTTCACACTCCCAGGGTCAGGAAATTCTGATATTTTTCACACTCCCGGGGTCAGGAAAATTGGATATTTTCACACTCCCGGGGTCAGGAAAATCAGATTTTTTTCATACTCCCGGGGTCAGGAGACTCTGATTTTTTTCACACTCCCAGGATCAAGAAAATCACATTTTTTCACACTCCCGGGGTCAGGAAATTCTGATTTTTTCACACTCACGCTGTTAGGAAAATCACATTTTTCACACTCCCGGGGTCAGGAAAATTGGATTTTTTCACACTCCCGGGGTCAGGATAATTTAATTTTTTTCACACTCCCGGGGTCAAGAAAATCACATTTTTCATACTCCCGGGGTCAGGAAAATCGGATATTTTCACACTCCCGGGGTCAAGAAAATTGGATATTTTCATACTCCCGGAGACAGGAAAATCGCATTTTTCATACTCCCGGGGTCAGGAAAATCAAAAAAATTTCACATTCCCGGTGTTAGGAAAATCAATTTTTCACACTCCCGGGGTCAGGAAAATTGGGTTTTTCTCACACTCCCGGGGTCAACAAAATCACATTTTTTCACACTCCCGGGGTCAGGAGATTCTGATTTTTTCACACTCCCGGGGTCAAGAAAATCACATTTTTTCACACTCCCGGCGTCAGGAAATTCTAATTTTTTCCCACACTCCTGGTGTTAGGAAAATCACATTTTTCACATTCCCGGGGTCAGAAAAATTGGATTTTTTCACACTCCCGGGGTCAGGAGAATTTAATTTTTTTCAGACTCCTGGGGTCAAGAAAATCACATTTTTTCACACTCCCGGGATCAGGAAAATTGGATTTTTTTTACACTCCCGGGGTCAGGAAAATTGGATTTTTTTCACACTCCCAGGGTCAGGAAAATTGGGTTTTTTTCACACTCCCGGGGTCAAGAAAATCACATTTTTTCACACTCCTGGGGTCAGGAGATTCTGATTTTTTTCACACTCCCGGGGTCAAGAAAATCACATTTTTTCACACTCCGGGGGTCAGGAATTTCTCATTTTTTCACACTCCCGGGGTCAGGAAATTCTGATTTTTTCACACTCCCGGTGTTAGGAAAATCACATTTTTCACACTCCCGGGGTCAGGAAAATTGGATTTTTTCACACTCGCGGGGTCAGGAGAATTTAATTTTTTTCACACTCCCGGGGTCAAGAAAATCACATTTTTTCACACTCCTGGGGTCAGGAAATTCTGATATTTTTCATACTCCCGGGGTCAGGAAAATTGGATTTTTTTCACACTCCCGGTGTGAGGAAAATTGGATATTTTCATTCTCCCAGGGTCAGGAAAATCACATTTTTCATACTCCCGGGATCAGTAAAATCCAAAATTTTTCATATTCCCGGTGTTAGGAAAATCACATTTTTCACACTCCCGGGGTCAGGAAAAGTGGGGTTTTTTCACACTCCCGGGGTCAAGAAAATCACATTTTTTCACACTCCCGGGGTCAGGAGATTCTGAATTTTTTCACACTCCCGGGGTCAAGAAAATCACATTTTTTCACACTCCTGGGGTCAGGAAATTCTAATTTTTTTCACACTCCCGGTGTTAGGAAAATCACATTTTTCACACTCCTGGGGTAAAGAAAATCACATTTTTTCACACTCCCGGGGTCAGGAAAATTGGATTTTTTTAACACTTCCGGGGGCAGGAAAATTGGATTTTTTTCACACTCCCGGGGTCGGGAAAATTGGGTTTTTTTCACACTCCCGGGGTCAAGAAAATCACATTTTTTCACACTCCTGGGGTCAGGAGATTCTGATTTTTTTCACACTCCCGGGGTCAAGAAAATCACTTTTTTTCACACTCCCGGGGTCAGGGGATTCTAATTTTTTTCACACTCCCGGGGTCAGGAAATTCTGATATTTTTCACACTCCCGGGGTCAGGAGATTCTGATTTTTTTCACACTCCCGGGGTCAAGAAAATCACATTTGTTCACACTCCCGTGTTCAGGAAATTCTGATTTTTTTTCACACTCCCGGTGTTAGGAAAATCACATTTTTCACAGTCCCGGAGTCAGGAAAATTGGATTTTTTCACACTCCCGGGGTCAGGAGAATTAAAAATTTTTCACACTCCCGGGATCAGGAAAATTGAATTTTTTCACACTCCCGGGGTCAGGAAAATTGGATTTTTTCACACTCCCGTGGTCAGGAGAATTTAATTTTTTTCACACTCCCGGGGTGAACAAAATCACATTTTTTCACACTCCCGGGGTCAGGAAATTCTGATATTTTTCATACTCGCGGGGTCAGGAAAATTGGATTTTTTTCACACTCCCGGTGTCAGGAAAATTGGATTTTTTCACACTCCCGGGGTCAGGAGAATTTAATTTTTTTCACACTCCCGCGGTGAACAAAATCACATTTTTTCACACTCCCGGGATCAGGAAATTCTGATATTTTTCATACTCCCGGGGTCAGGAAAATTTGATTTTTTTCACACTCTCGGTGTCAGGAAAATTGGATATTTTCATTGTCCCGGGGTCAGGAAAATCGCATTTTCCATACTCCCGGGGTCAGGAAAATCCAAAAATTTTCACATTCCCGGAGTTAGGAAAATCACATTTTTCACACTCCCGGGGTCAGGAAAATTGGGTTTTTTTCACACTCCCAGGGTCAAGAAAATCACATTTTTTCACACTCCCGGGGTCAGGAAAATTGGATTTTTTTAACACTCCCGGGGTCAGGAAAATTGGATTTTTTTCACACTCCCGGGGTCAGGAATTTCTGATTTTTTTCACACTCGCGGTGTTAGGAAAATCACAGTTTTTCACACTCCCAGGGTCAAGAAAATCACATTTTTTCACACTCCCGGGGTCAAGAAAATCACATTTTTTCACACTCCCAGGGTCAGGAGATTCTGATTTCTTTCACACTCCCGGGGTCAGGAAAATCACATTTTTTCACACTCCCGGGGTCAGGAAATTCTAATTTTTTTCACACTCCCGGTGTTAGGAAAATCACAATTTTCACACTCCTGGGGTCAGAAAAATTGGATTGTTTCACACTCCCGGGGTCAGGAGAATTTAATTTTTTTCACACTCCCGGGGTCAAGAAAATCACATTTTTTCACACTCCCGGGGTCAGGAAATTCTGATATTTTTCACACTCCCGGGGTCAGGAAAATCGGATATTTCCACACCCCCGGGGTCAGGGAAATCAGATTTTTTTCATACTCCCGGGGTCAGGAAAATTGGATTTTTTTCACACTCCCGGTGTCAGGAAAATTGGATATTTTCATACTCCCGGGGTCAAGAAAATCACATTTTTTCACACTCCCGGGGTCAGGAAATTCTGATATTTTTCACACTCCCGGGGTCAGGAAAATCGGATATTTCCACACCCCCGGGGTCAGGGAAATCAGATTTTTTTCATACTCCCGGGGTCAGGAAAATTGGATTTTTTTCACACTCCCGGTGTCAGGAAAATTGGATATTTTCATACTCCCGGGGTCAGGAAAATTGCCTTTTTGAGACTCCCGGGGTCAGGAAAATCACATTTTTCATACTCCCGGGGTCAGATAAATCCAAAATTTTTCACATTCCCGGTGTTAGGAAAACCACATTTTTCACACTCCCGGGGTCAGGAAAATTGGGTTTTTTTCACACTCCCTGGGTCAAGAAAATCACATTTTTTCACACTCCCGGGGTCAGGAGATTCTGATTTTTTTCACACTCCCGGGGTCACGAAAATCACATTTTTTCACACTCCCGGGGTCAGGAAAATTGAATTTTTCACACTCCCGGGGTCACGGAAATCACATTTTTTCACACTCCCTGGGTCAAGAAAATCACATTTTTTCACACTCCGGGGGTCAGGAGATTCTGATTTCTTTCACACTCCCGGGGTCAAGAAAATCACATTTTTCACACTCCCGGGGTCAGGAAAATCCAAAATTTGTCACATTCCCGATGTTAGGAAAATCACATTTTTCACACTCCCGGGGTCAGGAAAGTCACGTTTTTTCACGCTCCCGGGGTCAGGAGATTCTGATTTTTTTCACACTCCCAGGGTCAAGAAAATCACATTTTTTCACACTCCCGGGGTCAGGATATTCTAATTTTTTTCACACTCCCGGGGTCAGGAAAATTGGGGTTTTTTCACACTCCCGGGGTCAAGAAAATCACGTTTTTTCACGCTCCCGGGGTCAGGAGATTCTGATATTTTTCACACTCCCAGGGTCAGGAAATTCTGATATTTTTCACACTCCCGGGGTCAGGAAAATTGGGTTTTTTTCACACTCCCGAGGTCAAGAAAATCACATTTTTTCACACTCCCGGGGTCAGGAGATTCTGATTTTTTTCACACTCCCAGGGTCAAGAAAATCACATTTTTTCACACTCCCGGGGTCAGGAAAATTGGGTTTTTTTCACACTCCCGAGGTCAAGAAAATCACATTTTTTCACACTCCCGGGGTTAGGAGATTCTGATTTTTTTCACACTCCCGGGGTCAAGAAAATCACATTTTTTCACACTCCCGTGGTCAGAAAAATTGGATTTTTTCACACTCCCGGGGTTAAGAAAAACACATTTTTTCACACTCCCGGGATCAGGAAAATTGGATTTTTTTCACACTCCCGGGGTCAGGAAAATTGGGTTTTTTCACACTCCCGGGGTCAAGAAAATCACATTTTTTCACACTCCCGGGGTCAGGAGATTCTGATTTTTTTCACACTCCCGGGGTCAGGAAAATCACATTTTTTCACACTCCCGGGGTCAGGAAATTCTAATTTTTTTCACACTCCCGGTGTTAGGAAAATCACAATTTTCACACTCCTGTGGTCAGAAAAATTGGATTGTTTCACACTCCCGGGGTCAGGAGAATTTAATTTTTTTCACACTCCCGGGGTCAGGAAAATCGGATATTTTCACACTCCCGGGGTCAGGAAAATCAGATTTTTTTCACACTCCCGGGGTCAGGAAAATCGGATATTTCCACACCCCCAGGGTCAGGGAAATCAGATTTTTTTCATACTCCCGGGGTCAGGAAAATTGGATTTTTTTCACACTCCCGGTGTCAGGAAAATTGGATATTTTCATACTCCCGGGGTCAGGAAAATTGCCTTTTTGAGACTCCCGGGGTCAGGAAAATCACACTTTTCATACTCCCGGGGTCAGATAAATCCAAAATTTTTCACATTCCCGGTGTTAGGAAAACCACATTTTTCACACTCCCGGGGTCAGGAAAATTGGGTTTTTTTCACACTCCCTGGGTCAAGAAAATCACATTTTTTCACACTCCTGGGGTCAGGAGATTCTGATTTCTTTCACACTCCCGGGGTCAAGAAAATCACATTTTTCACACTCCCGGGGTCAGGAAAATCCAAAATTTGTCACATTCCCGATGTTAGGAAAATCACATTTTTCACACTCCCGGGGTCAGGAAAATCACGTTTTTTCACGCTCCCGGGGTCAGGAGATTCTGATTTTTTTCACACTCCCAGGGTCAAGAAAATCACATTTTTTCACACTCCTGGGGTCAGGATATTCTAATTTTTTTCACACTCCCGGGGTCAGGAAAATTGGGGTTTTTTCACACTCCCGGGGTCAAGAAAATCACGTTTTTTCACGCTCCCGGGGTCAGGAGATTCTGATTTTTTTTCACACTCCCAGGGTCAGGAAATTCTGATATTTTTCACACTCCCGGGGTCAGGAAAATTGGATATTTTCACACTCCCGGGGTCAGGAAAATCAGTTTTTTTCATACTCCCGGGGTCAGGAGATTCTGATTTTTTTCACACTCCCGGTGTTAGGAAAATCACATTTTTCACACTCCCTGGGTGAGAAAAATTGGATTTTTTCACACTCCCGGGGTCAGGAGAATTTAATTTTTTTCACACTCCCGGGGTCAAGAAAATCACATTTTTTCACACTCCCGGGGTCAGGAAAATTGGATTTTTTAACACTCCCGGGGTCAGGAAAATTGGATTTTTTTCACACTCCCGGGGTCAGGAATTTCTGATTTTTTTCCCACTCGCGGTGTTAGGAAAATCACAGTTTTTCACACTCCCGGGGTCAAGAAAATCACATTTTTTCACACTCCCGGGGTCAGGAGATTCTGATTTCTTTCACACTCCTGGGGTCAGGAAAATCACATTTTTTCACACTCCCGGGGTCAGGAAATTATAATTTTTTTCACACTCCCGGTGTTAGGAAAATCACAATTTTCACACTCCTGTGGTCAGAAAAATTGGATTGTTTCACACTCCCGGGTCAGGAGAATTTAATTTTTTTCACACTCCCGGGGTCAGGAAAATCGGATATTTTCACACTCCCGGGGTCAGGAAAATCAGATTTTTTTCACACTCCCGGGGTCAGGAAAATCGGATATTTCCACACCCCCAGGGTCAGGGAAATCAGATTTTTTTCATACTCCCGGGGTCAGGAAAATTGGATTTTTTTCACACTCCCGGTGTCAGGAAAATTGGATATTTTCATACTCCCGGGGTCAGGAAAATTGCCTTTTTGAGACTCCCGGGGTCAGGAAAATCACATTTTTCATACTCCCGGGGTCAGATAAATCCAAAATTTTTCACATTCCCGGTGTTAGGAAAACCACATTTTTCACACTCCCAGGGTCAGGAAAATTGGGTTTTTTTCACACTCCCTGGGTCAAGAAAATCACATTTTTTCACACTCCTGGGGTCAGGAGATTCTGATTTCTTTCACACTCCCGGGGTCAAGAAAATCACATTTTTCACACTCCCGGGGTCAGGAAAATCCAAAATTTGTCACATTCCCGATGTTAGGAAAATCACATTTTTCACACTCCCGGGGTCAGGAAAATCACGTTTTTTCACGCTCCCGGGGTCAGGAGATTCTGATTTTTTTCACACTCCCAGGGTCAAGAAAATCACATTTTTTCACACTCCTGGGGTCAGGATATTCTAATTTTTTTCACACTCCCGGGGTCAGGAAAATTGGGGTTTTTTCACACTCCCGGGGTCAAGAAAATCACGTTTTTTTCACGCTCCCGGGGTCAGGAGATTCTGATTTTTTTCACACTCCCAGGGTCAGGAAATTCTGATATTTTTCACACTCCCGGGGTCAGGAAAATTGGATATTTTCACACTCCCGGGGTCAGGAAAATCAGATTTTTTCATTCTCCCGGGGTCAGGAGATTCTGATTTTTTTCACACTCCCGGGGTCAAGAAAATCACGTTTTTTTCACGCTCCCGGGGTCAGGAGATTCTGATTTTTTTCACACTCCCAGGGTCAGGAAATTCTGATATTTTTCACACTCCCGGGGTCAGGAAAATTGGGTTTTTTTCACACTCCCGAGGTCAAGAAAATCACATTTTTTCACACTCCCGGGGTCAGGAGATTCTGATTTTTTTCACACTCCCGGGGTCAAGAAAATCACATTTTTTCACACTCCCCGTGTTAGGAAAATCACATTTTTCACACTCCCGTGGTCAGAAAAATTGGATTTTTTCACACTCACGGGGTTAAGAAAAACACATTTTTTCACACTCCCGGGATCAGGAAAATTGGATTTTTTTCACACTCCCGGGGTCAGGAAAATTGGGTTTTTTCACACTCCCGGGGTCAAGAAAATCACATTTTTTCACACTCCCGGGGTCAGGAGATTCTGATTTTTTTCACACTCCCGGGGTCAAGAAAATCACATTTTTTCACACTACCGGGGTCAGGAAAATTGGATTTTTTTCACACTCCCGGGGTCAGGAAAATTGTGTTTCTTTCTCGCTCCCGGGGTCAAGAAAATCACATTTTTTCACACTCCCGGGGTCAGGAGATTCTGATTTTTTTCACACTCCCCGGGTCAAGAAAATCACATTTGTTCACACTCCCGGGGTCAGGAAATTCTGTTTTTTTCACACTCCCGGTGTTAGGAAAATCCAAAATTTTTCACATTCCCGGTGTTAGGAAAATCACATTTTTCACACTCCAGGGGTCAGGAAAATTGGGTTTTTTTCTCGCTCCCGGGGTCAAGAAAATCACATTTTTTCACACTCCCGGGGTCAGGAGATTCTGATTTTTTTCACACTCCCGGGGTCAAGAAAATCACATTTGTTCAGACTCCCGGGGTCAGGAAATTCTGATTTTTTTCACACTCCCGGTGTTAGGAAAATCACATTTTTCACACTCCAGGCGTCAAGAAAATCACATTTTTTTCACACTCCGGGGTCAGGAAAATTGGATATTTTCATACTCCCGGGGTCACGAAAATCGGATATTTCCACACTCCCGGGTCAGGAAAATTGGGTTTTTTTCACACTCCCGGTGTTAGGAAAATCACATTTTTTCACACTCCCGGGGTCAGAAAAATTGGGTTTTTTCACACTTCCGGGGTCGAGAAAATCACATTTTTTCACACTCCTGGGGTCAGGAGATTCTGATTTTTTTCACACTCCCGGGGTCAAGAAAATCACATTTTTTCACACTCCCAGTGTCAGGAGAATTTAATTTTTTTCACACTCCTGGGGTCAAGAAAATCACTTTTTTTCACACTCCCGGTGTTAGGAAAATCACATTTTTCACACTACCGGGGTCAGGAAAATTGGATTTTTTCACACTCCCGGGGTCAAGAAAATCACATTTTTTCACACTCCTGGGGTCAGGAAATTCTGATATTTTTCATACTCCCGGGGTCAGGAAAATTGGATTTTTTTCACACTCCCGGTGTGAGGAAAATTTGATTTTTTCACATTCCTGGTGTCAGGAGAATTTAACTTTTTTTCACACTCCCGGCGTCAAGAAAATCTCATTTTTTTCACAATCCCGGGGTCAGGAAAATCGGATATTTTCACACTCCCGGGGTCAGGAAAATCAGATTTTTTCATTACTCCCGGGGTCAGGAAAATTGGATTTTTTTCACACTCCCGGGGTCAGGAAAATTGGGGTTTTTTCACACTCCCGGGGTCAAGAAAATCACGTTTTTTCACGCTCCCGGGGTCAGGAGATTCTGATTTTTTTCACACTCCCAGGGTCAAGAAAATCACATTTTTTCACACTCCCGGGGTCAGGAAATTCTAATTTTTTTCACACTCCAGGAGTTAGGAAAACCACATTTTTCACACTCCCGGGGTCAAGAAAATCACATTTTTTGACACTCCCAGGGTCAGGAAATTCTGATATTTTTCACACTCCCGGGGTCAGGAAAATTGGATATTTTCACACTCCCGGGGTCAGGAAAATCAGATTTTTTTCATACTCCCGGGGTCAGGAGACTCTGATTTTTTTCACACTCCCAGGGTCAAGAAAATCACATTTTTTCACACTCCCGGGGTCAGGAAATTCTAATTTTTTTCATACTCCCGGGGTCAGAAAAATCACATTTTTTCACACTCCCTGGGTCAGGAAATTCTGATTTTTTTCACACTCACGGTGTTAGAAAAATCACATTTTTCACACTCCCGGTGTGAGGAAAATTTGATTTTTTCACATTCCTGGTGTCAGAAGAATTTAACTTTTTTTCACACTCCCGGTTTCAAGAAAATCACATTTTTTCACACTCCCAGGGTCAGGAAATTCTGATTTTTTTCACACTCACGGTGTTAGGAAAATCACATTTTTCACACTCCCGGGGTCAGGAAAATTGGATTTTTTCACACTCCCGGGTTCAGGATAATTTAATTTTTTTCACACTCCCGGGGTCAAGAAAATCACATTTTTTCATACTCCCGGGGTCAGGAAAATCGGATATTTTCACACTCCCGGGGTCAAGAAAATTGTATATTTTCATACTCCCGGAGTCAGGAAAATTGCATTTTTCAGTCCCGGGGTCAGTAAAATCGCATTTTTCATACTCCCGGGTTCAGGAAAATCAAAAATTTTTCACATTCCCGGTGTTAGGAAAATCACATTTTTCACACTCCCGGTGTCAGGAAAATTGGGTTTTTCTCACACTCCCGGGGTCAAGAAAATCACATTTTTTCACACTCCCGGGGTCAGGAGATTCTGATTTTTTTCACACTCCCGGGGTCAAGAAAATCACATTTTTTCACACTCCCGGGGTCAGGAAATTCTAATTTTTTTCACACTCCTGGTGTTAGGAAAATCACATTTTTCACATTCCCGGGGTGAGAAAAATTGGATTTTTTCACACTCCCGGGGTCAGGAGAATTTAATTTTTTTCACACTCCTGGGGTCAAGAAAATCACATTTTTTCACACTCCCGGGATTAGGAAAATTGGATTTTTTTAACACTCCCGGGGTCAGTAAAATCACATTTTTTCACACTCCCGGGGTCAGGAATTTCTGATTTTTTTCACACTCCCGGGGTCAGGAAATTCTGATTTTTTTCACACTCCCGGTGTTAGGAAAATCACATTTTTCACACTCCCGGATTCAGGAAAATTGGATTTTTTTTACACTCCCGGGGTCAGGAAAATTGCTTTTTTTCACACTCCCGGGGTCAGGAAAATTTAATTTTTTTCACACTCCCGGTGTTAGGAAAATCACATTTTTCACACTCCCGGGGTCAGGAAAATTGGATTTTTTCACACTCCCGGGGTCAAGAAAATCACATTTTTTCACACTCCTGGGGTCAGGAAATTCTGATATTTTTCATACTCCCGGGGTCAGGAAAATTGGATTTTTTTCACACTCCCGGTGTGAGGAAAATTTGATTTTTTCACATTCCTGGTGTCAGGAGAATTTAACTTTTTTCACCCTCCCGGCGTCAAGAAAATCACATTTTTTTCACAATCCCGGGGTCAGGAAAATCGGATATTTTCACACTCCCGGGGTCAGGAAAATCAGATTTTTTTCATACTCCCGGGGTCAGGAAAATTGGATTTTTTTCACACTCCCGGGGTCAGGAAAATTGGGGTTTTTTCACACTCCCGGGGTCAAGAAAATCACGTTTTTTCACGCTCCCGGGGTCAGGAGATTCTGATTTTTTTCACACTCCCAGGGTCAAGAAAATCACATTTTTTCACACTCCCGGGGTCAGGAAATTCTAATTTTTTTCACACTCCCAGAGTTAGGAAAACCACATTTTTCACACTCCCGGGGTCAAGAAAATCACATTTTTTCACACTCCCAGGGTCAGGAAATTCTGATATTTTTCACACTCCCGGGGTCAGGAAAATTGGATATTTTCACACTCCCGGGGTCAGGAAAATCAGATTTTTTTCATACTCCCGGGGTCAGGAGACTCTGATTTTTTTCACACTCCCAGGATCAAGAAAATCACATTTTTTCACACTCCCGGGGTCAGGAAATTCTGATTTTTTCACACTCACGCTGTTAGGAAAATCACATTTTTTACACTCCCGGGGTCAGGAAAATTGCTTTTTTTCACACTCCCGGGGTCAGGAAAATTTAATTTTTTTCACACTCCCGGTGTTAGGAAAATCACATTTTTCACACTCCCGGGGTCAGGAAAATTGGATTTTTTCACACTCCCGGGGTCAAGAAAATCACATTTTTTCACACTCCCAGTGTCAGGAAATTCTGATATTTTTCATACTCCCGGGGTCAGGAAAATTGGATTTTTTTCACACTCCCGGTGTGAGGAAAATTTGATTTTTTCACATTCCTGGTGTCAGGAGAATTTAACTTTTTTCACACTTCCGGCGTCAAGAAAATCACATTTTTTTCACAATCCCGGGGTCAGGAAAATCGGATATTTTCACACTCCCGGGGTCAGGAAAATCAGATTTTTTTCATACTCCCGGGGTCAGGAAAATTGGATTTTTTTCACACTCCCGGGGTCAGGAAAATTGGGGTTTTTTCACACTCCCGGGGTCAAGAAAATCACGTTTTTTCACGCTCCCGGGGTCAGGAGATTCTGATTTTTTTCACACTCCCAGGGTCAAGAAAATCACATTTTTTCACACTCCCGGGGTCAGGAAATTCTAATTTTTTTCACACTCCCAGAGTTAGGAAAACCACATTTTTCACACTCCCGGGGTCAAGAATATCACATTTTTTCACACTCCCAGGGTCAGGAAATTCTGATATTTTTCACACTCCCGGGGTCAGGAAAATTGGATATTTTCACACTCCCGGGGTCAGGAAAATCAGATTTTTTTCATACTCCCGGGGTCAGGAGACTCTGATTTTTTTCACACTCCCAGGATCAAGAAAATCACATTTTTTAACACTCCCGGGGACAGGAAATTCTAATTTATTCACACTCCCGGTGTTAGGAAAATCACATTTTTCACACTCCCGGGGTCAGAAAAATTGGATTTTTTCACACTCCCGGGGTCAGGATAATTTAATTTTTTTCACACTCCCGGGGTCAAGAAAATCACATTTTTCATACTCCCGGGGTCAGGAAAATCGGATATTTTCACACTCCCGGGGTCAAGAAAATTGGATATTTTCATACTCCCGGAGTCAGGAAAATTGCATTTTTCAGTCCCGGGGTCAGGAAAATCGCATTTTTCATACTCCCGGGGTCAGGAAAATCAAAAAAATTTCACATTCCCGGTGTTAGGAAAATCAATTTTTCACACTCCCGGGGTCAGGAAAATTGGGTTTTTCTCACACTCCCGGGGTCAACAAAATCACATTTTTTCACACTCCCGGGGTCAGGAGATTCTGATTTTTTCACACTCCCGGGGTCAAGAAAATCACATTTTTTCACACTCCCGGCGTCAGGAAATTCTAATTTTTTCCCACACTCCTGGTGTTAGGAAAATCACATTTTTCAAATTCCCGGGGTCAGAAAAATTGGATTTTTTCACACTCCCGGGGTCAGGAGAATTTAATTTTTTTCAGACTCCTGGGGTCAAGAAAATCACATTTTTTCACACTCCCGGGATCAGGAAAATTGGATTTTTTTTACACTCCCGGGGTCAGGAAAATTGGATTTTTTTCACACTCCCAGGGTCAGGAAAATTGGGTTTTTTTCACACTCCCGGGGTCAAGAAAATCACATTTTTTCACACTCCTGGGGTCAGGAGATTCTGATTTTTTTCACACTCCCGGGGTCAAGAAAATCACATTTTTTCACACTCCCGGGGTCAGGAAATTCTGATTTTTTCACACTCCCGGTGTTAGGAAAATCACATTTTTCACACTCCCGGGGTCAGGAAAATTGGATTTTTTCACACTCGCGGGGTCAGGAGAATTTAATTTTTTTCACACTCCCGGGGTCAAGAAAATCACATTTTTTCACACTCCTGGGGTCAGGAAATTCTGATATTTTTCATACTCCCGGGGTCAGGAAAATTGGATTTTTTTCACACTCCCGGTGTGAGGAAAATTGGATATTTTCATTCTCCCAGGGTCAGGAAAATCACATTTTTCATACTCCCGGGATCAGTAAAATCCAAAATTTTTCATATTCCCGGTGTTAGGAAAATCACATTTTTCACACTCCCGGGGTCAGGAAAAGTGGGGTTTTTTCACACTCCCGGGGTCAAGAAAATCACATTTTTTCACACTCCCGGGGTCAGGAGATTCTGAATTTTTTCACACTCCCGGGGTCAAGAAAATCACATTTTTTCACACTCCTGGGGTCAGGAAATTCTAATTTTTTTCACACTCCCGGTGTTAGGAAAATCACATTTTTCACACTCCTGGGGTAAAGAAAATCACATTTTTTCACACTTCCGGGGTCCGGAAAATTGGATTTTTTTAACACTCCCGGGGGCAGGAAAATTGGATTTTTTTCACACTCCCGGGGTCGGGAAAATTGGGTTTTTTTCACACTCCCGGGGTCAAGAAAATCACATTTTTTCACACTCCTGGGGTCAGGAGATTCTGATTTTTTTCACACTCCCGGGGTCAAGAAAATCACTTTTTTTCACACTCCCGGGGTCAGGGGATTCTAATTTTTTTCACACTCCCGGGGTCAGGAAATTCTGATATTTTTCACACTCCCGGGGTCAGGAGATTCTGATTTTTTTCACACTCCCGGGGTCAAGAAAATCACATTTGTTCACACTCCCGTGTTCAGGAAATTCTGATTTTTTTTCACACTCCCGGTGTTAGGAAAATCACATTTTTCACAGTCCCGGAGTCAGGAAAATTGGATTTTTTCACACTCCCGGGGTCAGGAGAATTAAATATTTTTCACACTCCCGGGATCAGGAAAATTGAATTTTTTCACACTCCCGGGGTCAGGAAAATTGGATTTTTTTACACTCCCGTGGTCAGGAGAATTTAATTTTTTTCACACTCCCGGGGTGAACAAAATCACATTTTTTCACACTCCCGGGGTCAGGAAATTCTGATATTTTTCATACTCCCGGGGTCAGGAAAATTGGATTTTTTTCACACTCCCGGTGTCAGGAAAATTGGATTTTTTCACACTCCCGGGGTCAGGAGAATTTAATTTTTTTCACACTCCCGCGGTGAACAAAATCACATTTTTTCACACTCCCGGGATCAGGAAATTCTGATATTTTTCATACTCCCGGGGTCAGGAAAATTTGATTTTTTTCACACTCCCGGTGTCAGGAAAATTGGATATTTTCATTGTCCCGGGGTCAGGAAAATCGCATTTTCCATACTCCCGGGGTCAGGAAAATCCAAAAATTTTCACATTCCCGGAGTTAGGAAAATCACATTTTTCACACTCCCGGGGTCAGGAAAATTGGGTTTTTTTCACACTCCCAGGGTCAAGAAAATCACATTTTTTCACACTCCCGGGGTCAGGAAAATTGGATTTTTTTAACACTCCCGGGGTCAGGAAAATTGGATTTTTTTCACACTCCCGGGGTCAGGAATTTCTGATTTTTTTCACACTCGCGGTGTTAGGAAAATCACAGTTTTTCACACTCCCAGGGTCAAGAAAATCACATTTTTTCACACTCCCGGGGTCAAGAAAATCACATTTTTTCACACTCCCAGGGTCAGGAGATTCTGATTTCTTTCACACTCCCGGGGTCAGGAAAATCACATTTTTTCACACTCCCGGGGTCAGGAAATTCTAATATTTTTCACACTCCCGGTGTTAGGAAAATCACAATTTTCACACTCCTGGGGTCAGAAAAATTGGATTGTTTCACACTCCCGGGGTCAGGAGAATTTAATTTTTTTCACACTCCCGGGGTCAAGAAAATCACATTTTTTCACACTCCCGGGGTCAGGAAATTCTGATATTTTTCACACTCCCGGGGTCAGGAAAATCGGATATTTCCACACCCCCGGGGTCAGGGAAATCAGATTTTTTTCATACTCCCGGGGTCAGGAAAATTGGATTTTTTTCACACTCCCGGTGTCAGGAAAATTGGATATTTTCATACTCCCGGGGTCAAGAAAATCACATTTTTTCACACTCCCGGGGTCAGGAAATTCTGATATTTTTCACACTCCCGGGGTCAGGAAAATCGGATATTTCCACACCCCCGGGGTCAGGGAAATCAGATTTTTTTCATACTCCCGGGGTCAGGAAAATTGGATTTTTTTCACACTCCCGGTGTCAGGAAAATTGGATATTTTCATACTCCCGGGGTCAGGAAAATTGCCTTTTTGAGACTCCCGGGGTCAGGAAAATCACATTTTTCATACTCCCGGGGTCAGGAAAATTGGATTTTTTCACACTCCCGTGGTCAGGAGAATTTAATTTTTTTCACACTCCCGGGGTGAACAAAATCACATTTTTTCACACTCCCGGGGTCAGGAAATTCTGATATTTTTCATACTCCCGGGGTCAGGAAAATTGGATTTTTTTCACACTCCCGGTGTCAGGAAAATTGGATTTTTTCACACTCCCGGGGTCAGGAGAATTTAATTTTTTTCACACTCCCGCGGTGAACAAAATCACATTTTTTCACACTCCCGGGATCAGGAAATTCTGATATTTTTCATACTCCCGGGGTCAGGAAAATTTGATTTTTTTCACACTCCCGGTGTCAGGAAAATTGGATATTTTCATTGTCCCGGGGTCAGGAAAATCGCATTTTCCATACTCCCGGGGTCAGGAAAATCCAAAAATTTTCACATTCCCGGAGTTAGGAAAATCACATTTTTCACACTCCCGGGGTCAGGAAAATTGGGTTTTTTTTCACACTCCCAGGGTCAAGAAAATCACATTTTTTCACACTCCCGGGGTCAGGAAAATTGGATTTTTTTAACACTCCCGGGGTCAGGAAAATTGGATTTTTTTCACACTCCCGGGGTCAGGAATTTCTGATTTTTTTCACACTCGCGGTGTTAGGAAAATCACAGTTTTTCACACTCCCAGGGTCAAGAAAATCACATTTTTTCACACTCCCGGGGTCAGGAGATTCTGATTTCTTTCACACTCCCGGGGTCAGGAAAATCACATTTTTTCACACTCCCGGGGTCAGGAAATTCTAATTTTTTTCACACTCCCGGTGTTAGGAAAATCACAATTTTCACACTCCTGGGGTCAGAAAAATTGGATTGTTTCACACTCCCGGGGTCAGGAGAATTTAATTTTTTTCACACTCCCGGGGTCAAGAAAATCACATTTTTTCACACTCCCGGGGTCAGGAAATTCTGATATTTTTCACACTCCCGGGGTCAGGAAAATCGGATATTTCCACACCCCCGGGGTCAGGGAAATCAGATTTTTTTCATACTCCCGGGGTCAGGAAAATTGGATTTTTTTCACACTCCCGGTGTCAGGAAAATTGGATATTTTCATACTCCCGGGGTCAAGAAAATCACATTTTTTCACACTCCCGGGGTCAGGAAATTCTGATATTTTTCACACTCCCGGGGTCAGGAAAATCGGATATTTCCACACCCCCGGGGTCAGGGAAATCAGATTTTTTTCATACTCCCGGGGTCAGGAAAATTGGATTTTTTTCACACTCCCGGTGTCAGGAAAATTGGATATTTTCATACTCCCGGGGTCAGGAAAATTGCCTTTTTGAGACTCCCGGGGTCAGGAAAATCACATTTTTCATACTCCCGGGGTCAGATAAATCCAAAATTTTTCACATTCCCGGTGTTAGGAAACCACATTTTTCACACTCCCGGGGTCAGGAAAATTGGGTTTTTTTCACACTCCCTGGGTCAAGAAAATCACATTTTTTCACACTCCCGGGGTCAGGAGATTCTGATTTTTTTCACACTCCCGGGGTCACGAAAATCACATTTTTTCACACTCCCGGGGTCAGGAAAATTGAATTTTTCACACTCCCGGGGTCAGGAAAATTGGATTTTTTTCACACTCCCTGGGTCAAGAAAATCACATTTTTTCACACTCCTGGGGTCACGAGATTCTGATTTCTTTCACACTCCCGGGGTCAAGAAAATCACATTTTTCACACTCCCGGGGTCAGGAAAATCCAAAATTTGTCACATTCCCGATGTTAGGAAAATCACATTTTTCACACTCCCGGGGTCAGGAAAATCACGTTTTTTCACGCTCCCGGGGTCAGGAGATTCTGATTTTTTTCACACTCCCAGGGTCAAGAAAATCACATTTTTCACACTCCCGGGGTCAGGATATTCTAATTTTTTTCACACTCCCGGGGTCAGGAAAATTGGGGTTTTTTCACACTCCCGGGGTCAAGAAAATCACGTTTTTTCACGCTCCCGGGGTCAGGAGATTCTGATATTTTTCACACTCCCAGGGTCAGGAAATTCTGATATTTTTCACACTCCCGGGGTCAGGAAAATTGGGTTTTTTTCACACTCCCGAGGTCAAGAAAATCACATTTTTTCACACTCCCGGGGTCAGGAGATTCTGATTTTTTTCACACTCCCGGGGTCAAGAAAATCACATTTTTTCACACTCCCGGTGTTAGGAAAATCACATTTTTCACACTCCCGTGGTCAGAAAAATTGGATTTTTTCACACTCCCGGGGTTAAGAAAAACACATTTTTTCACACTCCCGGGATCAGGAAAATTGGATTTTTTTCACACTCCCGGGGTCAGGAAAATTGGGTTTTTTCACACTCCCGGGGTCAAGAAAATCACATTTTTTCACACTACCGGGGTCAGGAAAATTGGATTTTTTTCACACTCCCGGGGTCAGGAAAATTGTGTTTCTTTCTCGCTCCCGGGGTCAAGAAAATCACATTTTTTCACACTCCCGGGGTCAGGAGATTCTGATTTTTTTCACACTCCCCGGGTCAAGAAAATCACATTTGTTCAGACTCCCGGGGTCAGGAAATTCTGATTTTTTTTCACACTCCCGGTGTTAGGAAAATCACATTTTTCACACTCCAGGCGTCAAGAAAATCACATTTTTTTCACACTCCGGGGTCAGGAAAATTGGATATTTTCATACTCCCGGGGTCACGAAAATCGGATATTTCCACACTCCCGGGGTCAGGAAAATTGGGTTTTTTTCACACTCCCGGTGTTAGGAAAATCACATTTTTTCACACTCCCGGGGTCAGAAAAATTGGGTTTTTTCACACTTCCGGGGTCGAGAAAATCACATTTTTTCACACTCCTGGGGTCAGGAGATTCTGATTTTTTTCACACTCCCGGGGTCAAGAAAATCACATTTTTTCACACTCCCAGTGTCAGGAGAATTTAATTTTTTTCACACTCCTGGGGTCAAGAAAATCACTTTTTTTCACACTCCCGGGGTCAGGAGATTCTGATTTTTTTCACACTCCCGGGGTCAAGAAAATCACATTTTTTCACACTCCCGGGGTCAGGAATTTCTGATTTTTTTCACACTCCCGGTGTTAGGAAAATCACATTTTTCACACTCCTGGGGTAAAGAAAATCACATTTTTTCACACTCCCGGGGTCAGGAAAATTGGATTTTTTTAACACTCCCGGTGGCAGGAAAATTGGATTTTTTTCACACTCCCGGGGTCGGGAAAATTGGGTTTTTTTCACACTCCCGGGGTCAAGAAAATCACATTTTTTCACACTCCTGGGGTCAGGATATTCTGATTTTTTTCACACTCCCGGGATCAAGAAAATCACATTTTTTCACACTCCCGGGGTCAGGGGATTCTAATTTTTTTCACACTCCCGGGGTCAGGAAATTCTGATATTTTTCACACTCCCGGGTTCAGGAGATTCTGATTTTTTTTCACACTCCCGGTGTTAGGAAAATCACATTTTTCACAGTCCCGGAGTCAGGAAAATTGGATTTTTTCACACTCCCGGGGTCAGGAGAATTAAATTTTTTTCACACTCCCGGGGTCAGGAAAATTGGATTTTTTCACACTCCCGTGGTCAGGAGAATTTAATTTTTTTCACACTCCCGGGGTGAACAAAATCACATTTTTTCACACTCCCGGGGTCAGGAAATTCTGATATTTTTCATACTCTCGGGGTCAGGAAAATTGGATTTTTTTCACACTCCCGGTGTCAGGAAAATTGGATTTTTTCACACTCCCGGGGTCAGGAGAATTTAATTTTTTTCACACTCCCGCGGTGAACAAAATCACATTTTTTCACACTCCCGGGATCAGGAAATTCTGATATTTTTCATACTCCCGGGGTCAGGAAAATTTGATTTTTTTCACACTCCCGGTGTCAGGAAAATTGGATATTTTCATTGTCCCGGGGTCAGGAAAATCGCATTTTCCATACTCCCGGGGTCAGGAAAATCCAAAAATTTTCACATTCCCAGAGTTAGGAAAATCACATTTTTCACACTCCCGGGGTCAGGAAAATTGGGTTTTTTTCACACTCCCGGGGTCAAGAAAATCACATTTTTTCACACTCCCGGGGTCAGGAAAATTGGATTTTTTTCACACTCCCGGGGTCAGGAAAATTGGATTTTTTTCACACTCCCGGGGTCAGGAATTTCTGATTTTTTTCACACTCGTGGTGTTAGGAAAATCACAGTTTTTCACACTCCCAGGGTCAAGAAAATCACATTTTTTCACACTCCCGGGGTCAAGAAAATCACATTTTTTCACACTCCCGGGGTCAGGAGATTCTGATTTCTTTCACACTCCCGGGGTCAGGAAAATCACATTTTTTCACACTCCCGGGGTCAGGAAATTCTAATTTTTTTCACACTCCCGGTGTTAGGAAAATCACAATTTTCACACTCCTGTGGTCAGAAAAATTGGTTTGTTTCACACTCCCGGGGTCAGGAGAATTTAATTTTTTTCACACTCCCGGGGTCAGGAAAATCAGATTTTTTTCACACTCCCGGGGTCAGGAAAATCGGATATTTCCACACCCCCAGGGTCAGGGAAATCAGATTTTTTTCATACTCCCGGGGTAAGGAAAATTGGATTTTTTTCACACTCCCGGTGTCAGGAAAATTGGATATTTTCATACTCCCGGGGTCAGGAAAATTGCCTTTTTGAGACTTCCGGCGTCAGGAAAATCACATTTTTCATACTCCCGGGGTCAGATAAATCCAAAATTTTTCACATTCCCGGTGTTAGGAAAACCACATTTTTCACACTCCCGGGGTCAGGAAAATTGGGTTTTTTTCACACTCCCTGGGTCAAGAAAATCACATTTTTTCACACTCCTGGGGTCAGGAGATTCTGATTTCTTTCACACTCCTGGGGTCAAGAAAATCACATTTTTCACACTCCCGGGGTCAGGAAAATCCAAAATTTGTCACATTCCCGATGTTAGGAAAATCACATTTTTCACACTCCCGGGGTCAGGAAAATCACGTTTTTTCACACTCCCGGGGTCAGGAGATTCTGATTTTTTTCACACTCCCAGGGTCAAGAAAATCACATTTTTTCACACTCCTGGGGTCAGGATATTCTAATTTTTTTCACACTCCCGGGGTCAGGAAAATTGGGGTTTTTTCACACTCCCGGGGTCAAGAAAATCACATTTTTTCACACTCCTGGGGTCAGGATATTCTGATTTTTTTCACACTCCCGGGGTCAAGAAAATCACATTTTTTCACACTCCCGGGGTCAGGGGATTCTAATTTTTTTCACACTCCCGGGGTCAGGAAATTCTGATATTTTTCACACTCCCGGGATCAGGAGATTCTGATTTTTTTCACACTCCCGGGGTCAAGAAAATCACATTTGTTCACACTCCCGGGTTCAGGAAATTCTGATTTTTTTTCACACTCCCGGTGTTAGGAAAATCACATTTTTCACAGTCCCGGAGTCAGGAAAATTGGATTTTTTCACACTCCCGGGGTCAGGAGAATTAAATTTTTTTCACACTCCCGGGGTCAGGAAAATTGGATTTTTTCACACTCCCGTGGTCAGGAGAATTTAATTTTTTTCACACTCCCGGGGTGAACAAAATCACATTTTTTCACACTCCCGGGGTCAGGAAATTCTGATATTTTTCATACTCTCGGGGTCAGGAAAATTGGATTTTTTTCACACTCCCGGTGTCAGGAAAATTGGATTTTTTCACACTCCCGGGGTCAGGAGAATTTAATTTTTTTCACACTCCCGCGGTGAACAAAATCACATTTTTTCACACTCCCGGGATCAGGAAATTCTGATATTTTTCATACTCCCGGGGTCAGGAAAATTTGATTTTTTTCACACTCCCGGTGTCAGGAAAATTGGATATTTTCATTGTCCCGGGGTCAGGAAAATCGCATTTTCCATACTCCCGGGGTCAGGAAAATCCAAAAATTTTCACATTCCCAGAGTTAGGAAAATCACATTTTTCACACTCCCGGGGTCAGGAAAATTGGGTTTTTTTCACACTCCCGGGGTCAAGAAAATCACATTTTTTCACACTCCCGGGGTCAGGAAAATTGGATTTTTTTCACACTCCCGGGGTCAGGAAAATTGGATTTTTTTCACACTCCTGTGGTCAGGAAAATTGGATATTTTCATTGTCCCGGGGTCAGGAAAATCGCATTTTCCATACTCCCGGGGTCAGGAAAATCCAAAAATTTTCACATTCCCAGAGTTAGGAAAATCACATTTTTCACACTCCCGGGGTCAGGAAAATTGGGTTTTTTTCACACTCCCGGGGTCAAGAAAATCACATTTTTTCACACTCCCGGGGTCAGGAAAATTGGATTTTTTTCACACTCCCGGGGTCAGGAAAATTGGATTTTTTTCACACTCCCGGGGTCAGGAATTTCTGATTTTTTTCACACTCGTGGTGTTAGGAAAATCACAGTTTTTCACACTCCCAGGGTCAAGAAAATCACATTTTTTCACACTCCCGGGGTCAGGAGATTCTGATTTCTTTCACACTCCCGGGGTCAGGAAAATCACATTTTTTCACACTCCCGGGGTCAGGAAATTCTAATTTTTTTCACACTCCCGGTGTTAGGAAAATCACAATTTTCACACTCCTGTGGTCAGAAAAATTGGTTTGTTTCACACTCCCGGGGTCAGGAGAATTTAATTTTTTTCACACTCCCGGGGTCAGGAAAATCAGATTTTTTTCACACTCCCGGGGTCAGGAAAATCGGATATTTCCACACCCCCAGGGTCAGGGAAATCAGATTTTTTTCATACTCCCGGGGTAAGGAAAATTGGATTTTTTTTCACACTCCCGGTGTCAGGAAAATTGGATATTTTCATACTCCCGGGGTCAGGAAAATTGCCTTTTTGAGACTTCCGGCGTCAGGAAAATCACATTTTTCATACTCCCGGGGTCAGATAAATCCAAAATTTTTCACATTCCCGGTGTTAGGAAAACCACATTTTTCACACTCCCGGGGTCAGGAAAATTGGGTTTTTTTCACACTCCCTGGGTCAAGAAAATCACATTTTTTTCACACTCCTGGGGTCAGGAGATTCTGATTTCTTTCACACTCCCGGGGTCAAGAAAATCACATTTTTCACACTCCCAGGGTCAGGAAAATCCAAAATTTGTCACATTCCCGATGTTAGGAAAATCACATTTTTCACACTCCCGGGGTCAGGAAAATCACGTTTTTTCACACTCCCGGGGTCAGGAGATTCTGATTTTTTTCACACTCCCAGGGTCAAGAAAATCACATTTTTTCACACTCCTGGGGTCAGGATATTCTAATTTTTTTCCCACTCCCGGGGTCAGGAAAATTGGGGTTTTTTCACACTCCCGGGGTCAAGAAAATCACGTTTTTTCACGCTCCCGGGGTCAGGAGATTCTGATTTTTTTCACACTCCCAGGGTCAGGAAATTCTGATATTTTTCACACTCCCGGGGTCAGGAAAATTGGATATTTTCACACTCCCGGGGTCAGGAAAATCAGATTTTTTCATACTCCCGGGGTCAGGAGACTCTGATTTTTTTCACACTCCCAGGGTCAAGAAAATCACATTTTTTCACACTCCCGGGGTCAGGAAAATTGGGTTTTTTTCACACTCCCGAGGTCAAGAAAATCACATTTTTTCACACTCCCGTGGTTAGGAGATTCTGATTTTTTTCACACTCCCGGGGTCAAGAAAATCACATTTTTTCACACTCCCGGTGTTAGGAAAATCACATTTTTCACACTCCCGTGGTCAGAAAAATTGGATTTTTTCACACTCCCGGGGTTAAGAAAAACACATTTTTTCACACTCCCGGGATCAGGAAAATTGGATTTTTTTCACACTCCCGGGGTCAGGAAAATTGGGTTTTTTCACACTCCCGAGGTCAAGAAAATCACATTTTTTCACACTCCCGGGGTCAGGAGATTCTGATTTTTTTCACACTCCCGGGGTCAGGAAAATCACATTTTTTCACACTCCCGGGGTCAGGAAATTCTAATTTTTTTCACACTCCCGGTGTTAGGAAAATCACAATTTTCACACTCCTGTGGTCAGAAAAATTGGATTGTTTCACACTCCCGGGGTCAGGAGAATTTAATTTTTTTCACACTCCCGGGGTCAGGAAAATCGGATATTTTCACACTCCCGGGGTCAGGAAAATCAGATTTTTTTCACGCTCCCGGGGTCAGGAAAATCGGATATTTCCACACCCCCAGGGTCAGGGAAATCAGATTTTTTTCATACTCCCGGGGTCAGGAAAATTGGATTTTTTTCACACTCCCGGTGTCAGGAAAATTGGATATTTTCATACTCCCGGGGTCAGGAAAATTGCCTTTTTGAGACTCCCGGGGTCAGGAAAATCACACTTTTCATACTCCCGGGGTCAGATAAATCCAAAATTTTTCACATTCCCGGTGTTAGGAAAACCACATTTTTCACACTCCCGGGGTCAGGAAAATTGGTTTTTTTTCACACTCCCTGGGTCAAGAAAATCACATTTTTTCACACTCCTGGGGTCAGGAGATTCTGATTTCTTTCACACTCCCGGGGTCAAGAAAATCACATTTTTCACACTCCCGGGGTCAGGAAAATCCAAAATTTGTCACATTCCCGATGTTAGGAAAATCACATTTTTCACACTCCCGGGGTCAGGAAAATCACGTTTTTTCACGCTCCCGGGGTCAGGAGATTCTGATTTTATTCACACTCCCAGGGTCAAGAAAATCACATTTTTTCACACTCCTGGGGTCAGGATATTCTAATTTTTTTCACACTCCCGGGGTCAGGAAAATTGGGGTTTTTTCACATTCCCGGGGTCAAGAAAATCACGTTTTTTCACGGTCCCGGGGTCAGGAGATTCTGATTTTTTTCACACTCCCAGGGTCAGGAAATTCTGATATTTTTCACACTCCCGGGGTCAGGAAAATTGGATATTTTCATACTCCCGGGGTCAGGAAAATCTAATTTTTTTCACACTCCCGGTGTTAGGAAAATCACATTTTTCACACTCCCTGGGTGAGAAAAATTGGATTTTTTCACACTCCCAGGGTCAGGAGAATTTAATTTTTTTCACACTCCCGGGGTCAAGAAAATCACATTTTTTCACACTCCCGGGGTCAGGAAAATTGGATTTTTTTAACACTCCCGGGGTCAGGAAAATTGGATTTTTTTCACACTCCCGGGGTCAGGAATTTCTGATTTTTTTCACACTCGCGGTGTTAGGAAAATCACAGTTTTTCACACTCCCAGGGTCAAGAAAATCACATTTTTTCACACTCCCGGGGTCAAGAAAATCACATTTTTTCACACTCCCGGGGTCAGGAGATTCTGATTTCTTTCACTCTCCCGGGGTCAGGAAAATCACATTTTTTCACACTCCCGGGGTCAGGAAATTCTAATTTTTTTCACACTCCCGGTGTTAGGAAAATCACAATTTTCACACTCCTGTGGTCAGAAAAATTGGATTGTTTCACACTCCCGGGGTCAGGAGAATTTAATTTTTTTCACACTCCCGGGGTCAGGAAAATCGGATATTTTCACACTCCCGGGGTCAGGAAAATCAGATTTTTTTCACACTCCCGGGGTCAGGAAAATCAGATATTTCCACACACCCAGGGTCAGGGAAATCAGATTTTTTTCATACTCCCGGGGTCAGGAAAATTGGATTTTTTTCACACTCCTGGTGTCAGGAAAATTGGATATTTTCATACTCCCGGGGTCAGGAAAATTGCCTTTTTGAGACTCCCGGGGTCAGGAAAATCACATATTTCATACTCCCGGGGTCAGATAAATCCAAAATTTTTCACATTCCCGGTGTTAGGAAAACCACATTTTTCACACTCCCGGGGTCAGGAAAATTGGGTTTTTTTCACACTCCCTGGGTCAAGAAAATCACATTTTTTCACACTCCTGGGGTCAGGAGATTCTGATTTCTTTCACACTCCCGGGGTCAAGAAAATCACATTTTTCACACTCCCGGGGTCAGGAAAATCCAAAATTTGTCACATTCCCGATGTTAGGAAAATCACATTTTTCACACTCCCGGGGTCAGGAAAATCACGTTTTTTCACGCTCCCGGGGTCAGGAGATTCTGATTTTTTTCACACTCCCAGGGTCAAGAAAATCACATTTTTTCACACTCCTGGGGTCAGGATATTCTAATTTTTTTCACACTCCCGGGGTCAGGAAAATTGGGGTTTTTTCACACTCCCGGGGTCAAGAAAATCACGTTTTTTCACACTCCCGGGGTCAGGAGATTCTGATATTTTTCACACTCCCGGGGTCAGGAAAATTGGATATTTTCACACTCCCGGGGTCAGGAAAATCAGATTTTTTCATACTCCCGGGGTCAGGAGATTCTGATTTTTTTCACACTCCCAGGGTCAAGAAAATCACATTTTTTCACACTCCCGGGGTCAGGAAAATTGGGTTTTTTTCACACTCCCGAGGTCAAGAAAATCACATTTTTTCACACTCCCGGGGTCAGGAGATTCTGATTTTTTTCACACTCCCGGGGTCAAGAAAATCACATTTTTTCACACTCCCGGTGTTAGGAAAATCACATTTTTCACACTCCCGTGGTCAGAAAAATTGGATTTTTTCACACTCCCGGGGTTAAGAAAAACACATTTTTTCACACTCCCGGGGTCAGGAAAATTGGGTTTTTTCACACTCCCGGGGTCAAGAAAATCACATTTTTTCACACTACCGGGGTCAGGAAAATTGGATTTTTTTCACACTCCCGGGGTCAGGAAAATTGTGTTTCTTTCTCGCTCCCGGGGTCAAGAAAATCACATTTTTTCACACTCCCGGGGTCAGGAGATTCTGATTTTTTTCACACTCCCCGGGTCAAGAAAATCACATTTGTTCACACTCCCGGGGTCAGGAAATTCTGTTTTTTTCACACTCCCGGTGTTAGGAAAATCCAAAATTTTTCACATTCCCGGTGTTAGGAAAATCACATTTTTCACACTCCAGGGGTCAGGAAAATTGGGTTTTTTTCTCGCTCCCGGGGTCAAGAAAATCACATTTTTTCACACTCCCGGGGTCAGGAGATTCTGATTTTTTTCACACTCCCGGGGTCAAGAAAATCACATTTGTTCAGACTCCCGGGGTCAGGAAATTCTGATTTTTTTCACACTCCCGGTGTTAGGAAAATCACATTTTTCACACTCCAGGCGTCAAGAAAATCACATTTTTTTCACACTCCGGGGTCAGGAAAATTGGATATTTTCATACTCCCGGGGTCACGAAAATCGGATATTTCCACACTCCCGGGGTCAGGAAAATTGGGTTTTTTTCACACTCCCGGTGTTAGGAAAATCACATTTTTTCACACTCCCGGGGTCAGAAAAATTGGGTTTTTTCACACTTCCGGGGTCGAGAAAATCACATTTTTTCACACTCCTGGGGTCAGGAGATTCTGATTTTTTTCACATCTCCCGGGGTCAAGAAAATCACATTTTTTCACACTCCCAGTGTCAGGAGAATTTAATTTTTTCACACTCCTGGGGTCAAGAAAATCACTTTTTTTCACACTCCCGGTGTTAGGAAAATCACATTTTTCACACTCCCGGGGTCAGGAAAATTGGATTTTTTCACACTCCCGGGGTCAAGAAAATCACATTTTTTCACACTCCTGGGGTCAGGAAATTCTGATATTTTTCATACTCCCGGGGTCAGGAAAATTGGATTTTTTTCACACTCCCGGTGTGAGGAAAATTTGATTTTTTCACATTCCTGGTGTCAGGAGAATTTAACTTTTTTTCACACTCCCGGCGTCAAGAAAATCTCATTTTTTTCACAATCCCGGGGTCAGGAAAATCGGATATTTTCACCCTCCCGGGGTCAGGAAAATCAGATTTTTTCATTACTCCCGGGGTCAGGAAAATTGGATTTTTTTCACACTCCCGGGGTCAGGAAAATTGGGGTTTTTTCACACTCCCGGGGTCAAGAAAATCACGTTTTTTCACGCTCCCGGGGTCAGGAGATTCTGATTTTTTTCACACTCCCAGGGTCAAGAAAATCACATTTTTTCACACTCCCGGGGTCAGGAAATTCTAATTTTTTTCACACTCCCGGAGTTAGGAAAACCACATTTTTCACACTCCCGGGGTCAAGAAAATCACATTTTTTCACACTCCCAGGGTCAGGAAATTCTGATATTTTTCACACTCCCGGGGTCAGGAAAATTGGATATTTTCACACTCCCGGGGTCAGGAAAATCAGATTTTTTTCATACTCCCGGGGTCAGGGGACTCTGATTTTTTTCACACTCCCAGGGTCAAGAAAATCACATTTTTTCACACTCCCGGGGTCAGGAAATTCTATTTTTTTTCATACTCCCGGGGTCAGAAAAATCACATTTTTTCACACTCCCTGGGTCAGGAAATTCTGATTTTTTCACACTCACGGTGTTAGGAAAATCACATTTTTCACACTCCCGGTGTGAGGAAAATTTGATTTTTTCACATTCCTGGTGTCAGAAGAATTTAACTTTTTTTCACACTCCCGGTTTCAAGAAAATCACATTTTTTCACACTCCCAGGGTCAGGAAATTCTGATTTTTTTCACACTCACGGTGTTAGGAAAATCACATTTTTCACACTCCCGGGGTCAGGAAAATTGGATTTTTTCACACTCCCGGGGTCAGGATAATTTAATTTTTTTCACACTCCCGGGGTCAAGAAAATCACATTTTTTCATACTCCCGGGGTCAGGAAAATCGGATATTTTCACACTCCCGGGGTCAAGAAAATTGGATATTTTCATACTCCCGGAGTCAGGAAAATTGCATTTTTCAGTCCCGGGGTCAGTAAAATCGCATTTTTCATACTCCCGGGTTCAGGAAAATCAAAAATTTTTCACATTCCCGGTGTTAGGAAAATCACATTTTTCACACTCCCGGTGTCAGGAAAATTGGGTTTTTCTCACACTCCCGGGGTCAAGAAAATCACATTTTTTCACACTCCCGGGGTCAGGAGATTCTGATTTTTTTCACACTCCCGGGGTCAAGAAAATCACATTTTTTCACACTCCTGGGGTCAGGAAATTCTAATTTTTTTCACACTCCTGGTGTTAGGAAAATCACATTTTTCACATTCCCGGGGTGAGAAAAATTGGATTTTTTCACACTCCCGGGGTCAGGAGAATTTAATTTTTTTCACACTCCTGGGGTCAAGAAAATCACATTTTTTCACACTCCCGGGATCAGGAAAATTGGATTTTTTTAACACTCCCGGGGTCAGTAAAATCACATTTTTTCACACTCCCGGGGTCAGGAATTTCTGATTTTTTTCACACTCCCGGGGTCAGGAAATTCTGATTTTTTTCACACTCCCGGTGTTAGGAAAATCACATTTTTCACACTCCCGGATTCAGGAAAATTGGATTTTTTTTACACTCCCGGGGTCAGGAAAATTGCTTTTTTTCACACTCCCGGGGTCAGGAAAATTTAATTTTTTTCACACTCCCGGTGTTAGGAAAATTTAATTTTTTTCACACTCCCGGTGTTAGGAAAATCACATTTTTCACACTCCCGGGGTCAGGAAAATTGGATTTTTTCACACTCCCGGGGTCAAGAAAATCACATTTTTTCACACCTGGGGTCAGGAAATTCTGATATTTTTCATACTCCCGGGGTCAGGAAAATTGGATTTTTTTCACACTCCCGGTGTGAGGAAAATTTGATTTTTTCACATTCCTGGTGTCAGGAGAATTTAACTTTTTTCACACTCCCGGCGTCAAGAAAATCACATTTTTTCACACTCCTGGGGTCAGGAAATTCTAATTTTTTTCACACTCCTGGTGTTAGGAAAATCACATTTTTCACATTCCCGGGGTGAGAAAAATTGGATTTTTTCACACTCCCGGGGTCAGGAGAATTTAATTTTTTTCACACTCCTGGGGTCAAGAAAATCACATTTTTTCACACTCCCGGGATCAGGAAAATTGGATTTTTTTAACACTCCCGGGGTCAGTAAAATCACATTTTTTCACACTCCCGGGGTCAGGAATTTCTGATTTTTTTCACACTCCCGGGGTCAGGAAATTCTGATTTTTTTCACACTCCCGGTGTTAGGAAAATCACATTTTTCACACTCCCGGATTCAGGAAAATTGGATTTTTTTTACACTCCCGGGGTCAGGAAAATTGCTTTTTTTCACACTCCCGGGGTCAGGAAAATTTAATTTTTTTCACACTCCCGGTGTTAGGAAAATTTAATTTTTTTCACACTCCCGGTGTTAGGAAAATCACATTTTTCACACTCCCGGGGTCAGGAAAATTGGATTTTTTCACACTCCCGGGGTCAAGAAAATCACATTTTTTCACACCTGGGGTCAGGAAATTCTGATATTTTTCATACTCCCGGGGTCAGGAAAATTGGATTTTTTTCACACTCCCGGTGTGAGGAAAATTTGATTTTTTCACATTCCTGGTGTCAGGAGAATTTAACTTTTTTCACACTCCCGGCGTCAAGAAAATCACATTTTTTTCACAATCCCGGGGTCAGGAAAATCGGATATTTTCACACTCCCGGGGTCAGGAAAATCAGATTTTTTTCATACTCCCGGGGTCAGGAAAATTGGATTTTTTTCACACTCCCGGGGTCAGGAAAATTGGGGTTTTTTCACACTCCCGGGGTCAAGAAAATCACGTTTTTTCACGCTCCCGGGGTCAGTTGATTCTGATTTTTTTCACACTCCCAGGGTCAAGAAAATCACATTTTTTCACACTCCAGGGGTCAGGAAATTCTAATTTTTTTCACACTCCCAGAGTTAGGAAAACCACATTTTTCACACTCCCGGGGTCAAGAAAATCACATTTTTTCACACTCCCAGGGTCAGGAAATTCTGATATTTTTCACACTCCCGGGGTCAGGAAAATTGGATATTTTCACACTCCCGGGGTCAGGAAAATCAGATTTTTTTCATACTCCCGGGGTCAGGAAATTCTGATATTTTTCACACTCCCGGGGTCAGGAAAATCGGATATTTTCACACTCCCGCGGTCAAGAAAATTGGATATTTTCATACTCCCGGAGTCAGGAAAATTGCATTTTTCAGTCCCGGGGTCAGGAAAATCGCATTTTTCATACTCCCGGGGTCAGGAAAATCAAAAAAATTTCACATTCGCGGTGTTAGGAAAATCAATTTTTCACACTCCCGGGGTCAGGAAAATTGGGTTTTTCTCACACTCCCGGGGTCAACAAAATCACATTTTTTTCACACTCCCGGGGTCAGGAGATTCTGATTTTTTCACACTCCCGGGGTCAAGAAAATCACATTTTTTCACACTCCCGGGGTCAGGAAATTCTAATTTTTTCCCACACTCCTGGTGTTAGGAAAATCACATTTTTTCACACTCCCGGGGTCAGGAAATTCTAATTTTTTTCACACTCCCGGTGTTAGGAAAATCACAATTTTCACACTCCTGTGGTCAGAAAAATTGGATTGTTTCACACTCCCGGGGTCAGGAGAATTTAATTTTTTTCACACTCCCGGGGTCAGGAAAATCGGATATTTTCACACTCCCGGGGTCAGGAAAATCAGATTTTTTTCACACTCCCGGGGTCAGGAAAATCAGATATTTCCACACACCCAGGGTCAGGGAAATCAGATTTTTTTCATACTCCCGGGGTCAGGAAAATTGGATTTTTTTCACACTCCTGGTGTCAGGAAAATTGGATATTTTCATACTCCCGGGGTCAGGAAAATTGCCTTTTTGAGACTCCCGGGGTCAGGAAAATCACATATTTCATACTCCCGGGGTCAGATAAATCCAAAATTTTTCACATTCCCGGTGTTAGGAAAACCACATTTTTCACACTCCCGGGGTCAGGAAAATTGGGTTTTTTTCACACTCCCTGGGTCAAGAAAATCACATTTTTTCACACTCCTGGGGTCAGGAGATTCTGATTTCTTTCACACTCCCGGGGTCAAGAAAATCACATTTTTCACACTCCCGGGGTCAGGAAAATCCAAAATTTGTCACATTCCCGATGTTAGGAAAATCACATTTTTCACACTCCCGGGGTCAGGAAAATCACGTTTTTTCACGCTCCCGGGGTCAGGAGATTCTGATTTTTTTCACACTCCCAGGGTCAAGAAAATCACATTTTTTCACACTCCTGGGGTCAGGATATTCTAATTTTTTTCACACTCCCGGGGTCAGGAAAATTGGGGTTTTTTCACACTCCCGGGGTCAAGAAAATCACGTTTTTTCACACTCCCGGGGTCAGGAGATTCTGATATTTTTCACACTCCCGGGGTCAGGAAAATTGGATATTTTCACACTCCCGGGGTCAGGAAAATCAGATTTTTTCATACTCCCGGGGTCAGGAGATTCTGATTTTTTTCACACTCCCAGGGTCAAGAAAATCACATTTTTTCACACTCCCGGGGTCAGGAAAATTGGGTTTTTTTCACACTCCCGAGGTCAAGAAAATCACATTTTTTCACACTCCCGGGGTCAGGAGATTCTGATTTTTTTCACACTCCCGGGGTCAAGAAAATCACATTTTTTCACACTCCCGGTGTTAGGAAAATCACATTTTTCACACTCCCGTGGTCAGAAAAATTGGATTTTTTCACACTCCCGGGGTTAAGAAAAACACATTTTTTCACACTCCCGGGGTCAGGAAAATTGGGTTTTTTCACACTCCCGGGGTCAAGAAAATCACATTTTTTCACACTACCGGGGTCAGGAAAATTGGATTTTTTTCACACTCCCGGGGTCAGGAAAATTGTGTTTCTTTCTCGCTCCCGGGGTCAAGAAAATCACATTTTTTCACACTCCCGGGGTCAGGAGATTCTGATTTTTTTCACACTCCCCGGGTCAAGAAAATCACATTTGTTCACACTCCCGGGGTCAGGAAATTCTGTTTTTTTCACACTCCCGGTGTTAGGAAAATCCAAAATTTTTCACATTCCCGGTGTTAGGAAAATCACATTTTTCACACTCCAGGGGTCAGGAAAATTGGGTTTTTTTCTCGCTCCCGGGGTCAAGAAAATCACATTTTTTCACACTCCCGGGGTCAGGAGATTCTGATTTTTTTCACACTCCCGGGGTCAAGAAAATCACATTTGTTCAGACTCCCGGGGTCAGGAAATTCTGATTTTTTTCACACTCCCGGTGTTAGGAAAATCACATTTTTCACACTCCAGGCGTCAAGAAAATCACATTTTTTTCACACTCCGGGGTCAGGAAAATTGGATATTTTCATACTCCCGGGGTCACGAAAATCGGATATTTCCACACTCCCGGGGTCAGGAAAATTGGGTTTTTTTCACACTCCCGGTGTTAGGAAAATCACATTTTTTCACACTCCCGGGGTCAGAAAAATTGGGTTTTTTCACACTTCCGGGGTCGAGAAAATCACATTTTTTCACACTCCTGGGGTCAGGAGATTCTGATTTTTTTCACATCTCCCGGGGTCAAGAAAATCACATTTTTTCACACTCCCAGTGTCAGGAGAATTTAATTTTTTCACACTCCTGGGGTCAAGAAAATCACTTTTTTTCACACTCCCGGTGTTAGGAAAATCACATTTTTCACACTCCCGGGGTCAGGAAAATTGGATTTTTTCACACTCCCGGGGTCAAGAAAATCACATTTTTTCACACTCCTGGGGTCAGGAAATTCTGATATTTTTCATACTCCCGGGGTCAGGAAAATTGGATTTTTTTCACACTCCCGGTGTGAGGAAAATTTGATTTTTTCACATTCCTGGTGTCAGGAGAATTTAACTTTTTTTCACACTCCCGGCGTCAAGAAAATCTCATTTTTTTCACAATCCCGGGGTCAGGAAAATCGGATATTTTCACCCTCCCGGGGTCAGGAAAATCAGATTTTTTCATTACTCCCGGGGTCAGGAAAATTGGATTTTTTTCACACTCCCGGGGTCAGGAAAATTGGGGTTTTTTCACACTCCCGGGGTCAAGAAAATCACGTTTTTTCACGCTCCCGGGGTCAGGAGATTCTGATTTTTTTCACACTCCCAGGGTCAAGAAAATCACATTTTTTCACACTCCCGGGGTCAGGAAATTCTATTTTTTTTCACACTCCCGGAGTTAGGAAAACCACATTTTTCACACTCCCGGGGTCAAGAAAATCACATTTTTTCACACTCCCAGGGTCAGGAAATTCTGATATTTTTCACACTCCCGGGGTCAGGAAAATTGGATATTTTCACACTCCCGGGGTCAGGAAAATCAGATTTTTTTCATACTCCCGGGGTCAGGGGACTCTGATTTTTTTCACACTCCCAGGGTCAAGAAAATCACATTTTTTCACACTCCCGGGGTCAGGAAATTCTATTTTTTTTCATACTCCCGGGGTCAGAAAAATCACATTTTTTCACACTCCCTGGGTCAGGAAATTCTGATTTTTTCACACTCACGGTGTTAGGAAAATCACATTTTTCACACTCCCGGTGTGAGGAAAATTTGATTTTTTCACATTCCTGGTGTCAGAAGAATTTAACTTTTTTTCACACTCCCGGTTTCAAGAAAATCACATTTTTTCACACTCCCAGGGTCAGGAAATTCTGATTTTTTTCACACTCACGGTGTTAGGAAAATCACATTTTTCACACTCCCGGGGTCAGGAAAATTGGATTTTTTCACACTCCCGGGGTCAGGATAATTTAATTTTTTTCACACTCCCGGGGTCAAGAAAATCACATTTTTTCATACTCCCGGGGTCAGGAAAATCGGATATTTTCACACTCCCGGGGTCAAGAAAATTGGATATTTTCATACTCCCGGAGTCAGGAAAATTGCATTTTTCAGTCCCGGGGTCAGTAAAATCGCATTTTTCATACTCCCGGGTTCAGGAAAATCAAAAATTTTTCACATTCCCGGTGTTAGGAAAATCACATTTTTCACACTCCCGGTGTCAGGAAAATTGGGTTTTTCTCACACTCCCGGGGTCAAGAAAATCACATTTTTTCACACTCCCGGGGTCAGGAGATTCTGATTTTTTTCACACTCCCGGGGTCAAGAAAATCACATTTTTTCACACTCCCGGGGTCAGGAAATTCTAATTTTTTTCACACTCCTGGTGTTAGGAAAATCACATTTTTCACATTCCCGGGGTGAGAAAAATTGGATTTTTTCACACTCCCGGGGTCAGGAGAATTTAATTTTTTTCACACTCCTGGGGTCAAGAAAATCACATTTTTTCACACTCCCGGGATCAGGAAAATTGGATTTTTTTAACACTCCCGGGGTCAGTAAAATCACATTTTTTCACACTCCCGGGGTCAGGAATTTCTGATTTTTTTCACACTCCCGGGGTCAGGAAATTCTGATTTTTTTCACACTCCTGGTGTTAGGAAAATCACATTTTTCACACTCCCGGATTCAGGAAAATTGGATTTTTTTTACACTCCCGGGGTCAGGAAAATTGCTTTTTTTCACACTCCCGGGGTCAGGAAAATTTAATTTTTTTCACACTCCCGGTGTTAGGAAAATTTAATTTTTTTCACACTCCCGGTGTTAGGAAAATCACATTTTTCACACTCCCGGGGTCAGGAAAATTGGATTTTTTCACACTCCCGGGGTCAAGAAAATCACATTTTTTCACACCTGGGGTCAGGAAATTCTGATATTTTTCATACTCCCGGGGTCAGGAAAATTGGATTTTTTTCACACTCCCGGTGTGAGGAAAATTTGATTTTTTCACATTCCTGGTGTCAGGAGAATTTAACTTTTTTCACACTCCCGGCGTCAAGAAAATCACATTTTTTTCACAATCCCGGGGTCAGGAAAATCGGATATTTTCACACTCCCGGGGTCAGGAAAATCAGATTTTTTTCATACTCCCGGGGTCAGGAAAATTGGATTTTTTTCACACTCCCGGGGTCAGGAAAATTGGGGTTTTTTCACACTCCCGGGGTCAAGAAAATCACGTTTTTTCACGCTCCCGGGGTCAGTTGATTCTGATTTTTTTCACACTCCCAGGGTCAAGAAAATCACATTTTTTCACACTCCCGGGGTCAGGAAATTCTAATTTTTTTCACACTCCCAGAGTTAGGAAAACCACATTTTTCACACTCCCGGGGTCAAGAAAATCACATTTTTTCACACTCCCAGGGTCAGGAAATTCTGATATTTTTCACACTCCCGGGGTCAGGAAAATTGGATATTTTCACACTCCCGGGGTCAGGAAAATCAGATTTTTTTCATACTCCCGGGGTCAGGAAATTCTGATATTTTTCACACTCCCGGGGTCAGGAAAATCGGATATTTTCACACTCCCGCGGTCAAGAAAATTGGATATTTTCATACTCCCGGAGTCAGGAAAATTGCATTTTTCAGTCCCGGGGTCAGGAAAATCGCATTTTTCATACTCCCGGGGTCAGGAAAATCAAAAAAATTTCACATTCGCGGTGTTAGGAAAATCAATTTTTCACACTCCCGGGGTCAGGAAAATTGGGTTTTTCTCACACTCCCGGGGTCAACAAAATCACATTTTTTCACACTCCCGGGGTCAGGAGATTCTGATTTTTTCACACTCCCGGGGTCAAGAAAATCACATTTTTTCACACTCCCGGGGTCAGGAAATTCTAATTTTTCCCCACACTCCTTGTGTTAGGAAAATCACATTTTTCACATTCCCGGGGTCAGAAAAATTGGATTTTTTCACACTCCCGGGGTCAGGAGAATTTAATTTTTTTCAGACTCCTGGGGTCAAGAAAATCACATTTTTTCACACTCCCGGGGTCAGGAAAATTGGGTTTTTCTCACACTCCCGGGGTCAACAAAATCACATTTTTTCACACTCCCGGGGTCAGGAGATTCTGATTTTTTCACACTCCCGGGGTCAAGAAAATCACATTTTTTCACACTCCCGGGGTCAGGAAATTCTAATTTTTTCCCACACTCCTGGTGTTAGGAAAATCACATTTTTCACATTCCCGGGGTCAGAAAAATTGGATTTTTTCACACTCCCGGGGTCAGGAGAATTTAATTTTTTTCAGACTCCTGGGGTCAAGAAAATCACATTTTTTCACACTCCCGGGATCAGGAAAATTGGATTTTTTTTACACTCCCGGGGTCAGGAAAATTGGATTTTTTTCACACTCCCAGGGTCAGGAAAATTGGTTTTTTTTCACACTCCCGGGGTCAAGAAAATCACATTTTTTCACACTCCTGGGGTCAGGAGATTCTGATTTCTTTCACACTCCCGGGGTCAAGAAAATCACATTTTTTCACACTCCCGGGGTCAGGAATTTCTGATTTTTCACACTCCCGGGGTCAGGAAAATTGGATTTTTTCACACTCCCAGGGTCAGGAGAATTTAATTTTTTTCACACTCCCGGGGTCAAGAAAATCACATGTTTTCACACTCCCAGGGTCAGGAAATTCTGATATTTTTCACACTCCCGGGGTCAGGAAAATCGGATATTTTCACACCCCCGGGGTCAGGAAAATCAGATTTTTTTCAAACTCCCAGGGTCAGGAAAATTGGATTTTTTTCACTCTCCCGGTGTTAGGAAAATTGGATATTTTCATACTCCCGGGGTCAGGAAAATTCCATTTTTCAGACTCCCGGGGTCAGGAAAATTGGATTTTTTTAACACTCCCGGGGTCAAGAAAATCACATTTTTTCACACTCCCGGGGTAAGGAGATTCTGATTTTTTCACACTCCCGGGGTCAAGAAAATTGCCTTTTTCAGACTCCCGGGGTCAGGAAAATCAGATTTTTTCACACTCCCGGGGTCAGGAAAATTGGGTTTTTTTTCACACTCCCGGGGTAAAGACAATCACATTTTTTTCACACTCCCGGGGTCAGGAGATTCTGATTTCTTTCACACTCCCGGGGTCAAGAAAATCACATTTTTTCACACTCCCTGGGTCAGGAAAATCAGATTTTTCACACTCCCGGGGTCAGGAGATTTTAATTTTTTTCACACTCCCGGGGTCAAGAAAATCACATTTTTTCACACTCCCGGGGTCAGGAAAATTGGGTTTTTTTCACACTCCCGGGGTCAGGAGATTCTGATTTCTTTCACACTCCCGGTGTTAGCAAAATCACATTTTACACACTCCCGGGGTCAGGAAAATTGGATTTTTTCACACTCCCGGGGTCAGGAGATTTTAATTTTTTTCACACTCCCGGGGTCAAGAAAATCACATTTTTTCACACTCCCGGGGTCAGGAAAATTGGGTTTTTTTCACACTCCCGGGGTCAAGAAAATCACATTTTTTCACACTCCCGGGGTCAGGAGATTCTGATTTTTTTCACACTCCCGGGGTCAACAAAATCACATTTTTTCACACTCCCGTGGTCAGAAAAATTGAATTTTTTCACACTCCCGGGGACAAGAAAAACACATTTTTTCACACTCCCGGGATCAGGAAAATTGGATTTTTTTTCACACTCCCGGGGTCAGGAAAATTGTGTTTCTTTCTCGCTCCCGGGGTCAAGAAAATCACATTTTTTCACACTCCCGGGGTCAGGAGATTCTGATTTTTTTCACACTCCCGGGGTCAAGAAAATGACATTTGTTCACACTCCCGGGGTGAGGAAATTCTGATTTTTTTCACACTCCCGGTGTTAGGAAAATCCTATTTTTCACACTCCCGGGGTCAGGAAAATTGGATATTTTCATACTCCCGGGGTCAGGAAAATCGGATATTTTCATACTCCTGGGGTCACGAAAATCGGATATTTTCACACTCCCGGGGTCAGGAAAATTGGATATTTTCATACTCCCGGGGTCAGGAAAATTGCATTTTTCAGACTCCCGGGGTCAGGAAAATTGAATTTTTCATACTCCCGGGGTCAGGAAAATCAAAAAATTTTCACATTCCCGGTGTTAGGAAAATCACATTTTTCACACTCCCGGGGTCAGGAAAATTGGGTTTTTTTCACACTCCCGGGGTCAAGAAAATCACATTTTTTCACACTCCCATGGTCCGGAGATTCTGATTTTTTTCACACTCCCGGTGTCAAGAAAATCACATTTTTTCACACTCCCGGGGTCAGGAATTTCTGATTTTTTTCACACTCCCTGTGTTAGGAAAATCACATTTTTCACACTCCCGGGGTCAAGAAAATCACATTTTTTCACACTCCCAGGGTCAGGAAATTCTGATATTTTTCACACTCCCGGGGTCAGGAAAATCGGTTATTTTCACACCCCTGGCGTCAGGGAAATCAGATTTTTTTCATACTCCCGGGGTCAGGAAAATTGGATATTTTCATACTCCCGGGGTCAGGAAAATTGCCTTTTTCAGACTCCCGGGGTCAGGAAAATCACATTTTTCATACTCCCGGGGTCAGATAAATCCAAAATTTTTCACATTCCCGGTGTTAGGAAAATCACATTTTTCACACTCCCGGGGTCAGGAAAATCACATTTTTTCACACTCCCGGGGTCAGGAGATTCTGATTTCTTTCACATTCCTGGGGTCAAGAAAATCACATTTTTTCACACTCCCGGGGTCAGGAGAATTTAATTTTTTTCACACTCCCGGGGTCAAGAAAATCCCTTTTTTTCACACTCCCGGGGTCAGGAGATTCTGATTTTTTTCACACTCCCGGGGTCAAGAAAATCACATTTTTTCACACTCCCGGGGTCAGGAAATTCTGATATTTTTCACACTCCCGGGGTCAGGAAAATCGGATATTTTCACACTCCCGGGGTCAGGAAAATCAGATTTTTTTTCATACTCCCGGGGTCAGGATAATCACATTTTTTCACACTCCCTTGGTCAGGAAATTCTGATTTTTTTCACACTCACGGTGTTAGGAAAATCACATTTTTCACACTCCTGGGGTCAGGAAAATTGGATATTTTCATACTCCCAGGGTCAGGAAAATTGCATTTTTCAGACTCCCGGTGTCAGGAAAATTGGATATTTTCATACTCCCGGGGTCAGGAAAATTGCCTTTTTCAGACTCCCGGGGTCAAGAAAATCACATTTTTTCACACTCCCATGGTCCGGAGATTCTGATTTTTTTCACACTCCCGGTGTCAAGAAAATCACATTTTTTCACACTCCCGGGGTCAGGAATTTCTGATTTTTTTCACACTCCCTGTGTTAGGAAAATCACATTTTTCACACTCCCGGGGTCAAGAAAATCACATTTTTTCACACTCCCAGGCTCAGGAAATTCTGATATTTTTCACACTCCCGGGGTCAGGAAAATCGGTTATTTTCACACCCCTGGCGTCAGGGAAATCAGATTTTTTTCATACTCCCGGGGTCAGGAAAATTGGATTTTTTTCACACTCCCGGTGTCAGGAAAATTGGATATTTTCATACTCCCGGGGTCAGGAAAATTGCCTTTTTCAGACTCCCGGGGTCAGGAAAATCACATTTTTCATACTCCCGGGGTCAGATAAATCCAAAATTTTTCACATTCCCGGTGTTAGGAAAATCACATTTTTCACACTCCTGGGGTCAGGAAAATCACATTTTTTCACACTCCCGGGGTCAGGAGATTCTGATTTCTTTCACATTCCTGGGGTCAAGAAAATCACATTTTTTCACACTCCCGGGGTCAGGAGAATTTAATTTTTTTCACACTCCCGGGGTCAAGAAAATCCCTTTTTTTCACACTCCCGGGGTCAGGAGATTCTGATTTTTTTCACACTCCCGGGGTCAAGAAAATCACATTTTTTCACACTCCCGGGGTCAGGAAATTCTGATATTTTTCACACTCCCGGGGTCAGGAAAATCGGATATTTTCACACTCCCGGGGTCAGGAAAATCAGATTTTTTTTCATACTCCCGGGGTCAGGACAATCACATTTTTTCACACTCCCTTGGTCAGGAAATTCTGATTTTTTTCACACTCATGGTGTTAGGAAAATCACATTTTTCACACTCCTGGGGTCAGGAAAATTGGATATTTTCATACTCCCAGGGTCAGGAAAATTGCATTTTTCAGACTCCCGGTGTCAGGAAAATTGGATTTTTTTAACACTCCCGGGGTCAGGAAAATTGGATTTATTTCACACTCCCGGGGTCAAGAAAATCACATTTTTTCACACTCCCGGGGTCAGGAGAATTTAATTTTTTTCACACTCCCGGGGTCAAGAAAATCACATTTTTTCACACTCCCGGAGTCAGGAGATTCTGATTTTTTTCACACTTCCGGGGTCAAGAAAATCACATTTTTTCACACTCCCGGGGTCAGGAAATTCTGATTTTTTTCACACTCCCGGTGTTAGGAAAATCACATTTTTCACACTCCCGGGGTCAAGAAAATCACATTTTTTCACACTCCCGGGGTCAGGAAATTCTGATATTTTTCACACTCCTGGGGTCAGGAAAATCGGATATTTTCACACTCCCGGGGTCAGGAAAATCAGATTTTTTTTCATACTCCCGGGGTCAGGACAATCACATTTTTTCACACTCCCTGGGTCAGGAAATTCTGATTTTTTCACATTCACGGTGTTAGGAAAAGCACATTTTTCACACTCCCGGGGTCAGGAAAATTGGATTTTTTCACAATCCCGGGGTCAGGAGAATTTAATTTTTTTCACACTCCCGGGGTCAAGAAAATCACATTTTTTCACACTCCCGGGGTCAGGAAATTCTGATATTTTTCACACTCCCGGGGTCAGGAAAATCGGATATTTTCACACCCCCGGGGTCAGGAAAATTGCATTTTTCAGACTCCCGGTGTCAGGAAAATTCGATTTTTTTAACACTCCCGGGGTCTGGAAAATTGGATTTATTTCACACTCCCGGGGTCAAGAAAATCTCATTTTTTCACACTCCCGGGGTCAGGAAATTCTGATTTTTTTCACAGTCCCGGGGTCAGGAGATTCTGATTTTTTTCACACTCCCGGGGTCAAGAAAATCACATTTTTTAACACTCCCGGGGTCAGGAAATTCTAATTTTTTCACACTCCCGGTGTTAGGAAAATCACATTTTTCACACTCCCGGGGTCAGAAAAATTGGATTTTTTCACACTCCCGGGGTCAGGAGAATTTAATTTTTTTCACACTCCCGGGGCCAAGAAAATCACATTTTTTCACACTCCCGGGGTCAGGAAATTCTGATATTTTTCACAATCCCGGGGTCAAGAAAATCAGATTTTTTCACACTCCCAGGGTCAGGAGATTCTGATTTCTTTCACACTCCCGGGGTCAAGAAAATCACATTTTTTCACACTCCCGGGGTCAGGAAAATCACAATTTTCACACTCCCGGGGTCAGAAAAATTGGATTGTTTCACACTCCCGGGGTCAGGAGAATTTAATTTTTTTCACACTCCCGGGGTCAGGAAATTCTAATTTTTTTCATACTCCCGTTGTCAGGAAAATCACATTTTTTCACACTCCCGGGGCCAAGAAAATCACATTTTTCACACTCCCGGGGTTCAGGAAATTCTGATATTTTTCACACTCCCGGGGTCAGGAAAATCGGATATTTTCACACTCCCGGGGTCAGGAAAATCAGATTTTTTTCATACTCCCGGGGTCAGGAAAAATCACATTTTTTCACACTCCCAGGGTCAGGAAATTCTGATTTTTTTCACACTCACGGTGTTAGGAAAATCACATTTTTCACACTCCCGGGGTCAGGAAAATTGGATTTTTTCACACTCCCGGGGTCAGGATAATTTAATTTTTTTCACACTCCCGGGGTCAAGAAAATCACATTTTTTCATACTCCCGGGGTAAGGAAAATCGGATATTTTCACACTCCCGGGGTCAAGAAAATTGGATATTTTCATACTCCCGGAGTCAGGAAAATTGCATTTTTCAGTCCCGGGGTCAGGAAAATCGCATTTTTCATACTCCCGGGGTCAGGAAAATCAAAAATTTTTCACATTCCCGGTGTTAGGAAAATCAATTTTTCACACTCCCGGGGTCAGGAAAATTGGGTTTTTCTCACACTCCCGGGGTCAACAAAATCACATTTTTTCACACTCCCGGGGTCAGGAGATTCTGATTTTTTCACACTCCCGGGGTCAAGAAAATCACATTTTTTCACACTCCCGGGGTCAGGAAATTCTAATTTTTTCCCACACTCCTGGTGTTAGGAAAATCACATTTTTCACATTCCCGGGGTCAGAAAAATTGGATTTTTTCACACTCCCGGGGTCAGGAGAATTTAATTTTTTTCAGACTCCTGGGGTCAAGAAAATCACATTTTTTCACACTCCCGGGATCAGGAAAATTTGATTTTTTTTTACACTCCCGGGGTCAGGAAAATTGGATTTTTTTCACACTCCCAGGGTCAGGAAAATTGGGTTTTTTTCACACTCCCGGGGTCAAGAAAATCACATTTTTTCACACTCCTGGGGTCAGCAGATTCTGATTTTTTTCACACTCCCGTTGTCAAGAAAATCACATTTTTTCACACTCCCGGGGTCAGGAATTTCTGATTTTTTTCACACTCCCGGGGTCAGGAAATTCTGATTTTTTCACACTCCCGGGGTCAAGAAAATCACATTTTTTCACACTCCTGGGGTCAGGAAATTCTGATATTTTTCATACTCCCGGGGTCAGGAAAATTGGATTTTTTTCACACTCCCGGTGTGAGGAAAATTGGATATTTTCATTCTCCCAGGGTCAGGAAAATTGCATTTTTCAGACTCCCGGGGTCAGGAAAATCGCATTTTTCATACTCCCGGGGTCAGTAAAATCCAAAATTTTTCACATTCCCGGTGTTAGGAAAATCACATTTTTCACACTCCCGGGGTCAGGAAAAGTGGGGTTTTTTCACACTCCCGGGGTCAAGAAAATCACATTTTTTCACACTCCCGGGGTCAGGAGATTCTGAATTTTTTCACACTCCCGGTATTTGGAAAATCACATTTTTCACACTCCCGGGGTCAGAAAAATTGGATTTTTTCACACTCCCGGGGTCAGGAGAATTTAATTTTTTTCACACTCCCGGGGTCAAGAAAACCACATTTTATCACACTCCCGGGGTCAGGAAAATTTGATTTTTTTAACACTCCCGGGGTCAGGAAAATTGGATTTTTTTCACACTCCCGGGGTCAGGAAAATCAGATTTTTTTTCATACTCCCGGGGTCAGGAAAAATCACATTGTTTCACACTCACAGGATCAGGAAATTCTGATTTTTTTCACACTCCCGGTGTTAGGAAAATCACATATTTCACACTCCCGGGGTCAGGAAAATTGGATTTTTTCACACTCCTGGGGTCAGGAGAATTCAATTTTTTTTCACACTCCCGGGGTCAAGAAAATTATATTTTTTCACACTCCTGGGATCTGGAAATTCTGATATTTTTCACACTCCCGGGGTCAGGAAAATCGGATATTTTCACACTCCCGGGGTCAGGAAAATCAGATTTTTTTTCACACTCACGGGGTCAGGAAAATTGGATATTTTCATACTCCCGGGGTCAGGAAAATCGGATATTTTCACACTCCCGGGGTCAGGAAAATTGGATATTTTCATACTCCCGGAGTAAGGAAAATTGCATTTTTTCCAGACTCCCGGGGTCAGGAAAATTGCATTTTTCATACTCCCGGGGTCAGGAAAATCAAAAAATTTTCACATTCACGGTGTTAGGAAAATCACATTTTTCACATTCCCGGGGTCAGAAAAATTGGATTTTTTCACACTCCCGGGGTCAGGAGAATTTAATTTTTTTCAGACTCCTGGGGTCAAGAAAATCACATTTTTTCACACTCCCGGGATCAGGAAAATTTGATTTTTTTTACACTCCCGGGGTCAGGAAAATTGGATTTTTTTCACACTCCCAGGGTCAGGAAAATTGGGTTTTTTTCACACTCCCGGGGTCAAGAAAATCACATTTTTTCACACTCCTGGGGTCAGGAGATTCTGATTTTTTTCACACTCCCGGGGTCAAGAAAATCACATTTTTTCACACTCCCGGGGTCAGGAATTTCTGATTTTTTTCACACTCCCGGGGTCAGGAAATTCTGATTTTTTCACACTCCCGGTGTTAGGAAAATCACATTTTTCACACTCCCGGAGTCAGGAAAATTGGATTTTTTTCACACTCCCGGGGTCAGGAAAATTGCATTTTTTCACACTCCTGGGGTCAGGAAATTCTGATATTTTTCATACTCCCGGGGTCAGGAAAATTGGATTTTTTTCATACTCCCGGTGTTAGGAAAATCACATTTTTCACACTCCCGGGGTCAGGAAAATTGGATTTTTTCACACTCCCGGGGTCAGGAGAATTTAATTTTTTTCACACTCCCGGGGTCAAGAAAATCACATTTTTTCACACTCCTGGGGTCAGGAAATTCTGATATTTTTCATACTCCCGGGGTCAGGAAAATTGGATTTTTTTCACACTCCCGGTGTGAGGAAAATTGGATATTTTCATTCTCCCAGGGTCAGGAAAATTGCATTTTTCAGACTCCCGGGGTCAGGAAAATCGCATTTTTCATACTCCCAGGGTCAGTAAAATCCAAAATTTTTCACATTCCCGGTGTTAGGAAAATCACATTTTTCACACTCCCGGGGTCAGGAAAAGTGGGGTTTTTTCACACTCCCGGGGTCAAGAAAATCACATTTTTTCACACTCCCGGGGTCAGGAGATTCTGAATTTTTTCACACTCCCGGGGTCAAGAAAATCACATTTTTTCACACTCCCGGGGTCAGGAAATTCTAATTTTTTTCACACTCCCGGTATTTGGAAAATCACATTTTTCACACTCCCGGGGTCAGAAAAATTGGATTTTTTCACACTCCCGGGGTCAGGAGAATTTAATTTTTTTCACACTCCCGGGGTCAAGAAAACCACATTTTATCACACTCCCGGGGTCAGGAAAATTGGATTTTTTTAACACTCCCGGGGTCAGGAAAATTGGATTTTTTTCACACTCCCGGGGTCAGGAAAATCAGATTTTTTTTCATACTCCCGGGTTCAGGAAAAATCACATTGTTTCACACTCACAGGATCAGGAAATTCTGATTTTTTTCACACTCCCGGTGTTAGGAAAATCACATATTTCACACTCCCGGGGTCAGGAAAATTTATTTTTTTTCACACTCCCGGGGTCAAGAAAATTATATTTTTTCACACTCTTGGGATCAGGAAATTCTGATATTTTTCACACTCCCGGGGTCAGGAAAATCGGATATTTTCACACTCCCGGGGTCAGGAAAATCAGATTTTTTTTCACACTCCTGGGTTCAGGAAAATTGGATATTTTCATACTCCCGGGGTCAGGAAAATCGGATATTTTCACACTCCCGGGGTCAGGAAAATTGGATATTTTCATTCTCCCAGGGTCAGGAAAATTGCATTTTTCAGACTCCCGGGGTCAGGAAAATTGCATTTTTCATACTCCCGGGGTCAGTAAAATCCAAAATTTTTCACATTCCCCGTGTTAGGAAAATCACATTTTTCACACTCCCGGGGTCAGGAAAAGTGGGGTTTTTTCACACTCCCGGGGTCAAGAAAATCACATTTTTTCACACTCCCGGGGTCAGGAGATTCTGAATTTTTTCACACTCCCGGGGTCAAGAAAATCATATTTTTTCACACTCCCGGGGTCAGGAAATTCTAATTTTTTTCACACTCCCGGTATTTGGAAAATCACATTTTTCACACTCCCGGGGTCAGAAAAATTGAATTTTTTCACACTCCCGTGGTCAGGAGAATTTAATTTTTTTCACACTCCCGGGGTCAAGAAAACCACATTTTATCACACTCCCGGGGTCAGGAAATTCTGATTTTTCACACTCCCGGGGTCAGGAAAATTGGATTTTTTCACACTCCCAGGGTCCGGAGAATTTAATTTTTTTCACACTCCCGGGGTCAAGAAAATCACATGTTTTCACACTCCCAGGGTCAGGAAATTCTGATATTTTTCACACTCCCGGGGTCAGGAAAATCGGATATTTTCACACCCCCGGGGTCAGGAAAATCAGATTTTTTTCAAACTCCCAGGGTCAGGAAAATTGGATTTTTTTCACTCTCCCGGTGTTAGGAAAATTGGATATTTTCATACTCCCGGGGTCAGGAAAATTCCATTTTTCAGACTCCCGGGGTCAGGAAAATTGGATTTTTTTAACACTCCCGGGGTCAGGAAAATTGGATTTTTTTCACACTCCCAGGGTCAGGAAAATTGGGTTTTTTTCACACTCCCGGGGTCAAGAAAATCACATTTTTTCACACTCCCGGGGTAAGGAGATTCTGATTTTTTCACACTCCCGGGGTCAAGAAAATTGCCTTTTTCAGACTCCCGGGGTCAGGAAAATCAGATTTTTCACACTCCCGGGGTCAGGAGATTTTAATTTTTTTCACACTCCCGGGGTCAAGAAAATCACATTTTTTCACACTCCCGGGGTCAGGAAAATTGGGTTTTTTTCACACTCCCGGGGTCAGGAGATTCTGATTTCTTTCACACTCCCGGTGTTAGGAAAATCACATTTTTCACACTCCCGGGTTCAGGAAAATTGGATTTTTTCACACTCCCGGGGTCAGGAGATTTTAATTTTTTTCACACTCCCGGGGTCAAGAAAATCACATTTTTTCACACTCCCGGGGTCAGGAAAATTGGGTTTTTTTCACACTCCCGGGGTCAAGAAAATCACATTTTTTCACACTCCCGGGGTCAGGAGATTCTGATTTTTTTCACACTCCCGAGGTCAACAAAATCACATTTTTTCACACTCCCGTGGTGTGAAAAATTGAATTTTTTCACACTCCCAGGGACAAGAAAAACACATTTTTTCACACTCCCGGGGTCACGAAAATTTGATTTTTTTCATACTCCCGGGGTCAGGATAATTGTGTTTCTTTCTCGCTCCCGTGGTCAAGAAAATCACATTTTTTCACACTCCCGGGGTCAGGAGATTCTGATTTTTTTCACACTCCCGGGGTCAAGAAAATCACATTTGTTCACACTCCCGGGGTCAGGAAATTCTGATTTTTTTCACACTCCCGGTGTTAGGAAAATCCTATTTTTCACACTCCCGGGGTCAGGAAAATTGGATATTTTCATACTCCCGGGGTCAGGAAAATCGGATATTTTCTTACTCCTGGGGTCACGAAAATCGGATATTTTCACACTCCCGGGGTCAGGAAAATTGGATATTTTCATACTCCTGGGGTCAGGAAAATTGCATTTTTCAGACTCCCGGGGTCAGGAAAATCGAATTTTTCATACTCCCGGGGTCAGGAAAATCAAAAAATTTTCACATTCCCGGGGTTAGGAAAATCACATTTTTCACACACTCCCGGGATCAGGAAAACTGGATTTTTTTTCACACTCCCGGGGTCAGGAAAATTGTGTTTTTTTCACACTCCCGGGGTCAAGAAAATCACATTTTTTCACACTTCCATGGTCCGGAGATTCTGATTTTTTTCACACTCCCGGTGTCAAGAAAATCACATTTTTTCACACTCCCGGGGTCAGGAATTTCTGATTTTTTTCACACTCCCGGTGTTAGGAAAATCACATTTTTCACACTCCCGGGGTCAAGAAAATCACATTTTTTCACACTCCCAGGGTCAGGAGAATTTAATTTTTTTCAGACTCCTGGGGTCAAGAAAATCACATTTTTTCACACTCCCGGGATCAGGAAAATTGGATTTTTTTTACACTCCCGGGGTCAGGAAAATTGGATTTTTTTCACACTCCCAGGGTCAGGAAAATTGGGTTTTTTTCACACTCCCGAGGTCAAGAAAATCACATTTTTTCACACTCCTGGGGTCAGGAGATTCTGATTTTTTTCACACTCCCGGGGTCAAGAAAATCACATTTTTTCACACTCCCGGGGTCAGGAATTTCTGATTTTTTTCACACTCCCGGGGTCAGGAAATTCTGATTTTTTCACACTCCCGGTGTTAGGAAAATCACATTTTTCACACTCCCGGAGTCAGGAAAATTGGATTTTTTCACACTCCCGGGGTCAGGAGAATTTAATTTTTTTCACACTCCCGGGGTCAAGAAAATCACATTTTTTCACACTCCTGGGGTCAGGAAATTCTGATATTTTTCATACTCCCGGGGTCAGGAAAATTGGATTTTTTTCACACTCCCGGTGTGAGGAAAATTGGATATTTTCATTCTCCCAGGGTCAGGAAAATTGCATTTTTCAGACTCCCGGGGTCAGGAAAATCGCATTTTTCATACTCCCGGGGTCAGTAAAATCCAAAAATTTTCACATTCCCGGTGTTAGGAAAATCACATTTTTCACACTCCCGGGGTCAGGAAAAGTGGGGTTTTTTCACACTCCCGGGGTCAAGAAAATCACATTTTTTCACACTCCCGGGGTCAGGAGATTCTGAATTTTTTCACACTCCCGGGGTCAAGAAAATCACATGTTTTCATACTCCCGGGGTCAGGAAATTCTAATTTTTTTCACACTCCCGGTATTTGGAAAATCACATTTTTCACACTCCCGGGGTCAGAAAAATTGGATTTTTTCACACTCCCGGGGTCAGGAGAATTTAATTTTTTTCACACTCCCGGGGTCAAGAAAATTGGATTTTTTAACACTCCCGGGGTCAGGAAAATTGGATTTTTTTCACACTCCCGGGGTCAGGAAAATCAGCTTTTTTTTCATACTCCCGGGGTCAGGAAAAATCACATTGTTTCACACTCACAGAATCAGGAAATTCTGATTTTTTTCACACTCCCGGTGTTAGGAAAATCACATATTTCACACTCCCGGGGTCAGGAAAATTGGATTTTTTCACACTCCTGGGGTCAGGAGAATTTAATTTTTTTTCACACTCCCGGGGTCAAGAAAATTATATTTTTTCACACTCCTGGGATCAGGAAATTCTGATATTTTTCACACTCCCGGGGTCAGGAAAATCGGATATTTTCACACTCCCGGGGTCAGGAAAATCAGATTTTTTTTCACACTCCCGGGGTCAGGAAAATTGGATATTTTCATACTCCCGGGGTCAGGAAAATCGGATATTTTCACACTCCCGGGGTCAGGAAAATTGGATATTTTCATACTCCCGGAGTCAGGAAAATTGCATTTTTTTCAGACTCCCGGGGTCAGGAAAATTGCATTTTTCATACTCCCGGGGTCAGGAAAATCAAAAAAATTTCACATTCACGGTGTTAGGAAAATCACATTTTTCACACTCCCGGGGTCAGGAAAATTGGGTTTTTTTCACACTCCCGGGGTCAAGAAAATCACATTTTTACACACTCCCGGGGTCAGGAGATTCTGATTTCTTTCACACTCCCGGGGTCAAGAAAATCACATTTTTTCACACTCCCGGGGTCAGGAAATTCTGATTTTTCACACTCCCGGGGTCAGGAAAATTGGATTTTTTCACACTCCCAGGGTCAAGAGAATTTAATTTTTTTCACACTCCCGGGGTCAAGAAAATCACATTTTTTCACACTCCCAGGGTCAGGAAATTCTGATATTTTTCATACTCCCGGGGTCAGGAAAATTGGATTTTTTTCACACTCCCGGTGTGAGGAAAATTGGATATTTTCATTCTCCCAGGGTCAGGAAAATTGCATTTTTCAGACTCCCGGGGTCAGGAAAATCGCATTTTTCATACTCCCAGGGTCAGTAAAATCCAAAATTTTTCACATTCCCGGTGTTAGGAAAATCACATTTTTCACACTCCTGGGGTCAGGAAAAGTGGGGTTTTTTCACACTCCCGGGGTCAAGAAAATCACATTTTTTCACACTCCCGGGGTCAGGAGATTCTGAATTTTTTCACACTCCCGGGGTCAAGAAAATCACATTTTTTCACACTCCCGGGGTCAGGAAATTCTAATTTTTTTCACACTCCCGGTATTTGGAAAATCACATTTTTCACACTCCCGGGGTCAGAAAAATTGGATTTTTTCACACTCCCGGGGTCAGGAGAATTTAATTTTTTTCACACTCCCGGGGTCAAGAAAACCACATTTTATCACACTCCCGGGGTCAGGAAAATTGGATTTTTTTAACACTCCCGGGGTCAGGAAAATTGGATTTTTTTCACACTCCCGGGGTCAGGAAAATCAGATTTTTTTTCATACTCCCGGGTTCAGGAAAAATCACATTGTTTCACACTCACAGGATCAGGAAATTCTGATTTTTTTCACACTCCCGGTGTTAGGAAAATCACATATTTCACACTCCCGGGGTCAGGAAAATTTATTTTTTTTCACACTCCCGGGGTCAAGAAAATTATATTTTTTCACACTCTTGGGATCAGGAAATTCTGATATTTTTCACACTCCCGGGGTCAGGAAAATCGGATATTTTCACACTCCCGGGGTCAGGAAAATCAGATTTTTTTTCACACTCCTGGGTTCAGGAAAATTGGATATTTTCATACTCCCGGGGTCAGGAAAATCGGATATTTTCACACTCCCGGGGTCAGGAAAATTGGATATTTTCATTCTCCCAGGGTCAGGAAAATTGCATTTTTCAGACTCCCGGGGTCAGGAAAATTGCATTTTTCATACTCCCGGGGTCAGTAAAATCCAAAATTTTTCACATTCCCCGTGTTAGGAAAATCACATTTTTCACACTCCCGGGGTCAGGAAAAGTGGGGTTTTTTCACACTCCCGGGGTCAAGAAAATCACATTTTTTCACACTCCCGGGGTCAGGAGATTCTGAATTTTTTCACACTCCCGGGGTCAAGAAAATCATATTTTTTCACACTCCCGGGGTCAGGAAATTCTAATTTTTTTCACACTCCCGGTATTTGGAAAATCACATTTTTCACACTCCCGGGGTCAGAAAAATTGAATTTTTTCACACTCCCGTGGTCAGGAGAATTTAATTTTTTTCACACTCCCGGGGTCAAGAAAACCACATTTTATCACACTCCCGGGGTCAGGAAATTCTGATTTTTCACACTCCCGGGGTCAGGAAAATTGGATTTTTTCACACTCCCAGGGTCCGGAGAATTTAATTTTTTTCACACTCCCGGGGTCAAGAAAATCACATGTTTTCACACTCCCAGGGTCAGGAAATTCTGATATTTTTCACAATCCCGGGGTCAGGAAAATCGGATATTTTCACACCCCCGGGGTCAGGAAAATCAGATTTTTTTCAAACTCCCAGGGTCAGGAAAATTGGATTTTTTTCACTCTCCCGGTGTTAGGAAAATTGGATATTTTCATACTCCCGGGGTCAGGAAAATTCCATTTTTCAGACTCCCGGGGTCAGGAAAATTGGATTTTTTTAACACTCCCGGGGTCAGGAAAATTGGATTTTTTTCACACTCCCAGGGTCAGGAAAATTGGGTTTTTTTTCACACTCCCGGGGTCAAGAAAATCACATTTTTTCACACTCCCGGGGTAAGGAGATTCTGATTTTTTCACACTCCCGGGGTCAAGAAAATTGCCTTTTTCAGACTCCCGGGGTCAGGAAAATCAGATTTTTCACACTCCCGGGGTCAGGAGATTTTAATTTTTTTCACACTCCCGGGGTCAAGAAAATCACATTTTTTCACACTCCCGGGGTCAGGAAAATTGGGTTTTTTTCACACTCCCGGGGTCAGGAGATTCTGATTTCTTTCACACTCCCGGTGTTAGGAAAATCACATTTTTCACACTCCCGGGTTCAGGAAAATTGGATTTTTTCACACTCCCGGGGTCAGGAGATTTTAATTTTTTTCACACTCCCGGGGTCAAGAAAATCACATTTTTTCACACTCCCGGGGTCAGGAAAATTGGGTTTTTTTCACACTCCCGGGGTCAAGAAAATCACATTTTTTCACACTCCCGGGGTCAGGAGATTCTGATTTTTTTCACACTCCCGAGGTCAACAAAATCACATTTTTTCACACTCCCGTGGTGTGAAAAATTGAATTTTTTCACACTCCCAGGGACAAGAAAAACACATTTTTTCACACTCCCGGGGTCACGAAAATTTGATTTTTTTCATACTCCCGGGGTCAGGATAATTGTGTTTCTTTCTCGCTCCCGTGGTCAAGAAAATCACATTTTTTCACACTCCCGGGGTCAGGAGATTCTGATTTTTTTCACACTCCCGGGGTCAAGAAAATCACATTTGTTCACACTCCCGGGGTCAGGAAATTCTGATTTTTTTCACACTCCCGGTGTTAGGAAAATCCTATTTTTCACACTCCCGGGGTCAGGAAAATTGGATATTTTCATACTCCCGGGGTCAGGAAAATCGGATATTTTCTTACTCCTGGGGTCACGAAAATCGGATATTTTCACACTCCCGGGGTCAGGAAAATTGGATATTTTCATACTCCTGGGGTCAGGAAAATTGCATTTTTCAGACTCCCGGGGTCAGGAAAATCGAATTTTTCATACTCCCGGGGTCAGGAAAATCAAAAAATTTTCACATTCCCGGGGTTAGGAAAATCACATTTTTCACACACTCCCGGGATCAGGAAAACTGGATTTTTTTTCACACTCCCGGGGTCAGGAAAATTGTGTTTTTTTCACACTCCCGGGGTCAAGAAAATCACATTTTTTCACACTTCCATGGTCCGGAGATTCTGATTTTTTTCACACTCCCGGTGTCAAGAAAATCACATTTTTTCACACTCCCGGGGTCAGGAATTTCTGATTTTTTTCACACTCCCGGTGTTAGGAAAATCACATTTTTCACACTCCCGGGGTCAAGAAAATCACATTTTTTCACACTCCCAGGGTCAGGAGAATTTAATTTTTTTCAGACTCCTGGGGTCAAGAAAATCACATTTTTTCACACTCCCGGGATCAGGAAAATTGGATTTTTTTTACACTCCCGGGGTCAGGAAAATTGGATTTTTTTCACACTCCCAGGGTCAGGAAAATTGGGTTTTTTTCACACTCCCGAGGTCAAGAAAATCACATTTTTTCACACTCCTGGGGTCAGGAGATTCTGATTTTTTTCACACTCCCGGGGTCAAGAAAATCACATTTTTTAACACTCCCGGGGTCAGGAAATTCTAATTTTTTCACACTCCCGGTGTTAGGAAAATCACATTTTTCACACTCCCGGGGTCAGGAGAATTTAATTTTTTTCACACTCCCGGGGTCAGGAAAATGGGATTCTTTTAACACTCCCAGGGTCAGGAAAATTGGATTTTTTTCACACTCCCGGGGTCAGGAATTTCTGATTTTTTTCACACTCACGGTGTTAGGAAAATCACATTTTTCACACTCGCAGGGTCAAGAAAATCACATTTTTTCACACTCCCGGGGTCAAGAAAATCACATTTTTTCACACTCCCGGGGTCAGGAAATTCTGATATTTTTCACAATCCCGGGGTCAAGAAAATCAGATTTTTTCACACTCCCAGGGTCAGGAGATTCTGATTTCTTTCACACTCCCGGGGTCAAGAAAATCACATTTTTTCACACTCCCGGGGTCAGGAAAATCGGATATTTTCACACCCCCGGGGTCAGGAAAATCAGATTTTTTTCATACTCCCGGGGTCAGGAAAATTGGATTTTTTTCACACTCCCGGTGTCAGGAAAATTGGATATTTTCATACTCCCGGGGTCAGGAAAATTGCATTTTTCAGACTCCCGGTGTCAGGAAAATTCGATTTTTTTAACACTCCCGGGGTCAGGAAAATTGGATTTATTTCACACTCCCGGGGTCAAGAAAATCTCATTTTTTCACACTCCCGGGGTCAGGAAATTCTGATTTTTTTCACAGTCCCTGGGTCAGGAGATTCTGATTTTTTTCACACTCCCGGGGTCAAGAAAATCACATTTTTTCACACTCCCGGGGTCAGGAAATTCTAATTTTTTTCACACTCCCGGTGTTAGGAAAATCACAATTTTCACACTCCCGGGGTCAGAAAAATTGGATTGTTTCACACTCCCGGGGTCAGGAGAATTTAATTTTTTTCACACTCCCGGGGTCAGGAAAATGGGATTCTTTTAACACTCCCAGGGTCAGGAAAATTGGATTTTTTTCACACTCCCGGGGTCAGGAATTTCTGATTTTTTTCACACTCGCGGTGTTAGGAAAATCACATTTTTCACACTCGCAGGGTCAAGAAAATCACATTTTTTCACACTCCCGGGGTCAAGAAAATCACATTTTTTCACACTCCCGGGGTCAGGAAAATTGGATTTTTTTAACCCTCCCGGGGTCAGGAAAATTGGATTTTTTTCACACTCCCAGGGTCAGGAATTTCTGATTTTTTTCACACTCGCGGTGTTAGGAAAATCACATTTTTTCACACTCCCAGGGTCAAGAAAATCACATTTTTTCACACTCCCGGGGTCAAGAAAATCACATTTTTTCACACTCCCAGGGTCAAGAAAATCACATTTTTTCACACTCCCGGGGTCAGGAAAATGGGATTCTTTTAAAACTCCCGGGGTCAGGAAAATTGGATTTTTTTCACACTCCCGGGGTCAGGAATTTCTGATTTTTTTCACACTCGCGGTGTTAGGAAAATCACATTTTTCACACTCACAGGGTCAAGAAAATCACATTTTTTCACACTCCCGGGGTCAAGAAAATCACATTTTTTCACACTCCCGGGGTCAGGAGATTCTGATTTCTTTCACACTCCCGGGGTCAAGAAAATCACATTTTTTCACACTCCCGGGGTCAGGAAATTCTAATTTTTTTCACACTCCCGGTGTTAGGAAAATCACAATTTTCACACTCCCGGGGTCAGAAAAATTGGATTGTTTCACACTCCCGGGGTCAGGAGAATTTAATTTTTTTCACACTCCCGGGGTCAAGAAAATCACATTTTTTCACACTCCTGGGGTCAGGAGATTCTGATTTTTTTCACACTCCCGGGGTCAAGAAAATCACATTTTTTCACACTCCCGGGGTCAGGAAATTCTGATTTTTCACATTCCCGGGGTCAGGAAAATTGGATTTTTTCACACTCCCGGGGTCAGGAGTATTTAATTTTTTTCATAATCCCGGGGTCAAGAAAATCACATTTTTTCACACTCCCGGGGGTCAGGAAATTCTGATATTTTTCACACTCCCGGGGTCAGGAAAATCGGATATTTTCACACTCCCGGGGTCAGGAAATTCTGATTTTTTCACACTCCCGGTGATAGGAAAATCACATTTTTCACACTCCCGGGGTCAAGAAAATCACATTTTTTCACCCTCCCGGGGTCAGGAAATTCTGATATTTTTCACACTCCCGGGGTCAGGAAAATCAGATATTTTCACACTCCCGGGGTCAAGAAAATCCAAAATTTTTCACATTCCCGGTGTTAGGAAAATCACATTTTTCACACTCCTGGGGTCAGGAAAATTGGGTTTTTTCAAACTCCCGGGGTCAAGGAAATCACGTTTTTTCACGCTCCCAGGGTCAGGAGATTCTGATTTTTTTCACACTCCCAGGGTCAAGAAAATCACATTTTTTCACACTCCCGGGGTCAGGAAATTCTAATTTTTTTCACACTCCCGGAGTTAGGAAAATCACATTTTTCACACTCCCGGGGTCAAGAAAATCACATTTTTTCACACTCCCGGGGTCAGGAAATTCTGATATTTTTCACACTCCCGGGGTCAGGAAAAATGGATATTTTCACACTCCCGGGGTCAGGAAAATCGGATATTTTCACACTCCCGGGGTCAGGAAAATCGGATATTTTCACACTCCCGGGGTCAGGAAAATCAGATTTTTTTCATACTCCCGGGGTCAATAAAAATCACATTTTTTCACACTCCCGGGGTCAGGAGAATTTAATTTTTTCACACTCCCGGTGTTAGGAAAATCACATTTTTCACACTCCCGGGGTCAAGAAAATCACATTTTTTCACACTCCCGGGGTCAGGAGATTCTGAATTTTTTCACACTCCCGGGGTCAAGAAAATCACATTTTTTCACACTCCCAGGGTCAGGAAATTCTAATTTTTTCCACACTCCCAGTGTTAGGAAAATCACATTTTTCACACTCCCGTGGTCAGGAAAATTGGGTTTTTTTCACACTCCCGGGATCAAGAAAATCACATTTTTTCACACTTCCGGGGTCAGGAGATTCTGATTTTTTTCACACTCCCGGGGTCAAGAAAATCACATTTTTTCACACTCCCGGGGTCAGGAATTTCTGATTTTTTTCACACTCCCGGTGTTAGGAAAATCACATTTTTCACACTCCTGGGGTAAAGAAAATCACATTTTTTCACACTCCTGGGGTCAGGAGATTCTGATTTCTTTCACATTCCCGGGGTCAAGAAAATCACATTTTTTCACACTCCCGGGGTCAGGAGATTCTGATTTTTTTCAAAACTCCCGGGGTCAGGAAAATCACATTTTTTCACACTCCCGGGGTCAGGAAATTCTAATTTTTTTTCACACTCCCGGTGTTAGGAAAATCACATTTTTCACACTCCCGGGGTCAGGAAAATTGGATTTTTTCACACTCCCGGGGTCAGGAGATTTTCATTTTTTTCACACTCCCAGGGTCAAGAAAATCACATTTTTTCACACTCCCGGGGTCAGGAAAATTGGGTTTTTTTCACACTCCCGGGGTCAAGAAAATCACATTTTTTCACACTCCCGGGGTCAGGAGATTCTGATTTTTTTCACACTCCCGGGGTCAAGAAAATCACATTTTTTCACACTCCCGGTGTTAGGAAAATCACATTTTTCACACTCCCGTGGTCAGAAAAATTGGATTTTTTCACACTCCCGGGGTCAAGAAAAACATATTTTTTCACACTCCCGGTGTCAGGAAAATTGGATATTTTCATACTCCCGGGGTAAGGAAAATTGCATTTTTCACACTCCCGGGGTCAGGAAAATCACATTTTTCATACTCCCGGGGTCAGATAAATCCAAAATTTTTCACATTCCCGGTGTTAGGAAAACCACATTTTTCACACTCCCAGGGTCAGGAAAATTGGGTTTTTTTCACACTCCCTGGGTCAAGAAAATCACATTTTTTCACACTCCCGGGGTCAGGAGATTCTGATTTTTTTTCACACTCCCGGGGTCAAGAAAATCACATTTTTTCACACTCCCGGGGTCAGGAAAATTGAATTTTTTCACACTCCCGGGGTCAGGAAAATTGGATTTTTTTCACACTCCCGGTGTCAGGAAAATTGGATATTTTCATACTCCCGGGGTCAGGAAAATTGCATTTTTCAGACTCCCGGTGTCAGGAAAATTCGATTTTTTTAACACTCCCGGGGTCAGGAAAATTGGATTTATTTCACACTCCCGGGGTCAAGAAAATCTCATTTTTTCACACTCCCGGGGTCAGGAAATTCTGATTTTTTTTCACAGTCCCGGGGTCAGGAGATTCTGATTTTTTTCACACTCCCGGGGTCAAGAAAATCACATTTTTTAACACTCCCGGGGTCAGGAAATTCTAATTTTTTCACACTCCCTGTGTTAGGAAAATCACATTTTTCACACTCCCGGGGTCAGAAAAATTGGATTTTTTCACACTCCCGGGGTCAGGAGAATTTAATTTTTTTCACACTCCCGGGGCCAAGAACATCACATTTTTTCACACTCCCGGGGTCAGGAAATTCTGATATTTTTCACAATCTCGGGGTCAAGAAAATCAGATTTTTTCACACTCCCAGGGTCAGGAGATTCTGATTTCTTTCACACTCCCGGGGTCAAGAAAATCACATTTTTTCACACTCCCGGGGTCAGGAAATTCTAATTTTTTTCACACTCCCGGTGTTAGGAAAATCACAATTTTCACACTCCCGGGGTCAGAAAAATTGGATTGTTTCACACTCCCGGGGTCAGGAGAATTTAATTTTTTTCACACTCCCGGGGTCAGGAAAATGGGATTCTTTTAACACTCCCGGGGTCAGGAAAATTGGATTTTTTTCACACTCCCGGGGTCAGGAATTTCTGATTTTTTTCACACTCGCGGTGTTAGGAAAATCACATTTTTCACACTCCCAGGGTCAAGAAAATCACATTTTTTCACACTCCCAGGGTCAAGAAAATCACATTTTTTCACACTCCCGGGGTCAGGAGATTCTGATTTCTTTCACACTACCGGGGCCAAGAAAATCACATTTTTTCACACTCCCGGGGTCAGGAAAATTGGATTTTTTAACCCTCCCGGGGTCAGGAAAATTGGATTTTTTTCAAACTCCCAGGGTCAGGAATTTCTGATTTTTTTCACACTCGCGGTGTTAGGAAAATCACATTGTTTCACACTCCCAGGGTCAAGAAAATCACATTTTTTCACACTCCCGGGGTCAAGAAAATCACATTTTTTCACACTCCCGGGGTCAGGAGATTCTGATTTCTTTCAAACTCCCGGGGTCAAGAAAATCACATTTTTTCACACTCCCGTGGTCAGGAAATTCTAATTTTTTTCACACTCCCGGTGTTAGGAAAATCACAATTTTCACACTCCCGGGGTCAGAAAAATTGGATTGATTCACACTCCCGGGGTCAGGAGAATTTAATTTTTTTCACACTCCCGGGGTCAAGAAAATCACATTTTTTCACACTCCTGGGGTCAGGAGATTCTGATTTTTTTCACACTCCCGGGGTCAAGAAAATCACATTTTTTCACACTCCCGGGGTCAGGAAATTCTGATTTTTCACACTCCCAGGGTCAGGAGTATTTAATTTTTTTCATACTCCCGGGGTCAGGAGATTCTGATTTTTTTCACACTCCCAGGGTGAAGAAAATCACACTTTTTCACACTCCCGGGGTCAAGAAATTCTAATTTTTTTCACACTCCCAGTGTTAGGAAAATCACATTTTTTCACACTCCCGTGGTCAGGAAAATCGGATATTTTCACACTCCCGGGGTCAGGAAAATCAGATTTTTTTCATACTCCCGGGGTCAATAAAAATCACATTTTTTCACACTCCCGGGGTCAGGAGAATTTAATTTTTTCACACTCCCGGTGTTAGGAAAATCACATTTTTCACACTCCCGGGGTCAAGAAAATCACATTTTTTCACACTCCCGGGGTCAGGAGATTCTGAATTTTTTCACACTCCCGGGCTCAAGAAAATCACATTTTTTCACACTCCCGGGGTCAGGAAAATCACATTTTTTCACACTCCCGGGGTCAGGAGATTCTGATTTTGTTCACACTCCCGGGGTCAAGAAAATCACATTTTTTCACACTCCCGGGGTCAGGAGATTCTGATTTTTTTCACACTCCCGGGGTCAAGAAAATCACATTTTTTCACACTCCCGGTGTTAGGAAAATCACATTTTTCACACTCCCGTGGTCAGGAAAATTGGGTTTTTTTCACACTCCCGGGATCAAGAAAATCACATTTTTTCACACTTCCGGGGTCAGGAGATTCTGATTTTTTTCACACTCCCGGGGTCAAGAAAATCACATTTTTTCACACTCCCGGGGTCAGGAATTTCTGATTTTTTTCACACTCCCGGTGTTAGGAAAATCACATTTTTCACACTCCTGGGGTAAAGAAAATCACATTTTTTCACACTCCCGGGGTCAGGAGATTCTGATTTCTTTCACATTCCCGGGGTCAAGAAAATCACATTTTTTCACACTCCCGGGGTCAGGAGATTCTGATTTTTTTCAAAACTCCCGGGGTCAGGAAAATCACATTTTTTCACACTCCCGGGGTCAGGAAATTCTAATTTTTTTTCACACTCCCGGTGTTAGGAAAATCACATTTTTCACACTCCCGGGGTCAGGAAAATTGGATTTTTTCACACTCCCGGGGTCAGGAGATTTTCATTTTTTCACACTCCCAGGGTCAAGAAAATCACATTTTTTCACACTCCCGGGGTCAGGAAAATTGGGTTTTTTTCACACTCCCGGGGTCAAGAAAATCACATTTTTTCACACTCCCGGGGTCAGGAGATTCTGATTTTTTCACACTCCCGGGGTCAAGAAAATCACATTTTTTCACACTCCCGGTGTTAGGAAAATCACATTTTTCACACTCCCGTGGTCAGAAAAATTGGATTTTTTCACACTCCCGGGGTCAAGAAAAACACATTTTTTCACACTCCCGGGATCAGGAAAATTGGATTTTTTTTCACACTCCCGGGGTCAGGAAAATTGGGTTTTTTCACACTCCCGGGGTCAAGAAAATCACATTTTTTCACACTCCCGGGGGTCAGGAGATTCTGATTTTTTTCACACTCCCGGGGTCAAGAAAATCACATTTTTTCACACTACCGGGGTCAGGAAAATTGGATTTTTTTCACACTCCCGGGGTCAGGAAAATTGTGTTTCTTTCTCGCTCCCGGGGTCAAGAAAATCACATTTTTTCACACTCCCGGGGTCAGGAGATTCTGATTTTTTTCACACTCCCGGGGTCAAGAAAATCACATTTGTTCACACTCCCGGGGTCAGGAAATTCTGATTTTTTTCACACTCCCGGTGTTAGGAAAATCCAAAATTTTTCACATTCCCGGTGTTAGGAAAATCACATTTTTCACAATCCAGGCGTCAGGAAAATTGGGTTTTTTTCTCGCTCCCGGGGTCAAGAAAATCACATTTTTTCACACTCCCTGGGTCAGGAGATTCTGATTTTTTTCACACTCCCAGGGTCAAGAAAATCACATTTGTTCAGACTCCCGGGGTCAGGAAATTCTGATTTTTTTCACACTCCCGGTGTTAGGAAAATCACATTTTTCACACTCCAGGCGTCAAGAAAATCACATTTTTTTCACACTCCGGGGTCAGGAAAATTGGATATTTTTATACTCCCGGCGTCACGAAAATTTGATATTTTCACACTCCCGGGGTCAGGAAAATTGCATTTTTCAGATTCCCGGGGTCAGGAAAATCGCATTTTTCATTCTCCCGGGGTCAGGAAAATCAAAAATTTTTCACACTCCCGGTGTTAGGAAAATCACATTTTTCACACTCCCGGGGTCAGGAAAATTGGGATTTTTCACACTCCCGGGGTCAAGAAAATCACATTTTTTCACACTCCCATGGTCCGGAGATTCTGATTTTTTTCACACTCCCGGTGTCAAGAAAATCACATTTTTTCACACTCCCGGGGTCAGGAAATTCTAATTTTGTTCACACTCCCGGTGTTAGGAAAATCACATTTTTCACACTCCCGGGGTCAGAAAAATTGGATTTTTTCACACTCCCGGGGTCAGGAGAATTTAATTTTTTTCACACTCCCGTTGTCAAGAAAATCACATTTTTTCACACTCCCAGTGTCAGGAGAATTTAATTTTTTTTCACACTCCTGGGGTCAAGAAAATCACTTTTTTTCACACTCCCGGGTTCAGGAGATTCTGATTTTTTTCACACTCCCGGGATCAAGAAAACCACATTTTTTCACACTCCCGGGGACAGGAATTTCTGATTTTTTTCACACTCCCGGTGTTAGGAAAATCACATTTTTCACACTCCCGGGGTCAAGAAAATCACATTTTTTCACACTCCCGGGGTCAGGAAAATCAGATTTTTTTCATACTCCCGGGGTCAGGAAAATCACATTTTTTTCACACTCCCTGGGTCAGGAAATTCTGATTTTTTTCACACTCACGGTGTTAGGAAAATTACATTTTTCACACTCCCTGGGTCAGGAAAATTGGATTTTTTCACACTCCCGGGGTCAGGAGAATTTAATTTTTTTCACACTCCCGGGGTCAAGAAAATCACATTTTTTCACACTCCCGGGGTCAGGAAATTCTGATATTTTTCACACTCCCGGGGTCAGGAAAATCGGATATTTCCACACCCCCGGGGTCAGGGAAATCAGATTTTTTTCATACTCCCGGGGTCAGGAAAATTGGATTTTTTTCACACTCCCGGTGTCAGGAAAATTGGATATTTTCATACTCCCGGGGTCAGGAAAATTGCATTTTTGAGACTCCCGGGGTCAGGAAAATCACATTTTTCATACTCCCGGGGTCAGATAAATCCAAAATTTTTCACATTCCCGGTGTTAGGAAAACCACATTTTTCACACTCCCGGGGTCAGGAAAATTGGGGTTTTTTCACACTCCCTGGGTCAAGAAAATCACATTTTTTCACACTCCCGGGGTCAGGAGATTCTGATTTTTTTTCACACTCCCGGGGTCAAGAAAATCACATTTTTTCACACTCCCGGGGTCAGGAAAATTGAATTTTTTCACACTCCCGGGGTCAGGAAAATTGGATTTTTTTCACACTCCCGGTGTCAGGAAAATTGGATATTTTCATACTCCCGGGGTCAGGAAAATTGCATTTTTCAGACTCCCGGTGTCAGGAAAATTCGATTTTTTTAACACTCCCGGGGTCAGGAAAATTGGATTTATTTCACACTCCCGGGGTCAAGAAAATCTCATTTTTTCACACTCCCGGGGTCAGGAAATTCTGATTTTTTTCACAGTCCCGGGGTCAGGAGATTCTGATTTTTTTCACACTCCCGGGGTCAAGAAAATCACATTTTTTAACACTCCCGGGGTCAGGAAATTCTAATTTTTTTCACACTCCCAGTGTTAGGAAAATCACATTTTTTCACACTCCCGTGGTCATGAAAATCTAATTTTTTTCACACTCCCGGTGTTAGGAAAATCACATTTTTCACACTCCCGGGGTCAGAAAAATTGGAATTTTTCACACTCCCGGGGTCAGGAGAATTTAATTTTTTTCACACTCCCGGGGCCAAGAACATCACATTTTTTCACACTCCCGGGGTCAGGAAATTCTGATATTTTTCACACTCCCAGGGTCAAGAAAATCACAATTTTTCACACTCCCGGGGTCAGGAGATTCTGATTTCTTTCACACTACCGGGGTCAAGAAAATCACATTTTTTCACACTCCCGGGGTCAGGAAAATTGGATTTTTTTAACCCTCCCGGGGTCAGGAAAATTGGATTTTTTTCAAACTCCCAGGGTCAGGAATTTCTGATTTTTTTCACACTCGCGGTGTTAGGAAAATCACATTGTTTCACACTCCCAGGGTCAAGAAAATCACATTTTTTCACACTCCCGGGGTCAAGAAAATCACATTTTTTCACACTCCCAGGGTCAAGAAAATCACACTTTTTTCACACTCCCGGGGTCAGGAAAATGGGATTCTTTTAACACTCCCGGGGTCAGGAAAATTGGATTTTTTTCACACTCCCGGGGTCAGGAGTTTCTGATTTTTTTCACACTCACGGTGTTAGGAAAATCACATTTTTCACACTCCCAGGGTCAAGAAAATCACATTTTTTCACACTCCCGGGGTCAAGAAAATCACATTTTTTCACACTCCTGGGGTCAGTTGATTCTGATTTCTTTCACACTCCCGGGCTCAAGAAAATCACATTTTTTCACACTCCCGGGGTCAGGAAAATTGGATTTTTTTAACCCTCCCGGGGTCAGGAAAATTGGATTTTTTTCTCACTCCCAGGGTCAGGAATTTCTGATTTTTTTCACACTCGCGGTGTTAGGAAAATCACATTTTTTCACACTCCCAGGGTCAAGAAAATCACATTTTTTCACACTCCCGGGGTCAAGAAAATCACATTTTTTCACACTCCCGGGGTCAGGAGATTCTGATTTCTTTCAAACTCCCGGGGTCAAGAAAATCACATTTTTTCACACTCCCGTGGTCAGGAAATTCTAATTTTTTTCACACTCGCGGTGTTAGGAAAATCACATTTTTTCACACTCCCAGGGTCAAGAAAATCACATTTTTTCACACTCCCGGGGTCAAGAAAATCACATTTTTTCACACTCCCGGGGTCAGGAGATTCTGATTTCTTTCAAACTCCCGGGGTCAAGAAAATCACATTTTTTCACACTCCCATGGTCAGGAAATTCTAATTTTTTTCACACTCCCGGTGTTAGGAAAATCACAATTTTCACACTCCCGGGGTCAGAAAAATTGGATTGTTTCACACTCCCGGGGTCAGGAGAATTTAATTTTTTTCACACTCCCGGGGTCAAGAAAATCACATTTTTTCACACTCCTGGGGTCAGGAGATTCTGATTTTTTTCACACTCCCGGGGTCAAGAAAATCACATTTTTTCACACTCCCGGGGTCAGGAAATTCTGATTTTTCACACTCCCAGGGTCAGGAGTATTTAATTTTTTTCATACTCCCGGGGTCAAGAAAATCACATTTTTTCACACTCCGGGGGTCAGGAAATTCTGATATTTTTCACACTCCCGGGGTCAGCAAAATCGGATATTTTCACACTCCTGGGGTCAGGAAATTCTGATTTTTTTCACTCTCCCGGTGTTAGGAAAATCACATTTTTCACACTCCCGGGGTCAAGAAAATCACATTTTTTCACACTCCCGGGGTCAGGAAATTCTGATATTTTTCACACTCCCGGGGTCAGGAAAATCGGATATTTTCACACTCCCGGGGTCAGGAAAATCCAAAATTTGTCACATTCCCGGTGTTAGGAAAATCACATTTTTCACACTCCCGGGGTCAGGAAAATTGGGTTTTTTTCACACTCCCGGGGTCAAGAAAATCACTTTTTTTCACGCTCCCGGGGTCAGGAGATTCTGATTTTTTTCACACTCCCAGGGTCAAGAAAATCACATTTTTTCACACTCCCGGGGTCAGGATATTCTAATTTTTTTCACACTCCCGGAGTTAGGAAAATTACATTTTTCACACTCCCGGGGTCAGGAAAATTTGATTTTTTCACATTCCTGGTGTCAGGAGAATTTAACTTTTTTTCACACTCCCGGCGTCAAGAAAATCACATTTTTTCGCAATCCCTGGGTCAGGAAAATTGGATATTTTCACACTCCCGGGGTCAGGAAAATCAGATTTTTTTCATACTCCCGGGGTCAGGAAAATTGGATTTTTTTCACACTCCCGGGGTCAGGAAAATCGCATTTTTCATACTCCCGGGGTCAGGAAAATCCAAAATTTGTCACATTCCCGGTGTTAGGAAAATCACATTTTTCACACTCCTGGGGTCAGGAAAATTGGGTTTTTTTCAAACTCCCGGGGTCAAGAAAATCACGTTTTTTCACGCTCCCGGGGTCAGGAGATTCTGATTTTTTTCACACTCCCAGGGTCAAGAAAATCACATTTTTTCACACTCCCGGGGTCAGGAAATTCTAATTTTTTTCACACTCCCGGAGTTAGGAAAATTACATTTTTCACACTCCCGGGGTCAAGAAAATCACATTTTTTCACACTCCCGGGGTCAGGAAATTCTGATATTTTTCACACTCCCAGGGTCAGGAAAAATGGATATTTTCACACTCCCGGGGTCAGGAAAATCAGATTTTTTTCATACTCCCGGGGTCAGGAGATTCTGATTTTTTTCACACTCCCAGGGTCAAGAAAATCACATTTTTTCACACTCCCGGGGTCAAGAAATTCTAATTTTTTCACACTCCCAGTGTTAGGAAAATCACATTTTTTCACACTCCCGTGGTCATGAAAATCTAATTTTTTTCACACTCCCGGTGTTAGGAAAATCACAATTTTCACACTCCCGGGGTCAGAAAAATTGGATTGTTTCACACTCCCGGGGTCAGGAATTTCTGATTTTTTTCACACTCGCGGTGTTAGGAAAATCACATTTTTCACACTCCCAGGGTCAAGAAAATCACATTTTTTCACACTCCCGGGGTCAAGAAAATCACATTTTTTCACACTCCCGGGGTCAGGAGATTCTGATTTCTTTCACACTACCGGGGTCAAGAAAATCACATTTTTTCACACTCCCGGGGTCAGGAAAATTGGATTTTTTTAACCCTCCCGGGGTCAGGAAAATTGGATTTTTTTCACACTCCCAGGGTCAGGAATTTCTGATTTTTTTCACACTCGCGGTGTTAGGAAAATCACATTGTTTCACACTCCCAGGGTCAAGAAAATCACATTTTTTCACACTCCCGGGGTCAAGAAAATCACATTTTTTCACACTCCCAGGGTCAAGAAAATCACATTTTTTCACACTCCCGGGGTCAGGAAAATGGGATTCTTTTAACACTCCCGGGGTCAGGAAAATTGGATTTTTTTCACACTCCCGGGGTCAGGAGTTTCTGATTTTTTTCACACTCGCGGTGTTAGGAAAATCACATTTTTCACACTCCCAGGGTCAAGAAAATCACATTTTTTCACACTCCCGGGGTCAAGAAAATCACATTTTTTCACACTCCCGGGGTCAGTTGATTCTGATTACTTTCACACTCCCGGGGTCAAGAAAATCACATTTTTCACACTCCTGGGGTCAGGAAAATTGGATTTTTTTCACACTCCCAGGGTCAGGAATTTCTGATTTTTTTCACACTCCCGGGGTCAGGAAAATCGGATATTTTCACACTCCCGGGGTCAGGAAAATCCAAAATTTGTCACATTCCCGGTGTTAGGAAAATCACATTTTTCACACTCCCGGGGTCAGGAAAATTGGTATTTTTTCACACTCCCGGGGTCAAGAAAATCACGTTTTTTCACGCTCCCGGGGTCAGGAGATTCTGATTTTTTTCACACTCCCAGGGTCAAGAAAATCACATTTTTTCACACTCCCGGGGTCAGGATATTCTAATTTTTTTCACACTCCCGGAGTTAGGAAAATCACATTTTTCACACTCCCGGGGTCAGGAAAATTTGATTTTTTCACATTCCTGGTGTCAGGAGAATTTAACTTTTTTTCACACTCCCGGCGTCAAGAAAATCACATTTTTTCGCAATCCCTGGGTCAGGAAAATTGGATATTTTCACACTCCCGGGGTCAGGAAAATCAGATTTTTTTCACACTCCCGGGGTCAGGAAAATTGGATATTTTCATACTCCCGGGGTCAGGAAAATCGGATATTTTCATACTCCTGGGGTCACGAAAATCGGATATTTTCACACTCCCGGGGTCAGGAAAATTGGATATTTTCATACTCCCGGGGTCAGGAAAATTGCATTTTTCAGACTCCCGGGGTCAGGAAAATCGAATTTTTCATACTCCCGGGGTCAGGAAAATCAAAAAATTTTCACATTCCCGGTGTTAGGAAAATCACATTTTTCACACTCCCGGGGTCAGGAAAATTGGGTTTTTTTCACACTCCCGGGGTCAAGAAAATCACATTTTTTCACACTCCCATGGTCCGGAGATTCTGATTTTTTTCACACTCCCGGTGTCAAGAAAATCACATTTTTTCACACTCCCGGGGTCAGGAATTTCTGATTTTTTTCACACTCCCTGTTTTAGGAAAATCACATTTTTCACACTCCCGGGGTCAAGAAAATCACATTTTTTCACACTCCCAGGGTCAGGAAATTCTGATATTTTTCACACTCCCGGGGTCAGGAAAATCGGTTATTTTCACACCCCTGGCGTCAGGGAAATCAGATTTTTCCCATACTCCCGGGGTCAGGAAAATTGGATTTTTTTCACACTCCCGGTGTCAGGAAAATTGGATATTTTCATACTCCCGGGGTCAGGAAAATTGCCTTTTTCAGACTCCCGGGGTCAGGAAAATCACATTTTTCATACTCCCGGGGTCAGATAAATCCAAAATTTTTCACATTCCCGGTGTTAGGAAAATCACATTTTTCACACTCCCGGGGTCAGGAAAATTGGTTTTTTTTCACACTCCCGGGGTAAAGAAAATCACGTTTTTTCACGCTCCCGGGGTCAGGAGATTCTGATTTTTTTCACACTCCCGGGGTCAAGAAAATCACATTTTTTCACACTCCCGGGGTCAGGAAATTCTGATATTTTTCACACTCCCGGGGTCAGGAAAATCGGATATTTTCACACTCCCGGGGTCAGGAAAATCAGATTTTTTTTCATACTCCCGGGGTCAGGACAATCACATTTTTTCACACTCCCTTGGTCAGGAAATTCTGATTTTTTTCACACTCACGGTGTTAGGAAAATCACATTTTTCACACTCCTGGGGTCAGGAAAATTGGATATTTTCATACTCCCAGGGTCAGGAAAATTGCATTTTTCAGACTCCCGGTGTCAGGAAAATTGGATTTTTTTAACACTCCCGGGGTCAGGAAAATTGGATTTATTTCACACTCCCGGGGTCAAGAAAATCACATTTTTTCACACTCCCGGGGTCAGGAGAATTTAATTTTTTTCACACTCCCGGGGTCAAGAAAATCACATTTTTTCACACTCCCGGAGTCAGGAGATTCTGATTTTTTTCACACTTCCGGGGTCAAGAAAATCACATTTTTCACACTCCCGGGGTCAAGAAAATCACATTTTTTCACACTCCCGGGGTCAGGAAATTCTGATATTTTTCACACTCCCGGGGTCAGGAAAATCGGATATTTTCACACTCCCGGGGTCAGGAAAATCAGATTTTTTTTCATACTCCCGGGGTCAGGACAATCACATTTTTTCACACTCCCTGGGTCAGGAAATTCTGATTTTTTTCACACTCACGGTGTTAGGAAAAGCACATTTTTCACACTCCCAGGGTCAGGAAAATTGGATTTTTTCACAATCCCGGGGTCAGGAGAATTTAATTTTTTTCACACTCCCGGGGTCAAGAAAACCACAGTTTTTCATACTCCCGGGGTCAGGAAATTCTGATATTTTTCACACTCCCGGGGTCAGGAAAATCGGATATTTTCACACCCCTGGGGTCAGGAAAATCAGATTTTTTTCATTCTCCCGGGGTCAGGAAAATTGGATTTTTTTCACACTCCCGGTGTCAGGAAAATTGGATATTTTCATACTCCCGGGGTCAGGAAAATTGCATTTTTCAGACTCCCGGTGTCAGGAAAATTCGATTTTTTTAACACTCCCGGGGTCAGGAAAATTGGATTTATTTCACACTCCCGGGGTCAAGAAAATCTCATTTTTTCACACTCCCGGGGTCAGGAAATTCTGATTTTTTTCACAGTCCCGGGGTCAGGAGATTCTGATTTTTTTCACACTCCCGGGGTCAAGAAAATCACATTTTTTCACACTCCCGGTGTTAGGAAAATCACATTTTTCACACTCCCGGGGTCAGAAAAATTGGATTTTTTCACACTCCCGGGGTCAGGAGAATTTAATTTTTTTCACACTCCCGGGGCCAAGAAAATCACATTTTTTCACACTCCCGGGGTCAGGAAATTCTGATATTTTTCACAATCCCGGGGTCAGGAGATTCTGATTTCTTTCACACTCCCGGGGTCAAGAAAATCACATTTTTTCACACTCCCGGGGTCAGGAAAATCACAATTTTCACACTCCCGGGGTCAGAAAAATTGGATTGTTTCACACTCCCGGGGTCAGGAGAATTTAATTTTTTTCACACTCCCGGGGTCAGGAAATTCTAATTTTTTTCATACTCCCGGGGTCAGGAAAATCACATTTTTTCACACTCCCTGGGTCAGGAAATTCTGATTTTTTTCACACTCACGGTTTTAGGAAAATCACATTTTTCACACTCCCGGGCCAAGAAAATCACATTTTTCACACTCCCGGGGTTCAGGAAATTCTGATATTTTTCACACTCCCGGGGTCAGGAAAATCGGATATTTTCATACTCCCGGGGTCAGGAAAATCAGATTTTTTTCATACTCCCGGGGTCAGGAAAAATCACATTTTTTCACACTCCCTGGGTCAGGAAATTCTGATTTTTTTCACACTCACGGTGTTAGGAAAATCACATTTTTCACACTCCCGGGGTCAGGAAAATTGGATTTTTTCACACTCCCGGGGTCAGGAGAATTTAATTTTTTTTCACACTCCCGGGGCCAAGAACATCACATTTTTTCACACTCCCGGGGTCAGGAAATTCTGATATTTTTCACAATCTCGGGGTCAAGAAAATCAGATTTTTTCACACTCCCAGGGTCAGGAGATTCTGATTTCTTTCACACTCCCGGGGTCAAGAAAATCACATTTTTTCACACTCCCGGGGTCAGGAAATTCTAATTTTTTTCACACTCCCGGTGTTTGGAAAATCACAATTTTCACACTCCCGGGGTCAGAAAAATTGGATTGTTTCACACTCCCGGGGTCAGGAGAATTTAATTTTTTTCACACTCCCGGGGTCAGGAAAATGGGATTCTTTTAACACTCCCGGGGTCAGGAAAATTGGATTTTTTTCACACTTCCGGGGTCAGGAATTTCTGATTTTTTTCACACTCGCGGTGTTAGGAAAATCACATTTTTCACACTCCCAGGGTCAAGAAAATCACATTTTTTCACACTCCCAGGGTCAAGAAAATCACATTTTTTCACACTCCCGGGGTCAGGAGATTCTGATTTCTTTCACACTACCGGGGTCAAGAAAATCACATTTTTTCACACTCCCGGGGTCAGGAAAATTGGATTTTTTTAACCCTCCCGGGGTCAGGAAAATTGGATTTTTTCAAACTCCCAGGGTCAGGAATTTCTGATTTTTTTCACACTCGCGGTGTTAGGAAAATCACATTGTTTCACACTCCCAGGGTCAAGAAAATCACATTTTTTCACACTCCCGGGGTCAAGAAAATCACATTTTTTCACACTCCCAGGGTCAAGAAAATCACACATTTTTCACACTCCCGGGGTCAGGAAAATGGGATTCTTTTAACACTCCCGGGGTCAGGAAAATTGGATTTTTTTCACACTCCCGGGGTCAGGAGTTTCTGATTTTTTTCACACTCGCGGTGTTAGGAAAATCACATTTTTCACACTCCCAGGGTCAAGAAAATCACATTTTTTCACACTCCCGGGGTCAAGAAAATCACATTTTTTCACACTCCCGGGGTCAGGTGATTCTGATTTCTTTCAAACTCCCGGGGTCAAGAAAATCACATTTTTTCACACTCCCGTGGTCAGGAAATTCTAATTTTTTTCACACTCCCGGTGTTAGGAAAATCACAATTTTCACACTCCCGGGGTCAGAAAAATTGGATTGTGTCACACTCCCGGGGTCAGGAGAATTTAATTTTTTTCACACTCCCGGGGTCAAGAAAATCACATTTTTTCACACTCCTGGGGTCAGGAGATTCTGATTTTTTTCACACTCCCGGGGTCAAGAAAATCACATTTTTTCGCACTCCCGGGGTCAGGAAATTCTGATTTTTCACACTCCCAGGGTCAGGAGTATTTAATTTTTTTCATACTCCCGGGGTCAAGAAAATCACATTTTTTCACACTCCGGGGGTCAGGAAATTCTGATATTTTTCACACTCCCGGGGTCAGCAAAATCGGATATTTTCACACTCCTGGGGTCAGGAAATTCTGATTTTTTTCACTCTCCCGGTGTTAGGAAAATCACATTTTTCACACTCCCGGGGTCAAGAAAATCACATTTTTTCACACTCCCGGGGTCAGGAAATTCTGATATTTTTCACACTCCGGGGGTCAGGAAAATCGGATATTTTCACACTCCCGGGGTCAGGAAAATCCAAAATTTGTCACATTCCCGGTGTTAGGAAAATCACATTTTTCACACTCCCGGGGTCAGGAAAATTGGGTTTTTTTCACACTCCCGGGGTCAAGAAAATCACTTTTTTTCACGCTCCCGGGGTCAGGAGATTCTGATTTTTTTCACACTCCCAGGGTCAAGAAAATCACATTTTTTCACACTCCCGGGGTCAGGATATTCTCATTTTTTTCACACTCCCGGAGTTAGGAAAATCACATTTTTCACACTCCCGGGGTCAGGAAAATTTGATTTTTTCACATTCCTGGTGTCAGGAGAATTTAACTTTTTTTTCACACTCCCGGCGTCAAGAAAATCACATTTTTTCGCAATCCCTGGGTCAGGAAAATTGGATATTTTCACACTCCCGGGGTCAGGAAAATCAGATTTTTTTCATACTCCCGGGGTCAGGAAAATTGGATTTTTTTCACACTCCCGGGGTCAAGAAAATCACATTTTTTCACACTCCCGGGGTCAGGAAATTCTAATTTTTTTCACACTCCCGGAGTTAGGAAAATCACATTTTTCACACTCCCGGGGTCAAGAAAATCACATTTTTTCACACTCCCGGGGTCAGGAAATTCTGATATTTTTCACACTCCCAGGGTCAGGAAAAATGGATATTTTCACACTCCCGGGGTCAGGAAAATCAGATTTTTTTCATACTCCCGGGGTCAGGAGATTCTGATTTTTTTCACACTCCCAGGGTCAAGAAAATCACATTTTTTCACACTCCCGGGGTCAAGAAATTCTAATTTTTTTCACACTCCCAGTGTTAGGAAAATCACATTTTTTCACACTCCCGTGGTCATGAAAATCTAATTTTTTTCACACTCCCGGTGTTAGGAAAATCACAATTTTCACACTCCCGGGGTCAGAAAAATTGGATTGTTTCACACTCCCGGGGTCAGGAATTTCTGATTTTTTTCACACTCGCGGTGTTAGGAAAATCACATTTTTCACACTCCCAGGGTCAAGAAAATCACATTTTTTCACACTCCCGGGGTCAAGAAAATCACATTTTTTCACACTCCCGGGGTCAGGAGATTCTGATTTCTTTCACACTACCGGGGTCAAGAAAATCACATTTTTTCACACTCCCGGGGTCAGGAAAATTGGATTTTTTTAACCCTCCCGGGGTCAGGAAAATTGGATTTTTTTCACACTCCCAGGGTCAGGAATTTCTGATTTTTTTCACACTCGCGGTGTTAGGAAAATCACATTGTTTCACACTCCCAGGGTCAAGAAAATCACATTTTTTCACACTCCCGGGGTCAAGAAAATCACATTTTTCACACTCCCAGGGTCAAGAAAATCACATTTTTTCACACTCCCAGGGTCAAGAAAATCACATTTTTTCACACTCCCGGGGTCAGGAGATTCTGATTTCTTTCACACTACCGGGGTCAAGAAAATCACATTTTTTCACACTCCCGGGGTCAGGAAAATTGGATTTTTTTAACCCTCCCGGGGTCAGGAAAATTGGATTTTTTTCAAACTCCCAGGGTCAGGAATTTCTGATTTTTTTCACACTCGCGGTGTTAGGAAAATCACATTGTTTCACACTCCCAGGGTCAAGAAAATCACATTTTTTCACACTCCCGGGGTCAAGAAAATCACATTTTTTCACACTCCCAGGGTCAAGAAAATCACACATTTTTCACACTCCCGGGGTCAGGAAAATGGGATTCTTTTAACACTCCCGGGGTCAGGAAAATTGGATTTTTTTCACACTCCCGGGGTCAGGAGTTTCTGATTTTTTTCACACTCGCGGTGTTAGGAAAGTCACATTTTTTCACACTCCCAGGGTCAAGAAAATCACATTTTTTCACACTCCCGGGGTCAAGAAAGTCACATTTTTTCACACTCCTGGGGCCAGTTGATTCTGATTTCTTTCACACTCCCGGGGTCAAGAAAACCACATTTTTTCACACTCCCGGGGTCAGGAAAATTGGATTTTTTTAACCCTCCCGGGGTCAGGAAAATTGGATTTTTTTCACACTCCCAGGGTCAGGAATTTCTGATTTTTTTCACACTCGCGGTGTTAGGAAAATCACATTTTTTCACACTCCCAGGGTCAAAATAATCACATTTTTTCACACTCCCGGGGTCAAGAAAATCACATTTTTTCACACTCCCGGGGTCAGGAGATTCTGATTTCTTTCAAACTCCCGGGGTCAAGAAAATCACATTTTTTCACACTCCCGTGGTCAGGAAATTCTAATTTTTTTCACACTCCCGGTGTTAGGAAAATCACAATTTTCACACTCCCGGGGTCAGAAAAATTGGATTGTTTCACACTCCCGGGGTCAGGAGAATTTAATTTTTTTCACACTCCCGGGGTCAAGAAAATCACATTTTTTCACACTCCTGGGGTCAGGAGATTCTGATTTTTTTCACACTCCCGGTGTCAAGAAAATCACATTTTTTCACACTCCCGGGGTCAGGAAATTCTGATTTTTCACACTCCCAGGGTCAGGAGTATTTAATTTTTTTCATACTCCCGGGGTCAAGAAAATCACATTTTTTCACACTCCGGGGGTCAGGAAATTCTGATATTTTTCACACTCCCGGGGTCAGCAAAATCGGATATTTTCACACTCCTGGGGTCAGGAAATTCTGATTTTTTTCACTCTCCCGGTGTTAGGAAAATCACATTTTTCACACTCCCGGGGTCAAGAAAATCACATTTTTTCACACTCCCGGGGTCAAGAAAATCACATTTTTTCACACTCCCGGGGTCAGGTGATTCTGATTTCTTTCAAACTCCCGGGGTCAAGAAAATCACATTTTTTCACACTCCCGTGGTCAGGAAATTCTAATTTTTTTCACACTCCCGGTGTTAGGAAAATCACAATTTTCACACTCCCGGGGTCAGAAAAATTGGATTGTTTCACACTCCCGGGGTCAGGAGAATTTAATTTTTTTCACACTCCCGGGGTCAAGAAAATCACATTTTTTCACACTCCTGGGGTCAGGAGATTCTGATTTTTTTCACACTCCCGGGGTCAAGAAAATCACATTTTTTCACACTCCCGGGGTCAGGAAATTCTGATTTTTCAAACTCCCAGGGTCAGGAGTATTTAATTTTTTTCATAATCCCGGGGTCAAGAAAATCACATTTTTTCACACTCCGGGGGTCAGGAAATTCTGATATTTTTCACACTCCCGGGGTCAGCAAAATCGGATATTTTCACACTCCTGGGGTCAGGAAATTCTGATTTTTTTCACTCTCCCGGTGTTAGGAAAATCACATTTTTCACACTCCCGGGGTCAAGAAAATCACATTTTTTCACACTCCCGGGGTCAGGAAATTCTGATATTTTTCACACTCCCCGGGTCAGGAAAATCGGATATTTTCACAGTCCCGGGGTCAGGAAAATCCAAAATTTGTCACATTCCCGGTGTTAGGAAAATCCCATTTTTCACACTCCCGGGGTCAGGAAAATTGGGTTTTTTTCACACTCCCGGGGTCAAGAAAATCACTTTTTTTCACGCTCCCGGGGTCAGGAGATTCTGATTTTTTTCACACTCCCAGGGTCAAGAAAATCACATTTTTTCACACTCCCGGGGTCAGGATATTCTAATTTTTTTCACACTCCCGGAGTTAGGAAAATCACATTTTTCACACTCCCGGGGTCAGGAAAATTTGATTTTTTCACATTCCTGGTGTCAGGAGAATTTAACTTTTTTTCACACTCCCGGCGTCAAGAAAATCACATTTTTTCGCAATCCCTGGGTCAGGAAAATTGGATATTTTCACACTCCCGGGGTCAGGAAAATCAGATTTTTTTCATACTCCCGGGGTCAGGAAAATTGGATTTTTTTCACACTCCCGGGGTCAAGAAAATCACATTTTTTCACACTCCCGGGGTCAGGAAATTCTAATTTTTTTCACACTCCCGGAGTTAGGAAAATCACATTTTTCACACTCCCGGGGTCAAGAAAATCACATTTTGTCACACTTCCGGGTTCAGGAAATTCTGATATTTTTCACACTCCCAGGGTCAGGAAAAATGGATATTTTCACACTCCCGGGGTCAGGAAAATCAGATTTTTTTCATACTCCCGGGGTCAGGAGATTCTGATTTTTTTCACACTCCCAGGGTCAAGAAAATCACATTTTTTCACACTCCCGGGGTCAAGAAATTCTAATTTTTTTCACACTCCCAGTGTTAGGAAAATCACATTTTTTCACACTCCCGTGGTCATGAAAATCTAATTTTTTTCACACTCCCGGTGTTAGGAAAATCACAATTTTCACACTCCCGGGGTCAGAAAAATTGGATTGTTTCACACTCCCGGGGTCAGGAATTTCTGATTTTTTTCACACTCGCGGTGTTAGGAAAATCACATTTTTCACACTCCCAGGGTCAAGAAAATCACATTTTTTCACACTCCCGGGGTCAAGAAAATCACATTTTTTCACACTCCCGGGGTCAGGAGATTCTGATTTCTTTCACACTACCGGGGTCAAGAAAATCACATTTTTTCACACTCCCGGGGTCAGGAAAATTGGATTTTTTTAACCCTCCCGGGGTCAGGAAAATTGGATTTTTTTCACACTCCCAGGGTCAGGAGTTTCTGATTTTTTTCACACTCGCGGTGTTAGGAAAATCACATTTTTTCACACTCCCAGGGTCAAGAAAATCACATTTTTTCACACTCCCAGGGTCAAGAAAATCACATTTTTTCACACTCCCGGGGTCAGGAGATTCTGATTTCTTTCACACTACCGGGGTCAAGAAAATCACATTTTTTCACACTCCCGGGGTCAGGAAAATTGGATTTTTTTAACCCTCCCGGGGTCAGGAAAATTGGATTTTTTTCAAACTCCCAGGGTCAGGAATTTCTGATTTTTTTCACACTCGCGGTGTTAGGAAAATCACATTGTTTCACACTCCCAGGGTCAAGAAAATCACATTTTTTCACACTCCCGGGGTCAAGAAAATCACATTTTTTCACACTCCCAGGGTCAAGAAAATCACACATTTTTCACACTCCCGGGGTCAGGAAAATGGGATTCTTTTAACACTCCCGGGGTCAGGAAAATTGGATTTTTTTCACACTCCCGGGGTCAGGAGTTTCTGATTTTTTTCACACTCGCGGTGTTAGGAAAATCACATTTTTTCACACTCCCAGGGTCAAGAAAATCACATTTTTTCACACTCCCGGGGTCAAGAAAATCACATTTTTTCACACTCCTGGGGTCAGTTGATTCTGATTTCTTTCACACTCCCGGGGTCAAGAAAATCACATTTTTTCACACTCCCGGGGTCAGGAAAATTGGATTTTTTTAACCCTCCCGGGGTCAGGAAAATTGGATTTTTTTCACACTCCCAGGGTCAGGAATTTCTGATTTTTTTCACACTCGCGGTGTTAGGAAAATCACATTTTTTCACACTCCCAGGGTCAAGAAAATCACATTTTTTTCACACTCCCGGGGTCAAGAAAATCACATTTTTTCACACTCCCGGGGTCAGGAGATTCTGATTTCTTTCAAACTCCCGGGGTCAAGAAAATCACATTTTTTCACACTCCCGTGGTCAGGAAATTCTAATTTTTTCACACTCCCGGTGTTAGGAAAATCACAATTTTCACACTCCCGGGGTCAGAAAAATTGGATTGTATCACACTCCCGGGGTCAGGAGAATTTAATTTTTTTCACACTCCCGGGGTCAAGAAAATCACATTTTTTCACACTCCTGGGGTCAGGAGATTCTGATTTTTTTCACACTCCCGGTGTCAAGAAAATCACATTTTTTCACACTCCCGGGGTCAGGAAATTCTGATTTTTCACACTCCCAGGGTCAGGAGTATTTAATTTTTTTCATACTCCCGGGGTCAAGAAAATCACATTTTTTCACACTCCGGGGGTCAGGAAATTCTGATATTTTTCACACTCCCGGGGTCAGCAAAATCGGATATTTTCACACTCCTGGGGTCAGGAAATTCTGATTTTTTTCACTCTCCCGGTGTTAGGAAAATCACATTTTTCACACTCCCGGGGTCAAGAAAATCACATTTTTTCACACTCCCGGGGTCAGGAAATTCTGATATTTTTCACACTCCCGGGGTCAGGAAAATCGGATATTTTCACACTCCCGGGGTCAGGAAAATCCAAAATTTGTCACATTCCCGGTGTTAGGAAAATAACATTTTTCACACTCCCGGGGTCAGGAAAATTGGGTTTTTTTCACACTCCCGGGGTCAAGAAAATCACTTTTTTTCACGCTCCCGGGGTCAGGAGAGTCTGATTTTTTTCACACTCCCAGGGTCAAGAAAATCACATTTTTTCACACTCCCGGGGTCAGGATATTCTAATTTTTTTCACACTCCCGGAGTTAGGAAAATCACATTTTTCACACTCCCGGGGTCAGGAAAATTTGATTTTTTCACATTCCTGGTGTCAGGAGAATTTAACTTTTTTTCACACTCCCGGCGTCAAGAAAATCACATTTTTTCGCAATCCCTGGGTCAGGAAAATTGGATATTTTCACACTCCCGGGGTCAGGAAAATCAGATTTTTTTCATACTCCCGGGGTCAGGAAAATTGGATTTTTTTCACACTCCCGGGGTCAAGAAAATCACATTTTTTCACACTCCCGGGGTCAGGAAATTCTAATTTTTTTCACACTCCCGGAGTTAGGAAAATCACATTTTTCACACTCCCGGGGTCAAGAAAATCACATTTTTTCACACTCCCGGGGTCAGGAAATTCTGATATTTTTCACACTCCCAGGGTCAGGAAAAATGGATATTTTCACACTCCCGGGGTCAGGAAAATCAGATTTTTTTCATACTCCCGGGGTCAGGAGATTCTGATTTTTTTCACACTCCCAGGGTCAAGAAAATCACATTTTTTCACACTCCCGGGGTCAAGAAATTCTAATTTTTTTCACACTCCCAGTGTTAGGAAAATCACATTTTTTCACACTCCCGTGGTCATGAAAATCTAATTTTTTTCACACTCCCGGTTTTAGGAAAATCACAATTTTCACACTCCTGGGGTCAGAAAAATTGGATTGTTTCACACTCCCGGGGTCAGGAATTTCTGATTTTTTTCACACTCGCGGTGTTAGGAAAATCACATTTTTCACACTCCCAGGGTCAAGAAAATCACATTTTTTCACACTCCCGGGGTCAAGAAAATCACATTTTTTCACACTCCCGGGGTCAGGAGATTCTGATTTCTTTCACACTACCGGGGTCAAGAAAATCACATTTTTTCACACTCCCGGGGTCAGGAAAATTGGATTTTTTTAACCCTCCCGGGGTCAGGAAAATTGGATTTTTTTCACACTCCCAGGGTCAGGAATTTCTGATTTTTTTCACACTCGCGGTGTTAGGAAAATCACATTGTTTCACACTCCCAGGGTCAAGAAAATCACATTTTTTCACACTCCCGGGGTCAAGAAAATCACATTTTTTCACACTCCCAGGGTCAAGAAAATCACATTTTTTCACACTCCCGGGGTCAGGAAAATGGGATTCTTTTAACACTCCCGGGGTCAGGAAAATTGGATTTTTTTCACACTCCCGGGGTCAGGAGTTTCTGATTTTTTTCACACTCGCGGTGTTAGGAAAATCACATTTTTCACACTCCCAGGGCCAAGAAAATCACATTTTTTCACACTCCCGGGGTCAAGAAAATCACATTTTTTCACACTCCCGGGGTCAGTTGATTCTGATTACTTTCACACTCCCGGGGTCAAGAAAATCACATTTTTCACACTCCCGGGGTCAGGAAAATTGGATTTTTTTCACACTCCCAGGGTCAGGAATTTCTGATTTTTTTCACACTCCCGGGGTCAGGAAAATCGGATATTTTCACACTCCCGGGGTCAGGAAAATCCAAAATTTGTCACATTCCCGGTGTTAGGAAAATCACATTTTTCACACTCCCGGGGTCAGGAAAATTGGTTTTTTTTCACACTCCCGGGGTCAAGAAAATCACGTTTTTTCATGCTCCCGGGGTCAGGAGATTCTGATTTTTTTCACACTCCCAGGGTCAAGAAAATCACATTTTTTCACACTCCAGGGGTCAGGATATTCTAATTTTTTTCACACTCCCGGAGTTAGGAAAATCACATTTTTCACACTCCCGGGGTCAGGAAAATTTGATTTTTTCACATTCCTGGTGTCAGGAGAATTTAACTTTTTTTCACACTCCCGGCGTCAAGAAAATCACATTTTTTTGCAATCCCTGGGTCAGGAAAATTGGATATTTTCACACTCCCGGGGTCAGGAAAATCAGATTTTTTTCACACTCCCGGGGTCAGGAAAATTGGATATTTTCATACTCCCGGTGTCAGGAAAATCGGATATTTTCATACTCCTGGGGTCACGAAAATCGGATATTTTCACACTCCCGGGGTCAGGAAAATTGGATATTTTCATACTCCCGGGGTCAGGAAAATTGCATTTTTCAGACTCCCGGGGTCAGGAAAATCGAATTTTTCATACTCCCGGGGTCAGGAAAATCAAAAAATTTTCACATTCCCGGTGTTAGGAAAATCACCTTTTTTCACACTCCCGGGGTCAGGAAAATTGGGTTTTTTTCACACTCCCGGGGTCAAGAAAATCACATTTTTTCACACTCCCATGGTCCGGAGATTCTGATTTTTTTCACACTCCCGGTGTCAAGAAAATCACATTTTTTCACACTCCCGGGGTCAGGAATTTCTGATTTTTTTCACACTCCCTGTGTTAGGAAAATCACATTTTTCACACTCCCGGGGTCAAGAAAATCACATTTTTTCACACTCCCAGGGTCAGGAAATTCTGATATTTTTCACACTCCCGGGGTCAGGAAAATCGGTTATTTTCACACCCCTGGCGTCAGGGAAATCAGATTTTTTTCATACTCCCGGGGTCAGGAAAATTGGATTTTTTTCACACTCCCGGTGTCAGGAAAATTGGATATTTTCATACTCCCGGGGTCAGGAAAATTGCCTTTTTCAGACTCCCGGGGTCAGGAAAATCACATTTTTCATACTCCTGGGGTCAGATAAATCCAAAATTTTTCACATTCCCTGTGTTAGGAAAATCACATTTTTCACACTCCCGGGGTCAGGAAAATTGGTTTTTTTTCCACACTCCCGGGGTAAAGAAAATCACGTTTTTTCACGCTCCCGGGGTCAGGAGATTCTGATTTTTTTCACACTCCCGGGGTCAAGAAAATCACATTTTTTCACACTCCCAGGGTCAGGAGAATTTAATTTTTTTCACACTCCCGGGGTCAAGAAAATCCCTTTTTTTCACACTCCCAGGGTCAGGAGATACTGATTTTTTTCACACTCCCGGGGTCAAGAAAATCACATTTTTTCACACTCCCGGGGTCAGGAAATTCTGATATTTTTCACACTCCCGGGGTCAGGAAAATCGGATATTTTCACACTCCCGGGGTCAGGAAAATCAGATTTTTTTTCATACTCCCGGGGTCAGGACAATCACATTTTTTCACACTCCCTTGGTCAGGAAATTCTGATTTTTTTCACACTCACGGTGTTAGGAAAATCACATTTTTCACACTCCTGGGGTCAGGAAAATTGGATATTTTCATACTACCAGGGTCAGGAAAATTGCATTTTTCAGACTCCCGGTGTCAGGAAAATTGGATTTTTTTAACACTCCCGGGGTCAGGAAAATTGGATTTATTTCACACTCCCGGGGTCAAGAAAATCACATTTTTTCACACTCCCGGGGTCAGGAGAATTTAATTTTTTTCACACTCCCGGGGTCAAGAAAATCACATTTTTTTCACACTCCCGGAGTCAGGTGATTCTGATTTTTTTCACACTTCCGGGGTCAAGAAAATCACATTTTTTCACACTCCCGGGGTCAGGAAATTCTGATTTTTTTCACACTCCCGGTGTTAGGAAAATCACATTTTTCACACTCCCGGGGTCAAGAAAATCACATTTTTTCACACTCCCGTGGTCAGGAAATTCTGATATTTTTCACACTCCCGGGGTCAGGAAAATCGGATATTTTCACACTCCCGGGGTCAGGAAAATCAGATTTTTTTTCATACTCCCGGGGTCAGGACAATCACATTTTTTCACACTCCCTGGGTCAGGAAATTCTGATTTTTTTCACACTCACGGTGTTAGGAAAAGCACATTTTTCACACTCCCAGGGTCAGGAAAATTGGATTTTTTCACAATCCCGGGGTCAGGAGAATTTAATTTTTTTCACACTCCCGGGGTCAAGAAAACCACAGTTTTTCATACTCCCGGGGTCAGGAAATTCTGATATTTTTCACACTCCCGGGGTCAGGAAAATCGGATATTTTCACACCCCCGGGGTCAGGAAAATCAGATTTTTTTCATACTCCCGGGGTCAGGAAAATTGGATTTTTTTCACACTCCCGGTGTCAGGAAAATTGGATATTTTCATACTCCCGGGGTCAGGAAAATTGCATTTTTCAGACTCCCGGTGTCAGGAAAATTCGATTTTTTTAACACTCCCGGGGTCAGGAAAATTGGATTTATTTCACACTCCCGGGGTCAAGAAAATCTCATTTTTTCACACTCCCGGGGTCAGGAAATTCTGATTTTTTTCACAGTCCCGGGGTCGGGAGATTCTGATTTTTTTCACACTCCCGGGGTCAAGAAAATCACATTTTTTAACACTCCCGGGGTCAGGAAATTCTAATTTTTTCACACTCCCGGTGTTAGGAAAATCACATTTTTCACACTCCCGGGGTCAGAAAAATTGGATTTTTTCACACTCCCGGGGTCAGGAGAATTTAATTTTTTTCACACTCCCGGGGCCAAGAAAATCACATTTTTTCACACTCCCGGGGTCAGGAAATTCTGATATTTTTCACAATCCCGGGGTCAAGAAAATCAGATTTTTTCACACTCCCAGGGTCAGGAGATTCTGATTTCTTTCACACTCCCGGGGTCAAGAAAATCACATTTTTTCACACTCCCGGGGTCAGGAAAATCACAATTTTCACACTCCCGGGGTCAGAAAAATTGGATTGTTTCACACTCCCGGGGTCAGGAGAATTTAATTTTTTTCACACTCCCGGGGTCAGGAAATTCTAATTTTTTTCATACTCCCGGGGTCAGGAAAATCACATTTTTTCACACTCCCTGGGTCAGGAAATTCTGATTTTTTTCACACTCACGGTTTTAGGAAAATCACATTTTTCACACTCCCGGGCCAAGAAAATCACATTTTTCACACTCCCGGGGTTCAGGAAATTCTGATATTTTTCACACTCCCGGGGTCAGGAAAATCGGATATTTTCACACTCCCGGGGTCAGGAAAATCAGATTTTTTTCATACTCCCGGGGTCAGGAAAAATCACATTTTTTCACACTCCCAGGGTCAGGAAATTCTGATTTTTTTCACACTCACGGTGTTAGGAAAATCACATTTTTCACACTCCCGGGGTCAGGAAAATTGGATTTTTTCACACTCCCGGGGTCAGGATAATTTAATTTTTTTCACACTCCCGGGGTCAAGAAAATCACATTTTTTCATACTCCCGGGGTAAGGAAAATCGGATATTTTCACACTCCCGGGGTCAAGAAAATTGGATATTTTCATACTCCCGGAGTCAGGAAAATTGCATTTTTCAGTCCCGGGGTCAGGAAAATCGCATTTTTCATACTCCCGGGGTCAGGAAAATCAAAAATTTTTCACATTCCCGGTGTTAGGAAAATCAATTTTTCACACTCCCGGGGTCAGGAAAATTAGGTTTTTCTCACACTCCCGGGGTCAACAAAATCACATTTTTTCACACTCCCGGGGTCAGGAGATTCTGATTTTTTCACACTCCCGGGGTCAAGAAAATCACATTTTTTCACACTCCCGGGGTCAGGAAATTCTGATTTTTTCACACTCCCGGTGTTAGGAAAATCACATTTTTCACACTCCCGGAGTCAGGAAAATTGGATTTTTTTCACACTCCCGGGGTCAGGAAAATTGCATTTTTTCACACTCCCGGGGTCAGGAAAATTTAATTTTTTTCATACTCCCGGTGTTAGGAAAATCACATTTTTCACACTCCCGGGGTCAGGAAAATTGGATTTTTTCACACTCCCGGGGTCAGGAGAATTTAATTTTTTCACACTCCCGGGGTCAAGAAAATCACATTTTTTCACACTCCTGGGGTCAGGAAATTCTGATATTTTTCATACTCCCGGGGTCAGGAAAATTGGATTTTTTTCACACTCCCGGTGTGAGGAAAATTGGATATTTTCATTCTCCCAGGGTCAGGAAAATTGCATTTTTCACACTCCCGGGGTCAGGAAAATCGCATTTTTCATACTCCCGGGGTCAGTAAAATCCAAAATTTTTCACATTCCCGGTGTTAGGAAAATCACATTTTTCACACTCCCGGGGTCAAGAAAATCACATTTTTTCACACTCCCGGGGTCAGGAGATTCTGAATTTTTTCACACTCCCGGGGTCAAGAAAATCACATTTTTTCACACTCCCGGGGTCAGGAAATTCTAATTTTTTTCACACTCCCGGTATTTGGAAAATCACATTTTTCACACTCCCGGGGTCAGAAAAATTGGATTTTTTCACACTCCCGGGGTCAGGAGAATTTAATTTTTTTCACACTCCCGGGGTCAAGAAAACCACATTTTATCACACTCCCGGGGTCAGGAAAATTGGATTTTTTTAACACTCCCGGGGTCTGGAAAATTGGATTTTTTTCACACTCCCGGGGTCAGGAAAATCAGATTTTTTTTCATACTCCCGGGGTCAGGAAAAATCACATTGTTTCACACTCACAGGATCAGGAAATTCTGATTTTTTTCAACACTCCCGGTGTTAGGAAAATCACATATTTCACACTCCCGGGTCAGGAAAATTGGATTTTTTCACACTCCTGGGGTCAGGAGAATTTAATTTTTTTTCGCACTCCCGGGGTCAAGAAAATTATATTTTTTCACACTCCTGGGATCAGGAAATTCTGATATTTTTCACACTCCCGGGGTCAGGAAAATCGGATATTTTCACACTCCCGGGGTCAGGAAAATCAGATTTTTTTTCACACTCCCGGGGTCAGGAAAATTGGATATTTTCATACTCCCGGGGTCAGGAAAATCGGATATTTTCACACTCCCGGGGTCAGGAAAATTGGATATTTTCATACTCCCGGAGTCAGGAAAATTGCATTTTTTTCAGACTCCCGGGGTCAGGAAAATTGCATTTTTCATACTCCCGGGGTCAGGAAAATCAAAAAATTTTCACATTCACGGTGTTAGGAAAATCACATTTTTCACACTCCCGGGGTCAGGAAAATTGGGTTTTTTTCACACTCCCGGGGTCAAGAAAATCACATTTTTACACACTCCCGGGGTCAGGAAATTCTGATTTCTTTCACACTCCCGGGGTCAAGAAAATCACATTTTTTCACACTCCCGGGGTAAGGAAATTCTGATTTTTCACACTCCCGGGGTCAGGAAAATTGGATTTTTTCACACTCCCAGGGTCAGGAGAATTTAATTTTTTTCACACTCCCGGGGTCAAGAAAATCACATGTTTTCACACTCCCAGGGTCAGGAAATTCTGATATTTTTCACACTCCCGGGGTCAAGAAAATCGGATATTTTCACACCCCCGGGGTCAGGAAAATCAGATTTTTTTCAAACTCCCAAGGTCAGGAAAATTGGATTTTTTTCACTCTCCCGGTGTTAGGAAAATTGGATATTTTCATACTCCCGGGGTCAGGAAAATTCCATTTTTCAGACACCCGGGGTCAGGAAAATTGGATTTTTTTAACACTCCCGGGGTCAGGAAAATTGGATTTTTTTCACACTCCCAGGGTCAGGAAAATTGGTTTTTTTTCACACTCCCGGGGTCAAGAAAATCACATTTTTTCACACTCCCGGGGTAAGGAGATTCTGATTTTTTCACACTCCCGGGGTCAAGAAAATTGCCTTTTTCAGACTCCCGGGGTCAGGAAAATCAGATTTTTCACACTCCCGGGGTCAGGAGATTTTAATTTTTTGCACACTCCCGGGGTCAAGAAAATCACATTTTTTCACACTCCCGGGGTCAGGAAAATTGGGTTTTTTTCACACTCCCGGGGTCAGGAGATTCTGATTTCTTTCACACTCCCGGTGTTAGGAAAATCACATTTTTCACACTCCCGGGGTCAGGAAAATTGGATTTTTTCACACTCCCGGGGTCAGGAGATTTTAATTTTTTTCACACTCCCGGGGTCAAGAAAATCACATTTTTTCACACTCCCGGGGTCAGGAAAATTGGGTTTTTTTCACACTCCCGGGGTCAAGAAAATCACATTTTTTCACACTCCCGGGGTCAGGAGATTCTGATTTTTTTCACACTCCCAGGGTCAACAAAATCACATTTTTTCACACTCCCGTGGTCAGAAAAATTGAATTTTTTCACACTCCCGGGGACAAGAAAAACACATTTTTTCACACTCCCGGGATCAGGAAAATTTGATTTTTTTTCACACTCCCGGGGTCAGGAAAATTGGGTATTTTTCACACTCCCGGGGTCAAGAAAATCACATTTTTTCACATTCCCGGGGTCAGGAGATTCTGATTTTTTTCACACTCCCGGGGTCAAGAAAATCACATTTTTTCAAAATACCGGGGTCACGAAAATTTGATTTTTTTCATACTCCCGGGGTCAGGAAAATTGTGTTTCTTTCTCGCTCCCGGGGTCAAGAAAATCACATTTTTTCACACTCCCGGGGTCAGGAGATTCTGATTTTTTTCACACTCCCGGGGTCAAGAAAATCACATTTGTTCACACTCCCGGGGTCAGGAAATTCTGATTTTTTTCACACTCCCGGTGTTAGGAAAATCCTATTTGTCACACTCCCGGGATCAGGAAAATTGGATATTTTCATACTCCCGGGGTCAGGAAAATCGGATATTTTCATACTCCTGGGGTCACGAAAATCGGATATTTTCACACTCCCGGGGTCAGGAAAATTGGATATTTTCATACTCCTGTGGTCAGGAAAATTGCATTTTTCAGACTCCCGGGGTCAGGAAAATCGAATTTTTCATACTCCCGGGGTCAGGAAAATCAAAAAATTTTCACATTCCCGGTGTTAGGAAAATCACATTTTTCACACTCCCGGGGTCAGGAAAATTGGGTTTTTTTCACACTCCCGGGGTCAAGAAAATCACATTTTTTCACACTCCCATGGTCCGGAGATTCTGATTTTTTTCACACTCCCGGTGTCAAGAAAATCACATTTTTTCACACTCCCGGGGTCAGGAATTTCTGGTTTTTTTCACACTCCTGGTGTTAGGAAAATCACATTTTTCACACTCCCAGGGTCAAGAAAATCACATTTTTTCACACTCCCGGGGTCAGGAAATTCTAAGTTTTTTCACACTCCCGGTGTTAGGAAAATCACAATTTTCACACTCCCGGGGTCAGAAAAATTGGATTGTTTCACACTCCCGGGGTCAGGAGAATTTAATTTTTTCACACTCCCGGGGTCAAGAAAATCACATTTTTTCACACTCCTGGGGTCAGGAGATTCTGATTTTTTTCACACTCCCGGGTTCAAGAAAATCACATTTTTTTCACACTCCCGGGGTCAGGAAAATCGGATATTTTCACACTCCCGGGGTCAGGAAAATCCAAAATTTGTCACATTCCCGGTGTTAGGAAAATCACATTTTTCACACTCCCGAGGTCAGGAAAATTGGGTTTTTTTCACACTCCCGGGGTCAAGAAAATCACGTTTTTTCACGCTCCCGGGGTCAGGAGATTCTGATATTTTTCACAATCCCGGGGTCAAGAAAATCAGATTTTTTCACACTCCCGGGGTCAGGAGATTCTGATTTCTTTCACACTCCCGGGGTCAAGAAAATCACAATTTTTCACACTCCCGGGGTCAGAAAAATTGGATTTTTTCACACTCCCGGGGTCAGGAGAATTTAATTTTTTTCACACTCCCGGGGCCAAGAAAATCACATTTTTTCACACTCCCGGGGTCAGGAAATTCTGATTTTTTTCACAATCCCGGGGTCAAGAAAATCAGATTTTTTCACACTCCCGGGGACAGGAGATTCTGATTTCTTTCACACTCCCGGGGTCAAGAAAATCACATTTTTTCACACTCCCGGGGTCAGGAAATTCTAATTTTTTTCAGACTCCCGGTGTTAGGAAAATCACAATTTTCACACTCCCGGGGTCAGAAAAATTGGATTGTTTCACACTCCCGGGGTCAGGAATTTCTGATTTTTTTCACACTCGCGGTGTTAGGAAAATCACATTTTTCACACTCCCAGGGTCAAGAAAATCACATTTTTTCACACTCCCGGGGTCAAGAAAATCACATTTTTTCACACTCCCGGGGTCAGGAGATTCTGATTTCTTTCACACTCCCGGGGTCAAGAAAATCACATTTTTTTCACACTCCCGGGGTAAGGAAAATGGGATTCTTTTAACACTCCCGGGGTCAGGAAAATTGGATTTTTTTCACACTCCCGTGGTCAGGAATTCCTGATTTTTTTCACACTCGCGGTGTTAGGAAAATCACATTTTTCACACTCCCAGGGTCAAGAAAATCACATTTATTCACACTCCCGGGGTCAAGAAAATCACATTTTTTCACACTCCCGGGGTCAGGAGATTCTGATTTCTTTCACACTCCCGGGGTCAAGAAAATCACATTTTTTCGCACTCCCGGGGTCAGGAAAATTGGATTTTTTTAACACTCCCGGGGTCAGGAGAATTGGATTTTTTTCACACTCCCCGGGTCAGGAATTTCTGATTTTTTTCACACTCGCGGTGTTAGGAAAATCACATTTTTCACACTCCCAGGGTCAAGAAAATCACATTTTTTCACACTCCCGGGGTCAAGAAAATCACATTTTTTCACACTCCCGGGGTCAGGAGATTCTGATTTCTTTCACACTCCCGGGGTCAAGAAAATCACAATTTTTCACACTCCCGGGGTCAGAAAAATTGGATTTTTTCACACTCCCGGGGTCAGGAGAATTTAATTTTTTTCACACTCCCGGGGCCAAGAAAATCACATTTTTTCACACTCCCGGGGTCAGGAAATTCTGATATTTTTCACAATCCCGGGGTCAAGAAAATCAGATTTTTTCACACTCCCGGGGTCAGGAGATTCTGATTTCTTTCACACTCCCGGGGTCAAGAAAATCACATTTTTTCACACTCCCGGGGTCAGGAGAATTGGATTTTTTTCACACTCCCTGGGTCAGGAATTTCTGATTTTTTTCACACTCGCGGTGTTAGGAAAATCACATTTTTTACACTCCCAGGGTCAAGAAAATCACATTTTTTCACACTCCCAGGGTCAAGAAAATCACATTTTTTCACACTCCCGGGGTCAGGAGATTCTGATTTCTTTCACACTCCCAGGGTCATGAAAATCACATTTTTTCACACTCCCAGGGTCAGGAAATTCTAATTTTTTTCACACTCCCGGTGTTAGGAAAATCACAATTTTCACACTCCCGGGGTCAGAAAAATTGGATTGTTTCACACTCCCGGGGTCAGGAGAATTTAATTTTTTTCACACTCCCGGGGTCAAGAAAATCACATTTTTCACACTCCTGGGGTCAGGAGATTCTGATTTTTTTCACACTCCCAGGGTCAAGAAAATCACATTTTTTCACACTCCCGGGGTCAGGAAAATCGGATATTTTCACACTCCCGGGGTCAGGAAAATCCAAAATTTGTCACATTCCCGGTGTTAGGAAAATCACATTTTTCACACTCCCGGGGTCAGGTAAATTGGGTTTTTTTCACACTCCCGGGGTCAAGAAAATCACGTTTTTTCACGCTCCCGGGGTCAGGAGATTCTGATTTTTTTCACACTCCCAGGGTCAAGAAAATCACATTTTTTCACACTCCCGGGGTAAGGAAATTCTAATTTTTTTCACACTCCCGGAGTTAGGAAAATCACATTTTTCACACTCCCGGGGTCAGGAAAATTTGATTTTTTCACATTCCTGGTGTCAGGAGAATTTAACTTTTTTTCACACTCCCGGCGTCAAGAAAATCACATTTTTTCACAATCCCGGGGTCAGGAAAATCGGATATTTTCACACTCCCGGGGTCAGGAAAATCAGATTTTTTTCATACTCCCGGGGTCAGGAAAATTGGATTTTTTTCACACTCCCGGTGTGAGGAAAATTGGATATTTTCATTCTCCCAGGGTCAGGAAAATTGCATTTTTCAGACTCCCGGGGTCAGGAAAATCGCATTTTTCATACTCCCGGGGTCAGTAAAATCCAAAATTTTTCACATTCCCGGTGTTAGGAAAATCACATTTTTCACACTCCCGGGGTCAGGAAAAGTGGGGTTTTTTCACACTCCCGGGGTCAAGAAAATCACATTTTTTCACACTCCCGGGGTCAGGAGATTCTGAATTTTTTCACACTCCCGGGGTCAAGAAAATCACATTTTTTCACACTCCCGGGGTCAGGAAATTCTAATTTTTTTCACACTCCCGGTATTTGGAAAATCACATTTTTCACACTCCCGGGGTCAGAAAAATTGGATTTTTTCACACTCCCGGGGTCAGGAGAATTTAATTTTTTTCACACTCCCGGGGTCAAGAAAACCACATTTTATCACACTCCCGGGGTCAGGAAAATTGGATTTTTTTAACACTCCCGGGGTCAGGAAAATTGGATTTTTTTCACACTCCCGGGGTCAGGAAAATCAGATTTTTTTTCATACTCCCGGGGTCAGGAAAAATCACATTGTTTCACACTCACAGGATCAGGAAATTCTGATTTTTTTCACACTCCCGGGGTCAGGAGATTCTGATTTCTTTCACACTCCCGGGGTCAAGAAAATCACATTTTTTTCACACTCCCGGGGTAAGGAAAATGGGATTCTTTTAACACTCCCGGGGTCAGGAAAATTGGATTTTTTTCACACTCCCGTGGTCAGGAATTCCTGATTTTTTTCACACTCGCGGTGTTAGGAAAATCACATTTTTCACACTCCCAGGGTCAAGAAAATCACATTTATTCACACTCCCGGGGTCAAGAAAATCACATTTTTTCACACTCCCGGGGTCAGGAGATTCTGATTTCTTTCACACTCCCGGGGTCAAGAAAATCACATTTTTTCGCACTCCCGGGGTCAGGAAAATTGGATTTTTTTAACACTCCCGGGGTCAGGAGAATTGGATTTTTTTCACACTCCCCGGGTCAGGAATTTCTGATTTTTTTCACACTCGCGGTGTTAGGAAAATCACATTTTTCACACTCCCAGGGTCAAGAAAATCACATTTTTTCACACTCCCGGGGTCAAGAAAATCACATTTTTTCACACTCCCGGGGTCAGGAGATTCTGATTTCTTTCACACTCCCGGGGTCAAGAAAATCACAATTTTTCACACTCCCGGGGTCAGAAAAATTGGATTTTTTCACACTCCCGGGGTCAGGAGAATTTAATTTTTTTCACACTCCCGGGGCCAAGAAAATCACATTTTTTCACACTCCCGGGGTCAGGAAATTCTGATATTTTTCACAATCCCGGGGTCAAGAAAATCAGATTTTTTCACACTCCCGGGGTCAGGAGATTCTGATTTCTTTCACACTCCCGGGGTCAAGAAAATCACATTTTTTCACACTCCCGGGGTCAGGAGAATTGGATTTTTTTCACACTCCCTGGGTCAGGAATTTCTGATTTTTTTCACACTCGCGGTGTTAGGAAAATCACATTTTTTACACTCCCAGGGTCAAGAAAATCACATTTTTTCACACTCCCAGGGTCAAGAAAATCACATTTTTTCACACTCCCGGGGTCAGGAGATTCTGATTTCTTTCACACTCCCAGGGTCATGAAAATCACATTTTTTCACACTCCCAGGGTCAGGAAATTCTAATTTTTTTCACACTCCCGGTGTTAGGAAAATCACAATTTTCACACTCCCGGGGTCAGAAAAATTGGATTGTTTCACACTCCCGGGGTCAGGAGAATTTAATTTTTTTCACACTCCCGGGGTCAAGAAAATCACATTTTTCACACTCCTGGGGTCAGGAGATTCTGATTTTTTTCACACTCCCAGGGTCAAGAAAATCACATTTTTTCACACTCCCGGGGTCAGGAAAATCGGATATTTTCACACTCCCGGGTTCAGGAAAATCCAAAATTTGTCACATTCCCGGTGTTAGGAAAATCACATTTTTCACACTCCCGGGGTCAGGAAAATTGGGTTTTTTTCACACTCCCGGGGTCAAGAAAATCACGTTTTTTCACGCTCCCGGGGTCAGGAGATTCTGATTTTTTTCACACTCCCAGGGTCAAGAAAATCACATTTTTTCACACTCCCGGGGTAAGGAAATTCTAATTTTTTTCACACTCCCGGAGTTAGGAAAATCACATTTTTCACACTCCCGGGGTCAGGAAAATTTGATTTTTTCACATTCCTGGTGTCAGGAGAATTTAACTTTTTTTCACACTCCCGGCGTCAAGAAAATCACATTTTTTCACAATCCCGGGGTCAGGAAAATCGGATATTTTCACACTCCCGGGGTCAGGAAAATCAGATTTTTTTCATACTCCCGGGGTCAGGAAAATTGGATTTTTTTCACACTCCCGGTGTGAGGAAAATTGGATATTTTCATTCTCCCAGGGTCAGGAAAATTGCATTTTTCAGACTCCCGGGGTCAGGAAAATCGCATTTTTCATACTCCCGGGGTCAGTAAAATCCAAAATTTTTCACATTCCCGGTGTTAGGAAAATCACATTTTTCACACTCCCGGGGTCAGGAAAAGTGGGGTTTTTTCACACTCCCGGGGTCAAGAAAATCACATTTTTTCACACTCCCGGGGTCAGGAGATTCTGAATTTTTTCACACTCCCGGGGTCAAGAAAATCACATTTTTTCACACTCCCGGGGTCAGGAAATTCTAATTTTTTTCACACTCCCGGTATTTGGAAAATCACATTTTTCACACTCCCGGGGTCAGAAAAATTGGATTTTTTCACACTCCCGGGGTCAGGAGAATTTAATTTTTTTCACACTCCCGGGGTCAAGAAAACCACATTTTATCACACTCCCGGGGTCAGGAAAATTGGATTTTTTTAACACTCCCGGGGTCAGGAAAATTGGATTTTTTTCACACTCCCGGGGTCAGGAAAATCAGATTTTTTTTCATACTCCCGGGGTCAGGAAAAATCACATTGTTTCACACTCACAGGATCAGGAAATTCTGATTTTTTTCACACTCCCGGTGTTAGGAAATTCACATATTTCACACTCCCGGGGTCAGGAAAATTGGATTTTTCACACTCCTGGGGTCAGGAGAATTTAATTTTTTTTCACACTCCCGGGGTCAAGAAAATTATATTTTTTCACACTCCTGGGATCAGGAAATTCTGATATTTTTCACACTCCCGGGGTCAGGAAAACCGGATATTTTCACACTCCCGGGGTCAGGAAAATCAGATTTTTTTTCACACTCCCGGGGTCAGGAAAATTGGATATTTTCATACTCCCGGGGTCAGGAAAATCGGATATTTTTACACTCCCGGGGTCAGGAAAATTGGATATTTTCATACTCCCGGAGTCAGGAAAATTGCATTTTTTTCAGACTCCCGGGGTCAGGAAAATTGCATTTTTCATACTCCCGGGGTCAGGAAAATAAAAAAAATTTTCACATTCACGGTGTTAGGAAAATCACATTTTTCACACTCCCGGGGTCAGGAAAATTGGGTTTTTTTCACACTCCCGGGGTCAAGAAAATCACATTTTTACACACTCCCGGGGTCAGGAAATTCTGATTTCTTTCACACTCCCGGGGTCAAGAAAATCACATTTTTTCACACTCCCGGGGTCAGGAAATTCTGATTTTTTTCACACTCCCGGTGTTAGGAAAATCACAATTTTCACACTCCCGGGGTCAGAAAAATTGGATTGTTTCACACTCCCGGGGTCAGGAGAATTTAATTTTTTCACACTCCCGGGGTCAAGAAAATCACATTTTTTCACACTCCTGGGGTCAGGAGATTCTGATTTTTTTCACACTCCCGGGGTCAAGAAAATCACATTTTTTTCACACTCCCGGGGTCAGGAAAATCGGATATTTTCACACTCCCGGGGTCAGGAAAATCCAAAATTTGTCACATTCCCGGTGTTAGGAAAATCACATTTTTCACACTCCCGAGGTCAGGAAAATTGGGTTTTTTTCACACTCCCGGGGTCAAGAAAATCACGTTTTTTCACGCTCCCGGGGTCAGGAGATTCTGATATTTTTCACAATCCCGGGGTCAAGAAAATCAGATTTTTTCACACTCCCGGGGTCAGGAGATTCTGATTTCTTTCACACTCCCGGGGTCAAGAAAATCACAATTTTTCACACTCCCGGGGTCAGAAAAATTGGATTTTTTCACACTCCCGGGGTCAGGAGAATTTAATTTTTTTCACACTCCCGGGGCCAAGAAAATCACATTTTTTCACACTCCCGGGGTCAGGAAATTCTGATATTTTTCACAATCCCGGGGTCAAGAAAATCAGATTTTTTCACACTCCCGGGGACAGGAGATTCTGATTTCTTTCACACTCCCGGGGTCAAGAAAATCACATTTTTTCACACTCCCGGGGTCAGGAAATTCTAATTTTTTTCAGACTCCCGGTGTTAGGAAAATCACAATTTTCACACTCCCGGGGTCAGAAAAATTGGATTGTTTCACACTCCCGGGGTCAGGAATTTCTGATTTTTTTCACACTCGCGGTGTTAGGAAAATCACATTTTTCACACTCCCAGGGTCAAGAAAATCACATTTTTTCACACTCCCGGGGTCAAGAAAATCACATTTTTTCACACTCCCGGGGTCAGGAAATTCTGATTTCTTTCACACTCCCGGGGTCAAGAAAATCACATTTTTTCACACTCCCGGGGTCAGGAAATTCTGATTTTTTTCACACTCCCGGTGTTAGGAAAATCACAATTTTCACACTCCCGGGGTCAGAAAAATTGGATTGTTTCACACTCCCGGGGTCAGGAGAATTTAATTTTTTCACACTCCCGGGGTCAAGAAAATCACATTTTTTCACACTCCTGGGGTCAGGAGATTCTGATTTTTTTCACACTCCCGGGGTCAAGAAAATCACATTTTTTTCACACTCCCGGGGTCAGGAAAATCGGATATTTTCACACTCCCGGGGTCAGGAAAATCCAAAATTTGTCACATTCCCGGTGTTAGGAAAATCACATTTTTCACACTCCCGAGGTCAGGAAAATTGGGTTTTTTTCACACTCCCGGGGTCAAGAAAATCACGTTTTTTCACGCTCCCGGGGTCAGGAGATTCTGATATTTTTCACAATCCCGGGGTCAAGAAAATCAGATTTTTTCACACTCCCGGGGTCAGGAGATTCTGATTTCTTTCACACTCCCGGGGTCAAGAAAATCACAATTTTTCACACTCCCGGGGTCAGAAAAATTGGATTTTTTCACACTCCCGGGGTCAGGAGAATTTAATTTTTTTCACACTCCCGGGGCCAAGAAAATCACATTTTTTCACACTCCCGGGGTCAGGAAATTCTGATATTTTTCACAATCCCGGGGTCAAGAAAATCAGATTTTTTCACACTCCCGGGGACAGGAGATTCTGATTTCTTTCACACTCCCGGGGTCAAGAAAATCACATTTTTTCACACTCCCGGGGTCAGGAAATTCTAATTTTTTTCAGACTCCCGGTGTTAGGAAAATCACAATTTTCACACTCCCGGGGTGAGAAAAATTGGATTGTTTCACACTCCCGGGGTCAGGAATTTCTGATTTTTTTCACACTCGCGGTGTTAGGAAAATCACATTTTTCACACTCCCAGGGTCAAGAAAATCACATTTTTTCACACTCCCGGGGTCAAGAAAATCACATTTTTTCACACTCCCGGGGTCAGGAGATTCTGATTTCTTTCACACTCCCGGGGTCAAGAAAATCACATTTTTTTCACACTCCCGGGGTAAGGAAAATGGGATTCTTTTAACACTCCCGGGGTCAGGAAAATTGGATTTTTTTCACACTCCCGGGGTCAGGAATTCCTGATTTTTTTCACACTCGCGGTGTTAGGAAAATCACATTTTTCACACTCCCAGGGTCAAGAAAATCACATTTTTTCACACTCCCGGGGTCAAGAAAATCACATTTTTTCACACTCCCGGGGTCAGGAGATTCTGATTTCTTTCACACTCCCGGGGTCAAGAAAATCACATTTTTTCACACTCCCGGGGTCAGGAAAATTGGATTTTTTTAACACTCCCGGGGTCAGGAGAATTGGATTTTTTTCACACTCCCCGGGTCAGGAATTTCTGATTTTTTTCACACTTGCGGTGTTAGGAAAATCACATTTTTCACACTCCCAGGGTCAAGAAAATCACATTTTTTCACACTCCCGGGGTCAAGAAAATCACATTTTTTCACACTCCCGGGGTCAGGAGATTCTGATTTCTTTCACACTCCCGGGGTCAAGAAAATCACAATTTTTCACACTCCCGGGGTCAGAAAAATTGGATTTTTTCACACTCCCGGGGTCAGGAGAATTTAATTTTTTTCACACTCCCGGGGCCAAGAAAATCACATTTTTTCACACTCCCGGGGTCAGGAAATTCTGATATTTTTCACAATCCCGGGGTCAAGAAAATCAGATTTTTTCACACTCCCGGGGTCAGGAGATTCTGATTTCTTTCACACTCCCGGGGTCAAGAAAATCACATTTTTTCACACTCCCGGGGTCAGGAAATTCTAATTTTTTTCAGACTCCCGGTGTTAGGAAAATCACAATTTTCACACTCCCGGGGTCAGAAAAATTGGATTGTTTCACACTCCCGGGGTCAGGAATTTCTGATTTTTTTCACACTCGCGGTGTTAGGAAAATCACATTTTTCACACTCCCAGGGTCAAGAAAATCACATTTTTTCACACTCCCGGGGTCAAGAAAATCACATTTTTTCACACTCCCGGGGTCAGGAGATTCTGATTTCTTTCACACTCCCGGGGTCAAGAAAATCACATTTTTTTCACACTCCCGGGGTAAGGAAAATGGGATTCTTTTAACACTCCCGGGGTCAGGAAAATTGGATTTTTTTCACACTCCCGGGGTCAGGAATTCCTGATTTTTTTCACACTCGCGGTGTTAGGAAAATCACATTTTTCACACTCCCAGGGTCAAGAAAAACACATTTTTTCACACTCCTGGGGTCAGGAGATTCTGATTTCTTTCACACTCCCGGGGTCAAGAAAATCACATTTTTTCACACTCCCGGGGTCAGGAAAATTGGATTTTTTAACACTCCCGGGGTCAGGAGAATTGGATTTTTTTCACACTCCCTGGGTCAGGAATTTCTGATTTTTTTCACACTCGCGGTGTTAGGAAAATCACATTTTTTACACTCCCAGGGTCAAGAAAATCACATTTTTTCACACTCCCAGGGTCAAGAAAATCACATTTTTTCACACTCCCGGGGTCAGGAGATTCTGATTTCTTTCACACTCCCAGGGTCAAGAAAATCACATTTTTTCACACTCCCAGGGTCAGGAAATTCTAATTTTTTTCACACTCCCGGTGTTAGGAAAATCACAATTTTCACACTCCCGGGGTCAGAAAAATTGGATTGTTTCACACTCCCGGGGTCAGGAGAATTTAATTTTTTTCACACTCCCGGGGTCAAGAAAATCACATTTTTCACACTCCTGGGGTCAGGAGATTCTGATTTTTTTCACACTCCCAGGGTCAAGAAAATCACATTTTTTCACACTCCCGGGGTCAGGAAAATCGGATATTTTCACACTCCCGGGGTCAGGAAAATCCAAAATTTGTCACATTCCCGGTGTTAGGAAAATCACATTTTTCACACTCCCGGGGTCAGGAAAATTGGGTTTTTTTCACACTCCCGGGGTCAAGAAAATCACGTTTTTTCACGCTCCCGGGGTCAGGAGATTCTGATTTTTTTCACACTCCCAGGGTCAAGAAAATCACATTTTTTCACACTCCCGGGTTCAGGATATTCTAATTTTTTTCACACTCCCGGAGTTAGGAAAATCACATTTTTCACACTCCCGGGGTCAGGAAAATTTGATTTTTTCACATTCCTGGTGTCAGGAGAATTTAACTTTTTTTCACACTCCCGGCGTCAAGAAAATCACATTTTTTCACAATCCCGGGGTCAGGAAAATCGGATATTTTCACACTCCCGGGGTCAGGAAAATCAGATTTTTTTCATACTCCCGGGGTCAGGAAAATTGGATTTTTTTCACACTCCCGGTGTGAGGAAAATTGGATATTTTCATTCTCCCAGGGTCAGGAAAATTGCATTTTTCAGACTCCCGGGGTCAGGAAAATCGCATTTTTCATACTCCCGGGGTCAGTAAAATCCAAAATTTTTCACATTCCCGGTGTTAGGAAAATCACATTTTTCACACTCCCGGGGTCAGGAAAAGTGGGGTTTTTTCACACTCCCGGGGTCAAGAAAATCACATTTTTTCACACTCCCGGGGTCAGGAGATTCTGAATTTTTTCACACTCCCGGGGTCAAGAAAATCACATTTTTTCACACTCCCGGGGTCAGGAAATTCTAATTTTTTTCACACTCCCGGTATTTGGAAAATCACATTTTTCACACTCGCGGGGTCAGAAAAATTGGATTTTTTCACACTCCCGGGGTCAGGAGAATTTAATTTTTTTCACACTCCCGGGGTCAAGAAAACCACATTTTATCACACTCCCGGGGTCAGGAAAATTGGATTTTTTTAACACTCCCGGGGTCAGGAAAATTGGATTTTTTTCACACTCCCGGGGTCAGGAAAATCAGATTTTTTTTCATACTCCCGGGGTCAGGAAAAATCACATTGTTTCACACTCACAGGATCAGGAAATTCTGATTTTTTTCACACTCCCGGTGTTAGGAAAATCACATATTTCACACTCCCGGGGTCAGGAAAATTGGATTTTTTCACACTCCTGGGGTCAGGAGAATTTAATTTTTTTTCACACTCCCGGGGTCAAGAAAATTATATTTTTTCACACTCCTGGGATCAGGAAATTCTGATATTTTTCACACTCCCGGGGTCAGGAAAATCGGATATTTTCACACTCCTGGGGTCAGGAAAATCAGATTTTTTTTCACACTCCCGGGGTCAGGAAAATTGGATATTTTCATACTCCCGGGGTCAGGAAAATCGGATATTTTCACATTCCCGGGGTCAGGAAAATTGGATATTTTCATACTCCCGGAGTCAGGAAAATTGCATTTTTTTTCAGACTCCCGGGGTCAGGAAAATTGCATTTTTCATACTCCCGGGGTCAGGAAAATAAAAAAAATTTCACATTCATGGTGTTAGGAAAATCACATTTTTCACACTCCCGGGGTCAGGAAAATTGGGTTTTTTTCACACTCCCGGGGTCAAGAAAATCACATTTTTACACACTCCCGGGGACAGGAAATTCTGATTTCTTTCACACTCCCGGGGTCAAGAAAATCACATATTTTCACACTCCCGGGGTCAGGAAATCCTGATTTTTCACACTCCCGGGGTCAGGAAAATTGGATTTTTTCACACTCCCAGGGTCAGGAGAATTTAATTTTTTTCACACTCCCGGGGTCAAGAAAATCACATGTTTTCACACTCCCAGGGTCAGGAAATTCTGATATTTTTCACACTCCCGGGGTCAGGAAAATCGGATATTTTCACACCCCCGGGGTCAGGAAAATCAGATTTTTTTCAAACTCCCAGGGTCAGGAAAATTGGATTTTTTTCACTCTCCCGGTGTTAGGAAAATTGGATATTTTCATTCTCCCGGGGTCAGGAAAATTCCATTTTTCAGACTCCCGGGGTCAGGAAAATTGGATTTTTTTAACACTCCCGGGGTCAGGAAAATTGGATTTTTTTCACACTCCCAGGGTCAGGAAAATTGGGTTTTTTTCACACTCCCGGGGTCAAGAAAATCACATTTTTTCACACTCCCGGGGTAAGGAGATTCTGATTTTTTCACACTCCCGGGGTCAGGAAAATTGCATTTTTTCACACTCCCGGGGTCAGGAAAATCACATTTTTCACACTCCCGGGGTCAGGAAAATTGGATTTTTTCACACTCCCGGGGTCAGGAGAATTTAATTTTTTTCACACTCCCGGGGTCAAGAAAATCACATTTTTTCACACTCCTGGGGTCAGGAAATTCTGATATTTTTCATACTCCCGGGGTCAGGAAAATTGGATTTTTTTCACACTCCCGGTGTGAGGAAAATTGGATATTTTCATTCTCCCAGGGTCAGGAAAATTGCATTTTTCAGACTCCCGGGGTCAGGAAAATCGCATTTTTCATACTCCCGGGGTCAGTAAAATCCAAAATTTTTCACATTCCCGGTGTTAGGAAAATCACATTTTTCACACTCCCGGGGTCAGGAAAAGTGGGGTTTTTTCACACTCCCGGGGTCAAGAAAATCACATTTTTTCACACTCCCGGGGTCAGGAAATTCTAATTTTTTTCACACTCCCGGTATTTGGAAAATCACATTTTTCACACTCCCGGGGTCAGAAAAATTGGATTTTTTCACACTCCCGGGGTCAGGAGAATTTAATTTTTTTCACACTCCCGGGGTCAAGAAAACCACATTTTATCACACTCCCGGGGTCAGGAAAATTGGATTTTTTTAACACTCCCGGGGTCAGGAAAATTGGATTTTTTTCACACTCCCGGGGTCAGGAAAATCAGATTTTTTTTCATACTCCCGGGGTCAGGAAAAATCACATTGTTTCACACTCACAGGATCAGGAAATTCTGATTTTTTTCACACTCCTGGTGTTAGGACAATCACATATTTCACACTCCCGGGGTCAGGAAAATTGGATTTTTTCACACTCCTGGGGTCAGGAAATTCTGATATTTTTCACACTCCCGGGGTCAGGAAAATCGGATATTTTCACACTCCCGGGGTCAGGAAAATCAGATTTTTTTTCACACTCCCGGGGTCAGGAAAATTGGATATTTTCATACTCCCGGGGTCAGGAAAATCGGATATTTTCACACTCCCGGGGTCAGGAAAATTGGATATTTTCATACTCCCGGAGTCAGGAAAATTGCATTTTTTTCAGACTCCCGGGGTCAGGAAAATTGCATTTTTCATACTCCCGGGGTCAGGAAAATCAAAAAATTTTCACATTCACGGTGTTAGGAAAATCACATTTTTCACACTCCCGGGGTCAGGAAAATTGGGTTTTTTTCACACTCCCGTGGTCAAGAAAATCACATTTTTACACACTCCCGGGGTCAAGAAAATCACATTTTTTCACACTCCCGGGGTCAAGAAAATCACATTTTTTCACACTCCCGGGGTCAGGAAATTCTGATTTTTCACACTCCCGGGGTCAGGAAAATTGGATTTTTTCACACTCCCAGGTTCAGGAGAATTTAATTTTTTTCACACTCCCGGGGTCAAGAAAATCACATGTTTTCACACTCCCAGGGTCAGGAAATTCTGATATTTTTCACACTCCCGGGGTCAGGAAAATCGGATATTTTCACACCCCCGGGGTCAGGAAAATCAGATTTTTTTCAAACTCCCAGGGTCAGGAAAATTGGATTTTTTTCACTCTCCCGGTGTTAGGAAAATTGGATATTTTCATACTCCCGGGGTCAGGAAAATTCCATTTTTCAGACTCCCGGGGTCAGGAAAATTGGATTTTTTTAACACTCCCGGGGTCAGGAAAATTGGATTTTTTTCACACTCCCAGGGTCAGGAAAATTGGGTTTTTTTCACACTCCCGGGGTCAAGAAAATCACATTTTTTCACACTCCCGGGGTAAGGAGATTCTGATTTTTTCACACTCCCGGGGTCAAGAAAATTGCCTTTTTCAGACTCCCGGGGTCAGGAAAATCAGATTTTTTCACACTCCCGGGGTCAGGAAAATTGGGTTTTTTTCACACTCCCGGGGTAAAGAAAATCACATTTTTTTCACACTCCCGGGGTCAGGAAAATCAGATTTTTCACACTCCCGGGGTCAGGAGATTTTAATTTTTTTCACACTCCCGGGGTCAAGAAAATCACATTTTTTCACACTCCCGGGGTCAGGAAAATTGGGTTTTTTTCACACTCCCGGGGTCAGGAGATTCTGATTTCTTTCACACTCCCGGTGTTAGGAAAATCACATTTTTCACACTCCCGGGGTCAGGAAAATTGGATTTTTTTCATACTCCCGGGGTCAGGAAAATTGTGTTTCTTTCTCGCTCCCGGGGTCAAGAAAATCACATTTTTTCACACTCCCGGGGTCAGGAGATTCTGATTTTTTTCACACTCCCGGGGTCAAGAAAATCACATTTGTTCACACTCCCGGGGTCAGGAAATTCTGATTTTTTTCACACTCCCGGTGTTAGGAAAATCCTATTTTTCACACACCAGGGGTCAGGAAAATTGGATATTTTCATACTCCCGGGGTCAGGAAAATCGGATATTTTCATACTCCTGGGGTCACGAAAATCGGATATTTTCACACTCCCGGGGTCAGGAAAATTGGATATTTTCATACTCCCGGGGTCAGGAAAATTGCATTTTTCAGACTCCCGGGGTCAGGAAAATCGAATTTTTCATACTCCCGGGGTCAGGAAAATCAAAAAATTTTCACATTCCCGGTGTTAGGAAAATCACATTTTTCACACTCCCGGGGTCAGGAAAATTGGGTTTTTTTCACACTCCCGGGGTCAAGAAAATCACATTTTTTCACACTCCCATGGTCCGGAGATTCTGATTTTTTTCACACTCCCGGTGTCAAGAAAATCACATTTTTTCACACTCCCGGGGTCAGGAATTTCTGATTTTTTTCACACTCCCGGTGTTAGGAAAATCACATTTTTCACACTCCCGGGGTCAAGAAAATCACATTTTTTCACACTCCCAGGGTCAGGAAATTCTGATATTTTTCACACTCCCGGGGTCAGGAAAATCGGTTATTTTCACTCCCCTGGCGTCAGGGAAATCAGATTTTTTTCATACTCCCGGGGTCAGGAAAATTGGATTTTTTTCACACTCCTGGTGTCAGGAAAATTGGATATTTTCATACTCCCGGGGTCAGGAAAATTGCCTTTTTCAGACTCCCGGGGTCAGGAAAATCACATTTTTCATACTCCCGGGGTCAGATAAATCCAAATTTTTTCACATTCCCGGTGTTAGGAAAATCACATTTTTCACACTCCCGGAGTCAGGAAAATTGGTTTTTTTTTCACACTCCCTGGGTCAAGAAAATCACATTTTTTCACACTCCCGGGGTCAGGAGATTCTGATTTCTTTCACATTCCTGGGGTCAAGAAAATCACATTTTTTCACACTCCCGGGGTCAGGAGAATTTAATTTTTTTCACACTCCCGGGGTCAAGAAAATCCCTTTTTTTCACACTCCCGGGGTCAGGAGATTCTGATTTTTTTCACACTCCCGGGGTCAAGAAAATCACATTTTTTCACACTCCCGGGGTCAGGAAATTCTGATATTTTTCACACTCCCGGGGTCAGGAAAATCGGATATTTTCACACTCCCGGGGTCAGGAAAATCAGATTTTTTTTCATACTCCCGGGGTCAGGACAATCACATTTTTTCACACTCCCTTGGTCAGGAAATTCTGATTTTTTTCACACTCACGGTGTTAGGAAAATCACATTTTTCACACTCCTGGGGTCAGGAAAATTGGATATTTTCATACTCCCGGGGTCAGGAAAATTGCATTTTTCAGACTCCCGGTGTCAGGAAAATTGGATTTTTTTAACACTCCCGGGGTCAGGAAAATTGGATTTATTTCACACTCCCGGGGTCAAGAAAATCACATTTTTTCACACTCCCGGGGTCAGGAGAATTTAATTTTTTTCACACACCCGGGGTCAAGAAAATCACATTTTTTCACACTCCCGGAGTCAGGAGATTCTGATTTTTTTCACACTTCCGGGGTCAAGAAAATCACATTTTTTCACACTCCCGGAGTCAGGAAATTCTGATTTTTTTCACACTCCCGGTGTTAGGAAAATCACATTTTTCACACTCCCGGGGTCAAGAAAATCACATTTTTTCACACTCCCGGGGTCAGGAAATTCTGATATTTTTCACACTCCCGGGGTCAGGAAAATCGGATATTTTCACACTCCCGGGGTCAGGAAAATCAGATTTTTTTTCATACTCCCGGGGTCAGGACAATCACATTTTTTCACACTCCCTGGGTCAGGAAATTCTGATTTTTTTCACACTCACGGTGTTAGGAAAAGCACATTTTTCACACTCCCGGGGTCAGGAAAATTGGATTTTTTCACAATCCCGGGGTCAGGAGAATTTAATTTTTTTCACACTCCCGGGGTCAAGAAAATCACATTTTTTCACACTCCCGGGGTCAGGAAATTCTGATATTTTTCACACTCCCGGGGTCAGGAAAATCGGATATTTTCACACCCCCGGTGTCAGGAAAATCAGATTTTTTTCATACTCCCGGGGTCAGGAAAATTGGATTTTTTTCACACTCCCGGTGTCAGGAAAATTGGATATTTTCATACTCCCGGGGTCAGGAAAATTGCATTTTTCAGATTCCCGGTGTCAGGAAAATTCGATTTTTTTAACACTCCCGGGGTCAGGAAAATTGGATTTATTTCACACTCCCGGGGTCAAGAAAATCTCATTTTTTCACACTCCCGGGGTCAGGAAATTCTGATTTTTTTCACAGTCCCGGGGTCAGGAGATTCTGATTTTTTTCACACTCCCGGGGTCAAGAAAATCACATTTTTTAACACTCCCGGGGTCAGGAAATTCTAATTTTTTCACACTCCCGGTGTTAGGAAAATCACATTTTTCACACTACCGGAGTCAGGAAAATTGGATTTTTTTTCACACTCCCGGGGTCAGGAAAATTGGGTTTTTTTCACACTCCCGGGGTCAAGAAAATCACATTTTTTCACATTCCCGGGGTCAGGAGATTCTGATTTTTTTCACACTCCCGGTGTTAGGAAAATCACATTTTTCACACTCCCTGGGTCAAGAAAATCACATTTTTTCACACTCCCAGGGTCAGGAGAATTTAATTTTTTTCAGACTCCTGGGGTCAAGAAAATCACATTTTTTCACACTCCCGGGATCAGGAAAATTGGATTTTTTTTACACTCCCGGGGTCAGGAAAATTGGATTTTTTTCACACTCCCAGGGTCAGGAAAATTGGGTTTTTTTCACACTCCCGGGGTCAGGAAAATTGGATTTTTTTAGCACTCCCGGGGTCAGGAAAATTGGATTTTTTTCACACTCCCGGGGTCAGGAAAATCAGATTTTTTTCCATACTCCCGGGGTCAGGAAAAATCACATTGTTTCACACTCACAGGATCAGGAAATTCTGATTTTTTTCACACTCCCGGTGTTAGGAAAATCACATATTTCACACTCCCGGGGTCAGGAAAATTGGATTTTTTCACACTCCTGGGGTCAGGAGAATTTAATTTTTTTCACACTCCCGGGGTCAAGAAAATTATATTTTTTCACACTCCTGGGATCAGGAAATTCTGATATTTTTCACACTCCCGGGGTCAGGAAAATCGGATATTTTCACACTCCTGGGGTCAGGAAAATCAGATTTTTTTTCACACTCCCGGGGTCAGGAAAATTGGATATTTTCATACTCCCGGGGTCAGGAAAATCGGATATTTTCACACTCCCGTGGTCAGGAAAATTGGATATTTTCATACTCCCGGAGTCAGGAAAATTGCATTTTTTTCAGACTCCCGGGGTCAGGAAAATTGCATTTTTCATACTCCCGGGGTCAGGAAAATCAAAAAATTTTCACATTCACGGTGTTAGGAAAATCACATTTTTCACACTCCCGGGGTCAGGAAAATTGGGTTTTTTTCACACTCCCGGGGTCAAGAAAATCACATTTTTACACACTCCCGGGGTCAGGAGATTCTAATTTCTTTCACACTCCCGGGGTCAAGAAAATCACATTTTTTCACACTCCCGGGGTCAGAAAATTCTGATTTTTCACACTCCCGGGGTCAGGAAAATTGGATTTTTTCACACTCCCAGGGTCAGGAGAATTTAATTTTTTTCACACTCCCGGGGTCAAGAAAATCACATGTTTTCACACTCCCAGGGTCAGGAAATTCTGATATTTTTCACACTCCCGGGGTCAGGAAAATCGGATATTTTCACACCCCCGGGGAAAGGAAAATCAGATTTTTTTCAAACTCCCAGGGTCAGGAAAATTGGATTTTTTTCACTCTCCCGGTGTTAGGAAAATTGGATATTTTCATACTCCCGGGGTCAGGAAAATTCCATTTTTCAGACTCCCGGGGTCAGGAAAATTGGATTTTTTTCACACTCCCAGGGTCAGGAAAATTGGGTTTTTTTCACACTCCCGGGGTCAAGAAAATCACATTTTTACACACTCCCGGGGTCAGGAGATTCTGATTTCTTTCACACTCCCGGGGTCAAGAAAATCACATTTTTTCACACTCCCGGGGTCAGGAAATTCTGATTTTTCACACTCCCGGGGTCAGGAAAATTGGATTTTTTCACACTCCCAGGGTCAGGAGAATTTAATTTTTTTCACACTCCCGGGGTCAAGAAAATCACATTTTTTCACACTCCCGGGGTAAGGAGATTCTGATTTTTTCACACTCCCGGGGTCAAGAAAATTGCCTTTTTCAGACTCCCGGGGTCAGGAAAATCAGATTTTTTCACACTCCCGGGGTCAGGAAAATTGGGTTTTTTTCACACTCCCGGGGTCAAGAAAATCACATTTTTTCACACTCCCGGGGTCAGGAGATTCTGATTTTTTTCACACTCCCGGGGTCAACAAAATCACATTTTTTCACACTCCCGTGGTCAGAAAAATTGAATTTTTTCACTCTCCCGGAGTAAAGAAAATCACATTTTTTTCACACTCCCGGGGTCAGGAGTTTCTGATTTCTTTCACACTCCTGGGGTCAAGAAAATCACATTTTTTCACACTCCCTGGGTCAGGAAAATCAGATTTTTCACACTCCCGGGGTCAGGAGATTTTAATTTTTTTCACACTCCCGGGGTCAAGAAAATCACATTTTTTCACACTCCCGGGGTCAGGAAAATTGGGTTTTTTTCACACTCCCGGGGTCAGGAGATTCTGATTTCTTTCACACTCCCGGTGTTAGGAAAATCACATTTTTCACACTTCCGGGGTCAGGAAAATTGGGTTTTTTTCACACTCCCGGGGTCAAGAAAATCACATTTTTTCACACTCCCGGGGTCAGAAAAATTGAATTTTTTCACACTCCCGGGGACAAGAAAAACACATTTTTTCACACTCCCAGGATCAGGAAAATTGGATTTTTTTTCACACTCCCGGGGTCAGGAAAATTGGGTTTTTTTCACACTCCCGGGGTCAAGAAAATCACATTTTTTCACATTCCCGGGGTCAGGAGATTCTGATTTTTTTCACACTCCCGGGGTCAAGAAAATCACATTTTTTCAAAATACCGGGGTCACGAAAATTTGATTTTTTTCATACTCCCGGGGTCAGGAAAATTGTGTTTCTTTCTCGCTCCCGGGGTCAAGAAAATCACATTTTTTCACACTCCCGGGGTCAGGAGATTCTGATTTTTTTCACACTCCCGGGGTCAAGAAAATCACATTTGTTCACACTCCCGGGGTCAGGAAATTCTGATTTTTTTCACACTCCCGGTGTTAGGAAAATCCTATTTTTCACACTCCCGGGGTCAGGAAAATTGGATATTTTCATACTCCTGGGGTCACGAAAATCGGATATTTTCACACTCCCGGGGTCAGGAAAATTGGATATTTTCATACTCCCGGGGTCAGGAAAATTGCATTTTTCAGACTCCCGGGGTCAGGAAAATCGAATTTTTCATACTCCCGGGGTCAGGAAAATCAAAAAATTTTCACATTCCCGGTGTTAGGAAAATCACATTTTTCACACTCCAGGGGTCAGGAAAATTGGGTTTTTTTCACACTCCCGGGGTCAAGAAAATCACATTTTTTCACACTCCCATGGTCCGGAGATTCTGATTTTTTTCACACTCCCGGTGTCAAGAAAATCACATTTTTTCACACTCCCGGGGTCAGGAATTTCTGATTTTTTTCACACTCCCGGTGTTAGGAAAATCACATTTTTCACACTCCCGGGGTCAAGAAAATCACATTTTTTCACACTCCCAGGGTCAGGAAATTCTGATATTTTTCACACTCCCGGGGTCAGGAAAATCGGTTATTTTCACACCCCTGGCATCAGGGAAATCAGATTTTTTTCATACTCCCGGGGTCAGGAAAATTGGATTTTTTTCACACTCCCGGTGTCAGGAAAATTGGATATTTTCATACTCCCGGGGTCAGGAAAATTGCCTTTTTCAGACTCCCGGGGTCAGGAAAATCACATTTTTCATACTCCCGGGGTCAGATAAATCCAAAATTTTTCACATTCCCGGTGTTAGGAAAATCACATTTTTCACACTCCCGGGGTCAGGAGAATTTAATTTTTTTCACACTCCCGGGGTCAAGAAAATCCCTTTTTTTTCACACTCCCGGGGTCAGGAGATTCTGATTTTTTTCACACTCCCGGGGTCAAGAAAATCACATTTTTTCACACTCCCGGGGTCAGGAAATTCTGATATTTTTCACACTCCCGGGGTCAGGAAAATCGGATATTTTCACACTCCCGGGGTCAGGAAAATCAGATTTTTTTTCATACTCCCGGGGTCAGGACAATCACATTTTTTCACACTCCCTTGGTCAGGAAATTCTGATTTTTTTCACACTCACGGTGTTAGGAAAATCACATTTTTCACACTCCTGGGGTCAGGAAAATTGGATATTTTCATACTCCCGGGGTCAGGAAAATTGCATTTTTCAGACTCCCGGTGTCAGGAAAATTGGATTTTTTTAACACTCCCGGGTTCAGGAAAATTGGATTTATTTCACACTCCCGGGGTCAAGAAAATCACATTTTTTCACACTCCCGGGGTCAGGAGAATTTAATTTTTTTCACAGTCCCGGGGTCAAGAAAATCACATTTTTTCACACTCCCGGAGTCAGGAGATTCTGATTTTTTTCACACTTCCGGGGTCAAGAAAATCACATTTTTTCACACTCCCGGGGTCAGGAAATTCTGATTTTTTTCACACTCCCGGTGTTAGGAAAATCACATTTTTCACACTCCCGGGGTCAAGAAAATCACATTTTTTCACACTCCCGGGGTCAGGAATTTCTGATATTTTTCACACTCCCGGGGTCAGGAAAATCGGATATTTTCACACTCCCGGGGTCAGGAAAATCAGATTTTTTTTCATACTCCCGGGGTCAGGACAATCACATTTTTTCACACTCCCTGGGTCAGGAAATTCTGATTTTTTTCACACTCACGGTGTTAGGAAAAGCACATTTTTCACACTCCCGGGGTCAGGAAAATTGGATTTTTTCACAATCCCGGGGTCAGGAAAATCAGATTTTTTTCATACTCCCGGGGTCAGGAAATTCTAATATTTTTCACACTCCCGGGGTCAGTAAAATCGGATATTTTCACACCCCCGGTGTCAGGAAAATCAGATTTTTTTCATACTCCCGGGGTCAGGAAAATTGGATTTTTTTCACACACCCGGTGTCAGGAAAATTTGATATTTTCATACTCCCGGGGTCAGGAAAATTGCATTTTTCAGACTCCCGGTGTCAGGAAAATTCGATTTTTTTAACACTCCCGGGGTCAGGAAAATTGGATTTATTTCACACTCCCGGGGTCAAGAAAATCTCATTTTTTCACACTCCCGGGGTCAGGAAATTTTGATTTTTTTCACAGTCCCGGGGTCAGGAGATTCTGATTTTTTTCACACTCCCGGGGTCAAGAAAATCACATTTTTTAACACTCCCGGGGTCAGGAAATTCTAATTTTTTCACACTCCCGGTGTTAGGAAAATCACATTTTTCACACTCCCGGGGTCAGAAAAATTGGATTTTTTCACACTCCCGGGGTCAGGAGAATTTAATTTTTTTCACACTCCCGGGGCCAAGAAAATCACATTTTTTCACACTCCCGGGGTCAGGAAATTCTGATATTTTTCACAATCCCGGGGTCAAGAAAATCAGATTTTTTCACACTCCCAGGGTCAGGAGATTCTGATTTCTTTCACACTCCCGGGGTCAAGAAAATCACATTTTTTCACACTCCCGGGGTCAGGAAATTCTAATTTTTTTCACACTCCCGGTGTTAGGAAAATCACAATTTTCACACTCCCGGGGTCAGAAAAATTGGATTGTTTCACACTCCCGGGGTCAGGAGAATTTAATTTTTTTCACACTCCCGGGGTCAGGAAAATGGGATTCTTTTAACACTCCCAGGGTCAGGAAAATTGGATTTTTTTCACACTCCCGGGGTCAGGAATTTCTGATTTTTTTCACACTCGCGGTGTTAGGAAAATCACATTTTTCACACTCGCAGGGTCAAGAAAATCACATTTTTTCACACTCCCGGGGTCAAGAAAATCACATTTTTTCACACTCCCGGGGTCAGGAAAATTGGATTTTTTTAACCCTCCCGGGGTCAGGAAAATTGGATATTTTTCACACTCCCAGGGTCAGGAATTTCTGATTTTTTTCACACTCGCGGTGTTAGGAAAATCACATTTTTCACACTCCCAGGGTCAAGAAAATCACATTTTTTCACACTCCCAGGGTCAAGAAAATCACATTTTTTCACACTCCCGGGGTCAAGAAAATCACATTTTTTCACACTCCCAGGGTCAAGAAAATCACATTTTTTCACACTCCCGGGGTCAGGAAAATGGGATTCTTTTAACACTCCCGGGGTCAGGAAAATTGGATTTTTTCACACTCCCGGGGTCAGGAATTTCTGATTTTTTTCACACTCGCGGTGTTAGGAAAATCACATTTTTCACACTCCCAGGGTCAAGAAAATCACATTTTTTCACACTCCCGGGGTCAAGAAAATCACATTTTTTCACACTCCCGGGGTCAGGAGATTCTGAATTTTTTCACACTCCCGGGCTCAAGAAAATCACATTTTTTCACACTCCCGGGGTCAGGAAATTCTAATTTTTTCCACACTCCCGGTGTTAGGAAAATCACATTTTTCACACTCACGGGGTCAGAAAAATTGGATTTTTTCACACTCCCGGGGTCAGGAGATTTTAATTTTTTTCACACTCCCGGGGTCAAGAAAATCACATTTTTTCACACTCCCGGGGTCAGGAAAATTGGTTTTTTTTCACACTCCCGGGGTCAAGAAAATCACATTTTTTCACACTCCCGGGGTCAGGAGATTCTGATTTTTTTCACACTCCCGGGGTCAAGAAAATCACATTTTTTCACACTCCCGGTGTTAGGAAAATCACATTTTTCACACTCCCGTGGTCAGGAAAATTGGGTTTTTTTCACACACCCGGGGTCAAGAAAATCACATTTTTTCACACTTCCGGGGTCAGGAGATTCTGATTTTTTTCACACTCCCGGGGTCAAGAAAATCACATTTTTTCACACTCCCGGGGTCAGGAATTTCTGATTTTTTTCACACTCCCGGTGTTAGGAAAATCACATTTTTCACACTCCTGGGGTAAAGAAAATCACATTTTTTAACACTCCCAGGGTCAGGAATTTCTGATTTTTTTCACACTCGCGGTGTTAGGAAAATCACATTTTTTCACACTCCCAGGGTCAAGAAAATCACATTTTTTCACACTCCCGGGGTCAAGAAAATCACATTTTTTCACACTCCCGCGGTCAGGAGATTCTGATTTCTTTCACACTCCCGGGGTCAAGAAAATCACATTTTTTCACACTCCCGGGGTCAGGAAATTCTAATTTTTTTCACACTCCCGGTGTTAGGAAAATCACAATTTTCACACTCCCGGTTTCAGAAAAATTGGATTGTTTCACACTCCCGGGGTCAGGAGAATTTAATTTTTTTCACACTCCCGGGGTCAAGAAAATCACATTTTTTCACACTCCTGGGGTCAGGAGATTCTGATTTTTTTCACACTCCCGGGGTCAAGAAAATCACATTTTTTCACACTCCCAGGGTCAGGAAATTCTGATTTTTCACACTTCCGGGGTCAGGAAAACTGGATTTTTTCACACTCCCGGGGTCAGGAGTATTTAATTTTTTTCATACTCCCGGGGTCAAGAACAACACATTTTTTCACACTCCGGGGGTCAGGAAATTCTGATATTTTTCACACTCCCGGGGTCAGGAAAATCGGATATTTTCACACTCCCGGGGTCAGGAAATTCTGATTTTTTCACACTCCCGGTGTTAGGAAAATCACATTTTTCACACTCCCGGGGTCAAGAAAATCACATTTTTTCACACTCCCGGGGTCAGGAAATTCTGATATTTTTCACACTCCCGGGGTCAGGAAAATCAGATATTTTCACACTCCCGGGGTCAAGAAAATCCAAAATTTGTCACATTCCCGGTGTTAGGAAAATCACATTTTTCACACTCCTGGGGTCAGGAAAATTGGGTTTTTTTCAAACTCCCGGGGTCAAGGAAATCACGTTTTTTCACGCTCCCAGGGTCAGGAGATTCTAAATTTTTTCACACTCCCAGGGTCAAGAAAATCACATTTTTTTCACACTCTCGGGGTCAGGAAATTCTAATTTTTTTCACACTCCCGGAGCTAGGAAAATCACATTTTTCACACTCCCGGGGTCAAGAAAATCACATTTTTTCACACTCCCGGGGTCAGGAAATTCTGATATTTTTCACACTCCCGGGGTCAGGAAAAATGGATATTTTCACACTCCCGGGGTCAGGAAAATCAGATTTTTTTCATACTCCCGGGGTCAGGAGATTCTGATTTTTTTCACACTCCCAGGGTCAAGAAAATCACATTTTTTCACACTCCCGGGGTCAAGAAATTCTAATTATTTTCACACTCCCAGTGTTAGGAAAATCACATTTTTTCACACTCCCGTGGTCAGGAAAATCGGATATTTTCACACTCCCGGGGTCAGGAAAATCAGATTTTTTTCATACTCCCGGGGTCAATAAAAATCACATTTTTTCACACTCCCGGGGTCAGGAGAATTTAATTTTTTCACACTCCCGGTGTTAGGAAAATCACATTTTTCACACTCCCGGGGTCAAGAAAATCACATTTTTTCACACTCCCGGGGTCAGGAGATTCTGAATTTTTTCACACTCCCGGGCTCAAGAAAATCACATTTTTTCACACTCCCGGGGTCAGGAAATTCTAATTTTTTCCACACTCCCGGTGTTAGGAAAATCACATTTTTCACACTCACGGGGTCAGAAAAATTGGATTTTTTCACACTCCCGGGGTCAGGAGATTTTAATTTTTTTCACACTCCCGGGGTCAAGAAAATCACATTTTTTCACACTCCCGGGGTCAGGAAAATTGGTTTTTTTTCACACTCCCGGGGTCAAGAAAATCACATTTTTTCACACTCCCGGGGTCAGGAGATTCTGATTTTTTTCACACTCCCGGGGTCAAGAAAATCACATTTTTTCACACTCCCGGTGTTAGGAAAATCACATTTTTCACACTCCCGTGGTCAGGAAAATTGGGTTTTTTTCACACTCCCGGGGTCAAGAAAATCACATTTTTTCACACTTCCGGGGTCAGGAGATTCTGATTTTTTTCACACTCCCGGGGTCAAGAAAATCACATTTTTTCACACTCCCGGGGTCAGGAATTTCTGATTTTTTTCACACTCCCGGTGTTAGGAAAATCACATTTTTCACACTCCTGGGGTAAAGAAAATCACATTTTTTAACACTCCCGGGGTCAGGAGATTCTGATTTCTTTCACATTCCCGGGGTCAAGAAAATCACATTTTTTCACACTCCCGGGGTCAGGAGATTCTGATTTTTTTCAAAACTCCCGGGGTCAGGAAAATCACATTTTTTCACACTCCTGTGGTCAGGAAAATCGGATATTTTCACACTCCCGGGGTCAGGAAAATCAGATTTTTTTCATACTCCCGGGGTCAATAAAAATCACATTTTTTCACACTCCCGGGGTCAGGAGAATTTAATTTTTTCACACTCCCGGTGTTAGGAAAATCACATTTTTCACACTCCCGGGGTCAAGAAAATCACATATTTTCACACTCCCGGGGTCAGGAGATTCTGAATTTTTTCACACTCCCGAGGTCAAGAAAATCACATTTTTTCACACTCCCGGGGTCAGGAAATTCTAATTTTTTCCACACTCCCGGTGTTAGGAAAATCACATTTTTCACACTCCCGGGGTCAGAAAAATTGGATTTTTTCACACTCCCGGGGTCAGGAGATTTTAATTTTTTTCACACTCCCGGGGTCAAGAAAATCACATTTTTTCACACTCCCGGGGTCAGGAAAATTGGTTTTTTTTCACACTCCCGGGGTCAAGAAAATCACATTTTTTCACACTCCCGGGGTCAGGAGATTCTGATTTTTTTCACACTCCCGGGGTCAAGAAAATCACATTTTTTTCACACTCCCGGTGTTAGGAAAATCACATTTTTCACACTCCCGTGGTCAGGAAAATTGGGTTTTTTTCACACTCCCGGGGTCAAGAAAATCACATTTTTTCACACTTCCGGGGTCAGGAGATTCTGATTTTTTTCACACTCCCGGGGTCAAGAAAATCACATTTTTTCACACTCCCGGGGTCAGGAATTTCTGATTTTTTTCACACTCCCGGTGTTAGGAAAATCACATTTTTCACACTCCTGGGATAAAGAAAATCACATTTTTTCACACTCCCGGGGTCAGGAGATTCTGATTTCTTTCACATTCCCGGGGTCAAGAAAATCACATTTTTTCACACTCCCGGGGTCAGGAGATTCTGATTTTTTTCAAAACTCCCGGGGTCAGGAAAATCACATTTTTTCACACTCCCGGGGTCAGGAAATTCTAATTTTTTTTCACACTCCCGGTGTTAGGAAAATCACATTTTTCACACTCCCGGGGTCAGGAAAATTGGATTTTTTCACCCTCCCGGGGTCAGGAGATTTTCATTTTTTTCACACTCCCAGGGTCAAGAAAATCACATTTTTTCACACTCCCGGGGTCAGGAAAATTGGGTTTTTTTCACACTCCCGGGGTCAAGAAAATCACATTTTTTCACACTCCCGGGGTCAGGAGATTCTGATTTTTTTCACACTCCCGGGGTCAAGAAAATCACATTTTTTCACACTCCCGGTGTTAGGAAAATCACATTTTTCACACTCCCGTGGTCAGAAAAATTGGATTTTTTCACACTCCCGGGGTCAAGAAAAACACATTTTTTCACACTCCCGGGATCAGGAAAATTGGATTTTTTTCACACTCCCGGGGTCAGGAAAATTGGGTTTTTTCACACTCCCGGGGTCAAGAAAATCACATTTTTTCAAAATACCGGGGTCAGGAAATTTGATTTTTTTCATACTCCCGGGGTCAGGAAAATTGTGTTTCTTTCTCGCTCCCGGGGTCAAGAAAATCACATTTTTTCACACTCCCGGGGTCAGGAGATTCTGATTTTTTTCACACTCCCGGGGTCAAGAAAATCACATTTGTTCACACTTCCGGGGTCAGGAAATTCTGATTTTTTTCACACTCCCGGTGTTAGGAAAATCCTATTTTTCACACTCCCGGGGTCAGGAAAATTGGATATTTTCATACTCCCGGGGTCAGGAAAATCGGATATTTTCATACTCCTGGGGTCACGAAAATCGGATATTTTCACACTCCCGGGGTCAGGAAAATTGGATTTTTTCACCCTCCCGGGGTCAGGAGATTTTCATTTTTTTCACACTCCCAGGGTCAAGAAAATCACATTTTTTCACACTCCCGGGGTCAGGAAAATTGGGTTTTTTTCACACTCCCGGGGTCAAGAAAATCACATTTTTTCACACTCCCGGGGTCAGGAGATTCTGATTTTTTTCACACTCCCGGGGTCAAGAAAATCACATTTTTTCACACTCCCGGTGTTAGGAAAATCACATTTTTCACACTCCCGTGGTCAGAAAAATTGGATTTTTTCACACTCCCGGGGTCAAGAAAAACACATTTTTTCACACTCCCGGGATCAGGAAAATTGGATTTTTTTCACACTCCCGGGGTCAGGAAAATTGGGTTTTTTCACACTCCCGGGGTCAAGAAAATCACATTTTTTCACACTTCCGGGGGTCAGGAGATTCTGATTTTTTTCACACTCCCGGGGTCAAGAAAATCACATTTTTTCACACTACCGGGGTCAGGAAAATTGGATTTTTTTCACACTCCCGGGGTCAGGAAAATTGTGTTTCTTTCTCGCTCCCGGGGTCAAGAAAATCACATTTTTTCACACTCCCGGGGTCAGGAGATTCTGATTTTTTTCACACTCCCGGGGTCAAGAAAATCACATTTGTTCACACTCCCGGGGTCAGGAAATTCTGATTTTTTTCACACTCCCGGTGTTAGGAAAATCCAAAATTTTTCACATTCCCGGTGTTAGGAAAATCACATTTTTCACAATCCAGGCGTCAGGAAAATTGGGTTTTTTTCTCGCTCCCGGGGTCAAGAAAATCACATTTTTTCACACTCCCGGGGTCAGGAGATTCTGATTTTTTTTCACACTCCCGGGGTCAAGAAAATCACATTTGTTCAGACTCCCGGGGTCAGGAAATTCTGATTTTTTTTCACACTCCCGGTGTTAGGAAAATCACATTTTTCACACTCCAGGCGTCAAGAAAATCACATTTTTTTCACACTCCGGGGTCAGGAAAATTGGATATTTTCATACTCCCGGCGTCACGAAAATTTGATATTTTCACACTGCCGGGGTCAGGAAAATTGGATATTTTCATACTCCCGGGGTCAGGAAAATTGCATTTTTCAGATTCCCGGGGTCAGGAAAATCGCATTTTTCATTCTCCCGGGGTCAGGAAAATCAAAAATTTTTCACACTCCCGGTGTTAGGAAAATCACATTTTTCACACTCCCGGGGTCAGGAAAATTGGGATTTTTCACACTCCCGGGGTCAAGAAAATCACATTTTTTCACACTCCCATGGTCCGGAGATTCTGATTTTTTTCACACTCCCGGTGTCAAGAAAATCACATTTTTTCACACTCCCGGGGTCAGGAAATTCTAATTTTGTTCACACTCCCGGTGTTAGGAAAATCACATTTTTCACACTCCCGGGGTCAGAAAAATTGGATTTTTTCACACTCCCGGGGTCAGGAGAATTTAATTTTTTTCACACTCCCGGGGTCAAGAAAATCACATTTTTTCACACTCCCGGGTTCAGGAGATTCTGATTTTTTTCACACTCCCGGGGTCAAGAAAATCATTTTTTCACACTCCCGGGGTCAGGAATTTCTGATTTTTTTCACACTCCCGGTGTTAGGAAAATCACATTTTTCACACTCCCGGGGTCAAGAAAATCACATTTTTTCACACTCCCGGGGTCAGGAAAATCAGATCTTTTTCATACTCCCGGGGTCAGGAAAATCACATTTTTTTCACACTCCCTGGGTCAGGAAATTCTGATTTTTTCACACTCACGGTGTTAGGAAAATCACATTTTTCACACTCCCGGGGTCAGGAAAATTGGATTTTTTCACACTCCCGGGGTCAGGAGATTTTCATTTTTTTCACACTCCCAGGGTCAAGAAAATCACATTTTTTCACACTCCCGGGGTCAGGAAAATTGGGTTTTTTTCACACTCCCGGGGTCAAGAAAATCACATTTTTTCACACTCCCGGGGTCAGGAGATTCTGATTTTTTTCACACTCCCGGGGTCAAGAAAATCACATTTTTTCACACTCCCGGTGTTAGGAAAATCACATTTTTCACACTCCCGTGGTCAGAAAAATTGGATTTTTTCACACTCCCGGGGTCAAGAAAAACACATTTTTTCACACTCCCGGGATCAGGAAAATTGGATTTTTTTCACACTCCCGGGGTCAGGAAAATTGCATTTTTCAGACTCCCGGTGTCAGGAAAATTCGATTTTTTTAACACTCCCGGGGTCAAGAAAATTGGATTTATTTCACACTCCCGGGGTCAAGAAAATCTCATTTTTTCACACTCCCGGGGTCAGGAAATTCTGATTTTTTTCACAGTCCCGGGGTCAGGAGATTCTGATTTTTTTCACACTCCCGGGGTCAAGAAAATCACATTTTTTAACACTCCCGGGGTCAGGAAATTCTAATTTTTTCACACTCCCGGTGTTAGGAAAATCACATTTTTCACACTCCCGGGGTCAGAAAAATTGGATTTTTTCACACTCCCGGGGCCAAGAACATCACATTTTTTCACACTCCCGGGGTCAGGAAATTCTGATATTTTTCACAATCTCGGGGTCAAGAAAATCAGATTTCTTCACACTCTCAGGGTCAGGAGATTCTGATTTCTTTCACACTCCCAGGGTCAAGAAAATCACATTTTTTCACACTCCCGGGGTCAGGAAATTCTAATTTTTTTCACACTCCCGGTGTTAGGAAAATCACAATTTTCACACTCCCGGGGTCAGAAAAATTGGATTGTTTCACACTCCCGGGGTCAGGAGAATTTAATTTTTTTCACACTCCCGGGGTCAGGAAAATGGGATTCTTTTAACACTCCCGGGGTCAGAAAAATTGGATTTTTTCACACTCCCGGGGTCAGGAGAATTTAATTTTTTTCACACTCCCGGGGTCAAGAAAATCACATTTTTTCACACTCCCGGGTTCAGGAGATTCTGATTTTTTTCACACTCCCGGGGTCAAGAAAATCATTTTTTCACACTCCCGGGGTCAGGAATTTCTGATTTTTTTCACACTCCCGGTGTTAGGAAAATCACATTTTTCACACTCCCGGGGTCAAGAAAATCACATTTTTTCACACTCCCGGGGTCAGGAAAATCAGATCTTTTTCATACTCCCGGGGTCAGGAAAATCACATTTTTTTCACACTCCCTGGGTCAGGAAATTCTGATTTTTTCACACTCACGGTGTTAGGAAAATCACATTTTTCACACTCCCTGGGTCAGGAAAATTGGATTTTTTCACACTCCCGGGGTCAGGAGAATTTAATTTTTTTCACACTCCCGGGGTCAAGAAAATCACATTTTTTCACACTCCCGGGGTCAGGAAATTCTGATATTTTTCACACTCCCGGGGTCAGGAAAATCGGATATTTCCACACCCCCGGGGTCAGGGAAATCAGATTTTTTTCATACTCCCGGGGTCAGGAAAATTGGATTTTTTTCACACTCCCGGTGTCAGGAAAATTGGATATTTTCATACTCCCGGGGTCAGGAAAATTGCCTTTTTGAGACTCCCGGTGTTAGGAAAACCACATTTTTCACACTCCTGGGGTCAGGAAAATTGGGCTTTTTCACACTCCCTGGGTCAAGAAAATCACATTTTTTCACACTCCCGGGGTCAGGAGATTCTGATTTTTTTTCACACTCCCGGGGTCAAGAAAATCACATTTTTTCACACTCCCGGGGTCAGGAAAATTGAATTTTTTCACACTCCCGGGGTCAGGAAAATTGGATTTTTTTCACACTCCCGGTGTCAGGAAAATTGGATATTTTCATACTCCCGGGGTCAGGAAAATTGCATTTTTCAGACTCCCGGTGTCAGGAAAATTCGATTTTTTTAACACTCCCGGGGTCAAGAAAATTGGATTTATTTCACACTCCCGGGGTCAAGAAAATCTCATTTTTTCACACTCCCGGGGTCAGGAAATTCTGATTTTTTTCACAGTCCCGGGGTCAGGAGATTCTGATTTTTTTCACACTCCCGGGGTCAAGAAAATCACATTTTTTAACACTCCCGGGGTCAGGAAATTCTAATTTTTTCACACTCCCGGTGTTAGGAAAATCACATTTTTCACACTCCCGGGGTCAGAAAAATTGGATTTTTTCACACTCCCGGGGCCAAGAACATCACATTTTTTCACACTCCCGGGGTCAGGAAATTCTGATATTTTTCACAATCTCGGGGTCAAGAAAATCAGATTTTTTCACACTCTCAGGGTCAGGAGATTCTGATTTCTTTCACACTCCCAGGGTCAAGAAAATCACATTTTTTCACACTCCCGGGGTCAGGAAATTCTAATTTTTTTCACACTCCCGGTGTTAGGAAAATCACAATTTTCACACTCCCGGGGTCAGAAAAATTGGATTGTTTCACACTCCCGGGGTCAGGAGAATTTAATTTTTTTCACACTCCCGGGGTCAGGAAAATGGGATTCTTTTAACACTCCCGGGGTCAGGAAAATTGGATTTTTTTCACACTCCCAGGGTCAGGAATTTCTGATTTTTTTCACACTCGCGGTGTTAGGAAAATCACATTTTTCACACTCCCAGGGTCAAGAAAATCACATTTTTTCACACTCCCAGGGTCAAGAAAATCACATTTTTTCACACTCCCGGGGTCAGGAGATTCTGATTTCTTTCACACTACCGGGGTCAGGAAAATTGGATTTTTTTCAAACTCCCAGGGTCAGGAATTTCTGATTTTTTTCACACTCGCGGTGTTAGGAAAATCACATTGTTTCACACTCCCAGGGTCAAGAAAATCACATTTTTTCACACTCCCGGGGTCAAGAAAATCACATTTTTTCACACTCCCAGGGTCAAGAAAATCACACTTTTTTCACACTCCCGGGGTCAGGAAAATGGGATTCTTTTAACACTCCCGGGGTCAGGAAAATTGGATTTTTTTCACACTCCCGGGGTCAGGAGTTTCTGATTTTTTTCACACTCGCGGTGTTAGGAAAATCACATTTTTCACACTCCCAGGGTCAAGAAAATCACATTTTTTCACACTCCCGGGGTCAAGAAAATCACATTTTTTCACACTCCCGGGGTCAGTTGATTCTGATTTCTTTCACACTCCCGGGGTCAAGAAAATCACATTTTTTCACACTCCCGGGGTCAGGAAAATTGGATTTTTTTAACCCTCCCGGGGTCAGGAAAATTGGATTTTTTTCACACTCCCAGGGTCAGGAATTTCTGATTTTTTTCACACTCGCGGTGTTAGGAAAATCACATTTTTTCACACTCACAGGGTCAAGAAAATCACATTTTTTCACACTCCCGGGGTCAAGAAAATCACATTTTTTCACACTCCCGGGGTCAGGAGATTCTGATTTCTTTCACACTCCCGGGGTCAAGAAAATCACATTTTTTCACACTCCCGGGGTCAGGAAATTCTAATTTTTTTCACACTCCCGGTGTTAGGAAAATCACAATTTTCACACTCCCGGGGTCAGAAAAATTGGATTGTTTCACACTCCCGGGGTCAGGAGAATTTAATTTTTTTCACACTCCCGGGGTCAAGAAAATCACATTTTTTCACACTCCTGGGGTCAGGAGATTCTGATTTTTTTCACACTCCCGGGGTCAAGAAAATCACATTTTTTCACACTCCCGGGGTCAGGAAATTCTGATTTTTCACACTCCCGGGGTCAGGAGTATTTAATTTTTTTCATACTCCCGGGGTCAAGAAAATCACATTTTTTCACACTCCGGGGGTCAGGAAATTCTGATATTTTTCACACTCCCGGGGTCAGGAAAATCGGATATTTTCACACTCCTGGGGTCAGGAAATTCTGATTTTTTTCACTCTCCCGGTGTTAGGAAAATCACATTTTTCACACTCCCGGGGTCAAGAAAATCACATTTTTTCACACTCCCGGGGTCAGGAAATTCTGATATTTTTCACACTCCCGGGGTCAGGAAAATCGGATATTTTCACACTCCCGGGGTCAGGAAAATCCAAAATTTGTCACATTCCCGGTGTTAGGAAAATCACATTTTTCACACTCCCGGGGTCAGGAAAATTGGGTTTTTTTCACACTCCCGGGGTCAAGAAAATCACTTTTTTTCACGCTCCCGATGTCAGGAGATTCTGATTTTTTTCACACTCCCAGGGTCAAGAAAATCACATTTTTTCACACTCCCGGGGTCAGGATATTCTAATTTTTTTCACACTCCCGGAGTTAGGAAAATCACATTTGTCACACTCCCGGGGTCAGGAAAATTTGATTTTTTCACATTCCTGGTGTCAGGAGAATTTAACTTGTTTCACACTCCCGGCGTCAAGAAAATCACATTTTTTCGCAATCCCTGGGTCAGGAAAATTGGATATTTTCACACTCCCGGGGTCAGGAAAATCAGATTTTTTTCATACTCCCGGGGTCAGGAAAATTGGATTTTTTTCACACTCCCGGGGTCAGGAAAATCGCATTTTTCATACTCCCGGGGTCAGGAAAATCCAAAATTTGTCACATTCCCGGTGTTAGGAAAATCACATTTTTCACACTCCTGGGGTCAGGAAAATTGGTTTTTTTTCAAACTCCCGGGGTCAAGAAAATCACGTTTTTTCACGCTCCCGGGGTCAGGAGATTCTGATTTTTTTCACACTCCCAGGGTCAAGAAAATCACATTTTTTCACACTCCCGGGGTCAGGAAATTCTAATTTTTTTCACACTCCCGGAGTTAGGAAAATCACATTTTTCACACTCCCGGGGTCAAGAAAATCACATTTTTTGACACTCCCGGGGTCAGGAAATTCTGATTTTTTTCACACCCCCGGGGTCAGGAAAATTGGATTTTTTTCAAACTCCCAGGGTCAGGAATTTCTGATTTTTTTCACACTCGTGGTGTTAGGAAAATCACATTGTTTCACACTCCCAGGGTCAAGAAAATCACATTTTTTCACACTCCCGGGGTCAAGAAAATCACATTTTTTCACACTCCCAGGGTCAAGAAAATCACACTTTTTTCACACTCCCGGGGTCAGGAAAATGGGATTCTTTTAACACTCCCGGGGTCAGGAAAATTGGATTTTTTTCACACTCCCGGGGTCAGGAATTTCTGATTTTTTTCACACTCGCGGTGTTAGGAAAATCACATTTTTCACACTCCCAGGGTCAAGAAAATCACATTTTTTCACACTCCCGGGGTCAAGAAAATCACATTTTTTCACACTCCCGGGGTCAGTTGATTCTGATTTCTTTCACACTCCCGGGGTCAAGAAAATCACATTTTTTCACACTCCCGGGGTCAGGAAAATTGGATTTTTTTAACCCTCCCGGGGTCAGGAAAATTGGATTTTTTTCACACTGCCAGGGTCAGGAATTTCTGATTTTTTTCACACTCGCGGTGTTAGGAAAATCACATTTTTTCACACTCACAGGGTCAAGAAAATCACATTTTTTCACACTCCCGGGGTCAAGAAAATCACATTTTTTCACACTCCCGGGGTCAGGAGATTCTGATTTCTTTCACACTCCCGGGGTCAAGAAAATCACATTTTTTCACACTCCCGGGGTCAGGAAATTCTAATTTTTTTCACACTCCCGGTGTTAGGAAAATCCCAATTTTCACACTCCCGGGGTCAGAAAAATTGGATTGTTTCACACTCCCGGGGTCAGGAGAATTTAATTTTTTTCACACTCCCGGGGTCAAGAAAATCACATTTTTTCACACTCCTGGGGTCAGGAGATTCTGATTTTTTTCACACTCCCGGGGTCAAGAAAATCACATTTTTTCACACTCCCGGGGTCAGGAAATTCTGATTTTTCACACTCCCGGGGTCAGGAGTATTTAATTTTTTTCATACTCCCGGGGTCAAGAAAATCACATTTTTTCACACTCCGGGGGTCAGGAAATTCTGATATTTTTCACACTCCCGGGGTCAGGAAAATCGGATATTTTCACACTCCTGGGGTCAGGAAATTCTGATTTTTTTCACTCTCCCGGTGTTAGGAAAATCACATTTTTCACACTCCCGGGGTCAAGAAAATCACATTTTTTCACACTCCCGGGGTCAGGAAATTCTGATATTTTTCACACTCCCGGGGTCAGGAAAATCGGATATTTTCACACTCCCGGGGTCAGGAAAATCCAAAATTTGTCACATTCCCGGTGTTAGGAAAATCACATTTTTCACACTCCCGGGGTCAGGAAAATTGGTTTTTTTCACACTCCCGGGGTCAAGAAAATCACTTTTTTTCACGCTCCCGATGTCAGGAGATTCTGATTTTTTTCACACTCCCAGGGTCAAGAAAATCACATTTTTTCACACTCCCGGGGTCAGGATATTCTAATTTTTTTCACACTCCCGGAGTTAGGAAAATCACATTTGTCACACTCCCGGGGTCAGGAAAATTTGATTTTTTCACATTCCTGGTGTCAGGAGAATTTAACTTTTTTTCACACTCCCGGCGTCAAGAAAATCACATTTTTTCGCAATCCCTGGGTCAGGAAAATTGGATATTTTCACACTCCCGGGGTCAGGAAAATCAGATTTTTTTCATACTCCCGGGGTCAGGAAAATTGGATTTTTTTCACACTCCCGGGGTCAGGAAAATCGCATTTTTCATACTCCCGGGGTCAGGAAAATCCAAAATTTGTCACATTCCCGGTGTTAGGAAAATCACATTTTTCACACTCCTGGGGTCAGGAAAATTGGTTTTTTTTTCAAACTCCCGGGGTCAAGAAAATCACGTTTTTTCACGCTCCCGGGGTCAGGAGATTCTGATTTTTTTCACACTCCCAGGGTCAAGAAAATCACATTTTTTCACACTCCCGGGGTCAGGAAATTCTAATTTTTTTCACACTCCCGGAGTTAGGAAAATCACATTTTTCACACTCCCGGGGTCAAGAAAATCACATTTTTTGACACTCCCGGGGTCAGGAAATTCTGATTTTTTTCACACCCCCGGGGTCAGGAAAATTGGATTTTTTTCAAACTCCCAGGGTCAGGAATTTCTGATTTTTTTCACACTCGTGGTGTTAGGAAAATCACATTGTTTCACACTCCCAGGGTCAAGAAAATCACATTTTTTCACACTCCCGGGGTCAAGAAAATCACATTTTTTCACACTCCCAGGGTCAAGAAAATCACACTTTTTTCACACTCCCGGGGTCAGGAAAATGGGATTCTTTTAACACTCCCGGGGTCAGGAAAATTGGATTTTTTTCACACTCCCGGGGTCAGGAATTTCTGATTTTTTTCACACTCGCGGTGTTAGGAAAATCACATTTTTCACACTCCCAGGGTCAAGAAAATCACATTTTTTCACACTCCCGGGGTCAAGAAAATCACATTTTTTCACACTCCCGGGGTCAGTTGATTCTGATTTCTTTCACACTCCCGGGGTCAAGAAAATCACATTTTTTCACACTCCCGGGGTCAGGAAAATTGGATTTTTTTAACCCTCCCGGGGTCAGGAAAATTGGATTTTTTTCACACTGCCAGGGTCAGGAATTTCTGATTTTTTTCACACTCGCGGTGTTAGGAAAATCACATTTTTTCACACTCACAGGGTCAAGAAAATCACATTTTTTCACACTCCCGGGGTCAAGAAAATCACATTTTTTCACACTCCCGGGGTCAGGAGATTCTGATTTCTTTCACACTCCCGGGGTCAAGAAAATCACATTTTTTCACACTCCCGGGGTCAGGAAATTCTAATTTTTTTCACACTCCCGGTGTTAGGAAAATCCCAATTTTCACACTCCCGGGGTCAGAAAAATTGGATTGTTTCACACTCCCGGGGTCAGGAGAATTTAATTTTTTTCACACTCCCGGGGTCAAGAAAATCACATTTTTTCACACTCCTGGGGTCAGGAGATTCTGATTTTTTTCACACTCCCGGGGTCAAGAAAATCACATTTTTTCACACTCCCGGGGTCAGGAAATTCTGATTTTTCACACTCCCGGGGTCAGGAGTATTTAATTTTTTTCATACTCCCGGGGTCAAGAAAATCACATTTTTTCACACTCCGGGGGTCAGGAAATTCTGATATTTTTCACACTCCCGGGGTCAGGAAAATCGGATATTTTCACACTCCTGGGGTCAGGAAATTCTGATTTTTTTCACTCTCCCGGTGTTAGGAAAATCACATTTTTCACACTCCCGGGGTCAAGAAAATCACATTTTTTCAAAACTCCCGGGGTCAGGAAATTCTGATATTTTTCACACTCCCGGGGTCAGGAAAATCGGATATTTTCACACTCCCGGGGTCAGGAAAATCCAAAATTTGTCACATTCCCGGTGTTAGGAAAATCACATTTTTCACACTCCCGGGGTCAGGAAAATTGGGTTTTTTTCACACTCCCGGGGTCAAGAAAATCACTTTTTTTCACACTCCCAGGGTCAGGAGATTCTGATTTTTTTCACACTCCCAGGGTCAAGAAAATCACATTTTTTCACACTCCCGGGGTCAGGATATTCTAATTTTTTTCACACTCCCGGAGTTAGGAAAATCACATTTTTCACACTCCCGGGGTCAGGAAAATTTGATTTTTTCACATTCCTGGTGTCAGGAGAATTTAACTTTTTTTCACACTCCCGGCGTCAAGAAAATCACATTTTTTCGCAATCCCTGGGTCAGGAAAATTGGATATTTTCACACTCCCGGGGTCAGGAAAATCAGATTATTTTCATACTCCCGGGGTCAGGAAAATTGGATTTTTTTCACACTCCCGGGGTCAGGAAAATCGCATTTTTCATACTCCCGGGGTCAGGAAAATCCAAAATTTGTCACATTCCCGGTGTTAGGAAAATCACATTTTTCACACTCCTGGGGTCAGGAAAATTGGGTTTTTTTCAAACTCCCGGGGTCAAGAAAATCACATTTTTTCACGCTCCCGGGGTCAGGAATTTCTAATTTTTTTCACACTCCCGGAGTTAGGAAAATCACATTTTTCACACTCCCGGGGTCAAGAAAATCACATTTTTTCACACTCCCGGGGTCAGGAAATTCTGATATTTTTCACACTCCCGGGGTCAGGAAAAATGGATATTTTCACACTCCCAGGGTCAAGAAAATCACATTTTTTCACACTCCCGGGGTCAGGAATTTCTAATTTTTTTCACACTCCCAGTGTTAGGAAAATCACATTTTTCACACTCCCGGGGTCAAGAAAATCACATTTTTTCACACTCCCGGGGTCAGGAAATTCTGATATTTTTCACACTCCCGGGGTCAGGAAAAATGGATATTTTCACACTCCCAGGGTCAAGAAAATCACATTTTTTCACACTCCCGGGGTCAGGAATTTCTAATTTTTTTCACACTCCCAGTGTTAGGAAAATCACATTTTTTCACACTCCCGTGGTCATGAAAATCTAATTTTTTTCACACTCCCGGTGTTAGGAAAATCACAATTTTCACACTCCCGGGGTCAGAAAAATTGGATTGTTTCACACTCCCGGGGTCAGGAGAATTTAATTTTTTTCACACTCCCGGGGTCAGGAAAATGGGATTCTTTTAACACTCCCGGGGTCAGGAAAATTGGATTTTTTTCACACTCCCGGGGTCAGGAATTTCTGATTTTTTTCACACTCGCGGTGTTAGGAAAATCACATTTTTTCACACTCCAGGGGTCAGGAAATTCTGATATTTTTCACACTCCCGGGGTCAGGAAAATCGGATATTTTCACACTCCCGGGGTCAGGAAAATCCAAAATTTGTCACATTCCCGGTGTTAGGAAAATCACATTTTTCACACTCCCGGGGTCAGGAAAATTGGGTTTTTTTCACACTCCCGGGGTCAAGAAAATCACTTTTTTTCACGCTCCCAGGGTCAGGAGATTCTGATTTTTTTCACACTCCCAGGGTCAAGAAAATCACATTTTTTCACACTCCCGGGGTCAGGATATTCTAATTTTTTTCACACTCCCGGAGTTAGGAAAATCACATTTTTCACACTCCCGGGGTCAGGAAAATCACATTTTTTCACACTCCCGGGGTCAGTTGATTCTGATTACTTTCACACTCCCGGGTTCAAGAAAATCACATTTTTTCACACTCCCGGGGTCAGGAAAATTGGATTTTTTTAACCCTCCCGGGGTCAGGAAAATTGGATTTTTTTCACACTCCCAGGGTCAGGAATTTCTGATTTTTTTCACACTCGCGGTGTTAGGAAAATCACATTTTTTCACACTCCCAGGGTCAAGAAAATCACATTTTTTCACACTCCCGGGGTCAAGAAAATCACATTTTTTCACACTCCCGGGGTCAGGAGATTCTGATTTCTTTCACACTCCCGGGGTCAAGAAAATCACATTTTTTCACACTCCCGGGGTCAGGAAATTCTAATTTTTTTCACACTCCCGGTGTTAGGAAAATCACAATTTTCACACTCCCGGGGTCAGAAAAATTGGATTGTTTCACACTCCCGGGGTCAGGAGAATTTAATTTTTTTCACACTCCCGGGATCAAGAAAATCACATTTTTTCACACTCCTGGGGTCAGGAGATTCTGATTTCTTTCACATTCCCGGGGTCAAGAAAATCACATTTTTTCACACTCCCGGGGTCAAGAAAATCATATTTTTTCACACTCCCGGGGTAAGGAAATTCTGATTTTTCACACTCCCGGGGTCAGGAGTATTTAATTTTTTTCATACTCCCGGGGTCAAGAAAATCACATTTTTTCACACTCCGGGGGTCAGGAAATTCTGATATTTTTCACACTCCCGGGGTCAGGAAAATCGGATATTTTCACACTCCTGGGGTCAGCAAATTCTGATTTTTTTCACTCTCCCGGTGTTAGGAAAATCACATTTTTCACACTCCCGGGGTCAAGAAAATCACATTTTTTCACACTCCCGGGGTCAGGAAATTCTGATATTTTTCACACTCCCGGGGTCAGGAAAATCGGATATTTTCACACTCCCGGGGTCAGGAAAATCCAAAATTTGTCACATTCCCGGTGTTAGGAAAATCACATTTTTCACACTCCCAGGGTCAGGAAAATTGGTTTTTTTTCACACTCCCGGGGTCAAGAAAATCACGTTTTTTCACGCTCCCGGGGTCAGAAGATTCTGATTTTTTTCACACTCCCAGGGTCAAGAAAATCACATTTTTTCACACTCCCAGGGTCAGGATATTCTAATTTTTTTCACACTCCCGGAGTTAGGAAAATCACATTTTTCACACTCCTGGGGTCAGGAAAATTTGATTTTTTCACATTCCTGGTGTCAGGAGAATTTAACTTTTTTTCACACTCCCGGCGTCAAGAAAATCACATTTTTTCGCAGTCCCTGGGTCAGGAAAATTGGATATTTTCACACTCCCGGGGTCAGGAAAATCAGATTTTTTTCATACTCCCGGGGTCAGGAAAATTGGATTTTTTTCACACTCCCGGGGTCAGGAAAATCGCATTTTTCATACTCCCAGGGTCAGGAAAATCCAAAATTTGTCACATTCCCGGTGTTAGGAAAATCACATTTTTCACACTCCTGGGGTCAGGAAAATTGGGTTTTTTTCAAACTCCCGGGGTCAAGAAAATCACGTTTTTTCACGCTCCCGGGGTCAGGAGATTCTGATTTTTTTCACACTCCCAGGGTCAAGAAAATCACATTTTTTCACACTCCCGGGGTCAGGAAATTCTAATTTTTTTCACACTCCCGGAGTTAGGAAAAATCACATTTTTCACACTCCCGGGGTCAAGAAAATCACATTTTTTCACACTCCCGGGGTCAGGAAATTCTGATATTTTTCACACTCCCGGGGTCAGGAAAAATGGATATTTTCACACTCCCGGGGTCAGGAAAATCAGATTTTTTTCATACCCCCTGGGGTCAGGAGATTCTGTTTTTTTTCACACTCCCAGGGTCAAGAAAATCACATTTTTTCACACTCCCGGGGTCAAGAAATTCTAATTTTTTTCACACTCCCAGTGTTAGGAAAATCACATTTTTCACACTCCCGTGGTCAGGAAAATCGGATATTTTCACACTCCCGGGGTCAGGAAAATCATATTTTTTCATACTCCCGGGGTCAATAAAAATCACATTTTTTCACACTCCCGGGGTCAGGAGAATTTAATTTTTTTCACACTCCCAGTGTTAGGAAAATCACATTTTTCACACTCCCGGGGTCAAGAAAATCACATTTTTTCACACTCCCGGGGTCAGGAGATTCTGAATTTTTTCACACTCCCGGGGTCAAGAAAATCACATTTTTTCACACTCCCGGGGTCAGGAAATTCTAATTTTTTCCACACTCCCGGTGTTAGGAAAATCACATTTTTCACACTCCCGCTGTCAGAAAAATTGGATTTTTTCACACTCCCGGGGTCAGGAGATTTTAATTTTTTTCACACTCCCGGGGTCAAGAAAACCACATTTTTTCACACTCCCGCTGTCAGAAAAATTGGATTTTTTCACACTCCCGGGGTCAGGAGATTTTAATTTTTTTCACACTCCCGGGGTCAAGAAAACCACATTTTTTCACACTCCCGGGGTCAGGAAAATTGGGTTTTTTTCACACTCCCGGGGTCAAGAAAATCACATTTTTTCACACTCCCGGGGTCAGGAGATTCTGATTTTTTTCACACTCTCGGGGTCAAGAAAATCACATTTTTTCACACTCCCGGTGTTAGGAAAATCACATTTTTCACACTCCCGTGGTCAGGAAAATTGGGTTTTTTTCACACTCCCAGGGTCAAGAAAATCAAATTTTTTCACACTTCCGGGGTCAGGAGATTCTGATTTTTTTCACACTCCCGGGGTCAAGAAAATCACATTTTTTCACACTCCCGGGGTCAGGAATTTCTGATCTTTTTCACACTCCCGGTGTTAGGAAAATCACATTTTTCACACTCCTGGGGTAAAGAAAATCACATTTTTTCACACTCCCGGGGTCAGGAGATTCTGATTTCTTTCACATTCCCGGGGTCAAGAAAATCACATTTTTTCACACTCCCGGGGTCAGGAGATTCTGATTTTTTTCAAAACTCCCGGGGTCAAGAAAAATCACATTTTTTCACACTCCCGGGGTCAGGAAATTCTAATTTTTTTTCACACTCCCGGTGTTAGGAAAATCACATTTTTCACACTCCCGGGGTCAGAAAAATTGGATTGTTTCACACTCCCGGGGTCAGGAGAATTTAATTTTTTTCACACTCCCGGGGTCAAGAAAATCACATTTTTTCACACTCCTGGGGTCAGGAGATTCTGATTTTTTTCACACTCCCGGGGTCAAGAAAATCACATTTTTTCACACTCCCGGGGTCAGGAAATTCTGATTTTTCACACTCCCGGAGTCAGGAGTATTTAATTTTTTTCATACTCCCGGGGTCAAGAAAATCACATTTTTTCACACTCCGGGGGTCAGGAAATTCTGATATTTTTCACACTCCCGGGGTCAGGAAAATCGGATATTTTCACACTCCTGGGGTCAGGAAATTCTGATTTTTTTCACTCTCCCGGTGTTAGGAAAATCACATTTTTCACACTCCCGGGGTCAAGAAAATCACATTTTTTCACACTCCCGGGGTCAGGAAATTCTGATATTTTTCACACTCCCGGGGTCAGGAAAATCGGATATTTTCACACTCCCGGGGTCAGGAAAATCCAAAATTTGTCACATTCCCGGTGTTAGGAAAATCACATTTTTCACACTCCCGGGGTCAGGAAAATTGGGTTTTTTTCACACTCCCGGGGTCAAGAAAATCACTTTTTTTCACGCTCCCAGGGTCAGGAGATTCTGATTTTTTTCACACTCCCAGGGTCAAGAAAATCACATTTTTTCACACTCCCGGGGTCAGGATATTCTAATTTTTTTCACACTCCCGGAGTTAGGAAAATCACATTTTTCACACTCCCGGGGTCAGGAAAATTTGATTTTTTCACATTCCTGGTGTCAGGAGAATTTAACTTTTTTTCACACTCCCGGCGTCAAGAAAATCACATTTTTTCGCAATCCCTGGGTCAGGAAAATTGGATATTTTCACACTCCCGGGGTCAGGAAAATCAGATTTTTTTCATACTCCCGGGGTCAGGAAAATTGGATTTTTTTCACACTCCCGGGGTCAGGAAAATCGCATTTTTCATACTCCCGGGGTCAGGAAAATCCAAAATTTGTCACATTCCCGGTGTTAGGAAAATCACATTTTTCACACTCCTGGGGTCAGGAAAATTGGTTTTTTTTCAAACTCCCGGGGTCAAGAAAATCACATTTTTTCACGCTCCCGGGGTCAGGAGATTCTGATTTTTTTCACACTCCCAGGGTCAAGAAAATCACATTTTTTCACACTCCCGGGGTCAGGAATTTCTAATTTTTTTCACACTCCCGGAGTTAGGAAAATCACATTTTTCACACTCCTGGGGTCAGGAAAATTGGGTTTTTTTCAAACTCCCGGGGTCAAGAAAATCACGTTTTTTCACGCTCCCGGGGTCAGGAGATTCTGATTTTTTTCACACTCCCAGGGTCAAGAAAATCACATTTTTTCACACTCCCGGGGTCAGGAAATTCTAATTTTTTTCACACTCCCGGAGTTAGGAAAATCACATTTTTCACACTCCCGGGGTCAAGAAAATCACATTTTTTCACACTCCCGGGGTCAGGAAATTCTGATATTTTTCACACTCCCGGGGTCAGGAAAAATGGATATTTTCACACTCCCGGGGTCAGGAAAATCAGATTTTTTTCATACCCCCTGGGGTCAGGAGATTCTGTTTTTTTTTCACACTCCCAGGGTCAAGAAAATCACATTTTTTCACACTCCCGGGGTCAAGAAATTCTAATTTTTTTCACACTCCCAGTGTTAGGAAAATCACATTTTTTCACACTCCCGTGGTCAGGAAAATCGGATATTTTCACACTCCCGGGGTCAGGAAAATCATATTTTTTTCATACTCCCGGGGTCAATAAAAATCACATTTTTTCACACTCCCGGGGTCAGGAGAATTTAATTTTTTTCACACTCCCAGTGTTAGGAAAATCACATTTTTCACACTCCCGGGGTCAAGAAAATCACATTTTTTCACACTCCCGGGGTCAGGAGATTCTGAATTTTTTCACACTCCCGGGGTCAAGAAAATCACATTTTTTCACACTCCCGGGGTCAGGAAATTCTAATTTTTTCCACACTCCCGGTGTTAGGAAAATCACATTTTTCACACTCCCGCTGTCAGAAAAATTGGATTTTTTCACACTCCCGGGGTCAGGAGATTTTAATTTTTTTCACACTCCCGGGGTCAAGAAAACCACATTTTTTCACGCTCCCGGGGTCAGGAAAATTGGGTTTTTTTCACACTCCCGGGGTCAAGAAAATCACATTTTTTCACACTCCCGGGGTCAGGAGATTCTGATTTTTTTCACACTCTCGGGGTCAAGAAAATCACATTTTTTCACACTCCCGGTGTTAGGAAAATCACATTTTTCACACTCCCGTGGTCAGGAAAATTGGGTTTTTTTCACACTCCCAGGGTCAAGAAAATCAAATTTTTTCACACTTCCGGGGTCAGGAGATTCTGATTTTTTTCACACTCCCGGGGCCAAGAAAATCACATTTTTTCACACTCCCGGGGTCAGGAATTTCTGATTTTTTTCACACTCCCGGTGTTAGGAAAATCACATTTTTCACACTCCTGGGGTAAAGAAAATCACATTTTTTCACACTCCCGGGGTCAGGAGATTCTGATTTCTTTCACATTCCCGGGGTCAAGAAAATCACATTTTTTCACACTCCCGGGGTCAGGAGATTCTGATTTTTTTCAAAACTCCCGGGGTCAAGAAAATCACATTTTTTCACACTCCCGGGGTCAGGAAATTCTAATTTTTTTTCACACTCCCGGTGTTAGGAAAATCACATTTTTCACACTCCCGGGGTCAGAAAAATTGGATTGTTTCACACTCCCGGGGTCAGGAGAATCACATTTTTTCACACTCCTGGGGTCAGGAGATTCTGATTTTTTTCGCACTCCCGGGGTCAAGAAAATCACATTTTTTCACACTCCCGGGGTCAGGAAATTCTGATTTTTCACACTCCCGGGGTCAGGAGTATTTAATTTTTTTCATACTCCCGGGGTCAAGAAAATCACGTTTTTTCACGCTCCCGGGGTCAGAAGATTCTGATTTTTTTCACACTCCCGGGTTCAAGAAAATCACATTTTTTCACACTCCCGGGGTCAGGAAATTCTAATTTTTTTCACACTCCCGGTGTTAGGAAAATCACAATTTTCACACTCCCGGGGTCAGAAAAATTGGATTGTTTCACACTCCCGGGGTCAGGAGAATTTAATTTTTTTCACACTCCCGGGGTCAAGAAAATCACATTTTTTCACACTCCTGGGGTCAGGAGATTCTGATTTTTTTCACACTCCCGGGGTCAAGAAAATCATATTTTTTCACACTCCCGGGGTAAGGAAATTTTGATTTTTCACACTCCCGGGGTCAGGAGTATTTAATTTTTTTCATACTCCCGGGGTCAAGAAAATCACATTTTTTCACACTCCGGGGGTCAGGAAATTCTGATATTTTTCACACTCCCGGGGTCAGGAAAAGCGGATATTTTCACACTCCTGGGGTCAGCAAATTCTGATTTTTTTCACTCTCCCGGTGTTAGGAAAATCACATTTTTCACACTCCCGGGGTCAAGAAAATCACATTTTTTCACACTCCCGGGGTCAGGAAATTCTGATATTTTTCACACTCCCGGGGGCAGGAAAATCGGATATTTTCACACTCCCGGGGTCAGGAAAATCCAAAATTTGTCACATTCCCGGTGTTAGGAAAATCACATTTTTCACACTCCCAGGGTCAGGTAAATTGGTTTTTTTTCACACTCCCGGGGTCAAGAAAATCACGTTTTTTCACGCTCCCGGGGTCAGAAGATTCTGATTTTTTTCACACTCCCAGGGTCAAGAAAATCACATTTTTTCACACTCCCAGGGTCAGGATATTCTAATTTTTTTCACACTCCCGGAGTTAGGAAAATCACATTTTTCACACTCCCGGGGTCAGGAAAATTTGATTTTTTCACATTCCTGGTGTCAGGAGAATTTAACTTTTTTTCACACTCCCGGCGTCAAGAAAATCACATTTTTTCGCAGTCCCTGGGTCAGGAAAATTGGATATTTTCACACTCCCGGGGTCAGGAAAATCAGATTTTTTTCATACTCCCGGGGTCAGGAAAATTGGATTTTTTTCACACTCCCGGGGTCAGGAAAATCGCATTTTTCATACTCCCGGGGTCAGGAAAATCCAAAATTTGTCACATTCCCGGTGTTAGGAAAATCACATTTTTCACACTCCTGGGGTCAGGAAAATTGGGTTTTTTTCAAACTCCCGGGGTCAAGAAAATCACATTTTTTCACGCTCCCGGGGTCAGGAGATTCTGATTTTTTTCACACTCCCAGGGTCAAGAAAATCACATTTTTTCACACTCCCGGGGTCAGGAATTTCTAATTTTTTTCACACTCCCGGAGTTAGGAAAATCACATTTTTCACACTCCCGGGGTCAAGAAAATCACATTTTTTCACACTCCCGGGGTCAGGAAATTCTGATATTTTTCACACTCCCGGGGTCAGGAAAAATGGATATTTTCACACTCCCGGGGTCAGGAAAATCAGATTTTTTTCATACTCCCGGGGTCAGGAGATTCTGATTTTTTTCACACTCCCAGGGTCAAGAAAATCACATTTTTTCACACTCCCGGGGTCAAGAAATTCTAATTTTTTTCACACTCCCAGTGTTAGGAAAATCACATTTTTTCACACTCCCGTGGTCATGAAAATCTAATTTTTTTCACACTCCCGGTGTTAGGAAAATCACAATTTTCACACTCCCGGGGTCAGAAAAATTGGATTGTTTCACACTCCCGGGGTCAGGAGAATTTAATTTTTTTCACACTCCCGGGGTCAGGAAAATGGGATTCTTTTAACACTCCCGGGGTCAGGAAAATTGGATTTTTTTCACACTCCCGGGGTCAGGAATTTCTGATTTTTTTCACACTCGCGGTGTTAGGAAAATCACATTTTTTCACACTCCAGGGGTCAGGAAATTCTGATATTTTTCACACTCCCGGGGTCAGGAAAATCGGATATTTTCACACTCCCGGGGTCAGGAAAATCCAAAATTTGTCACATTCCCGGTGTTAGGAAAATCACATTTTTCACACTCCCGGGGTCAGGAAAATTGGGTTTTTTTCACACTCCCAGGGTCAAGAAAATCACATTTTTTTCACACTCCCGGGGTCAGGATATTCTAATTTTTTTCACACTCCCGGAGTTAGGAAAATCACATTTTTCACACTCCCGGGGTCAGGAAAATTTGATTTTTTCACATTCCTGGTGTCAGGAGAATTTAACTTTTTTTCACACTCCCGGCGTCAAGAAAATCACATTTTTTCGCAATCCCTGGGTCAGGAAAATTGGATATTTTCACACTCCCGGGGTCAGGAAAATCAGATTTTTTTCATACTCCCGGGGTCAGGAAAATTGGATTTTTTTCACACTCCCGGGGTCAGGAAAATCGCATTTTTCATACTCCCGGGGTTAGGAAAATCCAAAATTTGTCACATTCCCGGTGTTAGGAAAATCACATTTTTCACACTCCCGGGGTCAGGAGATTCTGATTTCTTTCACACTACCGGTGTTAGGAAAATCACATTGTTTCACACTCCCAGGGTCAAGAAAATCACATTTTTTCACACTCCCGGGGTCAAGAAAATCACATTTTTTCACACTCCCAGGGTCAAGAAAATCACATTTTTTCACACTCCCGGGGTCAGGAAAATGGGATTCTTTTAACACTCCCGGGGTCAGGAAAATTGGATTTTTTTCACACTCCCGGGGTCAGGAGTTTCTGATTTTTTCACACTCGCGGTGTTAGGAAAATCACATTTTTCACACTCCCAGGGTCAAGAAAATCACATTTTTTCACACTCCCGGGGTCAAGAAAATCACATTTTTTCACACTCCCGGGGTCAGTTGATTCTGATTACTTTCACACTCCCGGGTTCAAGAAAATCACATTTTTTCACACTCCCGGGGTCAGGAAAATTGGATTTTTTTAACCCTCCCGGGGTCAGGAAAATTGGATTTTTTTCACACTCCCAGGGTCAGGAATTTCTGATTTTTTTCACTCGCGGTGTTAGGAAAATCACATTTTTTCACACTCCCAGGGTCAAGAAAATCACATTTTTTCACACTCCCGGGGTCAAGAAAATCACATTTTTTCACACTCCTGGGGTCAGGAGATTCTGATTTCTTTCACACTCCCGGGGTCAAGAAAATCACATTTTTTCACACTCCCGGGGTCAGGAAATTCTAATTTTTTTCACACTCCCGGTGTTAGGAAAATCACAATTTTCACACTCCCGGGGTCAGAAAAATTGGATTGTTTCACACTCCCGGGGTCAGGAGAATTTAATTTTTTTCACACTCCCGGGGTCAGGAAAATGGGATTCTTTTAACACTCCCGGGGTCAGGAAAATTGGATTTTTTTCACACTCCCGGGGTCAGGAATTTCTGATTTTTTTCACACTCGCGGTGTTAGGAAAATCACATTTTTTCACACTCCAGGGGTCAGGAAATTCTGATATTTTTCACACTCCCGGGGTCAGGAAAATCGGATATTTTCACACTCCCGGGGTCAGGAAAATCCAAAATTTGTCACATTCCCGGTGTTAGGAAAATCACATTTTTCACACTCCCGGGGTCAGGAAAATTGGGTTTTTTTCACACTCCCAGGGTCAAGAAAATCACATTTTTTTCACACTCCCGGGGTCAGGATATTCTAATTTTTTTCACACTCCCGGAGTTAGGAAAATCACATTTTTCACACTCCCGGGGTCAGGAAAATTTGATTTTTTCACATTCCTGGTGTCAGGAGAATTTAACTTTTTTTCACACTCCCGGCGTCAAGAAAATCACATTTTTTCGCAATCCCTGGGTCAGGAAAATTGGATATTTTCACACTCCCGGGGTCAGGAAAATCAGATTTTTTTCATACTCCCGGGGTCAGGAAAATTGGATTTTTTTCACACTCCCGGGGTCAGGAAAATCGCATTTTTCATACTCCCGGGGTTAGGAAAATCCAAAATTTGTCACATTCCCGGTGTTAGGAAAATCACATTTTTCACACTCCCGGGGTCAGGAGATTCTGATTTCTTTCACACTACCGGTGTTAGGAAAATCACATTGTTTCACACTCCCAGGGTCAAGAAAATCACATTTTTTCACACTCCCGGGGTCAAGAAAATCACATTTTTTCACACTCCCAGGGTCAAGAAAATCACATTTTTTCACACTCCCGGGGTCAGGAAAATGGGATTCTTTTAACACTCCCGGGGTCAGGAAAATTGGATTTTTTTCACACTCCCGGGGTCAGGAGTTTCTGATTTTTTCACACTCGCGGTGTTAGGAAAATCACATTTTTCACACTCCCAGGGTCAAGAAAATCACATTTTTTCACACTCCCGGGGTCAAGAAAATCACATTTTTTCACACTCCCAGGGTCAAGAAAATCACACTTTTTTCACACTCCCGGGGTCAGGAAAATGGGATTCTTTTAACACTCCCGGGGTCAGGAAAATTGGATTTTTTTCACACTCCCGGGGTCAGGAGTTTCTGATTTTTTTCACACTCGCGGTGTTAGGAAAATCACATTTTTCACACTCCCAGGGTCAAGAAAATCACATTTTTTCACACTCCCGGGGTCAAGAAAATCACATTTTTTCACACTCCCGGGGTCAGTTGATTCTGATTTCTTTCACACTCCCGGGGTCAAGAAAATCACATTTTTTCACACTCCCGGGGTCAGGAAAATTGGATTTTTTTAACCCTCCCGGGGTCAGGAAAATTGGATTTTTTTCACACTCCCAGGGTCAGGAATTTCTGATTTTTTTCACACTCGCGGTGTTAGGAAAATCACATTTTTTCACACTCACAGGGTCAAGAAAATCACATTTTTTCACACTCCCGGGGTCAAGAAAATCACATTTTTTCACACTCCCGGGGTCAGGAGATTCTGATTTCTTTCACACTCCCGGGGTCAAGAAAATCACATTTTTTCACACTCCCGGGGTCAGGAAATTCTAATTTTTTTCACACTCCCGGTGTTAGGAAAATCACAATTTTCACACTCCCGGGGTCAGAAAAATTGGATTGTTTCACACTCCCGGGGTCAGGAGAATTTAATTTTTTTCACACTCCCGGGGTCAAGAAAATCACATTTTTTCACACTCCTGGGGTCAGGAGATTCTGATTTTTTTCACACTCCCGGGGTCAAGAAAATCACATTTTTTCACACTCCCGGGGTCAGGAAATTCTGATTTTTCACACTCCCGGGGTCAGGAGTATTTAATTTTTTTCATACTCCCGGGGTCAAGAAAATCACATTTTTTCACACTCCGGGGGTCAGGAAATTCTGATATTTTTCACACTCCCGGGGTCAGGAAAATCGGATATTTTCACACTCCTGGGGTCAGGAAATTCTGATTTTTTTCACTCTCCCGGTGTTAGGAAAATCACATTTTTCACACTCCCGGGGTCAAGAAAATCACATTTTTTCACACTCCCGGGGTCAGGAAATTCTGATATTTTTCACACTCCCGGGGTCAGGAAAATCGGATATTTTCACACTCCCGGGGTCAGGAAAATCCAAAATTTGTCACATTCCCGGTGTTAGGAAAATCACATTTTTCACACTCCCGGGGTCAGGAAAATTGGGTTTTTTTCACACTCCCGGGGTCAAGAAAATCACTTTTTTTCACGCTCCCGATGTCAGGAGATTCTGATTTTTTTCACACTTCCAGGGTCAAGAAAATCACATTTTTTCACACTCCCGGGGTCAGGATATTCTAATTTTTTTCACACTCCCGGAGTTAGGAAAATCACATTTGTCACACTCCCGGGGTCAGGAAAATTTGATTTTTTCACATTCCTGGTGTCAGGAGAATTTAACTTGTTTCACACTCCCGGCGTCAAGAAAATCACATTTTTTCGCAATCCCTGGGTCAGGAAAATTGGATATTTTCACACTCCCGGGGTCAGGAAAATCAGATTTTTTTCATACTCCCGGGGTCAGGAAAATTGGATTTTTTTCACACTCCCGGGGTCAGGAAAATCGCATTTTTCATACTCCCGGGGTCAGGAAAATCCAAAATTTGTCACATTCCCGGTGTTAGGAAAATCACATTTTTCACACTCCTGGGGTCAGCAAAATTGGTTTTTTTTCAAACTCCCGGGGTCAAGAAAATCACGTTTTTTCACGCTCCCGGGGTCAGGAGATTCTGATTTTTTTCACACTCCCAGGGTCAAGAAAATCACATTTTTTCACACTCCCGGGGTCAGGAAATTCTAATTTTTTTCACACTCCCGGAGTTAGGAAAATCACATTTTTCACACTCCCGGGGTCAAGAAAATCACATTTTTTGACACTCCCGGGGTCAGGAAATTCTGATTTTTTTCACACCCCCGGGGTCAGGAAAATTGGATTTTTTTCAAACTCCCAGGGTCAGGAATTTCTGATTTTTTTCACACTCGTGGTGTTAGGAAAATCACATTGTTTCACACTCCCAGGGTCAAGAAAATCACATTTTTTCACACTCCCGGGGTCAAGAAAATCACATTTTTTCACACTCCCAGGGTCAAGAAAATCACACTTTTTTCACACTCCCGGGGTCAGGAAAATGGGATTCTTTTAACACTCCCGGGGTCAGGAAAATTGGATTTTTTTCACACTCCCGGGGTCAGGAATTTCTGATTTTTTTCACACTCGCGGTGTTAGGAAAATCACATTTTTCACACTCCCAGGGTCAAGAAAATCACATTTTTTCACACTCCCGGGGTCAAGAAAATCACATTTTTTCACACTCCCGGGGTCAGTTGATTCTGATTTCTTTCACACTCCCGGGGTCAAGAAAATCACATTTTTTCACACTCCCGGGGTCAGGAAAATTGGATTTTTTTAACCCTCCCGGGGTCAGGAAAATTGGATTTTTTTCACACTGCCAGGGTCAGGAATTTCTGATTTTTTTCACACTCGCGGTGTTAGGAAAATCACATTTTTTCACACTCACAGGGTCAAGAAAATCACATTTTTTCACACTCCCGGGGTCAAGAAAATCACATTTTTTCACACTCCCGGGGTCAGGAGATTCTGATTTCTTTCACACTCCCGGGGTCAAGAAAATCACATTTTTTCACACTCCCGGGGTCAGGAAATTCTAATTTTTTTCACACTCCCGGTGTTAGGAAAATCCCAATTTTCACACTCCCGGGGTCAGAAAAATTGGATTGTTTCACACTCCCGGGGTCAGGAGAATTTAATTTTTTTCACACTCCCGGGGTCAAGAAAATCACATTTTTTCACACTCCTGGGGTCAGGAGATTCTGATTTTTTTCACACTCCCGGGGTCAAGAAAATCACATTTTTTCACACTCCCGGGGTCAGGAAATTCTGATTTTTCACACTCCCGGGGTCAGGAGTATTTAATTTTTTTCATACTCCCGGGGTCAAGAAAATCACATTTTTTCACACTCCGGGGGTCAGGAAATTCTGATATTTTTCACACTCCCGGGGTCAGGAAAATCGGATATTTTCACACTCCTGGGGTCAGGAAATTCTGATTTTTTTCACTCTCCCGGTGTTAGGAAAATCACATTTTTCACACTCCCGGGGTCAAGAAAATCACATTTTTTCACACTCCCGGGGTCAGGAAATTCTGATATTTTTCACACTCCCGGGGTCAGGAAAATCGGATATTTTCACACTCCCGGGGTCAGGAAAATCCAAAATTTGTCACATTCCCGGTGTTAGGAAAATCACATTTTTCACACTCCCGGGGTCAGGAAAATTGGTTTTTTTTCACACTCCCGGGGTCAAGAAAATCACTTTTTTTCACGCTCCCGATGTCAGGAGATTCTGATTTTTTTCACACTCCCAGGGTCAAGAAAATCACATTTTTTCACACTCCCGGGGTCAGGATATTCTAATTTTTTTCACACTCCCGGAGTTAGGAAAATCACATTTGTCACACTCCCGGGGTCAGGAAAATTTGATTTTTTCACATTCCTGGTGTCAGGAGAATTTAACTTTTTTTCACACTCCCGGCGTCAAGAAAATCACATTTTTTCGCAATCCCTGGGTCAGGAAAATTGGATATTTTCACACTCCCGGGGTCAGGAAAATCAGATTTTTTTCATACTCCCGGGGTCAGGAAAATTGGATTTTTTTCACACTCCCGGGGTCAGGAAAATCGCATTTTTCATACTCCCGGGGTCAGGAAAATCCAAAATTTGTCACATTCCCGGTGTTAGGAAAATCACATTTTTCACACTCCTGGGGTCAGGAAAATTGGTTTTTTTTTCAAACTCCCGGGGTCAAGAAAATCACGTTTTTTCACGCTCCCGGGGTCAGGAGATTCTGATTTTTTTCACACTCCCAGGGTCAAGAAAATCACATTTTTTCACACTCCCGGGGTCAGGAAATTCTAATTTTTTTCACACTCCCGGAGTTAGGAAAATCACATTTTTCACACTCCCGGGGTCAAGAAAATCACATTTTTTGACACTCCCGGGGTCAGGAAATTCTGATTTTTTTCACACCCCCGGGGTCAGGAAAATTGGATTTTTTTCAAACTCCCAGGGTCAGGAATTTCTGATTTTTTTCACACTCGTGGTGTTAGGAAAATCACATTGTTTCACACTCCCAGGGTCAAGAAAATCACATTTTTTCACACTCCCGGGGTCAAGAAAATCACATTTTTTCACACTCCCAGGGTCAAGAAAATCACACTTTTTTCACACTCCCGGGGTCAGGAAAATGGGATTCTTTTAACACTCCCGGGGTCAGGAAAATTGGATTTTTTTCACACTCCCGGGGTCAGGAATTTCTGATTTTTTTCACACTCGCGGTGTTAGGAAAATCACATTTTTCACACTCCCAGGGTCAAGAAAATCACATTTTTTCACACTCCCGGGGTCAAGAAAATCACATTTTTTCACACTCCCGGGGTCAGTTGATTCTGATTTCTTTCACACTCCCGGGGTCAAGAAAATCACATTTTTTCACACTCCCGGGGTCAGGAAAATTGGATTTTTTTAACCCTCCCGGGGTCAGGAAAATTGGATTTTTTTCACACTGCCAGGGTCAGGAATTTCTGATTTTTTTCACACTCGCGGTGTTAGGAAAATCACATTTTTTCACACTCACAGGGTCAAGAAAATCACATTTTTTCACACTCCCGGGGTCAAGAAAATCACATTTTTTCACACTCCCGGGGTCAGGAGATTCTGATTTCTTTCACACTCCCGGGGTCAAGAAAATCACATTTTTTCACACTCCCGGGGTCAGGAAATTCTAATTTTTTTCACACTCCCGGTGTTAGGAAAATCCCAATTTTCACACTCCCGGGGTCAGAAAAATTGGATTGTTTCACACTCCCGGGGTCAGGAGAATTTAATTTTTTTCACACTCCCGGGGTCAAGAAAATCACATTTTTTCACACTCCTGGGGTCAGGAGATTCTGATTTTTTTCACACTCCCGGGGTCAAGAAAATCACATTTTTTCACACTCCCGGGGTCAGGAAATTCTGATTTTTCACACTCCCGGGGTCAGGAGTATTTAATTTTTTTCATACTCCCGGGGTCAAGAAAATCACATTTTTTCACACTCCGGGGGTCAGGAAATTCTGATATTTTTCACACTCCCGGGGTCAGGAAAATCGGATATTTTCACACTCCTGGGGTCAGGAAATTCTGATTTTTTTCACTCTCCCGGTGTTAGGAAAATCACATTTTTCACACTCCCGGGGTCAAGAAAATCACATTTTTTCAAAACTCCCGGGGTCAGGAAATTCTGATATTTTTCACACTCCCGGGGTCAGGAAAATCGGATATTTTCACACTCCCGGGGTCAGGAAAATCCAAAATTTGTCACATTCCCGGTGTTAGGAAAATCACATTTTTCACACTCCCGGGGTCAGGAAAATTGGGTTTTTTTCACACTCCCAGGGTCAAGAAAATCACTTTTTTTCACACTCCCAGGGTCAGGAGATTCTGATTTTTTTCACACTCCCAGGGTCAAGAAAATCACATTTTTTCACACTCCCGGGGTCAGGATATTCTAATTTTTTTCACACTCCCGGAGTTAGGAAAATCACATTTTTCACACTCCCGGGGTCAGGAAAATTTGATTTTTTCACATTCCTGGTGTCAGGAGAATTTAACTTTTTTTCACACTCCCGGCGTCAAGAAAATCACATTTTTTCGCAATCCCTGGGTCAGGAAAATTGGATATTTTCACACTCCCGGGGTCAGGAAAATCAGATTATTTTCATACTCCCGGGGTCAGGAAAATTGGATTTTTTTCACACTCCCGGGGTCAGGAAAATCGCATTTTTCATACTCCCGGGGTCAGGAAAATCCAAAATTTGTCACATTCCCGGTGTTAGGAAAATCACATTTTTCACACTCCTGGGGTCAGGAAAATTGGGTTTTTTTCAAACTCCCGGGGTCAAGAAAATCACATTTTTTCACGCTCCCGGGGTCAGGAATTTCTAATTTTTTTCACACTCCCGGAGTTAGGAAAATCACATTTTTCACACTCCCGGGGTCAAGAAAATCACATTTTTTCACACTCCCGGGGTCAGGAAATTCTGATATTTTTCACACTCCCGGGGTCAGGAAAAATGGATATTTTCACACTCCCAGGGTCAAGAAAATCACATTTTTTCACACTCCCGGGGTCAGGAATTTCTAATTTTTTTCACACTCCCAGTGTTAGGAAAATCACATTTTTCACACTCCCGGGGTCAAGAAAATCACATTTTTTCACACTCCCGGGGTCAGGAAATTCTGATATTTTTCACACTCCCGGGGTCAGGAAAAATGGATATTTTCACACTCCCAGGGTCAAGAAAATCACATTTTTTCACACTCCCGGGGTCAGGAATTTCTAATTTTTTTCACACTCCCAGTGTTAGGAAAATCACATTTTTTCACACTCCCGTGGTCATGAAAATCTAATTTTTTTCACACTCCCGGTGTTAGGAAAATCACAATTTTCACACTCCCGGGGTCAGAAAAATTGGATTGTTTCACACTCCCGGGGTCAGGAGAATTTAATTTTTTTCACACTCCCGGGGTCAGGAAAATGGGATTCTTTTAACACTCCCGGGGTCAGGAAAATTGGATTTTTTTCACACTCCCGGGGTCAGGAATTTCTGATTTTTTTCACACTCGCGGTGTTAGGAAAATCACATTTTTTCACACTCCAGGGGTCAGGAAATTCTGATATTTTTCACACTCCCGGGGTCAGGAAAATCGGATATTTTCACACTCCCGGGGTCAGGAAAATCCAAAATTTGTCACATTCCCGGTGTTAGGAAAATCACATTTTTCACACTCCCGGGGTCAGGAAAATTGGGTTTTTTTCACACTCCCGGGGTCAAGAAAATCACTTTTTTTCACGCTCCCAGGGTCAGGAGATTCTGATTTTTTTCACACTCCCAGGGTCAAGAAAATCACATTTTTTCACACTCCCGGGGTCAGGATATTCTAATTTTTTTCACACTCCCGGAGTTAGGAAAATCACATTTTTCACACTCCCGGGGTCAGGAAAATTGGATTTTTTTAACCCTCCCGGGGTCAGGAAAATTGGATTTTTTTCACACTCCCAGGGTCAGGAATTTCTGATTTTTTTCACACTCGCGGTGTTAGGAAAATCACATTTTTTCACACTCCCAGGGTCAAGAAAATCACATTTTTTCACACTCCCGGGGTCAAGAAAATCACATTTTTTCACACTCCCGGGGTCAGGAGATTCTGATTTCTTTCACACTCCCGGGGTCAAGAAAATCACATTTTTTCACACTCCCGGGGTCAGGAAATTCTAATTTTTTTCACACTCCCGGTGTTAGGAAAATCACAATTTTCACACTCCCGGGGTCAGAAAAATTGGATTGTTTCACACTCCCGGGGTCAGGAGAATTTAATTTTTTTCACACTCCCGGGATCAAGAAAATCACATTTTTTCACACTCCTGGGGTCAGGAGATTCTGATTTCTTTCACATTCCCGGGGTCAAGAAAATCACATTTTTTCACACTCCCGGGGTCAAGAAAATCATATTTTTTCACACTCCCGGGGTAAGGAAATTCTGATTTTTCACACTCCCGGGGTCAGGAGTATTTAATTTTTTTCATACTCCCGGGGTCAAGAAAATCACATTTTTTCACACTCCGGGGGTCAGGAAATTCTGATATTTTTCACACTCCCGGGGTCAGGAAAATCGGATATTTTCACACTCCTGGGGTCAGCAAATTCTGATTTTTTTCACTCTCCCGGTGTTAGGAAAATCACATTTTTCACACTCCCGGGGTCAAGAAAATCACATTTTTTCACACTCCCGGGGTCAGGAAATTCTGATATTTTTCACACTCCCGGGGTCAGGAAAATCGGATATTTTCACACTCCCGGGGTCAGGAAAATCCAAAATTTGTCACATTCCCGGTGTTAGGAAAATCACATTTTTCACACTCCCAGGGTCAGGAAAATTGGTTTTTTTTTCACACTCCCGGGGTCAAGAAAATCACGTTTTTTCACGCTCCCGGGGTCAGAAGATTCTGATTTTTTTCACACTCCCAGGGTCAAGAAAATCACATTTTTTCACACTCCCAGGGTCAGGATATTCTAATTTTTTTCACACTCCCGGAGTTAGGAAAATCACATTTTTCACACTCCTGGGGTCAGGAAAATTTGATTTTTTCACATTCCTGGTGTCAGGAGAATTTAACTTTTTTTCACACTCCCGGCGTCAAGAAAATCACATTTTTTCGCAGTCCCTGGGTCAGGAAAATTGGATATTTTCACACTCCCGGGGTCAGGAAAATCAGATTTTTTTCATACTCCCGGGGTCAGGAAAATTGGATTTTTTTCACACTCCCGGGGTCAGGAAAATCGCATTTTTCATACTCCCAGGGTCAGGAAAATCCAAAATTTGTCACATTCCCGGTGTTAGGAAAATCACATTTTTCACACTCCTGGGGTCAGGAAAATTGGGTTTTTTTCAAACTCCCGGGGTCAAGAAAATCACGTTTTTTCACGCTCCCGGGGTCAGGAGATTCTGATTTTTTTCACACTCCCAGGGTCAAGAAAATCACATTTTTTCACACTCCCGGGGTCAGGAAATTCTAATTTTTTTCACACTCCCGGAGTTAGGAAAAATCACATTTTTCACACTCCCGGGGTCAAGAAAATCACATTTTTTCACACTCCCGGGGTCAGGAAATTCTGATATTTTTCACACTCCCGGGGTCAGGAAAAATGGATATTTTCACACTCCCGGGGTCAGGAAAATCAGATTTTTTTCATACCCCCTGGGGTCAGGAGATTCTGTTTTTTTTCACACTCCCAGGGTCAAGAAAATCACATTTTTTCACACTCCCGGGGTCAAGAAATTCTAATTTTTTTCACACTCCCAGTGTTAGGAAAATCACATTTTTCACACTCCCGTGGTCAGGAAAATCGGATATTTTCACACTCCCGGGGTCAGGAAAATCATATTTTTTCATACTCCCGGGGTCAATAAAAATCACATTTTTTCACACTCCCGGGGTCAGGAGAATTTAATTTTTTTCACACTCCCAGTGTTAGGAAAATCACATTTTTCACACTCCCGGGGTCAAGAAAATCACATTTTTTCACACTCCCGGGGTCAGGAGATTCTGAATTTTTTCACACTCCCGGGGTCAAGAAAATCACATTTTTTCACACTCCCGGGGTCAGGAAATTCTAATTTTTTCCACACTCCCGGTGTTAGGAAAATCACATTTTTCACACTCCCGCTGTCAGAAAAATTGGATTTTTTCACACTCCCGGGGTCAGGAGATTTTAATTTTTTTCACACTCCCGGGGTCAAGAAAACCACATTTTTTCACACTCCCGCTGTCAGAAAAATTGGATTTTTTCACACTCCCGGGGTCAGGAGATTTTAATTTTTTTCACACTCCCGGGGTCAAGAAAACCACATTTTTTCACACTCCCGGGGTCAGGAAAATTGGGTTTTTTTCACACTCCCGGGGTCAAGAAAATCACATTTTTTCACACTCCCGGGGTCAGGAGATTCTGATTTTTTTCACACTCTCGGGGTCAAGAAAATCACATTTTTTCACACTCCCGGTGTTAGGAAAATCACATTTTTCACACTCCCGTGGTCAGGAAAATTGGGTTTTTTTCACACTCCCAGGGTCAAGAAAATCAAATTTTTTCACACTTCCGGGGTCAGGAGATTCTGATTTTTTTCACACTCCCGGGGTCAAGAAAATCACATTTTTTCACACTCCCGGGGTCAGGAATTTCTGATCTTTTTCACACTCCCGGTGTTAGGAAAATCACATTTTTCACACTCCTGGGGTAAAGAAAATCACATTTTTTCACACTCCCGGGGTCAGGAGATTCTGATTTCTTTCACATTCCCGGGGTCAAGAAAATCACATTTTTTCACACTCCCGGGGTCAGGAGATTCTGATTTTTTTCAAAACTCCCGGGGTCAAGAAAAATCACATTTTTTCACACTCCCGGGGTCAGGAAATTCTAATTTTTTTTCACACTCCCGGTGTTAGGAAAATCACATTTTTCACACTCCCGGGGTCAGAAAAATTGGATTGTTTCACACTCCCGGGGTCAGGAGAATTTAATTTTTTTCACACTCCCGGGGTCAAGAAAATCACATTTTTTCACACTCCTGGGGTCAGGAGATTCTGATTTTTTTCACACTCCCGGGGTCAAGAAAATCACATTTTTTCACACTCCCGGGGTCAGGAAATTCTGATTTTTCACACTCCCGGAGTCAGGAGTATTTAATTTTTTTCATACTCCCGGGGTCAAGAAAATCACATTTTTTCACACTCCGGGGGTCAGGAAATTCTGATATTTTTCACACTCCCGGGGTCAGGAAAATCGGATATTTTCACACTCCTGGGGTCAGGAAATTCTGATTTTTTTCACTCTCCCGGTGTTAGGAAAATCACATTTTTCACACTCCCGGGGTCAAGAAAATCACATTTTTTCACACTCCCGGGGTCAGGAAATTCTGATATTTTTCACACTCCCGGGGTCAGGAAAATCGGATATTTTCACACTCCCGGGGTCAGGAAAATCCAAAATTTGTCACATTCCCGGTGTTAGGAAAATCACATTTTTCACACTCCCGGGGTCAGGAAAATTGGGTTTTTTTCACACTCCCGGGGTCAAGAAAATCACTTTTTTTCACGCTCCCAGGGTCAGGAGATTCTGATTTTTTTCACACTCCCAGGGTCAAGAAAATCACATTTTTTCACACTCCCGGGGTCAGGATATTCTAATTTTTTTCACACTCCCGGAGTTAGGAAAATCACATTTTTCACACTCCCGGGGTCAGGAAAATTTGATTTTTTCACATTCCTGGTGTCAGGAGAATTTAACTTTTTTTCACACTCCCGGCGTCAAGAAAATCACATTTTTTCGCAATCCCTGGGTCAGGAAAATTGGATATTTTCACACTCCCGGGGTCAGGAAAATCAGATTTTTTTCATACTCCCGGGGTCAGGAAAATTGGATTTTTTTCACACTCCCGGGGTCAGGAAAATCGCATTTTTCATACTCCCGGGGTCAGGAAAATCCAAAATTTGTCACATTCCCGGTGTTAGGAAAATCACATTTTTCACACTCCTGGGGTCAGGAAAATTGGGTTTTTTTCAAACTCCCGGGGTCAAGAAAATCACATTTTTTCACGCTCCCGGGGTCAGGAGATTCTGATTTTTTTCACACTCCCAGGGTCAAGAAAATCACATTTTTTCACACTCCCGGGGTCAGGAATTTCTAATTTTTTTCACACTCCCGGAGTTAGGAAAATCACATTTTTCACACTCCTGGGGTCAGGAAAATTGGGTTTTTTTCAAACTCCCGGGGTCAAGAAAATCACGTTTTTTCACGCTCCCGGGGTCAGGAGATTCTGATTTTTTTCACACTCCCAGGGTCAAGAAAATCACATTTTTTCACACTCCCGGGGTCAGGAAATTCTAATTTTTTTCACACTCCCGGAGTTAGGAAAATCACATTTTTCACACTCCCGGGGTCAAGAAAATCACATTTTTTCACACTCCCGGGGTCAGGAAATTCTGATATTTTTCACACTCCCGGGGTCAGGAAAAATGGATATTTTCACACTCCCGGGGTCAGGAAAATCAGATTTTTTTCATACCCCCTGGGGTCAGGAGATTCTGTTTTTTTTTCACACTCCCAGGGTCAAGAAAATCACATTTTTTCACACTCCCGGGGTCAAGAAATTCTAATTTTTTTCACACTCCCAGTGTTAGGAAAATCACATTTTTTCACACTCCCGTGGTCAGGAAAATCGGATATTTTCACACTCCCGGGGTCAGGAAAATCATATTTTTTTCATACTCCCGGGGTCAATAAAAATCACATTTTTTCACACTCCCGGGGTCAGGAGAATTTAATTTTTTTCACACTCCCAGTGTTAGGAAAATCACATTTTTCACACTCCCGGGGTCAAGAAAATCACATTTTTTCACACTCCCGGGGTCAGGAGATTCTGAATTTTTTCACACTCCCGGGGTCAAGAAAATCACATTTTTTCACACTCCCGGGGTCAGGAAATTCTAATTTTTTCCACACTCCCGGTGTTAGGAAAATCACATTTTTCACACTCCCGCTGTCAGAAAAATTGGATTTTTTCACACTCCCGGGGTCAGGAGATTTTAATTTTTTTCACACTCCCGGGGTCAAGAAAACCACATTTTTTCACGCTCCCGGGGTCAGGAAAATTGGGTTTTTTTCACACTCCCGGGGTCAAGAAAATCACATTTTTTCACACTCCCGGGGTCAGGAGATTCTGATTTTTTTCACACTCTCGGGGTCAAGAAAATCACATTTTTTCACACTCCCGGTGTTAGGAAAATCACATTTTTCACACTCCCGTGGTCAGGAAAATTGGGTTTTTTTCACACTCCCAGGGTCAAGAAAATCAAATTTTTTCACACTTCCGGGGTCAGGAGATTCTGATTTTTTTCACACTCCCGGGGCCAAGAAAATCACATTTTTTCACACTCCCGGGGTCAGGAATTTCTGATTTTTTTCACACTCCCGGTGTTAGGAAAATCACATTTTTCACACTCCTGGGGTAAAGAAAATCACATTTTTTCACACTCCCGGGGTCAGGAGATTCTGATTTCTTTCACATTCCCGGGGTCAAGAAAATCACATTTTTTCACACTCCCGGGGTCAGGAGATTCTGATTTTTTTCAAAACTCCCGGGGTCAAGAAAATCACATTTTTTCACACTCCCGGGGTCAGGAAATTCTAATTTTTTTTCACACTCCCGGTGTTAGGAAAATCACATTTTTCACACTCCCGGGGTCAGAAAAATTGGATTGTTTCACACTCCCGGGGTCAGGAGAATCACATTTTTTCACACTCCTGGGGTCAGGAGATTCTGATTTTTTTCGCACTCCCGGGGTCAAGAAAATCACATTTTTTCACACTCCCGGGGTCAGGAAATTCTGATTTTTCACACTCCCGGGGTCAGGAGTATTTAATTTTTTTCATACTCCCGGGGTCAAGAAAATCACGTTTTTTCACGCTCCCGGGGTCAGAAGATTCTGATTTTTTTCACACTCCCGGGTTCAAGAAAATCACATTTTTTCACACTCCCGGGGTCAGGAAATTCTAATTTTTTTCACACTCCCGGTGTTAGGAAAATCACAATTTTCACACTCCCGGGGTCAGAAAAATTGGATTGTTTCACACTCCCGGGGTCAGGAGAATTTAATTTTTTTCACACTCCCGGGGTCAAGAAAATCACATTTTTTCACACTCCTGGGGTCAGGAGATTCTGATTTTTTTCACACTCCCGGGGTCAAGAAAATCATATTTTTTCACACTCCCGGGGTAAGGAAATTTTGATTTTTCACACTCCCGGGGTCAGGAGTATTTAATTTTTTTCATACTCCCGGGGTCAAGAAAATCACATTTTTTCACACTCCGGGGGTCAGGAAATTCTGATATTTTTCACACTCCCGGGGTCAGGAAAAGCGGATATTTTCACACTCCTGGGGTCAGCAAATTCTGATTTTTTTCACTCTCCCGGTGTTAGGAAAATCACATTTTTCACACTCCCGGGGTCAAGAAAATCACATTTTTTCACACTCCCGGGGTCAGGAAATTCTGATATTTTTCACACTCCCGGGGTCAGGAAAATCGGATATTTTCACACTCCCGGGGTCAGGAAAATCCAAAATTTGTCACATTCCCGGTGTTAGGAAAATCACATTTTTCACACTCCCAGGGTCAGGTAAATTGGTTTTTTTTCACACTCCCGGGGTCAAGAAAATCACGTTTTTTCACGCTCCCGGGGTCAGAAGATTCTGATTTTTTTCACACTCCCAGGGTCAAGAAAATCACATTTTTTCACACTCCCAGGGTCAGGATATTCTAATTTTTTTCACACTCCCGGAGTTAGGAAAATCACATTTTTCACACTCCCGGGGTCAGGAAAATTTGATTTTTTCACATTCCTGGTGTCAGGAGAATTTAACTTTTTTTCACACTCCCGGCGTCAAGAAAATCACATTTTTTCGCAGTCCCTGGGTCAGGAAAATTGGATATTTTCACACTCCCGGGGTCAGGAAAATCAGATTTTTTTCATACTCCCGGGGTCAGGAAAATTGGATTTTTTTCACACTCCCGGGGTCAGGAAAATCGCATTTTTCATACTCCCGGGGTCAGGAAAATCCAAAATTTGTCACATTCCCGGTGTTAGGAAAATCACATTTTTCACACTCCTGGGGTCAGGAAAATTGGGTTTTTTTCAAACTCCCGGGGTCAAGAAAATCACATTTTTTCACGCTCCCGGGGTCAGGAGATTCTGATTTTTTTCACACTCCCAGGGTCAAGAAAATCACATTTTTTCACACTCCCGGGGTCAGGAATTTCTAATTTTTTTCACACTCCCGGAGTTAGGAAAATCACATTTTTCACACTCCCGGGGTCAAGAAAATCACATTTTTTCACACTCCCGGGGTCAGGAAATTCTGATATTTTTCACACTCCCGGGGTCAGGAAAAATGGATATTTTCACACTCCCGGGGTCAGGAAAATCAGATTTTTTTCATACTCCCGGGGTCAGGAGATTCTGATTTTTTTCACACTCCCAGGGTCAAGAAAATCACATTTTTTCACACTCCCGGGGTCAAGAAATTCTAATTTTTTTCACACTCCCAGTGTTAGGAAAATCACATTTTTTCACACTCCCGTGGTCATGAAAATCTAATTTTTTTCACACTCCCGGTGTTAGGAAAATCACAATTTTCACACTCCCGGGGTCAGAAAAATTGGATTGTTTCACACTCCCGGGGTCAGGAGAATTTAATTTTTTTCACACTCCCGGGGTCAGGAAAATGGGATTCTTTTAACACTCCCGGGGTCAGGAAAATTGGATTTTTTTCACACTCCCGGGGTCAGGAATTTCTGATTTTTTTCACACTCGCGGTGTTAGGAAAATCACATTTTTTCACACTCCAGGGGTCAGGAAATTCTGATATTTTTCACACTCCCGGGGTCAGGAAAATCGGATATTTTCACACTCCCGGGGTCAGGAAAATCCAAAATTTGTCACATTCCCGGTGTTAGGAAAATCACATTTTTCACACTCCCGGGGTCAGGAAAATTGGGTTTTTTTCACACTCCCAGGGTCAAGAAAATCACATTTTTTTCACACTCCCGGGGTCAGGATATTCTAATTTTTTTCACACTCCCGGAGTTAGGAAAATCACATTTTTCACACTCCCGGGGTCAGGAAAATTTGATTTTTTCACATTCCTGGTGTCAGGAGAATTTAACTTTTTTTCACACTCCCGGCGTCAAGAAAATCACATTTTTTCGCAATCCCTGGGTCAGGAAAATTGGATATTTTCACACTCCCGGGGTCAGGAAAATCAGATTTTTTTCATACTCCCGGGGTCAGGAAAATTGGATTTTTTTCACACTCCCGGGGTCAGGAAAATCGCATTTTTCATACTCCCGGGGTTAGGAAAATCCAAAATTTGTCACATTCCCGGTGTTAGGAAAATCACATTTTTCACACTCCCGGGGTCAGGAGATTCTGATTTCTTTCACACTACCGGTGTTAGGAAAATCACATTGTTTCACACTCCCAGGGTCAAGAAAATCACATTTTTTCACACTCCCGGGGTCAAGAAAATCACATTTTTTCACACTCCCAGGGTCAAGAAAATCACATTTTTTCACACTCCCGGGGTCAGGAAAATGGGATTCTTTTAACACTCCCGGGGTCAGGAAAATTGGATTTTTTTCACACTCCCGGGGTCAGGAGTTTCTGATTTTTTCACACTCGCGGTGTTAGGAAAATCACATTTTTCACACTCCCAGGGTCAAGAAAATCACATTTTTTCACACTCCCGGGGTCAAGAAAATCACATTTTTTCACACTCCCGGGGTCAGTTGATTCTGATTACTTTCACACTCCCGGGTTCAAGAAAATCACATTTTTTCACACTCCCGGGGTCAGGAAAATTGGATTTTTTTAACCCTCCCGGGGTCAGGAAAATTGGATTTTTTTCACACTCCCAGGGTCAGGAATTTCTGATTTTTTTCACTCGCGGTGTTAGGAAAATCACATTTTTTCACACTCCCAGGGTCAAGAAAATCACATTTTTTCACACTCCCGGGGTCAAGAAAATCACATTTTTTCACACTCCTGGGGTCAGGAGATTCTGATTTCTTTCACACTCCCGGGGTCAAGAAAATCACATTTTTTCACACTCCCGGGGTCAGGAAATTCTAATTTTTTTCACACTCCCGGTGTTAGGAAAATCACAATTTTCACACTCCCGGGGTCAGAAAAATTGGATTGTTTCACACTCCCGGGGTCAGGAGAATTTAATTTTTTTCACACTCCCGGGGTCAGGAAAATGGGATTCTTTTAACACTCCCGGGGTCAGGAAAATTGGATTTTTTTCACACTCCCGGGGTCAGGAATTTCTGATTTTTTTCACACTCGCGGTGTTAGGAAAATCACATTTTTTCACACTCCAGGGGTCAGGAAATTCTGATATTTTTCACACTCCCGGGGTCAGGAAAATCGGATATTTTCACACTCCCGGGGTCAGGAAAATCCAAAATTTGTCACATTCCCGGTGTTAGGAAAATCACATTTTTCACACTCCCGGGGTCAGGAAAATTGGGTTTTTTTCACACTCCCAGGGTCAAGAAAATCACATTTTTTTCACACTCCCGGGGTCAGGATATTCTAATTTTTTTCACACTCCCGGAGTTAGGAAAATCACATTTTTCACACTCCCGGGGTCAGGAAAATTTGATTTTTTCACATTCCTGGTGTCAGGAGAATTTAACTTTTTTTCACACTCCCGGCGTCAAGAAAATCACATTTTTTCGCAATCCCTGGGTCAGGAAAATTGGATATTTTCACACTCCCGGGGTCAGGAAAATCAGATTTTTTTCATACTCCCGGGGTCAGGAAAATTGGATTTTTTTCACACTCCCGGGGTCAGGAAAATCGCATTTTTCATACTCCCGGGGTTAGGAAAATCCAAAATTTGTCACATTCCCGGTGTTAGGAAAATCACATTTTTCACACTCCCGGGGTCAGGAGATTCTGATTTCTTTCACACTACCGGTGTTAGGAAAATCACATTGTTTCACACTCCCAGGGTCAAGAAAATCACATTTTTTCACACTCCCGGGGTCAAGAAAATCACATTTTTTCACACTCCCAGGGTCAAGAAAATCACATTTTTTCACACTCCCGGGGTCAGGAAAATGGGATTCTTTTAACACTCCCGGGGTCAGGAAAATTGGATTTTTTTCACACTCCCGTGGTCAGGAGTTTCTGATTTTTTCACACTCGCGGTGTTAGGAAAATCACATTTTTCACACTCCCAGGGTCAAGAAAATCACATTTTTTCACACTCCCGGGGTCAAGAAAATCACATTTTTTCACACTCCCGGGGTCAGTTGATTCTGATTACTTTCACACTCCCGGGTTCAAGAAAATCACATTTTTTCACACTCCCGGGGTCAGGAAAATTGGATTTTTTTAACCCTCCCGGGGTCAGGAAAATTGGATTTTTTTCACACTCCCAGGGTCAGGAATTTCTGATTTTTTTCACTCGCGGTGTTAGGAAAATCACATTTTTTCACACTCCCAGGGTCAAGAAAATCACATTTTTTCACACTCCCGGGGTCAAGAAAATCACATTTTTTCACACTCCTGGGGTCAGGAGATTCTGATTTCTTTCACACTCCCGGGGTCAAGAAAATCACATTTTTTCACACTCCCGGGGTCAGGAAATTCTAATTTTTTTCACACTCCCGGTGTTAGGAAAATCACAATTTTCACACTCCCGGGGTCAGAAAAATTGGATTGTTTCACACTCCCGGGGTCAGGAGAATTTAATTTTTTTCACACTCCCGGGGTCAAGAAAATCACATTTTTTCACACTCCTGGGGTCAGGAGATTCTGATTTTTTTCACACTCCCGGGGTCAAGAAAATCATATTTTTTCACACTCCCGGGGTAAGGAAATTTTGATTTTTCACACTCCCGGGGTCAGGAGTATTTAATTTTTTTCATACTCCCGGGGTCAAGAAAATCACATTTTTTCACACTCCGGGGGTCAGGAAATTCTGATATTTTTCACACTCCCGGGGTCAGGAAAAGCGGATATTTTCACACTCCTGGGGTCAGCAAATTCTGATTTTTTTCACTCTCCCGGTGTTAGGAAAATCACATTTTTCACACTCCCGGGGTCAAGAAAATCACATTTTTTCACACTCCCGGGGTCAGGAAATTCTGATATTTTTCACACTCCCGGGGTCAGGAAAATCGGATATTTTCACACTCCCGGGGTCAGGAAAATCCAAAATTTGTCACATTCCCGGTGTTAGGAAAATCACATTTTTCACACTCCCAGGGTCAGGTAAATTGGTTTTTTTTCACACTCCCGGGGTCAAGAAAATCACGTTTTTTCACGCTCCCGGGGTCAGAAGATTCTGATTTTTTTCACACTCCCAGGGTCAAGAAAATCACATTTTTTCACACTCCCAGGGTCAGGATATTCTAATTTTTTTCACACTCCCGGAGTTAGGAAAATCACATTTTTCACACTCCCGGGGTCAGGAAAATTTGATTTTTTCACATTCCTGGTGTCAGGAGAATTTAACTTTTTTTCACACTCCCGGCGTCAAGAAAATCACATTTTTTCGCAGTCCCTGGGTCAGGAAAATTGGATATTTTCACACTCCCGGGGTCAGGAAAATCAGATTTTTTTCATACTCCCGGGGTCAGGAAAATTGGATTTTTTTCACACTCCCGGGGTCAGGAAAATCGCATTTTTCATACTCCCAGGGTCAGGAAAATCCAAAATTTGTCACATTCCCAGTGTTAGGAAAATCACATTTTTCACACTCCTGGGGTCAGGAAAATTGGGTTTTTTTCAAACTCCCGGGGTCAAGAAAATCACGTTTTTTCACGCTCCCGGGGTCAGGAGATTCTGATTTTTTTCACACTCCCAGGGTCAAGAAAATCACATTTTTTCACACTCCCGGGGTCAGGAAATTCTAATTTTTTTCACACTCCCGGAGTTAGGAAAATCACATTTTTTCACACTCCCGTGGTCATGAAAATCTAATTTTTTTCACACTCCCGGTGTTAGGAAAATCACAATTTTCACACTCCCGGGGTCAGAAAAATTGGATTGTTTCACACTCCCGGGGTCAGGAGAATTTAATTTTTTTCACACTCCCGGGGTCAGGAAAATGGGATTCTTTTAACACTCCCGGGGTCAGGAAAATTGGATTTTTTTCACACTCCCGGGGTCAGGAATTTCTGATTTTTTTCACACTCGCGGTGTTAGGAAAATCACATTTTTTCACACTCCAGGGGTCAGGAAATTCTGATATTTTTCACACTCCCGGGGTCAGGAAAATCGGATATTTTCACACTCCCGGGGTCAGGAAAATCCAAAATTTGTCACATTCCCGGTGTTAGGAAAATCACATTTTTCACACTCCCGGGGTCAGGAAAATTGGGTTTTTTTCACACTCCCAGGGTCAAGAAAATCACATTTTTTCACACTCCCGGGGTCAGGATATTCTAATTTTTTTCACACTCCCGGAGTTAGGAAAATCACATTTTTCACACTCCCGGGGTCAGGAAAATTTGATTTTTTCACATTCCTGGTGTCAGGAGAATTTAACTTTTTTTCACACTCCCGGCGTCAAGAAAATAACATTTTTTCGCAATCCCTGGGTCAGGAAAATTGGATATTTTCACACTCCCGGGGTCAGGAAAATCAGATTTTTTTCATACTCCCGGGGTCAGGAAAATTGGATTTTTTTTCACACTCCCGGGGTCAGGAAAATCGCATTTTTCATACTCCCGGGGTTAGGAAAATCCAAAATTTGTCACATTCCCGGTGTTAGGAAAATCACATTTTTCACACTCCCGGGGTCAGGAGATTCTGATTTCTTTCACACTACCGGTGTTAGGAAAATCACATTGTTTCACACTCCCAGGGTCAAGAAAATCACATTTTTTCACACTCCCGGGGTCAAGAAAATCACATTTTTTCACACTCCCAGGGTCAAGAAAATCACATTTTTTCACACTCCCGGGGTCAGGAAAATGGGATTCTTTTAACACTCCCGGGGTCAGGAAAATTGGATTTTTTTCACACTCCCGGGGTCAGGAGTTTCTGATTTTTTCACACTCGCGGTGTTAGGAAAATCACATTTTTCACACTCCCAGGGTCAAGAAAATCACATTTTTTCACACTCCCGGGGTCAAGAAAATCACATTTTTTCACACTCCCGGGGTCAGTTGATTCTGATTACTTTCACACTCCCGGGTTCAAGAAAATCACATTTTTTCACACTCCCGGGGTCAGGAAAATTGGATTTTTTTAACCCTCCCGGGGTCAGGAAAATTGGATTTTTTTCACACTCCCAGGGTCAGGAATTTCTGATTTTTTTCACTCGCGGTGTTAGGAAAATCACATTTTTTCACACTCCCAGGGTCAAGAAAATCACATTTTTTCACACTCCCGGGGTCAAGAAAATCACATTTTTTCACACTCCTGGGGTCAGGAGATTCTGATTTCTTTCACACTCCCGGGGTCAAGAAAATCACATTTTTTCACACTCCCGGGGTCAGGAAATTCTAATTTTTTTCACACTCCCGGTGTTAGGAAAATCACAATTTTCACACTCCCGGGGTCAGAAAAATTGGATTGTTTCACACTCCCGGGGTCAGGAGAATTTAATTTTTTTCACACTCCCGGGGTCAAGAAAATCACATTTTTTCACACTCCTGGGGTCAGGAGATTCTGATTTTTTCACACTCCCGGGGTCAAGAAAATCATATTTTTTCACACTCCCGGGGTAAGGAAATTCTGATTTTTCACACTCCCGGGGTCAGGAGTATTTAATTTTTTTCATACTCCCGGGGTCAAGAAAATCACATTTTTTCACACTCCGGGGGTCAGGAAATTCTGATATTTTTCACACTCCCGGGGTCAGGAAAAGCGGATATTTTCACACTCCTGGGGTCAGCAAATTCTGATTTTTTTCACTCTCCCGGTGTTAGGAAAATCACATTTTTCACACTCCCGGGGTCAAGAAAATCACATTTTTTCACACTCCCGGGGTCAGGAAATTCTGATATTTTTCACACTCCCGGGGTCAGGAAAATTGGTTTTTTTTCACACTCCCGGGGTCAAGAAAATCACGTTTTTTCACGCTCCCGGGGTCAGAAGATTCTGATTTTTTTCACACTCCCAGGGTCAAGAAAATCACATTTTTTCACACTCCCAGGGTCAGGATATTCTAATTTTTTTCACACTCCCGGAGTTAGGAAAATCACATTTTTCACACTCCCGGGGTCAGGAAAATTTGATTTTTTCACATTCCTGGTGTCAGGAGAATTTAACTTTTTTTCACACTCCCGGCGTCAAGAAAATCACATTTTTTCGCAGTCCCTGGGTCAGGAAAATTGGATATTTTCACACTCCCGGGGTCAGGAAAATCGCATTTTTCATACTCCCAGGGTCAGGAAAATCCAAAATTTGTCACATTCCCGGTGTTAGGAAAATCACATTTTTCACACTCCTGGGGTCAGGAAAATTGGGTTTTTTTCAAACTCCCGGGGTCAAGAAAATCACGTTTTTTCACGCTCCCGGGGTCAGGAGATTCTGATTTTTTTCACACTCCCAGGGTCAAGAAAATCACATTTTTTCACACTCCCGGGGTAAGGAAATTCTAATTTTTTTCACACTCCCGGAGTTAGGAAAATCACATTTTTCACACTCCCGGGGTCAAGAAAATCACATTTTTTCACACTCCCGGGGTCAGGAAATTCTGATATTTTTCACACTCCCGGGGTCAGGAAAAATGGATATTTTCACACTCCCGGGGTCAGGAAAATCAGATTTTTTTCATACCCCCTGGGGTCAGGAGATTCTGTTTTTTTTCACACTCACAGGGTCAAGAAAATCACATTTTTTTCACACTCCCGGGGTCAAGAAATTCTAATTTTTTTCACACTCCCAGTGTTAGGAAAATCACATTTTTTCACACTCCCGTGGTCAGGAAAATCGGATATTTTCACACTCCCGGGGTCAGGAAAATCATATTTTTTTCATACTCCCGGGGTCAATAAAAATCACATTTTTTCACACTCCCGGGGTCAGGAGAATTTAATTTTTTTCACACTCCCAGTGTTAGGAAAATCACATTTTTCACACTCCCGGGGTCAAGAAAATCACATTTTTTCACACTCCCGGGGTCAGGAGATTCTGAATTTTTTCACACTCCCGGGGTCAAGAAAATCACATTTTTTCACACTCCCGGGGTCAGGAAATTCTAATTTTTTCCACACTCCCGGTGTTAGGAAAATCACATTTTTCACACTCCCGCTGTCAGAAAAATTGGATTTTTTCACACTCCCGGGGTCAGGAGATTTTAATTTTTTTCACACTCCCGGGGTCAAGAAAACCACATTTTTTCACACTCCCGGGGTCAGGAAAATTGGGTTTTTTTCACACTCCCGGGGTCAAGAAAATCACATTTTTTCACACTCCCGGGGTCAGGAGATTCTGATTTTTTTCACACTCTCGGGGTCAAGAAAATCACATTTTTTCACACTCCCGGTGTTAGGAAAATCACATTTTTCACACTCCCGTGGTCAGGAAAATTGGGTTTTTTTCACACTCCCAGGGTCAAGAAAATCAAATTTTTTCACACTTCCGGGGTCAGGAGATTCTGATTTTTTTCACACTCCCGGGGTCAAGAAAATCACATTTTTTCACACTCCCGGGGTCAGGAATTTCTGATTTTTTTCACACTCCCGGTGTTAGGAAAATCACATTTTTCACACTCCTGGGGTAAAGAAAATCACATTTTTTCACACTCCCGGGGTCAGGAGATTCTGATTTCTTTCACATTCCCGGGGTCAAGAAAATCACATTTTTTCACACTCCCGGGGTCAAGAAAATCACATTTTTTCACACTCCTGGGGTCAGGAGATTCTGATTTCTTTCACACTCCCGGGGTCAAGAAAATCACATTTTTTCACACTCCCGGGGTCAGGAAATTCTAATTTTTTTCACACTCCCGGTGTTAGGAAAATCACAATTTTCACACTCCCGGGGTCAGAAAAATTGGATTGTTTCACACTCCCGGGGTCAGGAGAATTTAATTTTTTTCACACTCCCGGGGTCAGGAAAATGGGATTCTTTTAACACTCCCGGGGTCAGGAAAATTGGATTTTTTTCACACTCCCGGGGTCAGGAATTTCTGATTTTTTTCACACTCGCGGTGTTAGGAAAATCACATTTTTTCACACTCCAGGGGTCAGGAAATTCTGATATTTTTCACACTCCCGGGGTCAGGAAAATCGGATATTTTCACACTCCCGGGGTCAGGAAAATCCAAAATTTGTCACATTCCCGGTGTTAGGAAAATCACATTTTTCACACTCCCGGGGTCAGGAAAATTGGGTTTTTTTCACACTCCCAGGGTCAAGAAAATCACATTTTTTTCACACTCCCGGGGTCAGGATATTCTAATTTTTTTCACACTCCCGGAGTTAGGAAAATCACATTTTTCACACTCCCGGGGTCAGGAAAATTTGATTTTTTCACATTCCTGGTGTCAGGAGAATTTAACTTTTTTTCACACTCCCGGCGTCAAGAAAATCACATTTTTTCGCAATCCCTGGGTCAGGAAAATTGGATATTTTCACACTCCCGGGGTCAGGAAAATCAGATTTTTTTCATACTCCCGGGGTCAGGAAAATTGGATTTTTTTCACACTCCCGGGGTCAGGAAAATCGCATTTTTCATACTCCCGGGGTTAGGAAAATCCAAAATTTGTCACATTCCCGGTGTTAGGAAAATCACATTTTTCACACTCCCGGGGTCAGGAGATTCTGATTTCTTTCACACTACCGGTGTTAGGAAAATCACATTGTTTCACACTCCCAGGGTCAAGAAAATCACATTTTTTCACACTCCCGGGGTCAAGAAAATCACATTTTTTCACACTCCCAGGGTCAAGAAAATCACATTTTTTCACACTCCCGGGGTCAGGAAAATGGGATTCTTTTAACACTCCCGGGGTCAGGAAAATTGGATTTTTTTCACACTCCCGTGGTCAGGAGTTTCTGATTTTTTCACACTCGCGGTGTTAGGAAAATCACATTTTTCACACTCCCAGGGTCAAGAAAATCACATTTTTTCACACTCCCGGGGTCAAGAAAATCACATTTTTTCACACTCCCGGGGTCAGTTGATTCTGATTACTTTCACACTCCCGGGTTCAAGAAAATCACATTTTTTCACACTCCCGGGGTCAGGAAAATTGGATTTTTTTAACCCTCCCGGGGTCAGGAAAATTGGATTTTTTTCACACTCCCAGGGTCAGGAATTTCTGATTTTTTTCACTCGCGGTGTTAGGAAAATCACATTTTTTCACACTCCCAGGGTCAAGAAAATCACATTTTTTCACACTCCCGGGGTCAAGAAAATCACATTTTTTCACACTCCTGGGGTCAGGAGATTCTGATTTCTTTCACACTCCCGGGGTCAAGAAAATCACATTTTTTCACACTCCCGGGGTCAGGAAATTCTAATTTTTTTCACACTCCCGGTGTTAGGAAAATCACAATTTTCACACTCCCGGGGTCAGAAAAATTGGATTGTTTCACACTCCCGGGGTCAGGAGAATTTAATTTTTTTCACACTCCCGGGGTCAAGAAAATCACATTTTTTCACACTCCTGGGGTCAGGAGATTCTGATTTTTTTCACACTCCCGGGGTCAAGAAAATCATATTTTTTCACACTCCCGGGGTAAGGAAATTTTGATTTTTCACACTCCCGGGGTCAGGAGTATTTAATTTTTTTCATACTCCCGGGGTCAAGAAAATCACATTTTTTCACACTCCGGGGGTCAGGAAATTCTGATATTTTTCACACTCCCGGGGTCAGGAAAAGCGGATATTTTCACACTCCTGGGGTCAGCAAATTCTGATTTTTTTCACTCTCCCGGTGTTAGGAAAATCACATTTTTCACACTCCCGGGGTCAAGAAAATCACATTTTTTCACACTCCCGGGGTCAGGAAATTCTGATATTTTTCACACTCCCGGGGTCAGGAAAATCGGATATTTTCACACTCCCGGGGTCAGGAAAATCCAAAATTTGTCACATTCCCGGTGTTAGGAAAATCACATTTTTCACACTCCCAGGGTCAGGTAAATTGGTTTTTTTTCACACTCCCGGGGTCAAGAAAATCACGTTTTTTCACGCTCCCGGGGTCAGAAGATTCTGATTTTTTTCACACTCCCAGGGTCAAGAAAATCACATTTTTTCACACTCCCAGGGTCAGGATATTCTAATTTTTTTCACACTCCCGGAGTTAGGAAAATCACATTTTTCACACTCCCGGGGTCAGGAAAATTTGATTTTTTCACATTCCTGGTGTCAGGAGAATTTAACTTTTTTTCACACTCCCGGCGTCAAGAAAATCACATTTTTTCGCAGTCCCTGGGTCAGGAAAATTGGATATTTTCACACTCCCGGGGTCAGGAAAATCAGATTTTTTTCATACTCCCGGGGTCAGGAAAATTGGATTTTTTTCACACTCCCGGGGTCAGGAAAATCGCATTTTTCATACTCCCAGGGTCAGGAAAATCCAAAATTTGTCACATTCCCAGTGTTAGGAAAATCACATTTTTCACACTCCTGGGGTCAGGAAAATTGGGTTTTTTTCAAACTCCCGGGGTCAAGAAAATCACGTTTTTTCACGCTCCCGGGGTCAGGAGATTCTGATTTTTTTCACACTCCCAGGGTCAAGAAAATCACATTTTTTCACACTCCCGGGGTCAGGAAATTCTAATTTTTTTCACACTCCCGGAGTTAGGAAAATCACATTTTTTCACACTCCCGTGGTCATGAAAATCTAATTTTTTTCACACTCCCGGTGTTAGGAAAATCACAATTTTCACACTCCCGGGGTCAGAAAAATTGGATTGTTTCACACTCCCGGGGTCAGGAGAATTTAATTTTTTTCACACTCCCGGGGTCAGGAAAATGGGATTCTTTTAACACTCCCGGGGTCAGGAAAATTGGATTTTTTTCACACTCCCGGGGTCAGGAATTTCTGATTTTTTTCACACTCGCGGTGTTAGGAAAATCACATTTTTTCACACTCCAGGGGTCAGGAAATTCTGATATTTTTCACACTCCCGGGGTCAGGAAAATCGGATATTTTCACACTCCCGGGGTCAGGAAAATCCAAAATTTGTCACATTCCCGGTGTTAGGAAAATCACATTTTTCACACTCCCGGGGTCAGGAAAATTGGGTTTTTTTCACACTCCCAGGGTCAAGAAAATCACATTTTTTCACACTCCCGGGGTCAGGATATTCTAATTTTTTTCACACTCCCGGAGTTAGGAAAATCACATTTTTCACACTCCCGGGGTCAGGAAAATTTGATTTTTTCACATTCCTGGTGTCAGGAGAATTTAACTTTTTTTCACACTCCCGGCGTCAAGAAAATAACATTTTTTCGCAATCCCTGGGTCAGGAAAATTGGATATTTTCACACTCCCGGGGTCAGGAAAATCAGATTTTTTTCATACTCCCGGGGTCAGGAAAATTGGATTTTTTTTCACACTCCCGGGGTCAGGAAAATCGCATTTTTCATACTCCCGGGGTTAGGAAAATCCAAAATTTGTCACATTCCCGGTGTTAGGAAAATCACATTTTTCACACTCCCGGGGTCAGGAGATTCTGATTTCTTTCACACTACCGGTGTTAGGAAAATCACATTGTTTCACACTCCCAGGGTCAAGAAAATCACATTTTTTCACACTCCCGGGGTCAAGAAAATCACATTTTTTCACACTCCCAGGGTCAAGAAAATCACATTTTTTCACACTCCCGGGGTCAGGAAAATGGGATTCTTTTAACACTCCCGGGGTCAGGAAAATTGGATTTTTTTCACACTCCCGGGGTCAGGAGTTTCTGATTTTTTCACACTCGCGGTGTTAGGAAAATCACATTTTTCACACTCCCAGGGTCAAGAAAATCACATTTTTTCACACTCCCGGGGTCAAGAAAATCACATTTTTTCACACTCCCGGGGTCAGTTGATTCTGATTACTTTCACACTCCCGGGTTCAAGAAAATCACATTTTTTCACACTCCCGGGGTCAGGAAAATTGGATTTTTTTAACCCTCCCGGGGTCAGGAAAATTGGATTTTTTTCACACTCCCAGGGTCAGGAATTTCTGATTTTTTTCACTCGCGGTGTTAGGAAAATCACATTTTTTCACACTCCCAGGGTCAAGAAAATCACATTTTTTCACACTCCCGGGGTCAAGAAAATCACATTTTTTCACACTCCTGGGGTCAGGAGATTCTGATTTCTTTCACACTCCCGGGGTCAAGAAAATCACATTTTTTCACACTCCCGGGGTCAGGAAATTCTAATTTTTTTCACACTCCCGGTGTTAGGAAAATCACAATTTTCACACTCCCGGGGTCAGAAAAATTGGATTGTTTCACACTCCCGGGGTCAGGAGAATTTAATTTTTTTCACACTCCCGGGGTCAAGAAAATCACATTTTTTCACACTCCTGGGGTCAGGAGATTCTGATTTTTTCACACTCCCGGGGTCAAGAAAATCATATTTTTTCACACTCCCGGGGTAAGGAAATTCTGATTTTTCACACTCCCGGGGTCAGGAGTATTTAATTTTTTTCATACTCCCGGGGTCAAGAAAATCACATTTTTTCACACTCCGGGGGTCAGGAAATTCTGATATTTTTCACACTCCCGGGGTCAGGAAAAGCGGATATTTTCACACTCCTGGGGTCAGCAAATTCTGATTTTTTTCACTCTCCCGGTGTTAGGAAAATCACATTTTTCACACTCCCGGGGTCAAGAAAATCACATTTTTTCACACTCCCGGGGTCAGGAAATTCTGATATTTTTCACACTCCCGGGGTCAGGAAAATTGGTTTTTTTTCACACTCCCGGGGTCAAGAAAATCACGTTTTTTCACGCTCCCGGGGTCAGAAGATTCTGATTTTTTTCACACTCCCAGGGTCAAGAAAATCACATTTTTTCACACTCCCAGGGTCAGGATATTCTAATTTTTTTCACACTCCCGGAGTTAGGAAAATCACATTTTTCACACTCCCGGGGTCAGGAAAATTTGATTTTTTCACATTCCTGGTGTCAGGAGAATTTAACTTTTTTTCACACTCCCGGCGTCAAGAAAATCACATTTTTTCGCAGTCCCTGGGTCAGGAAAATTGGATATTTTCACACTCCCGGGGTCAGGAAAATCGCATTTTTCATACTCCCAGGGTCAGGAAAATCCAAAATTTGTCACATTCCCGGTGTTAGGAAAATCACATTTTTCACACTCCTGGGGTCAGGAAAATTGGGTTTTTTTCAAACTCCCGGGGTCAAGAAAATCACGTTTTTTCACGCTCCCGGGGTCAGGAGATTCTGATTTTTTTCACACTCCCAGGGTCAAGAAAATCACATTTTTTCACACTCCCGGGGTAAGGAAATTCTAATTTTTTTCACACTCCCGGAGTTAGGAAAATCACATTTTTCACACTCCCGGGGTCAAGAAAATCACATTTTTTCACACTCCCGGGGTCAGGAAATTCTGATATTTTTCACACTCCCGGGGTCAGGAAAAATGGATATTTTCACACTCCCGGGGTCAGGAAAATCAGATTTTTTTCATACCCCCTGGGGTCAGGAGATTCTGTTTTTTTTCACACTCACAGGGTCAAGAAAATCACATTTTTTTCACACTCCCGGGGTCAAGAAATTCTAATTTTTTTCACACTCCCAGTGTTAGGAAAATCACATTTTTTCACACTCCCGTGGTCAGGAAAATCGGATATTTTCACACTCCCGGGGTCAGGAAAATCATATTTTTTTCATACTCCCGGGGTCAATAAAAATCACATTTTTTCACACTCCCGGGGTCAGGAGAATTTAATTTTTTTCACACTCCCAGTGTTAGGAAAATCACATTTTTCACACTCCCGGGGTCAAGAAAATCACATTTTTTCACACTCCCGGGGTCAGGAGATTCTGAATTTTTTCACACTCCCGGGGTCAAGAAAATCACATTTTTTCACACTCCCGGGGTCAGGAAATTCTAATTTTTTCCACACTCCCGGTGTTAGGAAAATCACATTTTTCACACTCCCGCTGTCAGAAAAATTGGATTTTTTCACACTCCCGGGGTCAGGAGATTTTAATTTTTTTCACACTCCCGGGGTCAAGAAAACCACATTTTTTCACACTCCCGGGGTCAGGAAAATTGGGTTTTTTTCACACTCCCGGGGTCAAGAAAATCACATTTTTTCACACTCCCGGGGTCAGGAGATTCTGATTTTTTTCACACTCTCGGGGTCAAGAAAATCACATTTTTTCACACTCCCGGTGTTAGGAAAATCACATTTTTCACACTCCCGTGGTCAGGAAAATTGGGTTTTTTTCACACTCCCAGGGTCAAGAAAATCAAATTTTTTCACACTTCCGGGGTCAGGAGATTCTGATTTTTTTCACACTCCCGGGGTCAAGAAAATCACATTTTTTCACACTCCCGGGGTCAGGAATTTCTGATTTTTTTCACACTCCCGGTGTTAGGAAAATCACATTTTTCACACTCCTGGGGTAAAGAAAATCACATTTTTTCACACTCCCGGGGTCAGGAGATTCTGATTTCTTTCACATTCCCGGGGTCAAGAAAATCACATTTTTTCACACTCCCGGGGTCAGGAGATTCTGATTTTTTTCAAAACTCCCGGGGTCAAGAAAATCACATTTTTTCACACTCCCGGGGTCAGGAAATTCTAATTTTTTTTCACACTCCCGGTGTTAGGAAAATCACATTTTTCACACTCCCGGGGTCAGGAAAATTGGATTTTTTCACACTCCCGGGGTCAGGAGATTTTAATTTTTTTCACACTCCCGGGGTCAAGAAAATCACATTTTTTCACACTCCGGGGGTTAGGAAAATTGGGTTTTTTTCACACTCCCGGGGTCAAGAAAATCACATTTTTTCACACTCCCGGGGTCAGGAGATTCTGATTTTTTTCACACTCCCGGGGTCAAGAAAATCACATTTTTTCACACTCCCGGTGTTAGGAAAATCACATTTTTCACACTCCCGTGGTCAGAAAAATTGGATTTTTTCACACTCCCGGGGTTAAGAAAAACACATTTTTTCATACTTCCGGGGTCAGGAAAATTGCATTTTTCAGACTCCCGGGGTCAGGAAAATTGGGGTTTTTTCACACTCCCGGGGTCAAGAAAATCACATTTTTCACACTCCCGGGGTCAGGAGATTCTGATTTTTTTCACACTCCCGGGGTCAAGAAAATCACATTTTTTCACACTCCCGGGGTCAGGAGATTCTGATTTTTTTCACACTCCCGGGGTCAAGAAAATCACATTTGTTCACACTCCCGGGGTCAGGAAATTCTGATTTTTTTCACACTCCTGGTGTTAGGAAAATCCAAAATTTTTCACATTCCCGGTGTTAGGAAAATCACATTTTTCACACTACAGGGGTCAGGAAAATTGGGTTTTTTTCTCGCTCCCGGGGTCAAGAAAATCACATTTTTTCACACTCCCTGGGTCAGGAGATTCTGATTTTTTTCACACTCCCGGGGTCAAGAAAATCACATTTGTTCAGACTCCCGGGGTCAGGAAATTCTGATTTTTTTCACACTCCCGGTGTTAGGAAAATCACATTTTTCACACTCCAGGCGTCAAGAAAATCACATTTTTTTCACACTCCGGGGTCAGGAAAATTGGATATTTTCATACTCCCGGGGTCACGAAAATTTGATATTTTCACACTCCCGGGGTCAGGAAAATTGGATATTTTCATACTCCCGGGGTCAGGAAAATTGCATTTTTCAGATTCCCGGGGTCAGGAAAATCGCATTTTTCATACTCCCGGGGTCAGGAAAATCAAAAATTTTTCACATTCCCGGTGTTAGGAAAATCACATTTTTCACACTCCCGGGGTCAGGAAAATTGGGATTTTTCACACTCCCGGGGTCAAGAAAAACACATTTTTTCACACTCCCGGGATCAGGAAAATTGGATTTTTTTCACACTCCCGGGGTCAGGAAAATTGGGTTTTTTCACACTCCCGGTGTCAAGAAAATCACATTTTTTCACACTCCCGGGGTCAGGAAATTCTAATTTTGTTCACACTCCCGGTGTTAGGAAAATCACATTTTTCCAACTCCCGGGGTCAGGAGAATTTAATTTTTTTCACACTCCCGGGGTCAAGAAAATCACATTTTTTCACACTCCCGGGGTCAAGAATTTCTGATTTTTTCACACTCCCGGGGTCAGGAAAATCAGATTTTTTTCATACTACCGGGGTCAGGAAAATCACATTTTTTCACACTCCCTGGGTCAGGAAATTCTGATTTTTTTCACACTCACGGTGTTAGGAAAATCACATTTTTCACACTCCCGGGGTCAGGAAAATTGGATTTTTTCACACTCCCGGGGTCAGGAGAATTTAATTTTTTTCACACTCCCGGGGTCAAGAAAATCACATTTTTTCACACTCCCGGGGTCAGGAAATTCTGATATTTTTCACACTCCCGGGGTCAGGAAAATCGGATATTTCCACACCCCCGGGGTCAGGGAAATCAGATTTTTTTCATACTCCCGGGGTCAGGAAAATTGGATTTTTTTCACATTCCCGGAGTCAGGAAAATTGGATATTTTCATACTCCCGGGGTCAGGAAAATTGCATTTTTCAGACTCCCGGGGTCAGGAAAATTGGATTTTTTTAACACTCCCGGGGTCAGGAAAATTGGATTTTTTTCACACTCCCAGGGTCAGGAAAATTGGGTTTTTTTCACACTCCCGGGGTGAAGAAAATCACATTTTTTCACACTCCCGGGGTCAGGAAATTCTGATTTTTTTCACACTCCCGGGGTCAGGAGATTCTGATTTTTTTCACACTCCCGGGGTCAAGAAAATCACATTTTTTCACACTCCCGGGGTCAGGAAAATCTAATTTTTTTCACACTCCCGGTGTTAGGAAAATCACATTTTTCACACTCCCGGGGTCAGAAAAATTGGATTTTTTCACACTCCCGGGGTCAGGAGAATTTAATTTTTTTCACACTCCTGGGGTCAGGAGATTCTGATTTCGTTCACACTCCCGGGGTCAAGAAAATCACATTTTTTCACACTCCCGTGGTCAGGAATTTCTGATTTTTTTCACACTCCCGGTGTTAGGAAATCACATTTTTCACACTCCCGGGCTCAAGAAAATCACATTTTTATCACTCCCGGGGTCAGGAAATTCTGATATTTTTCACACTCCCAGGGTCAGGAAAATCAGATTTTTTTTCATACTCCCGGGGTCAGGAAAAATCACATTTTTTCACACTCCCAGGGTCAGGAAATTCTGATATTTTTCACACTCCCGGGGACAGGAAAATCAGATTTTTTTTCACACTCCCGGGGTCAGGAAAATCAGATTTTTTTTCACACTCCCGGGGTCAGGAAAATTGGATATTTTCATACTCACGGGGTCAGGAAAATCGGATATTTTCACACTCCCGGGGTCAGGAAAATTGGATATTTTCATACTTCCGGGGTCAGGAAAATTGCATTTTTCAGACTCCCGGGGTCAGGAAAATTGGGTTTTTTCACACTCCCGGGGTCAAGAAAATCACATTTTTCACACTCCCAGGGTCAGGAGATTCTGATTTTTTTCACACTCCCGGGTCAGGAAAATGGGATTCTTTCAACACTCCCGGGGTCAGGAAAATTGGATATTTTTCACACTCACGGGGACAGGAAAATCGGATATTTTCACACTCCCGGGGTCAGGAAAATCAGATTTTTTTTCACACTCCCGGGGTCAGGAAAATTGGATATTTTCAAACCCCCGGGGTCAGGAAAATCGGATATTTTCACACTCCCGGGGTCAGGAAAATTGGATATTTTCATACTTCCGGGGTCAGGAAAATTGCATTTTTCAGACTCCCGGGGTCAGGAAAATTGGGTTTTTTTCACACTCCCGGGGTCAAGAAAATCACATTTTTCACACTCCCGGGGTCAGGAGATTCTGATTTTTTTCACACTCCCGGGGTCAAGAAAATCACATTTTTCACACTCCCGGGGTCAGAAAAATTGGGTTTTTTCACACTCCCGGGGTCAGGAGAATTTAATTTTTTTCACACTCCCGGGGTCAGGAAAATGGGATTCTTTTAACACTCCCGGGGTCAGGAAAATTGGATATTTTTCACACTCCCGGGGACAGGAAAATCGGATATTTTCACACTCCCGGGGTCAGGAAAATCAGATTTTTTTTCACACTTCTGGGGTCAGGAAAATTGGATATTTTCATACTCCCGGGGTCAAGAAAATCGGATATTTTCACACTCCCGGGGTCAGGAAAATTGGATATTTTCATACTTCCGGGGTCAGGAAAATTGGGTTTTTTTCACACTCCCGGGGTCAAGAAAATCACATTTTTCACACTCCCGGGGTCAGGAGATTCTGATTTTTTTCACACTCCCGGGGTCAGGAAAATCAGATTTTTTTCATACTCCCGGGGTCAGGAAAATCACATTTTTTCACACTCCCAGGGTCAGGAAATTCTGATTTTTTTCACACTCACAGTGTTAGGAAAATCACATTTTTCACACTCCCGGGGTCAGGAAAATTGGATTTTTTCACACTCCCGGGGTCAAGAAAATCACATTTTTCACACTCCCGGGGTCAGGAGATTCTGATTTTTTTCACACTCCCGGGGTCAAGAAAATCACATTTTTCACACTCCCGGGGTCAGAAAAATTGGGTTTTTTCACATTCCCGGGGTCAGGAGAATTTAATTTTTTTCACACTCCCGGGGTCAGGAAAATGGGATTCTTTCAACACTCCCGGGGTCAGGAAAATTGGATATTTTTCACACTCCTGGGGACAGGAAAATCAGATATTTTCACACTCCCGGGGTCAGGAAAATCAGATTTTTTTTCACACTCCCGGGGTCAGGAAAATTGGATATTTTCATACTCCCGGGGTCAGGAAAATCGGATATTTTCACACTCCCGGGGTCAGGAAAATTGGATATTTTCATACTTCCGGGGTCAGGAAAATTGCATTTTTCAGACTCCCGGGGTCAGGAAAATTGGGTTTTTTTCACACTCCCGGGGTCAAGAAAATCACATTTTTCACACTCCCGGGGTCAGGAGATTCTGATTTTTTTCACACTCCCGGGGTCAAGAAAATCACATTTTTCACACTCCCGGGGTCAGAAAAATTGGGTTTTTCACACTCCCGGGGTCAGGAGAATTTAATTTTTTTCACACTCCCGGGGTCAGGAAAATGGGATTCTTTTAACACTCCCGGGGTCAGGAAAATTGGATATTTTTCACACTCCCGGGGACAGGAAAATCGGATATTTTCACACTCCCGGGGTCAGGAAAATCAGATTTTTTTTCACACTTCTGGGGTCAGGAAAATTGGATATTTTCATACTCCCGGGGTCAGGAAAATCGGATATTTTCACACTCCCGGGGTCAGGAAAATTGGATATTTTCATACTTCCAGGGTCAGGAAATTTGCATTTTTCAGACTCCCGGGGTCAGGAAAATTGGGTTTTTTTCACACTCCCGGGGTCAAGAAAATCACATTTTTCACACTCCCGGGGTCAGGAGATTCTGATTTTTTTCACACTCCCGGTGTTAGGAAAATCACATTTTTCACACTCCCGGGCTCAAGAAAATCACATTTTTATCACTCCCGGGGTCAGGAAATTCTGATATTTTTCACACTCCCAGGGTCAGGAAAATCAGATTTTTTTTCATACTCCCGGGGTCAGGAAAAATCACATTTTTTCACACTCCCAGGGTCAGGAAATTCTGATATTTTTCACACTCCCGGGGACAGGAAAATCAGATTTTTTTTCACACTCCCGGGGTCAGGAAAATCAGATTTTTTTTCACACTCCCGGGGTCAGGAAAATTGGATATTTTCATACTCACGGGGTCAGGAAAATCGGATATTTTCACACTCCCGGGGTCAGGAAAATTGGATATTTTCATACTTCCGGGGTCAGGAAAATTGCATTTTTCAGACTCCCGGGGTCAGGAAAATTGGGTTTTTTCACACTCCCGGGGTCAAGAAAATCACATTTTTCACACTCCCGGGGTCAGGAGATTCTGATTTTTTTCACACTCCCGGGTCAGGAAAATGGGATTCTTTCAACACTCCCGGGGTCAGGAAAATTGGATATTTTTCACACTCACGGGGACAGGAAAATCGGATATTTTCACACTCCCGGGGTCAGGAAAATCAGATTTTTTTTCACACTCCCGGGGTCAGGAAAATTGGATATTTTCAAACTCCCGGGGTCAGGAAAATCGGATATTTTCACACTACCGGGGTCAGGAAAATTGGATATTTTCATACTTCCGGGGTCAGGAAAATTGCATTTTTCAGACTCCCGGGGTCAGGAAAATTGGGTTTTTTTCACACTCCCGGGGTCAAGAAAATCACATTTTTCACACTCCCGGGGTCAGGAGATTCTGATTTTTTTCACACTCCCGGGGTCAAGAAAATCACATTTTTCACACTCCCGGGGTCAGAAAAATTGGGTTTTTTCACACTCCCGGGGTCAGGAGAATTTAATTTTTTTCACACTCCCGGGGTCAGGAAAATGGGATTCTTTTAACACTCCCGGGGTAAGGAAAATTGGATATTTTTCACACTCCCGGGGACAGGAAAATCGGATATTTTCACACTCCCGGGGTCAGGAAAATCAGATTTTTTTCACACTTCTGGGGTCAGGAAAATTGGATATTTTCATACTCCCGGGGTCAGGAAAATCGGATATTTTCACACTCCCGGGGTCAGGAAAATTGGATATTTTCATACTTCCGGGGTCAGGAAATTTGCATTTTTCAGACTCCCGGGGTCAGGAAAATTGGGTTTTTTTTCACACTCCCGGGGTCAAGAAAATCACATTTTTCACACTCCCGGGGTCAGGAGATTCTGATTTTTTTCACACTCCCGGGGTCAGGAAAATCAGATTTTTTTCATACTCCCGGGGTCAGGAAAATCACATTTTTTCACACTCCCAGGGTCAGGAAATTCTGATTTTTTTCACACTCACAGTGTTAGGAAAATCACATTTTTCACACTCCCGGGGTCAGGAAAATTGGATTTTTTCACACTCCCGGGGTCAAGAAAATCACATTTTTCACACTCAAGGGGTCAGGAGATTCTGATTTTTTTCACACTCCCGGGGTCAAGAAAATCACATTTTTCACACTCCCGGGGTCAGAAAAATTGGGTTTTTTCACATTCCCGGGGTCAGGAGAATTTAATTTTTTTCACACTCCCGGGGTCAGGAAAATGGGATTCTTTCAACACTCCCGGGGTCAGGAAAATTGGATATTTTTCACACTCCTGGGGACAGGAAAATCGGATATTTTCACACTCCCGGGGTCAGGAAAATCAGATTTTTTTTCACACTCCCGGGGTCAGGAAAATTGGATATTTTCATACTCCCGGGGTCAGGAAAATCGGATATTTTCACACTCCCGGGGTCAGGAAAATTGGATATTTTCATACTTCCGGGGTCAGGAAAATTGCATTTTTCAGACTCCCGGGGTCAGGAAAATTGGGTTTTTTTCACACTCCCGGGGTCAAGAAAATCACATTTTTCACACTCCCGGGGTCAGGAGATTCTGATTTTTTTCACACTCCCGGGGTCAAGAAAATCACATTTTTCACACTCCCGGGGTCAGAAAAATTGGGTTTTTCACACTCCCGGGGTCAGGAGAATTTAATTTTTTTCACACTCCCGGGGTCAGGAAAATGGGATTCTTTTAACACTCCCGGGGTCAGGAAAATTGGATATTTTTCACACTCCCGGGGACAGGAAAATCGGATATTTTCACACTCCCGGGGTCAGGAAAATCAGATTTTTTTTCACACTTCTGGGGTCAGGAAAATTGGATATTTTCATACTCCCGGGGTCAGGAAAATCGGATATTTTCACACTCCCGGGGTCAGGAAAATTGGATATTTTCATACTTCCAGGGTCAGGAAATTTGCATTTTTCAGACTCCCGGGGTCAGGAAAATTGGGTTTTTTTCACACTCCCGGGGTCAAGAAAATAACATTTTTCACACTCCCGGGGTCAGGAGATTCTGATTTTTTTCACACTCCCGGGGTCAGGAAAATCAGATTTTTTTCATACTCCCGGGGTCAGGAAAATCACATTTTTTCACACTCCCAGGGTCAGGAAATTCTGATTTTTTTCACACTCACGGTGTTAGGAAAATCACATTTTTCACACTCCCGGGGTCAGGAAAATTGGATTTTTTCACACTCCCGGGGTCAAGAAAATCACATTTTTCACACTCCCGGGGTCAGGAGATTCTGATTTTTTCACACTCCCAGGGTCAGGAAAATCAGATTTTTTTTCATACTCCCGGGGTCAGGAAAAATCACATTTTTTCACACTCCCAGGGTCAGGAAATTCTGATTTTTTCACACTCACGGTGTTAGGAAAATCACATTTTTCACACTCCCGGGGTCAGGAAAATTGGATTTTTTCACACTTCCGGGGTCAGGAGTATTTAATTTTTTTCACCCTCCCGGGGTCAAGAAAATCACATTTATTCACAGTCCCGGGGTCAGGAAATTCTGATATTTTTCACACTCCCGGGGACAGGAAAATCGGATATTTTCACACTCCCGGGGTCAGGTAAATCAGATTTTTTTTCACACTCCCGGGGTCAGGAAAATTGGATATTTTCATACTCCCGGGGTCAGGAGATTCTGATTTTTTTCACACTCCCGGGGTCAAGAAAATCACATTTTTCACACTCCCGGGGTCAGAAAAATTGGGTTTTTTCACACTCCCGGGGTCAGGAGAATTTAATTTTTTTCACACTCCCGGGGTCAGGAAAATGGGATTCTTTCAACACTGCCGGGGTCAGGAAAATTGGATATTTTTCACACTCCCGGGGACAGGAAAATCGGATATTTTCACACTCCTGGGGTCAGGAAAATCAGATATTTTTTTCACACTCCCGGGGTCAGGAAAATTGGATATTTTCATACTCCCGGGGTCAGGAAAATCGGATATTTTCACACTCCCGGGGTCAGGAAAATTGGATATTTTCATACTTCCGGGATCAGGAAAATTGGGTTTTTTTCACACTCCCGGGGTCAAGAAAATCACATTTTTCACACTCCCGGGGTCAGGAGATTCTGATTTTTTTCACACTCCCGGGGTCAAGAAAATCACATTTTTCACACTCCCGGGGTCAGAAAAATTGGGTTTTTTCACACTCCCGGGGTCAGGAGAATTTAATTTTTTTCACACTCCCGGGGTCAGGAAAATGGGATTCTTTTAACACTCCCGGGGTCAGGAAAATTGGATATTTTTCACACTCCCGGGGACAGGAAAATCGGATATTTTCACACTCCCGGGGTCAGGAAAATCAGATTTTTTTCACACTCCCGGGGTCAGGAAAATTGGATATTTTCATACTTCCGGGGTCAGGAAATTTGCATTTTTCAGACTCCCGGGGTCAGGAAAATTGGGTTTTTTTCACACTCCCGGGGTCAGGAGATTCTGATTTTTTTCACACTCCCGGGGTCAGGAAAATAAGATATTTTTCATACTCCCGGGGTCAGGAAAATCACATTTTTTCACACTCCCAGGGTCAGGAAATTCTGATTTTTTTCACACTCACGGTGTTAGGAAAATCACATTTTTCACACTCCCGGGGTCAGGAAAATTGTATTTTTTCACACTCCCGGGGTCAAGAAAATCACATTTTTCACACTCCCGGGGTCAGGAGATTCTGATTTTTTTCACACTCCCGGGGTCAAGAAAATCACATTTTTCACACTCAAGGGGTCAGAAAAATTGGGTTTTTTCACACTCCCGGGGTCAGGAGAATTTAATTTTTTTCACACTCCCGGGGTCAGGAAAATGGGATTCTTTTAACACTCCCGGGGTCAGGAAAATTGGATTTTTTTCACATTCCTGGGGTCAGGAAAATTGGGTTTTTTTCACACTCCCGGGGTCAAGAAAATCACATTTTTTCACACTCCTGGGGTCAGGAGATTCTGATTTTTTTCACACTCCCGGGGTCAAGAAAATCACATTTTTTCACACTCCCGGGGTCAGGAAATTCTGATTTTTTTCACACTCCCGGTGTTAGGAAAATCACATTTTTCACACTCCCGGGGTCAAGAAAATCACATTTTTCACACTCCCGGGGTCAGGAAATTCTGATATTTTTCACACTCCCGGGGTCAGGAAAATCAGATTTTTTTTCACACTCCCGGGGTCAGGTAAATCAGATTTTTTTTCACACTCCCGGGGTCAGGAAAATTGGATATTTTCATACTCACGGGGTCAGGAAAATCGGATATTTTCACACTCCCGGGGTCAGGAAAATCAGATTTTTTTTCACACTCCCGGGGTCAGGAAAATTGGATATTTTCATACTCACGGGGTCAGGAAAATTGGATATTTTCACACTCCCGGGGTCAGGAAAATTGGATATTTTCATACTTCCGGGGTCAGGAAAATTGCATTTTTCAGACTGCCGGGGTCAGGAAAATTGGGGTTTTTTCACACTCCCGGGGTCAAGAAAATCACATTTTTCACACTCCCGGGGTCAGGAGATTCTGATTTTTTTCACACTCCCGGGGTCAAGAAAATCACATTTTTTCACACTCCCGGGGTCAGGAGAATTTAATTTTTTTCACACTCCCGGGGTCAAGAAAATCACATTTTTTCACACTCCCGGGGTCAGGAAATTCTGATATTTTTCACACTCCCGGGGTCAGGAAAATCGGATATTTTCACACCCCCGGGGTCAGGAAAATCAGATTTTTTTCATACTCCCGGGGTCAGGAAAATTGGATTTTTTTCACACTCCCGGGGTCAGGAAAATTGGATATTTTCATACTCCCGGGGTCAGGAAAATTGCATTTTTCAGACTCCGGGGGTCAGGAAAATTGGATTTTTTTAACACTCCCGGGGTCAGGAAAATTGGATTTTTTTCACACTCCCAGGGTCAGGAAAATTGGGTTTTTTTCACACTCCCGGGGTGAAGAAAATCACATTTTTTCACACTCCCGGGGTCAGGAAATTCTGATTTTTTTCACACTCCCGGGGTCAGGAGATTCTGATTTTTTTCACACTCCCGGGGTCAAGAAAATCACATTTTTTCACACTCCCGGGGTCAGGAAAATCTAATTTTTTTCACACTCCCGGTGTTAGGAAAATCACATTTTTCACACTCCCAGGGTCAGAAAAATTGGATTTTTTCACACTCCCGGGGTCAGGAGAATTTAATTTTTTTCACACTCCCGGGGTCAAGAAAATCACATTTTTTCACACTCCCGGGGTCAGGAAAATTGGTTTTTTTTAACACTCCCGGGGTCAGGAAAATTGGGTTTTGTAAACACTCCCGGGGTCAAGAAAATCACATTTTTTTACACTCCCGGGGTCAGGAGATTCTGATTTTGTTCACACTCCCGGGGTCAAGAAAATCACATTTTTTCACACTCCCGTGGTCAGGAATTTCTGATTTTTTTCACACTCCCGGTGTTAGGAAAATCACATTTTTCACACTCCCGGGCTCAAGAAAATCACATTTTTTATCACTCCCGGGGTCAGGAAATTCTGATATTTTTCACACTCCCAGGGTCAGGAAAATCAGATTTTTTTTCATACTCCCGAGGTCAGGAAAAACCACATTTTTTCACACTCCCAGGGTCAGGAAATTCTGATTTTTTTCACACTCACGGTGTTAGGAAAATCACATTTTTCACACTCCCGCGGTCAGGAAAATTGGATTTTTTCACACTTCCGGGGTCAGGAGTATTTAATTTTTTTCACCCTCCCGGGGTCAAGAAAATCACATTTATTCACAGTCCCGGGGTCAGGAAAATTGGATATTTTCATACTCATGGGGTCAGGAAAATCGGATATTTTCACACTCCCGGGGTCAGGAAAATTGGATATTTTCATACTTCCAGGGTCAGGAAAATTGCATTTTTCAGAGTCCCGGGGTCAGGAAAATTGGGTTTTTTTCACACTCCCGGGGTCAAGAAAATCACATTTTTTCACACTCCTGGGGTCAGGAGATTCTGATTTTTTTCACACTCCCGGGGTCAAGAAAATCACATTTTTTCACACTCCCGGGGTCAGGAAATTCTGATTTTTTTCACACTCCCGGTGTTAGGAAAATCACATTTTTCACACTCCCGGGGTCAAGAAAATCACATTTTTCACACTCCCGGGGTCAGGAAATTCTGATATTTTTCACACTCCCGGGGTCAGGAAAATCAGATTTTTTTTCACACTCCCGGGGTCAGGTAAATCAGATTTTTTTTCACACTCCCGGGGTCAGGAAAATTGGATATTTTCATACTCACGGGGTCAGGAAAATCGGATATTTTCACACTCCCGGGGTCAGGAAAATCAGATTTTTTTTCACACTCCCGGGGTCAGGAAAATTGGATATTTTCATACTCACGGGGTCAGGAAAATTGGATATTTTCACACTCCCGGGGTCAGGAAAATTGGATATTTTCATACTTCCGGGGTCAGGAAAATTGCATTTTTCAGACTGCCGGGGTCAGGAAAATTGGGGTTTTTTCACACTCCCGGGGTCAAGAAAATCACATTTTTCACACTCCCGGGGTCAGGAGATTCTGATTTTTTTCACACTCCCGGGGTCAAGAAAATCACATTTTTTCACACTCCCGGGGTCAGGAGAATTTAATTTTTTTCACACTCCCGGGGTCAAGAAAATCACATTTTTTCACACTCCCGGGGTCAGGAAATTCTGATATTTTTCACACTCCCGGGGTCAGGAAAATCGGATATTTTCACACCCCCGGGGTCAGGAAAATCAGATTTTTTTCATACTCCCGGGGTCAGGAAAATTGGATTTTTTTCACACTCCCGGGGTCAGGAAAATTGGATATTTTCATACTCCCGGGGTCAGGAAAATTGCATTTTTCAGACTCCGGGGGTCAGGAAAATTGGATTTTTTTAACACTCCCGGGGTCAGGAAAATTGGATTTTTTTCACACTCCCAGGGTCAGGAAAATTGGGTTTTTTTCACACTCCCGGGGTGAAGAAAATCACATTTTTTCACACTCCCGGGGTCAGGAAATTCTGATTTTTTTCACACTCCCGGGGTCAGGAGATTCTGATTTTTTTCACACTCCCGGGGTCAAGAAAATCACATTTTTTCACACTCCCGGGGTCAGGAAAATCTAATTTTTTTCACACTCCCGGTGTTAGGAAAATCACATTTTTCACACTCCCAGGGTCAGAAAAATTGGATTTTTTCACACTCCCGGGGTCAGGAGAATTTAATTTTTTTCACACTCCCGGGGTCAAGAAAATCACATTTTTTCACACTCCCGGGGTCAGGAAAATTGGTTTTTTTTAACACTCCCGGGGTCAGGAAAATTGGGTTTTGTAAACACTCCCGGGGTCAAGAAAATCACATTTTTTTACACTCCCGGGGTCAGGAGATTCTGATTTTGTTCACACTCCCGGGGTCAAGAAAATCACATTTTTTCACACTCCCGTGGTCAGGAATTTCTGATTTTTTTCACACTCCCGGTGTTAGGAAAATCACATTTTTCACACTCCCGGGCTCAAGAAAATCACATTTTTTATCACTCCCGGGGTCAGGAAATTCTGATATTTTTCACACTCCCAGGGTCAGGAAAATCAGATTTTTTTTCATACTCCCGAGGTCAGGAAAAACCACATTTTTTCACACTCCCAGGGTCAGGAAATTCTGATTTTTTTCACACTCACGGTGTTAGGAAAATCACATTTTTCACACTCCCGCGGTCAGGAAAATTGGATTTTTTCACACTTCCGGGGTCAGGAGTATTTAATTTTTTTCACCCTCCCGGGGTCAAGAAAATCACATTTATTCACAGTCCCGGGGTCAGGAAATTCTGATATTTTTCACACTCCCGGGGACAGGAAAATCGGATATTTTCACACTCCCGGGGTCAGGAAAATCAGATTTTTTTTCACACTCCCGGGGTCAGGAAAATTGGATATTTTCATACTCATGGGGTCAGGAAAATCGGATATTTTCACACTCCCGGGGTCAGGAAAATTGGATATTTTCATACTTCCGGGGTCAGGAAAATTGCATTTTTCAGAGTCCCGGGGTCAGGAAAATTGGGTTTTTTTCACACTCCCGGGGTCAAGAAAATCACATTTTTCACACTCCCGGGGTCAGGAGATTCTGATTTTTTTCACACTCCCGGGGTCAAGAAAATCACATTTTTCACACTCCCGGGGTCAGAAAAATTGGGTTTTTTCACACTCCCGGGGTCAGGAGAATTTAATTTTTTTCACACTCCCGGGGTCAGGAAAATGGGATTCTTTTAACACTCCCGGGGTCAGGAAAATTGGATATTTTTCACACTCCCGGGGACAGGAAAATCGGATATTTTCACACTCCCGGGGTCAGGAAAATCAGATTTTTTTCACACTCCCGGGGTCAGGAAAATTGGATATTTTCATACTTCCGGGGTCAGGAAATTTGCATTTTTCAGACTCCCGGGGTCAGGAAAATTGGGTTTTTTTCACACTCCCGGGGTCAGGAGATTCTGATTTTTTTCACACTCCCGGGGTCAGGAAAATAAGATATTTTTCATACTCCCGGGGTCAGGAAAATCACATTTTTTCACACTCCCAGGGTCAGGAAATTCTGATTTTTTTCACACTCACGGTGTTAGGAAAATCACATTTTTCACACTCCCGGGGTCAGGAAAATTGTATTTTTTCACACTCCCGGGGTCAAGAAAATCACATTTTTCACACTCCCGGGGTCAGGAGATTCTGATTTTTTTCACACTCCCGGGGTCAAGAAAATCACATTTTTCACACTCAAGGGGTCAGAAAAATTGGGTTTTTTCACACTCCCGGGGTCAGGAGAATTTAATTTTTTTCACACTCCCGGGGTCAGGAAAATGGGATTCTTTTAACACTCCCGGGGTCAGGAAAATTGGATTTTTTTCACATTCCTGGGGTCAGGAAAATTGGGTTTTTTTCACACTCCCGGGGTCAAGAAAATCACATTTTTTCACACTCCTGGGGTCAGGAGATTCTGATTTTTTTCACACTCCCGGGGTCAAGAAAATCACATTTTTTCACACTCCCGGGGTCAGGAAATTCTGATTTTTTTCACACTCCCGGTGTTAGGAAAATCACATTTTTCACACTCCCGGGGTCAAGAAAATCACATTTTTCACACTCCCGGGGTCAGGAAATTCTGATATTTTTCACACTCCCGGGGTCAGGAAAATCAGATTTTTTTTCACACTCCCGGGGTCAGGAAAATTGGATATTTTCATACTCATGGGGTCAGGAAAATCAGATTTTTTTTCACACTCCCGGGGTCAGGAAAATTGGATATTTTCATACTCATGGGGTCAGGAAAATCGGATATTTTCACACTCCCGGGGTCAGGAAAATTGGATATTTTCATACTTCCGGGGTCAGGAAAATTGCATTTTTCAGAGTCCCGGGGTCAGGAAAATTGGTTTTTTTTCACACTCCCGGGGTCAAGAAAATCACATTTTTCACACTCCCGGGGTCAGGAGATTCTGATTTTTTTCACACTCCCGGGGTCAAGAAAATCACATTTTTCACACTCCCGGGGTCAGGAGAATTTAATTTTTTTCACACTCCCGGGGTCAGGAAAATGGGATTCTTTCAACACTGCCGGGGTCAGGAAAATTGGATATTTTTCACACTCCCGGGGACAGGAAAATCGGATATTTTCACACTCCTGGGGTCAGGAAAATCAGATATTTTTTTCACACTCCCGGGGTCAGGAAAATTGGATATTTTCATACTCCCGGGGTCAGGAAAATCGGATATTTTCACACTCCCGGGGTCAGGAAAATTGGATATTTTCATACTTCCGGGATCAGGAAAATTGCATTTTTCAGACTCCCGGGGTCAGGAAAATTGGGTTTTTTTCACACTCCCGGGGTCAAGAAAATCACATTTTTCACACTCCCGGGGTCAGAAAAATTGGGTTTTTTCACACTCCCGGGGTCAGGAGAATTTAATTTTTTTCACACTCCCGGGGTCAGGAAAATGGGATTCTTTTAACACTCCCGGGGTCAGGAAAATTGGATATTTTTCACACTCCCGGGGACAGGAAAATCGGATATTTTCACACTCCCGGGGTCAGGAAAATCAGATTTTTTTCACACTCCCGGGGTCAGGAAAATTGGATATTTTCATACTTCCGGGGTCTGGAAATTTGCATTTTTCAGACTCCCGGGGTCAGGAAAATTGGGTTTTTTTCACACTCCCGGGGTCAGGAGATTCTGATTTTTTTCACACTCCCGGGGTCAGGAAAATAAGATATTTTTCACACTCCCGGGGTCAAGAAAATCACATTTTTCACACTCCCGGGGTCAGGAGATTCTGATTTTTTTCACACTCCCGGGGTCAAGAAAATCACATTTTTCACACTCAAGGGGTCAGAAAAATTGGGTTTTTTCACACTCCCGGGGTCAGGAGAATTTAATTTTTTTCACACTCCCGGGGTCAGGAAAATGGGATTCTTTTAACACTCCCGGGGTCAGGAAAATTGGATTTTTTTCACATTCCTGGGGTCAGGAAAATTGGGTTTTTTTCACACTCCCGGGGTCAAGAAAATCACATTTTTTCACACTCCTGGGGTCAGGAGATTCTGATTTTTTTCACACTCCCGGGGTCAAGAAAATCACATTTTTTCACACTCCCGGGGTCAGGAAATTCTGATTTTTTTCACACTCCCGGTGTTAGGAAAATCACATTTTTCAAACTCCCGGGGTCAAGAAAATCACATTTTTTCACACTCCCGGGGTCAGGAAATTCTGATATTTTTCACACTCCCGGGGTCAGGAAAATCAGATTTTTTTTCACACTCCCGGGGTCAGGAAAATTGGATATTTTCATACTCATGGGGTCAGGAAAATCGGATATTTTCACACTCCCGGGGTCAGGAAAATTGGATATTTTCATACTTCCGGGGTCAGGAAAATTGCATTTTTCAGACTCCCGGGGTCAGGAAAATTGGTTTTTTTTTCACACTCCCGGGGTCAAGAAAATCACATTTTTCACACTCCCGGGGTCAGGAGATTCTGATTTTTTTCACACTCCCGGGGTCAAGAAAATCACATTTTTCACACTCCCGGGGTCAGAAAAATTGGGTTTTTTCACACTCCCGGGGTCAGGAGAATTTAATTTTTTTCACACTCCCGGGGTCAGGAAAATGGGATTCTTTCAACACTGCCGGGGTCAGGAAAATTGGATATTTTTCACACTCCCGGGGACAGGAAAATCGGATATTTTCACACTCCCGGGGTCAGGAAAATCAGATATTTTTTTCACACTCCCGGGGTCAGGAAAATTGGATATTTTCATACTCCCGGGGTCAGGAAAATCGGATATTTTCACACTCCCGGGGTCAGGAAAATTGGATATTTTCATACTTCCGGGATCAGGAAAATTGCATTTTTCAGACTCCCGGGGTCAGGAAAATTGGTTTTTTTTCACACTCCCAGGGTCAAGAAAATCACATTTTTCACACTCCCGGGGTCAGGAGATTCTGATTTTTTTCACACTCCCGGGGTCAAGAAAATCACATTTTTCACACTCCCGGGGTCAGAAAAATTGGGTTTTTTCACACTCCCGGGGTCAGGAGAATTTAATTTTTTTCACACTCCCGGGGTCAGGAAAATGGGATTCTTTTAACACTCCCGGGGTCAGGCAATTTGGATATTTTTCACACTCCCGGGGACAGGAAAATCGGATATTTTCACACTCCCGGGGTCAGGAAAATCAGATTTTTTCACACTCCCGGGGTCAGGAAAATTGGATATTTTCATACTCCCGGGGTCAGGAAAATCGGATATTTTCACACTCCCGGGGTCAGGAAAATTGGATATTTTCATACTTCCGGGGTCAGGAAATTTACATTTTTCAGACTCCCGGGGTCAGGAAAATTGGGTTTTTTTCACACTCCCGGGGTCAGGAGATTCTGATTTTTTTCACACTCCCGGGGTCAGGAAAATCAGATATTTTTCATACTCCCGGGGTCAGGAAAATCACATTTTTTCACACTCCCAGGGTCAGGAAATTCTGATTTTTTTCACACTCACGGTGTTAGGAAAATCACATTTTTCACACTCCCGGGGTCAGGAAAATTGTATTTTTTCACACTCCCGGGGTCAAGAAAATCACATTTTTCACACTCCCGGTGTCAGGAGATTCTGATTTTTTTCACACTCCCGGGGTCAAGAAAATCACATTTTTCACACTCAAGGGGTCAGGAGAATTTAATTTTTTTCACACTCCCGGGGTCAGGAAAATGGGATTCTTTTAACACTCCCGGGGTCAGGAAAATTGGATTTTTTTCACATTCCTGGGGTCAGGAAAATTGGGTTTTTTTCACACTCCCGGGGTCAAGAAAATCACATTTTTTCACACTCCTGGGGTCAGGAGATTCTGATTTTTTTCACACTCCCGGGGTCAAGAAAATCACATTTTTTCACACTCCCGGGGTCAGGAAATTCTGATTTTTTTCACACTCCCGGTGTTAGAAAAATCACATTTTTCACACTCCCGGGGTCAAGAAAATCACATTTTTCACACTCCCGGGGTCAGGAGATTCTGATTTTTTTCACACTCCCGGGGTCAAGAAAATCACATTTTTCACACTCAAGGGGTCAGAAAAATTGGGTTTTTTCACACTCCCGGGGTCAGGAGAATTTAATTTTTTTCACACTCCAGGGGTCAGGAAAATGGGATTCTTTTAACACTCCCGGGGTCAGGAAAATTGGATTTTTTTCACATTCCTGGGGTTAGGAAAATTGGGTTTTTTTCACACTCCCGGGGTCAAGAAAATCACATTTTTTCACACTCCTGGGGTCAGGAGATTCTGATTTTTTTCACACTCCCGGGGTCAAGAAAATCACATTTTTTCACACTCCCGGGGTCAGGAAATTCTGATTTTTTTCACACTCCCGGTGTTAGAAAAATCACATTTTTCACACTCCCGGGGTCAAGAAAATCACATTTTTTCACACTCCCGAGGTCAGGAAATTCTGATATTTTTCACACTCCCGGGGTCAGGAAAATCGGATATTTTCACACTCCCGGGGTCAGGAAAATCAGATTTTTTTCATACTCCCGGGGTCAGGAAAATCACATTTTTTCACACTCCCAGGGTCAGGAAATTCTGATTTTTTTCACACTCACGGTGTTAGGAAAATCACATTTTTCACACTCCCGGGGTCAGGAAAATTGGATTTTTTCACACTCCCGGGGTCAGGAAATTCTGATATTTTTCACTCTCCCGGGGTCAGGAAAATCGGATATTTTCACACTCCCGGGGTCAGGAAAATCAGATTTTTTTTCGCACTCCCGGGGTCAGGAAAATTGGATATTTTCATACTCCCGGGGTCAGGAAAATCGCATTTTTCATACTCCCGGGGTCAGGAAAATCACATTTTTTCACACTCCCGGGGTCAGGAAATTCTGATATTTTTCACACTCCCGGGGTCAGGAAAATCAGATTTTTTTTCACACTCCCGCGGTCAGGAAAATTGGATATTTTCATACTCCCGGGGTCAGGAAAATCGCATTTTTCATACTCCCGGGGTCAAGAAAATCACATTTTTTCACTCTCCCGGGGTCAGGAGATTCTGATTTTGTTCACACTCCCAGGGTCAAGAAAATCACATTTTTTCACACTCCCGGGGTCAGGAAATTCTGATTTTTTTCACACTCCCGGTGTTAGGAAAATCACATTTTTCACACTCCCGGGGTCAAGAAAATCACATTTTTTCACACTCCCGGGGTCAGGAAATTCTGATATTTTTCACTCTCCCGGGGTCAGGAAAATCGGATATTTTCACACTCCCGGGGTCAGGAAAATCAGATTTTTTTCATACTCCCGGGGTCAGGAAAATCACATTTTTTCACACTCCCAGGGTCAGGAAATTCTGATTTTTTTCACATTCACGGTGTTAGGAAAATCACATTTTTCCTACTCCCGGGGTCAGGAAAATTGGATTTTTTCACACTCCCGGGGTCAGGAAATTCTGATATTTTTCACTCTCCCGGGGTCAGGAAAATCGGATATTTTCACACTCCCGGGGTCAGGAAAATCAGATTTTTTTTCGCACTCCCGGGGTCAGGAAAATTGGATATTTTCATACTCCCGGGGTCAGGAAAATCACATTTTTCATACTCCCGGGGTCAGGAAAATCACATTTTTTCACACTCCCGGGGTCAGGAAATTCTGATATTTTTCACACTCCCGGGGTCAGGAAAATCAGATTTTTTTTCACACTCCCGCGGTCAGGAAAATTGGATATTTTCATACTCCCGGGGTCAGGAAAATCGCATTTTTCATACTCCCGGGGTCAAGAAAATCACATTTTTTCACTCTCCCGGGGTCAGGAGATTCTGATTTTGTTCACACTCCCGGGGTCAAGAAAATCACATTTTTTCACACTCCCGGGGTCAGGAATTTCTGATTTTTTTCACACTCCCGGTGTTAGGAAAATCACATTTTTCACACTCCCGGGGTCAAGAAAATCACATTTTTTCACACTCCCGGGGTCAGGAAATTCTGATATTTTTCACACTCCCAGGGTCAGGAAAATCGGATATTTTCATACTCCCGGGGTCAGGAAAATCAGATTTTTTTCATACTCCCGGGGTAAGGAAAAATCACATTTTTTCACACTCCCAGGGTCAGGAAATTCTGATTTTTTCACACTCACGGTGTTAGGAAAATCACATTTTTCACACTCCCGGGGTCAGGAAAATTGGATTTTTTCACACTCCCGGGGTCAGGAGTATTTAATTTTTTTCACACTCCCGGGGTCAAGAAAATCACATTTATTCACAGTCCGGAGGTCCGGAAATTCTGATATTTTTCACACTCCCGGGGACAGGAAAATCGGATATTTTCACACTCCCGGGGTCAGGAAAATCAGATTTTTTTTCACACTCCCGGGGTCAGGAAAATTGGATATTTTCATACTCCCGGGGTCAGGAAAATAGGATATTTTCACACTCCCTGTGTCAGGAAAATTGGATATTTTCATACTTCCGGGGTCAGGAAAATTGCATTTTTCAGACTCCCGGGGTCAGGAAAATTGGGTTTTTTTCACACTCCCGGGGTCAAGAAAATCACATTTTTCACACGCCCGGGGTCAGGAGATTCTGATTTTTTTCACACTCCCGGGGTCAGGAAATTTACATTTTTCAGACTCCCGGGGTCAGGAAAATTGGGTTTTTTTCACACTCCCGGGGTCAGGAGATTCTGATTTTTTTCACACTCCCGGGGTCAGGAAAATCAGATATTTTTCATACTCCCGGGGTCAGGAAAATCACATTTTTTCACACTCCCAGGGTCAGGAAATTCTGATTTTTTTCACACTCACGGTGTTAGGAAAATCACATTTTTCACACTCCCGGGGTCAGGAAAATTGTATTTTTTCACACTCCCGGGGTCAAGAAAATCACATTTTTCACACTCCCGGGGTCAGGAGATTCTGATTTTTTTCACACTCCCGGGGTCAAGAAAATCACATTTTTCACACTCAAGGGGTCAGGAGAATTTAATTTTTTTCACACTCCCGGGGTCAGGAAAATGGGATTCTTTTAACACTCCCGGGGTCAGGAAAATTGGATTTTTTTCACATTCCTGGGGTCAGGAAAATTGGGTTTTTTTCACACTCCCGGGGTCAAGAAAATCACATTTTTTCACACTCCTGGGGTCAGGAGATTCTGATTTTTTTCACACTCCCGGGGTCAAGAAAATCACATTTTTTCACACTCCCGGGGTCAGGAAATTCTGATTTTTTTCACACTCCCGGTGTTAGAAAAATCACATTTTTCACACTCCCGGGGTCAAGAAAATCACATTTTTCACACTCCCGGGGTCAGGAGATTCTGATTTTTTTCACACTCCCGGGGTCAAGAAAATCACATTTTTCACACTCAAGGGGTCAGAAAAATTGGGTTTTTTCACACTCCCGGGGTCAGGAGAATTTAATTTTTTTCACACTCCAGGGGTCAGGAAAATGGGATTCTTTTAACACTCCCGGGGTCAGGAAAATTGGATTTTTTTCACATTCCTGGGGTCAGGAAAATTGGGTTTTTTTCACACTCCCGGGGTCAAGAAAATCACATTTTTTCACACTCCTGGGGTCAGGAGATTCTGATTTTTTTCACACTCCCGGGGTCAAGAAAATCACATTTTTTCACACTCCCGGGGTCAGGAAATTCTGATTTTTTTCACACTCCCGGTGTTAGAAAAATCACATTTTTCACACTCCCGGGGTCAAGAAAATCACATTTTTTCACACTCCCGGGGTCAGGAAATTCTGATATTTTTCACACTCCCGGGGTCAGGAAAATCGGATATTTTCACACTCCCGGGGTCAGGAAAATCAGATTTTTTTCATACTCCCGGGGTCAGGAAAATCACATTTTTTCACACTCCCAGGGTCAGGAAATTCTGATTTTTTTCACACTCACGGTGTTAGGAAAATCACATTTTTCACACTCCCGGGGTCAGGAAAATTGGATTTTTTCACACTCCCGGGGTCAGGAAATTCTGATATTTTTCACTCTCCCGGGGTCAAGAAAATCGGATATTTTCACACTCCCGGGGTCAGGAAAATCAGATTTTTTTTCGCACTCCCGGGGTCAGGAAAATTGGATATTTTCATACTCCCGGGGTCAGGAAAATCGCATTTTTCATACTCCCGGGGTCAGGAAAATCACATTTTTTCACACTCCCGGGGTCAGGAAATTCTGATATTTTTCACACTCCCGGGGTCAGGAAAATCAGATTTTTTTTCACACTCCCGCGGTCAGGAAAATTGGATATTTTCATACTCCCGGGGTCAGGAAAATCGCATTTTTCATACTCCCGGGGTCAAGAAAATCACATTTTTTCACTCTCCCGGGGTCAGGAGATTCTGATTTTGTTCACACTCCCAGGGTCAAGAAAATCACATTTTTTCACACTCCCGGGGTCAGGAAATTCTGATTTTTTTCACACTCCCGGTGTTAGGAAAATCACATTTTTCACACTCCCGGGGTCAAGAAAATCACATTTTTTCACACTCCCGGGGTCAGGAAATTCTGATATTTTTCACACTCCCGGGGTCAGGAAAATCGGATATTTTCACACTCCCGGGGTCAGGAAAATCAGATTTTTTTCATACTCCCGGGGTCAGGAAAATCACATTTTTTCACACTCCCAGGGTCAGGAAATTCTGATTTTTTTCATACTCACGGTGTTAGGAAAATCACATTTTTCCTACTCCCGGGGTCAGGAAAATTGGATTTTTTCACACTCCCGGGGTCAGGAAATTCTGATATTTTTCACTCTCCCGGGGTCAGGAAAATCGGATATTTTCACACTCCCGGGGTCAGGAAAATCAGATTTTTTTTCGCACTCCCGGGGTCAGGAAAATTGGATATTTTCATACTCCCGGGGTCAGGAAAATCGCATTTTTCATACTCCCGGGGTCAGGAAAATCACATTTTTTCACACTCCCGGGGTCAGGAAATTCTGATATTTTTCACAATCCCGGGGTCAGGAAAATCAGATTTTTTTTCACACTCCCGCGGTCAGGAAAATTGGATATTTTCATACTCCTGGGGTCAGGAAAATCGCATTTTTCATACTCCCGGGGTCAAGAAAATCACATTTTTTCACTCTCCCGGGGTCAGGAGATTCTGATTTTGTTCACACTCCCGGGGTCAAGAAAATCACATTTTTTCACACTCCCGGGGTCAGGAATTTCTGATTTTTTTCACACTCCCGGTGTTAGGAAAATCACATTTTTCACACTCCCGGGGTCAAGAAAATCACATTTTTTCACACTCCCGGGGTCAGGAAATTCTGATATTTTTCACACTCCCAGGGTCAGGAAAATCGGATATTTTCATACTCCCGGGGTCAGGAAAATCAGATTTTTTTCATACTCCCGGGGTAAGGAAAAATCACATTTTTTCACACTCCCAGGGTCAGGAAATTCTGATTTTTGCACACTCACGGTGTTAGGAAAATCACATTTTTCACACTCCCGGGGTCAGGAAAATTGGATTTTTTCACACTCCCGGGGTCAGGAGTATTTAATTTTTTTCACACTCCCGGGGTCAAGAAAATCACATTTATTCACAGTCCGGAGGTCCGGAAATTCTGATATTTTTCACACTCCCGGGGACAGGAAAATCGGATATTTTCACACTCCCGGGGTCAGGAAAATCAGATTTTTTTTCACACTCCCGGGGTCAGGAAAATTGGATATTTTCATACTCCCGGGGTCAGGAAAATAGGATATTTTCACACTCCCTGGGTCAGGAAAATTGGATATTTTCATACTTCCGGGGTCAGGAAAATTGCATTTTTCAGACTCCCGGGGTCAGGAAAATTGGGTTTTTTTCACACTCCCGGGGTCAAGAAAATCACATTTTTCACACGCCCGGGGTCAGGAGATTCTGATTTTTTTCACACTCCCGGGGTCAAGAAAATCACATTTTTCACACTCCCGGGGTCAGAAAAATTGGGTTTTTTCACACTCCCGGGGTCAATAACACATTTTTTCACACTCCCGGGGACAGGAAATTCTGATTTTTTTCACACTCCCGGTGTTAGGAAAATCACATTTTTCACACTCCCGGGGTCAAGAAAATCACATTTTTTCACACTCCCGGGGTCAGGAAATTCTGATATTTTTCACACTCCCGGGGTCAGGAAAATTGGATTTTTTTCACACTCCCGGGGTCAGGAAAATTGGGGTTTTTTCACACTCCCGGGGTCAGGAGAATTTAATTTTTTTCACACTCCCGGGGTCAAGAAAATCACATTTTTTCACACTCCCGGGGTCAGGAGAATTTAATTTTTTTCACATTCCCGGGGTCAAGAAATTCACATTTTTTCACACTCCCGGGGTCAGGAATTTCTGATTTTTTCACACTCCCGGTGTTAGGAAAATCACATTTTTCACACTCCCAGGGTAAAGAAAATCACATTTTCTCACACTCCCGGGGTCAGGAGATTCTGATTTCTTTCACACTCCCGGGGTCAAGAAAATCACATTTTTTCACACTCCCGGGGTCAGGAAATTCTAATTTTTTTTCACACTCCCGGTGTTAGTAAAATCACATTTTTCACACTCCCGGGGTCAGGAAATTCTGATTTTTTTCACACTCCCGGGGTCAGGAGATTCTGATTTTTTTCACACTCACGGTGTTAGGAAAATCACATTTTTCACGCTCCCGGGGTCAGGAAAATTGGATTTTTTCACACTCCTGGGGTCAGGAGAATTTAATTTTTTTCACACTCACGGGGTCAAGAAAATCACATTTTTTCACACTCCCGGGGTCAGGAAATTCTGATATTTTTCAAACTCCCGGGGTCAGGAAAATCGGATATTTTCACACACCCGGGGTCAGGAAAATCAGATTTTTTTCATATTCCGTGGGTGAAGAAAATTGGATTTTTTTCACACTCCAGGGGTCAGGAAAATTGGATATTTTCATATTCCCGGGGTCAGGAAAATTGCATTTTTCAGACTCCCGGGGTCAGGAAAATTGGATTTTTTAACACTCCTGTGGTCAGGAAAATTGGATTTTTTTCACACTCCCAGGGTCAGGAAAATTGGGTTTTTTTCACACTCCCGGGGTCAAGAAAATCACATTTTTTCACACTCCCGGGGTCAGGAAATTCTGACTTTTTTCACACTCCCGGGGTCAGGAGATTCTGATTTTTTTCACACTCCCGGGGTCAAGAAAATCACATTTTTTCACACTCCAGGGGTCAGGAAATTCTAATTTTTTTCACACTCCCGGTGTTAGGAAAATCACATTTTTCACACTCCCGGGGTCAGAAAAATTGGATTTTTTCACACTCCCGGGGTCAGGAGAATTTAATTTTTTCACACTCCCGGGTCAAGAAAATCACATTTTTTTCACAATCCCAGGGTCAGGAAAATTGGATGTTTTTAACACTCCCGGGGTCAGGAAAATTGGATTTTTTTCACACTCCCGGGGTCAGGAAAATCACATTTTTTTCACAATCCCGGGGTCAGGAAAATTGGATGTTTTTAACACTCCCGGGGTCAGGAAAATTGGATTTTTTTCACACTCCCGGGGTCAGGAAAATTGGGTTTTTTTCACACTCCCGGGGTCAAGAAAATCACATTTTTCACACGCCCGGGGTCAGGAGATTCTGATTTTTTTCACACTCCCGGGGTCAAGAAAATCACATTTTTCACACTCCCGGGGTCAGAAAAATTGGGTTTTTTCACACTCCCGGGGTCAATAACACATTTTTTCACACTCCCGGGGACAGGAAATTCTGATTTTTTTCACACTCCCGGTGTTAGGAAAATCACATTTTTCACACTCCCGGGGTCAAGAAAATCACATTTTTTCACACTCCCGGGGTCAGGAAATTCTGATATTTTTCACACTCCCGGGGTCAGGAAAATTGGATTTTTTTCACACTCCCGGGGTCAGGAAAATTGGGGTTTTTTCACACTCCCGGGGTCAGGAGAATTTAATTTTTTTCACACACCCGGGGTCAAGAAAATCACATTTTTTCACACTCCCGGGGTCAGGAGATTCTGATTTTTTTCACATTCCCGGGGTCAAGAAATTCACATTTTTTCACACTCCCGGGGTCAGGAATTTCTGATTTTTTCACACTCCCGGTGTTAGGAAAATCACATTTTTCACACTCCCAGGGTAAAGAAAATCACATTTTCTCACACTCCCGGGGTCAGGAGATTCTGATTTCTTTCACACTCCCGGGGTCAAGAAAATCACATTTTTTCACACTCCCGGGGTCAGGAAATTCTAATTTTTTTTCACACTCCCGGTGTTAGTAAAATCACATTTTTCACACTCCCGGGGTCAGGAAATTCTGATTTTTTTCACACTCCCGGGGTCAGGAGATTCTGATTTTTTTCACACTCACGGTGTTAGGAAAATCACATTTTTCACGCTCCCGGGGTCAGGAAAATTGGATTTTTTCACACTCCTGGGGTCAGGAGAATTTAATTTTTTTCACACTCACGGGGTCAAGAAAATCACATTTTTTCACACTCCCGGGGTCAGGAAATTCTGATATTTTTCAAACTCCCGGGGTCAGGAAAATCGGATATTTTCACACACCCGGGGTCAGGAAAATCAGATTTTTTTCATACTCCCTGGGTCAAGAAAATTGGATTTTTTTCACACTCCAGGGGTCAGGAAAATTGGATATTTTCATATTCCCGGGGTCAGGAAAATTGCATTTTTCAGACTCCCGGGGTCAGGAAAATTGGATTTTTTAACACTCCTGGGGTCAGGAAAATTGGATTTTTTTCACACTCCCAGGGTCAGGAAAATTGGGTTTTTTTCACACTCCCGGGGTCAAGAAAATCACATTTTTTCACACTCCCGCGGTCAGGAGATTCTGATTTTGTTCACACTCCAGGGGTCACGAAAATCACATTTTTTATCACTCCCGGGGTCAGAAAAATTGGATTTTTTCACACTCCCGGGGTCAGGAGAATTTAATTTTTTCACACTCCCGGGGTCAAGAAAATCACATTTTTTTCACAATCCCGGGGTCAGGAAAATTGGATGTTTTTAACACTCCCGGGGTCAGGAAAATTGGATTTTTTTCACACTCCCGGGGTCAGGAAAATCACATTTTTTTCACAATCCCGGGGTCAGGAAAATTGGATGTTTTTAACACTCCCGGGGTCAGGAAAATTGGATTTTTTTCACACTCTCGGGGTCAAGAAAATCACATTTTTTTCACAATCCCGGGGTCAGGAAAATTGGATGTTTTTAACACTCCCGGGGTCAGGAAAATTGGATTTTTTTCACACTCCCGGGGTCAAGAAAATCACATTTTTTCACACTCCCGCGGTCAGGAGATTCTGATTTTGTTCACACTCCCGGGGTCAAGAAAATCACATTTTTTATCACTCCCGGGGTCAGGAAATTCTGATATTTTTCACACTCCCAGGGTCAGGAAAATCGGATATTTTCACACTCCCGGGGTCAGGAAAATCAGATTTTTTTTCATACTCCCGGGGTCAGGAAAAATCACATTTTTTCACATTCCCAGGGTCAGGAAATTCTGATATTTTTCACACTCACGGTGTTAGGAAAATCACATTTTTCACACTCCCGGGGTCAGGAAAATTGGATTTTTTCACACTTCCGGGGTCAGGAGTATTTAATTTTTTTCACCCTCCCAGGGTCAAGAAAATCACATTTATTCACAGTCCTGGGGTCAGGAAATTCTGATATTTTTCACACTCCCGGGGACAGGAAAATCGGATATTTTCACACTCCCGGGGTCAGGAAAATCAGATTTTTTTCACACTCCCGGGGTCAGGAAAATTTGATATTTTCATACTCCCGGGGTCAGGAAAATCGGATATTTTCACACTCCCGGGGTCAGGAAAATTGGATATTTTCATACTTTCGGGGTCAGGAAAATTGCATTTTTCAGACTCCCGGGGTCAGGAAAATTGGGATTTCTTCACACTCCCGGGGTCAAGAAAATCACATTTTTCACACTCCCGGGGTCAGGAGATTCTGATTTTTTTCACACTCCCTGGGTCAAGAAAATCACATTTTTCACACTCCCAGGGCCAGAAAAATTGGGTTTTTTCACACTCCCGGGGTCAGGAGAATTTAATTTTTTTCACACTCCCGGGGTCAGGAAAATGGGATTCTTTTAACACTCCCGGGGTCAGGAAAATTGGATTTTTTTCACACTCCCGGGGTCAGGAAAATTGGTTTTTTTTCACACTCCCGGGGTCAAAAAAATCACATTTTTTTCACACTCCTGGGGTCAGGAGATTCTGATTTTTTTCACACTCCCGGGGTCAAGAAAATCACATTTTTTCACACTCCCGGGGTCAGGAAATTCTGATTTTTTTCACAATCCCGGTGTTAGGAAAATCACATTTTTCACACTCCCGGGGTCAAGAAAATCACATTTTTTCTCACTCCCGGGGTCAGGAAATTCTGATATTTTTCACACTCCCGGGGTCAGGAAAATTGGATATTTTCATACTCCCGGGGTCAGGAAAATCGCATTTTTCATACTCCCGGGGTCAGGAAAATCACATTTTTTCACACTCCCGGGGTCAGGAAATTCTGATATTTTTCACACTCCCGGGGTCAGGAAAATCAGATTTTTTTTCACACTCCCGCGGTCAGGAAAATTGGATATTTTCATACTCCCGGGGTCAGGAAAATCGCATTTTTCACACTCCCAGGGTAAAGAAAATCACATTTTCTCACACTCCCGGGGTCAGGAGATTCTGATTTCTTTCACACTCCCGGGGTCAAGAAAATCACATTTTTTCACACTCCCGGGGTCAGGAAATTCTAATTTTTTTTCACACTCCCGGTGTTAGTAAAATCACATTTTTCACACTCCCGGGGTCAGGAAATTCTGATTTTTTTCACACTCCCGGGGTCAGGAGATTCTGATTTTTTTCACACTCACGGTGTTAGGAAAATCACATTTTTCACGCTCCCGGGGTCAGGAAAATTGGATTTTTTCACACTCCTGGGGTCAGGAGAATTTAATTTTTTTCACACTCACGGGGTCAAGAAAATCACATTTTTTCACACTCCCGGGGTCAGGAAATTCTGATATTTTTCAAACTCCCGGGGTCAGGAAAATCGGATATTTTCACACAACCGGGGTCAGGAAAATCAGATTTTTTTCATACTCCCTGGGTCAAGAAAATTGGATTTTTTTCACACTCCAGGGGTCAGGAAAATTGGATATTTTCATATTCCCGGGGTCAGGAAAATTGCATTTTTCAGACTCCCGGGGTCAGGAAAATTGGATTTTTTAACACTCCTGGGGTCAGGAAAATTGGATTTTTTTCACACTCCCAGGGTCAGGAAAATTGGGTTTTTTTCACACTCCCGGGGTCAAGAAAATCACATTTTTTCACACTCCCGCGGTCAGGAGATTCTGATTTTGTTCACACTCCAGGGGTCATGAAAATCACATTTTTTATCACTCCCGGGGTCAGAAAAATTGGATTTTTTCACACTCCCGGGGTCAGGAGAATTTAATTTTTTCACACTCCCGGGGTCAAGAAAATCACATTTTTTTCACAATCCCGGGGTCAGGAAAATTGGATGTTTTTAACACTCCCGGGGTCAGGAAAATTGGATTTTTTTCACACTCCCGGGGTCAGGAAAATCACATTTTTTTCACAATCCCGGGGTCAGGAAAATTGGATGTTTTTAACACTCCCGGGGTCAGGAAAATTGGATTTTTTTCACACTCTCGGGGTCAAGAAAATCACATTTTTTTCACAATCCCGGGGTCAGGAAAATTGGATGTTTTTAACACTCCCGGGGTCAGGAAAATTGGATTTTTTTCACACTCCCGGGGTCAAGAAAATCACATTTTTTCACACTCCCGCGGTCAGGAGATTCTGATTTTGTTCACACTCCCGGGGTCAAGAAAATCACATTTTTTATCACTCCCGGGGTCAGGAAATTCTGATATTTTTCACACTCCCAGGGTCAGGAAAATCGGATATTTTCACACTCCCGGGGTCAGGAAAATCAGATTTTTTTTCATACTCCCGGGGTCAGGAAAAATCACATTTTTTCACATTCCCAGGGTCAGGAAATTCTGATATTTTTCACACTCACGGTGTTAGGAAAATCACATTTTTCACACTCCCGGGGTCAGGAAAATTGGATTTTTTCACACTTCCGGGGTCAGGAGTATTTAATTTTTTTCACCCTCCCAGGGTCAAGAAAATCACATTTATTCACAGTCCTGGGGTCAGGAAATTCTGATATTTTTCACACTCCCGGGGACAGGAAAATCGGATATTTTCACACTCCCGGGGTCAGGAAAATCAGATTTTTTTCACACTCCCGGGGTCAGGAAAATTTGATATTTTCATACTCCCGGGGTCAGGAAAATCGGATATTTTCACACTCCCGGGGTCAGGAAAATTGGATATTTTCATACTTTCGGGGTCAGGAAAATTGCATTTTTCAGACTCCCGGGGTCAGGAAAATTGGGATTTCTTCACACTCCCGGGGTCAAGAAAATCACATTTTTCACACTCCCGGGGTCAGGAGATTCTGATTTTTTTCACACTCCCTGGGTCAAGAAAATCACATTTTTCACACTCCCAGGGCCAGAAAAATTGGGTTTTTTCACACTCCCGGGGTCAGGAGAATTTAATTTTTTTCACACTCCCGGGGTCAGGAAAATGGGATTCTTTTAACACTCCCGGGGTCAGGAAAATTGGATTTTTTTCACACTCCCGGGGTCAGGAAAATTGGTTTTTTTTCACACTCCCGGGGTCAAAAAAATCACATTTTTTTCACACTCCTGGGGTCAGGAGATTCTGATTTTTTTCACACTCCCGGGGTCAAGAAAATCACATTTTTTCACACTCCCGGGGTCAGGAAATTCTGATTTTTTTCACAATCCCGGTGTTAGGAAAATCACATTTTTCACACTCCCGGGGTCAAGAAAATCACATTTTTTCTCACTCCCGGGGTCAGGAAATTCTGATATTTTTCACACTCCCGGGGTCAGGAAAATTGGATATTTTCATACTCCCGGGGTCAGGAAAATCGCATTTTTCATACTCCCGGGGTCAGGAAAATCACATTTTTTCACACTCCCGGGGTCAGGAAATTCTGATATTTTTCACACTCCCGGGGTCAGGAAAATCAGATTTTTTTTCACACTCCCGCGGTCAGGAAAATTGGATATTTTCATACTCCCGGGGTCAGGAAAATCGCATTTTTCATACTCCCGGGGTCAAGAAAATCACATTTTTTCACTCTCCCGGTGTCAGGAGATTCTGATTTTGTTCACACTCCCGGGGTCAAGAAAATCACATTTTTTCACACTCCCGGGGTCAGGAATTTCTGATTTTTTTCACACTCCCGGTGTTAGGAAAATCACATTTTTCACACTCCCGGGGTCAAGAAAATCACATTTTTTCACACTCCCGGGGTCAGGAAATTCTGATATTTTTCACACTCCCAGGGTCAGGAAAATCGGATATTTTCATACTCCCGGGGTCAGGAAAATCAGATTTTTTTCATACTCCCGGGGTAAGGAAAAATCACATTTTTTCACACTCCCAGGGTCAGGAAATTCTGATTTTTTCACACTCACGGTGTTAGGAAAATCACATTTTTCACACTCCCGGGGTCAGGAAAATTGGATTTTTTCACACTCCCGGGGTCAGGAGTATTTAATTTTTTTCACACTCCCGGGGTCAAGAAAATCACATTTATTCACAGTCCGGAGGTCCGGAAATTCTGATATTTTTCACACTCCCGGGGACAGGAAAATCGGATATTTTCACACTCCCGGGGTCAGGAAAATCAGATTTTTTTTCACACTCCCGGGGTCAGGAAAATTGGATATTTTCATACTCCCGGGGTCAGGAAAATAGGATATTTTCACACTCCCGGGGTCAGGAAAATTGGATATTTTCATACTTCCGGGGTCAGGAAAATTGCATTTTTCAGACTCCCGGGGTCAGGAAAATTGGGTTTTTTTCACACTCCCGGGGTCAAGAAAATCACATTTTTCACACTCCCGGGGTCAGGAGATTCTGATTTTTTTCACACTCCCGGGGTCAAGAAAATCACATTTTTCACACTCCCGGGGTCAGAAAAATTGGGTTTTTCACACTCCCGGGGTCAATAACACATTTTTTCACACTCCCGGGGTCAGGAAATTCTGATTTTTTTCACACTCCCGGTGTTAGGAAAATCACATTTTTCACACTCCCGGGGTCAAGAAAATCACATTTTTTCACACTCCCGGGGTCAGGAAATTCTGATATTTTTCACACTCCATGGGTCAGGAAAATTGGATTTTTTTCACACTCCCGGGGTCAGGAAAATTGGGGTTTTTTCACACTCCCGGGGTCAGGAGAATTTAATTTTTTTCACACTCAGGGGGCCAAGAAAATCACATTTTTTCACACTCCCGGGGTCAGGAGATTCTGATTTTTTTCACATTCCCGGGGTCAAGAAATTCACATTTTTTCACACTCCCGGGGTCAGGAATTTCTGATTTTTTCACACTCCCGGTGTTAGGAAAATCACATTTTTCACACTCCCAGGGTAAAGAAAATCACATTTTCTCACACTCCCGGGGTCAGGAGATTCTGATTTCTTTCACACTCCCGGGGTCAAGAAAATCACATTTTTTCACACTCCCGGGGTCAGGAAATTCTAATTTTTTTTCACACTCCCGGTGTTAGTAAAATCACATTTTTCACACTCTCGGGGTCAGGAAATTCTGATTTTTTTCACACTCCCGGGGTCAGGAGATTCTGATTTTTTTCACACTCCCGGGGTCAGGACAATCACATTTTTTCACACTCCCTGGGTCAGGAAATTCTGATTTTTTCACACTCACGGTGTTAGGAAAATCACATTTTTCACGCTCCCGGGGTCAGGAAAATTGGATTTTTTCACACTCCTGGGGTCAGGAGAATTTAATTTTTTTCACACTCACGGGGTCAAGAAAATCACATTTTTTCACACTCCCGGGGTCAGGAAATTCTGATATTTTTCACACTCCCGGGGTCAGGAAAATCGGATATTTTCACACACCCGGGGTCAGGAAAATCAGATTTTTTTCATACTCCCTGGGTCAAGAAAATTGGATTTTTTTCACACTCCAGGGGTCAGGAAAATTGGATATTTTCATATTCCCTTGGTCAGGAAAATTGCATTTTTCAGACTCCCGGGGTCAGGAAAATTGGATTTTTTAACACTCCTGGGGTCAGGAAAATTGGGTTTTTTTCACACTCCCGGGGTCAAGAAAATCACATTTTTTCACACTCCCGGGGTCAGGAAATTCTGATTTTTTTCACACTCCCGGGGTCAGCAGATTCTGATTTTTTTCACACTCCCGGGGTCAAGAAAATCACATTTTTTCACACTCCAGGGGTCAGGAAATTCTAATTTTTTTCACACTCCCGGTGTTAGGAAAATCACATTTTTCACACTCCCGGGGTCAGAAAAATTGGATTTTTTCACACTCCCGGGGTCAGGAGAATTTAATTTTTTCACACTCCCGGGTCAAGAAAATCACATTTTTTTCACAATCCCGGAGTCAGGAAAATTGGATGTTTTTAACACTCCCGGGATCAGGAAAATTGGATTTTTTTTCACACTCCCGGGGTCAGGAAAATCACATTTTTTTCACAATCCCGGGGTCAGGAAAATTGGATGTTTTTAACACTCCCGGGGTCAGGAAAATTGGATTTTTTTCACACTCTCGGGGTCAAGAAAATCACATTTTTTTCACAATCCCGGGGTCAGGAAAATTGGATGTTTTTAACACTCCCGGGGTCAGGAAAATTGGATTTTTTTCACACTCCCGGGGTCAAGAAAATCACATTTTTTCACACTCCCGCGGTCAGGAGATTCTGATTTTGTTCACACTCCCGGGGTCAAGAAAATCACATTTTTTATCACTCCCGGGGTCAGAAAAATTGGATTTTTTCACACTCCCGGGGTCAGGAGAATTTAATTTTTTCACACTCCCGGGGTCAAGAAAATCACATTTTTTTCACAATCCCGGGGTCAGGAAAATTGGATGTTTTTAACACTCCCGGGGTCAGGAAAATTGGATTTTTTTCACATTCCCGGGGTCAGGAAAATCACATTTTTTTCACAATCCCTAAGTCAGGAAAATTGGATGTTTTTAACACTCCCGGGGTCAGGAAAATTGGATTTTTTTCACACTCTCGGGGTCAAGAAAATCACATTTTTTTCACAATCCCGGGGTCAGGAAAATTGGATGTTTCTAACACTCCCTGGGTCAGGAAAATTGGATTTTTTTCACACTCCCGGGGTCATGAAAATCACATTTTTTCACACTCCCGCGGTCAGGAGATTCTGATTTTGTTCACACTCCCGGGGTCAAGAAAATCACATTTTTTATCACTCCCGGGGTCAGGAAATTCTGATATTTTTCACACTCCCAGGGTCAGGAAAATCGGATATTTTCACACTCCCGGGGTCAGGAAAATCAGATTTTTTTTCATACTCCCGGGGTCAGGAAAAATCACATTTTTTCACACTCCCAGGGTCAGGAAATTCTGATATTTTTCACACTCACGGTGTTAGGAAGATCACATTTTTCACACTCCCGGGGTCAGGAAAATTGGATTTTTTCACACTTCCGGGGTCAGGTGTATTTAATTTTTTTCACCCTCCCGGGGTCAAGAAAATCACATTTATTCACAGTCCCGGGGTCAGGAAATTCTGATATTTTTCACACTCCCGGGGACAGGAAAATCGGATATTTTCACACTCCCGGGGTCAGGAAAATCAGATTTTTTTCACACTCCCGGGGTCAGGAAAATTTGATATTTTCATACTCCCGGGGTCAGGAAAATCGGATATTTTCACACTCCTGGGGTCAGGAAAATTGGATATTTTCAAACTTCCGGGGTCAGGAAAATTGCATTTTTCAGACTCCCGGGGTCAGGAAAATTGGGATTTTTTCACACTCCCGGGGTCAAGAAAATCACATTTTTCACACTCCCGGGGTCAGGAGATTCTGATTTTTTTCACACTCCCTGGGTCAAGAAAATCACATTTTTCACACTCCCAGGGTCAGAAAAATTGGGTTTTTTCACACTCCCGGGGTCAGGGGAATTTAATTTTTTTCACACTCCCGGGGTCAGGAAAATGGGATTCTTTTAACACTCCCGGGGTCAGGAAAATTGGATTTTTTTCACACTCCCGGGGTCAGGAAAATTGGTTTTTTTTCACACTCCCGGGGTCAAAAAAATCACTTTTTTTCACACTCCTGGGGTCAGGAGATTCTGATTTTTTTCACACTCTCGGGGTCAAGAAAATCACATTTTTTTCACAATCCCGGGGTCAGGAAAATTGGATGTTTTTAACACTCCCGGGGTCAGGAAAATTGGATTTTTTTCACACTCCCGGGGTCAAGAAAATCACATTTTTTCACACTCCCGCGGTCAGGAGATTCTGATTTTGTTAACACTCCCGGGGTCAAGAAAATCACATTTTTTATCACTCCCGGGGTCAGGAAATTCTGATATTTTTCACACTCCCAGGGTCAGGAAAATCGGATATTTTCACACTCCCGGGGTCAGGAAAATCAGATTTTTTTTCATACTCCCGGGGTCAGGAAAAATCACATTTTTTCACACTCCCAGGGTCAGGAAATTCTGATATTTTTCACACTCACGGTGTTAGGAAAATCACATTTTTCACACTCCCGGGGTCAGGAAAATTGGATTTTTTCACACTTCCGGGGTCAGGAGTATTTAATTTTTTTCACCCTCCCAGGGTCAAGAAAATCACATTTATTCACAGTCCCGGGGTCAGGAAATTCTGATATTTTTCACACTCCCGGGGACAGGAAAATCGGATATTTTCACACTCCCGGGGTCAGGAAAATCAGATTTTTTTCACACTCCCGGGGTCAGGAAAATTTGATATTTTCATACTCCCGGGGTCAGGAAAATCGGATATTTTCACACTCCCGGGGTCAGGAAAATTGGATATTTTCATACTTCCGGGGTCAGGAAAATTGCATTTTTCAGACTCCCGGGGTCAGGAAAATTGGGATTTTTTCACACTCCCGGGGTCAAGAAAATCACATTTTTCACACTCCCGGGGTCAGGAGATTCTGATTTTTTCCACACTCCCTGGGTCAAGAAAATCACATTTTTCACACTCCCAGGGCCAGAAAAATTGGGTTTTTTCACACTCCCGGGGTCAGGAGAATTTAATTTTTTTCACACTCCCGGGGTCAGGAAAATGGGATTCTTTTAACACTCCCGGGGTCAGGAAAATTGGATTTTTTTCACACTCCCGGGGTCAGGAAAATTGGTTTTTTTTTCACACTCCCGGGGTCAAAAAATCACATTTTTTTCACACTCCTGGGGTCAGGAGATTCTGATTTTTTTCACACTCCCGGGGTCAAGAAAATCACATTTTTTCACACTCCCGGGGTCAGGAAATTCTGATTTTTTTCACAATCCCGGTGTTAGGAAAATCACATTTTTCACACTCCCGGGGTCAAGAAAATCACATTTTTTCTCACTCCCGGGGTCAGGAAATTCTGATATTTTTCACACTCCCGGGGTCAGGAAAATTGGATATTTTCATACTCCCGGGGTCAGGAAAATCCCATTTTTCATACTCCCGGGGTCAGGAAAATCACATTTTTTCACACTCCCGGGGTCAGGAAATTCTGATATTTTTCACACTCCCGGGGTCAGGAAAATCAGATTTTTTTTCACACTCCCGCGGTCAGGAAAATTGGATATTTTCATACTCCCGGGGTCAGGAAAATCGCATTTTTCATACTCCCGGGGTCAAGAAAATCACATTTTTTCACTCTCCCGGTGTCAGGAGATTCTGATTTTGTTCACACTCCCGGGGTCAAGAAAATCACATTTTTTCACACTCCCGGGGTCAGGAATTTCTGATTTTTTTCACACTCCCGGTGTTAGGAAAATCACATTTTTCACACTCCAGGGGTCAAGAAAATCACATTTTTTCACACTCCCGGGGTCAGGAAATTCTGATATTTTTCACACTCCCAGGGTCATGAAAATCGGATATTTTCATACTCCCGGGGTCAGGAAAATCAGATTTTTTTCATACTCCCGGGGTAAGGAAAAATCACATTTTTTCACACTCCCAGGGTCAGGAAATTCTGATTTTTTCACACTCACGGTGTTAGGAAAATCACATTTTTCACACTCCCGGGGTCAGGAAAATTGGATTTTTTCACACTCCCGGGGTCAGGAGTATTTAATTTTTTTCACACTCCCGGGGTCAAGAAATTCACATTTTTTCACACTCCCGGGGTCAGGAGAATTTAATTTTTTCACACTCCCGGGGTCAAGAAAATCACATTTTTTTCACAATCCCGGGGTAAGGAAAATTGGATGTTTTTTACACTCCCGGGGTCAGGAAAATTGGATTTTTTTCACACTCCCGGGGTCAGGAAAATTGGGTTTTTTTCACACTCCCAGGGTCAGGAAAATCGGATATTTTCACACTCCCGGGGTCAGGAAAATCAGATTTTTTTTCATACTCCCGGGGTCAGGAAAAATCACATTTTTTCACACTCGAGGGACAGGAAATTCTGATTTTTTTCACACTCACGGTGTTAGGAAAATCACATTTTTCACACTCCCGGGGTCAGGAAAATTGGATTTTTTCACACTTCCGAAGTCAGGAGTATTTAATTTTTTTCACCCTCCCGGGGTCAAGAAAATCACATTTATTCACAGTCCCGGGGTCAGGAAATTCTGATATTTTTCACACTCCCGGGGACAGGAAAATCGGATATTTTCCCACTCCCGGGGTCAGGAAAATCAGATTTTTTTCACACTCCCGGGGTCAGGAAAATTGGATATTTTCATACTCCTGGGGTCAGGAAAATTGGATATTTTCATACTTCCGGGGTCAGGAAAATTGCATTTTTCAGACTCCCGGGGTCAGGAAAATTGGTTTTTTTTCACACTCCCGGGGTCAAGAAAATCACATTTTTCACACTCCCGGGGTCAGGAGATTCTGATTTTTTTCACACTCCCGGGGTCAAGAAAATCACATTTTTCACACTCCCGGGGTCAGAAAAATTGGGTTTTTTCACACTCCCGGGGTCAGGAGAATTTAATTTTTTTCACACTCCCGGGGTCAGGAAAATGGGATTCTTTTAACACTCCCGGGGTCAGGAAAATTGGATATTTTTCACACTCCCGGGGTCAGGAAAATTGGGTTTTTTTTCACACTCCCGGGGTCAAGAAAATCACATTTTTTCACACTCCCGGTGTCAGGAAATTCTGATTTTTTCACACTCCCGGGGTCAGGAGATTCTGATTTTTTTCACACTCCTGGGGTCAAGAAAATCACATTTTTTCACACTCCAGGGTTCAGGAAATTCTAATTTTTTTCACACTCCCGGTGTTAGGAAAATCACATTATTCAGACTCCCGGGGTCAGGAAAATTGGGTTTTTTCACACTCCCGGGGTCAGAAAAATTGGATTTTTTCACACTCCCGGGGTCAGGAGAATTTAATTTTTTTCACACTCCCGGGGTCAAGAAAATCACATTTTTTCACACTCCCGTGGTCAGGAGATTCTGATTTTTTTCACACTCCCGGGGTCAAGAAAATCACATTTTTTCACACTCCCGGGATCAGGAATTTCTGATTTTTTCACACTCCCGGTGTTAGGAAAATCCCATTTTTCACACTCCCAGGGTAAAGAAAATCAAATTTTCTCATACTCCCGGGGTCAGGAGATTCTGATTTCTTTCACACTCCCAGGGTCAAGAAAATCACATTTTTTCACACTCCCGGGGTCAGGAAATTCTAATTTTTTTCACACTCCCGGTGTTAGTAAAATCACATTTTTCACACTCCCGGGGTCAAGAAAATCACATTTTTTCACACTCCCGGGGTCAGGAAATTCTGATATTTTTCACACTCCCGGGGTGAGGAAAATAGGATATTTTCACACTCCCGGGGTCAGGAAAATCAGATTTTTTTCAAACTCCCGGGGTCAGGACAATCACATTTTTTCACACTCCCTGTGTCAGGAAATTCTGATTTTTTCACACTCACGGTGTTAGGAAAATCACATTTTTCACATTCCCGGGGTCAGGAAAATTGGATTTTTTCACACTCCCGGGGTCAGGAGTATTTAATTTTTTTCACACTCCCGGGGTCAAGAAAATCACATTTATTCACAGTCCGGGGGTCACGAAATTCTGATATTTTTCACACTCCCGGGGTCAGGAAAATCGGATATTTTCACACTCTCGGGGTCAGGAAAATCAGATTTTTTTTCACACTTCCGCGGTCAGGAAAATCGCATTTTTCATACTCCCGGGGTCAAGAAAATCCCATTTTTTCACACTCCCGGGGTCAGGAGATTCTGATTTTGTTCACACTCCCGGGGTCAAGAAAATCACATTTTTTCACACTCCCGGGTTCAGGAATTTCTGATTTTTTTCACACTCCCGGTGTTAGGAAAATCACATTTTTCACACTCCCGGGGTCAGGAAATTCTGATATTTTTCACTCTCCCAGGGTCAGGAAAATTGGATATTTTCACACTCCCGGGGTCAGGAATATCAGATTTTTTTTCATAGTCCCGGGGTAAGGAAAAATCACATTTTTTCACACTCCCAGGGTCAGGAAATTCTGATTTTTTTCACACTCACGGTGTTAGGAAAATCACATTTTTCACACTCCCGGGGCCAGGAAAATTGGATTTTTTCACACTCCCGGGGTCAGGAGTATTTAATTTTTTTCACACTCCCGGGGTCAAGAAAATCACATTTATTCACAGTCCGGGGGTCAGGAAATTCTGATATTTTTCACACTCCAGGGGACAGGAAAATCGGATATTTTCACACTCCCGGGGTCATTAAAATCAGATTTTTTTCACACTCCCGGGGTCAGGAAAATTGGATATTTTCATACTCCCGGGGTCAGGAAAATCGGATATTTTCACACTCCCGGGGTCAGGAAAATTGGATATTTTCATACTTCCGGGGTCAGGAAAATTGCATTTTTCAGACTCCCGGGGTCAGGAAAATTGGTTTTTTTTTCACACTCCCGGGGTCAAGAAAATCACATTTTTCACACTCCCGGGGTTAGGAGATTCTGAGTTTTTTTCACACTCCCGGGGTCAAGAAAATCACATTTTTCACACGCCCGGGGTCAGAAAAATTGGGTTTTTCACACTCCCGGGGTCAAGAAAATCACATTTTTTCACACTCCCGGGGTCAGGAAATTCTGATTTTTTTCACACTCCCGGTGTTAGGAAAATCACATTTTTCACACTCCCGGGGTCAAGAAAATCACATTTTTTCACACTCCCGGGGTCAGGAAATTCTGATATTTTTCACACTCCAGGGGTCAGGAAAATTGGATTTTTTTCACACTCCCGGGGTCAGGAAAATTGGGGTTTTTTCACACTCCCGGGGTCAAGAAAATCACATTTTTTCACACTCCCGGGGTCAGGAAATTCTAATTTTTTTCACACTCCCGGGGTCAGAAAAATTGGATTTTTTCACACTCCCGGGGTCAGGAGAATTTAATTTTTTTCACACTCCCGGGGTCAAGAAAATCACTTTTTTTCACACTCCCGGGGTCAGGAGATTCTGATTTTTTTCACACTCCCGGGGTCAAGAAAATCACATTTTTTCACACTCCCGGGATCAGGAATTTCTGATTTTTTCACACGCCCGGTGTTAGGAAAATCCCATTTTTCACACTCTCAGGGTAAAGAAAATCACATTTTCTCATACTCCCGGGGTCAGGAGATTCTGATTTCTTTCACACTCCCGGGGTCAAGAAAATCACATTTTTTCACACTCCCGGGGTCAGGAAATTCTAATTTTTTCACACTCCCGGTGTTAGTAAAATCACATTTTTCACACTCCCGGGGTCAAGAAAATCACATTTTTTCACACTCCCGGGGTCAGGAAATTCTGATATTTTTCACACTCCCGGGGTCAGGAAAATCGGATATTTTCACACTCCCGGGGTCAGGAAAATTAGATTTTTTTTCATACTCCCGGGGTCTGGGCAATCACATTTTTTCACACTCCATGGGTCAGGAAATTCTGATTTTTTCACACTCACGGTGTTAGGAAAATCACATTTTTCACACTCCCGGGGTCAGGAAAATTGGATTTTTTCACACTCCCGGGGTCAGGAGTATTTAATTTTTTTCACACTCCCGGGGTCAAGAAAATCACATTTATTCACAGTCCGGGGGTCCGGAAATTCTGATATTTTTCACACTCCCGGGGTCAGGAAAATCGGATATTTTCACACTCCCGGGTTCAGGAAAATCAGATTTTTTTTCACACTCCCGCGGTCAGGAAAATTGGATATTTTCATACTCCCGGGGTCAGGAAAATCGCATTTTTCATACTCCCGGGGTCAAGAAAATCCCATTTTTTCACACTCCCGGGGTCAGGAGATTCTGATTTTGTTCACACTCCTGAGGTCAAGAAAATCACATTTTTTCACACTCCTGGGGTCAGGAATTTCTGATTTTTTTCACACTCCCGGTGTTAGGAAAATCACATTTTTCACACTCCCGGGGTCAAGAAATTCACATTTTTTATAACTCCCGGGGTCAGGAAATTCTGATATTTTTCACTCTCCCAGGGTCAGGAAAATTGGATATTTTCACACTCCCGGGGTCAGGAATATCAGATTTTTTTTCATACTCCCGGGGTAAGGAAAAATCACATTTTTTCACACTCCCAGGGTCAGGAAATTCTGATTTTTTTCACACTCACGGTGTTAGGAAAATCACATTTTTCACACTCCCGGGGTCAGGAAAATTGGATTTTTTCACACTCCCGGGGTCAGGAGTATTTAATTTTTTTCACACTCCCGGGGTCAAGAAAATCACATTTATTCACAATCCGGGGCTCAGGAAATTCTGATATTTTTCACACTCCAGGGGACAGGAAAATCGGATATTTTCACACTCCCGGGGTCATTAAAATCAGATTTTTTTTCACACTCCCGGGGTCAGGAAAATTGGATATTTTCATACTCCCGGGGTCAGGAAAATCGGATATTTTCACACTCCCAGGGTCAGGAAAATTGGATATTTTCATACTTCCGGGGTCAGGAAAATTGCATTTTTCACACTCCCGGGGTCAAGAAAATCACATTTTTCACACTCCCGGGGTCAGGAGATTCTGATTTTTTTCACACTCCCGGGGTCAAGAAAATCACATTTTTCACACTCCCGGGGTCAGAAAAATTGGGTTTTTCACACTCCCGGGGTCAAGAAAATCACATTTTTTCACACTCCTGGGGTCAGGAAATTCTGATTTTTTTCACACTCCCGGTGTTAGGAAAATCACATTTTTCACACTCCCGGGGTCAAGAAAATCACATTTTTTCACACTCCCGGGGTCAGGAAATTCTGATATTTTTCACACTCCAGGGGTCAGGAAAATTGGATTTTTTTCACACTCCCGGGGTCAAGAAAATTGGGGTTTTTTCACACTCCTGGGGTCAAGAAAATCACATTTTTTCACACTCCCGGGGTCAGGAAATTCTAATTTTTTTCACACTCCCGGGGTCAGAAAAATTGGATTTTTTCACACTCCCGGGGTCAGGAGAATTTAATTTTTTTCACACTCCCGGGGTCAAGAAAATCACATTTTTTCACACTCCCGGGGTCAGGAGATTCTGATTTTTTTCACACTCCCGGGGTCAAGAAAATCACATTTTTTCACACTCCTGGGATCAGGAATTTCTGATTTTTTCACACGCCCGGTGTTAGGAAAATCCCATTTTTCACACTCCCAGGGTAAAGAAAATCACATTTTCTCATACTCCCGGGGTCAGGAGATTCTGATTTCTTTCACACTCCCGGGGTCAAGAAAATCACATTTTTTCACACTCCCGGGGTCAGGAAATTCTAATTTTTTCACACTCCGGGTGTTAGTAAAATCACATTTTTCACACTCCCGGGGTCAAGAAAATCACATTTTTTCACACTCCCGGGGTCAGGAAAATCAGATATTTTCACACTCCCGGGGTCAGGAAAATTAGATTTTTTTCATACTCCCGGGGTCAGGACAATCACATTTTTTCACACTCCCTGGGTCAGGAAATTCTGATTTTTTCACACTCACGGTGTTAGGAAGATCACATTTTTCACACTCCCGGGGTCAGGAAAATTGGATTTTTTCACACTCCCGGGGTCAGGAGTATTTAATTTTTTTCACACTCCCGGGGTCAAGAAAATCACATTTATTCACAGTCCGGGGGTCAGGAAATTCTGATATTTTTCACACTCCCGGGGACAGGAAAATCGGATATTTTCACACTCCCGGGGTCAGGAAAATCAGATTTTTTTTCACACTCCCGGGGTCAGGAAAATTCGATATTTTCATACTCCCGGGGTCAGGAAAATCGGATATTTTCACACTCCCGGGGTCAGGAAAATCGGATATTTTCATACTTCCGGGGTCAGGAAAATTGCATTTTTCACACTCCCGGGGTCAGGAAAATTGGGTTTTTTTCACACTCCCGGGGTCAAGAAAATCACATTTTTCACACTCCCGGGGTCAGGAGATTCTGATTTTTTTTCATACTCCCGGGGTCAAGAAAATCACATTTTTCACACTCCCGGGGTCAGAAAAATTGGGTTTTTTCACACTCCCGGGGTCAAGAAAATCACATTTTTTCACACTCCCGGGGTCAGGAGATTCTGATTTCTTTCACACTCCCGGGGTCAAGAAAATCACATTTTTTCACACTCCCGGGGTCAGAAAAATTGGATTTTTTCACACTCCCGGGGTCAGGAGAATTTAATTTTTTTCACACTCCCGGGGTCAAGAAAATCACATTTTTTCACACTCCCGGGGTCAGGAGATTCTGATTTTTTTCACACTCCCGGGGTCAAGAAAATCACATTTTTTCACACTCCTGGGATCAGGAATTTCTGATTTTTTCACACGCCCGGTGTTAGGAAAATCCCATTTTTCACACTCCCAGGGTAAAGAAAATCACATTTTCTCATACTCCCGGGGTCAGGAGATTCTGATTTCTTTCACACTCCCGGGGTCAAGAAAATCACATTTTTTCACACTCCCGGGGTCAGGAAATTCTAATTTTTTCACACTCCCGGTGTTAGTAAAATCACATTTTTCACACTCCCGGGGTCAAGAAAATCACATTTTTTCACACTCCCGGGGTCAGGAAAATCGGATATTTTCACACTCCCGGGGTCAGGAAAATTAGATTTTTTTCATACTCCCGGGGTCAGGACAATCACATTTTTTCACACTCCCTGGGTCAGGAAATTCTGATTTTTTCACACTCACGGTGTTAGGAAGATCACATTTTTCACACTCCCGGGGTCAGGAAAATTGGATTTTTTCACACTCCCGGGGTCAGGAGTATTTAATTTTTTTCACACTCCCGGGGTCAAGAAAATCACATTTATTCACAGTCCGGGGGTCAAGAAATTCTGATATTTTTCACACTCCCGGGGACAGGAAAATCGGATATTTTCACACTCCCGGGGTCAGGAAAATCAGATTTTTTTTCACACTCCCGGGGTCAGGAAAATTGGATATTTTCATACTCCCGGGGTCAGGAAAATCGGATATTTTCACACTCCCGGGGTCAGGAAAATCGGATATTTTCATACTTCCGGGGTCAGGAAAATTGCATTTTTCAGACTCCCGGGGTCAGGAAAATTGGGTTTTTTTCACACTCCCGGGGTCAAGAAAATCACATTTTTCACACTCCCGGGGTCAGGAGATTCTGATTTTTTTTCATACTCCCGGGGTCAAGAAAATCACATTTTTCACACTCCCGGGGTCAGAAAAATTGGGTTTTTTCACACTCCCGGGGTCAAGAAAATCACATTTTTTCACACTCCCGGGGTCAGGAAATTCTGATTTTTTTCACACTCCCGGTGTTAGGAAAATCACATTTTTCACACTCCCGGTGTCAAGAAAATCACATTTTTTCACACTCCCGAGGTCAGGAAAAATGGGTTTTTTTCACACTCCCGGGGTCAAGAAAATCACATTTTTCACACTCCCGGGGTCAGGAGATTCTGATTTTTTTTCACACTCCCGGGGTCAAGAAAATCACATTTTTCACACTCCCGGGGTCAGAAAAATTGGGTTTTTTCACACTCCCGGGGTCAAGAAAATCACATTTTTTCACACTCCCGGGGTCAGAAAATTCTGATTTTTTTCACACTCCCGGTGTTAGGAAAATCACATTTTTCACACTCCCGGTGTCAAGAAAATCACATTTTTTCACACTCCCGGGGTCAGGAAATTCTGATATTTTTCACACTCCCGGGGTCAGGAAAATTGGATTTTTTTCACACTCCCGGGGTCAGGAGAATTTAATTTTTTTCACACTCCCAGGGTCAGGACAATCACATTTTTTCACACTCCATGGGTCAGGAAATTCTGATTTTTTCACACTCACGGTGTTAGGAAAATCACATTTTTCACACTCCCGGGGTCAGGAAAATTGGATTTTTTCACACTCCCGGGGTCAGGAGTATTTAATTTTTTTCACACTCCCGGGGTCAAGAAATTCACATTTATTCACAGTCCGGGGGTCAGGAAATTCTGATATTTTTCACACTCCCGGGGTCAGGAAAATCGGATATTTTCACACTCCCGGGGTCAGGAAAATCAGATTTTTTTTCACACTCCCGCGGTCAGGAAAATTGGATATTTTCATACTCCCGGGGTCAGGAAAATCGCATTTTTCATACTCCCGGGGTCAAGAAAATCCCATTTTTTCACACTCCCGGGGTCAGGAGATTCTGATTTTGTTCACACTCCCGAGGTCAAGAAAATCACATTTTTTTCACACTCCTGGGGTCAGGAATTTCTGATTTTTTTCACACTCCCGGTGTTAGGAAAATCACATTTTTCACACTCCCGGGGTCAAGAAAATCACATTTTTTATAACTCCCGGGGTCAGGAAATTCTGATATTTTTCACTCTCCCAGGGTCAGGAAAATTGGATATTTTCACACTCCCGGGGTCAGGAATATCAGATTTTTTTTCATACTCCCGGGGTAAGGAAAAATCACATTTTTTCACACTCCCAGGGTCAGGAAATTCTGATTTTTTTCACACTCACGGTGTTAGGAAAATCACATTTTTCACACTCCCGGGGTCAGGAAAATTGGATTTTTTCACACTCCCGGGGTCAGGAGTATTTAATTTTTTTCACACTCCCGGGGTCAAGAAAATCACATTTATTCACAATCCGGGGCTCAGGAAATTCTGATATTTTTCACACTCCAGGGGACAGGAAAATCGGATATTTTCACACTCCCGGGGTCATTAAAATCAGATTTTTTTTCACACTCCCGGGGTCAGGAAAATTGGATATTTTCATACTCCCGGGGTCAGGAAAATCGGATATTTTCACACTCCCAGGGTCAGGAAAATTGGATATTTTCATACTTCCGGGGTCAGGAAAATTGCATTTTTCACACTCCCGGGGTCAAGAAAATCACATTTTTCACACTCCCGGGGTCAGGAGATTCTGATTTTTTTCACACTCCCGGGGTCAAGAAAATCACATTTTTCACACTCCCGGGGTCAGAAAAATTGGGTTTTTCACACTCCCGGGGTCAAGAAAATCACATTTTTTCACACTCCCGGGGTCAGGAAATTCTGATTTTTTTCACACTCCCGGTGTTAGGAAAATCACATTTTTCACACTCCCGGGGTCAAGAAAATCACATTTTTTCACACTCCCGGGGTCAGGAAATTCTGATATTTTTCACACTCCAGGGGTCAGGAAAATTGGATTTTTTTCACACTCCCGGGGTCAGGAAAATTGGGGTTTTTTCACACTCCTGGGGTCAAGAAAATCACATTTTTTCACACTCCCGGGGTCAGGAGAATTTAATTTTTTTCACACTCCCGGGGTCAAGAAAATCACATTTTTTCACACTCCCGGGGTCAGGAGATTCTGATTTTTTTCACACTCCCGGGGTCAAGAAAATCACATTTTTTCACACTCCTGGGATCAGGAATTTCTGATTTTTTCACACGCCCGGTGTTAGGAAAATCCCATTTTTCACACTCCCAGGGTAAAGAAAATCACATTTTCTCATACTCCCGGGGTCAGGAGATTCTGATTTCTTTCACACTCCCGGGGTCAAGAAAATCACATTTTTTCACACTCCCGGGGTCAGGAAATTCTAATTTTTTCACACTCCCGGTGTTAGTAAAATCACATTTTTCACACTCCCGGGGTCAAGAAAATCACATTTTTTCACACTCCCGGGGTCAGGAAAATCGGATATTTTCACACTCCCGTGGTCAGGAAAATTAGATTTTTTTCATACTCCCGGGGTCAGGACAATCACATTTTTTCACACTCCCTGGGTCAGGAAATTCTGATTTTTTCACACTCACGGTGTTAGGAAGATCACATTTTTCACACTCCCGGGGTCAGGAAAATTGGATTTTTTCACACTCCCGGGGTCAGGAGTATTTAATTTTTTTCACACTCCCGGGGTCAAGAAAATCACATTTATTCACAGTCCGGGGGTCAGGAAATTCTGATATTTTTCACACTCCCGGGGACAGGAAAATCGGATATTTTCACACTCCTTGGGTCAGGAAAATCAGATTTTTTTTCACACTCCCGGGGTCAGGAAAATTGGATATTTTCATACTCCCGGGGTCAGGAAAATCGGATATTTTCACACTCCCGGGATCAGGAAAATCGGATATTTTCATACTTCCGGGGTCAGGAAAATTGCATTTTTCAGACTCCCGGGGTCAGGAAAATTGGGTTTTTTTTCACACTCCCGGGGTCAAGAAAATCACATTTTTCACACTCCCGGGGTCAGGAGATTCTGATTTTTTTTCACACTCCCGGGGTCAAGAAAATCACATTTTTCACACTCCCGGGGTCAGAAAAATTGGGTTTTTTCACACTCCCGGGGTCAAGAAAATCACATTTTTTCACACTCCCGGGGTCAGGAAATTCTGATTTTTTTCACACGCCCGGTGTTAGGAAAATCACATTTTTCACACTCCCGGTGTCAAGAAAATCACATTTTTTCACACTCCCGGGGTCAGGAAAAATGGGTTTTTTCACACTCCCGGGGTCAAGAAAATCACATTTTTCACACTCCCGGGGTCAGGAGATTCTGATTTTTTTTCACACTCCCGGGGTCAAGAAAATCACATTTTTCACACTCCCGGGGTCAGAAAAATTGGGTTTTTTCACACTCCCGGGGTCAAGAAAATCACATTTTTTCACACTCCCAGGGTCAGGAAATTCTGATTTTTTTCACACTCCCGGTGTTAGGAAAATCACATTTTTCACACTCCCGGTGTCAAGAAAATCACATTTTTTCACACTCCCGGGGTCAGGAAATTCTGATATTTTTCACACTCCCGGGGTCAGGAAAATTGGATTTTTTTCACACTCCCGGGGTCAGGAGAATTTAATTTTTTTCACACTCCCGGGGTCAAGAAAATCACATTTTTTCACACTCCCGGGGTCAGGAGATTCTGATTTTTTTCACACTCCCGGGGTCAAGAAAATCACATTTTTTCACACTCCCGGGATCAGGAATTTCTGATTTTTCACACTCCCGGTGTTAGGAAAATCACATTTTTCACACTCCCGGGGTCAGGAAAATTGGATTTTTTCACACTCCTGGGGTCAGGAGTATTTAATTTTTTTCACACTCCCGGGGTCAAGAAAATCACATTTATTCACAGTCCGGGGGTCAGGAAATTCTGATATTTTTCACACTCCCGGGGACAGGAAAATCAGATATTTTCACACTCCCGGGGTCAGGAAAATCAGATTTTTTTTCACACTACCGGGGTCAGGAAAATTGGATATTTTCATACTCCCGGGGTCAGGAAAATCGGATATTTTCATACTCCCGGGGTCAGGAAAATTGGATATTTTCATACTTCCGGGGTCAGGAAAATTGCATTTTTCAGACTCCCGGGGTCAGGAAAATTGGGTTTTTTTCACACTCCCGGGGTCAAGAAAATCACATTTTTCACACTCCCGGGATCAGGAGATTCTGATTTTTTTTCACACTCCCGGGGTCAAGAAAATCACATTTTTCACACTCCCGGGGTCAGAAAAATTGGGTTTTTTCACACTCCCGGGGTCAAGAAAATCACATTTTTTCACACTCCCGGGGTCAGGAAATTCTGATTTTTTTCACACTCCCGGTGTTAGGAAAATCACATTTTTCACACTCCCAGGGTCAAGAAAATCACATTTTTTCACACTCCCGGGGTCAGGAAATTCTGATATTTTTCACACTCCCGGGGTCAGGAAAATTGGATTTTTTTCACACTCCCGGGGTCAGGAAAATTGGGGTTTTTTCACACTCCCGGGGTCAAGAAAATCACATTTTTTCACACTCCCGGGGTCAGGAAATTCTAATTTTTTTCACACTCCCGGGGTCAGAAAAATTGGATTTTTTCACACTCCCGGGGTCAGGAGAATTTAATTTTTTTCACACTCCCGGGGTCAAGAAAATCACATTTTTTCACACTCCCGGGGTCAGGAGATTCTGATTTTTTTCACACTCCCGGGGTCAAGAAAATCACATTTTTTCACACTCCCGGGATCAGGAATTTCTGATTTTTTCACACTCCCGGTGTTAGGAAAATCACATTTTTCACACTCCCGGGGTCAGAAAAATTGGATTTTTTCACACTCCCGGGGTCAGGAGAATTTAATTTTTTCACACTCCCGGGGTCAAGAAAATCACATTTTTTTCACAATCCCGGGGTCAGGAAAATTGGATGTTTTTAACACTCCCGGGGTCAGGAAAATTGGATTTTTTTCACACTCCCGGGGTCAGGAAAATTGGGTTTTTTTCACACTCCCAGGGTCAGGAAAATCGGATATTTTCACACTCCCGGGGTCAGGAAAATCAGATTTTTTTTCATACTCCCGGGGTCAGGAAAAATCACATTTTTTCACACTCGAGGGACAGGAAATTCTGATTTTTTCACACTCACGGTGTTAGGAAAATCACATTTTTCACACTCCCGGGGTCAGGAAAATTGGATTTTTTCACACTTCCGAAGTCAGGAGTATTTAATTTTTTTCACCCTCCCGGGGTCAAGAAAATCACATTTATTCACAGTCCCGGGGTCAGGAAATTCTGATATTTTTCACACTCCCGGGGACAGGAAAATCGGATATTTTCACACTCCCGGGGTCAGGAAAATCAGATTTTTTTCACACTCCCGGGGTCAGGAAAATTGGATATTTTCATACTCCTGGGGTCAGGAAAATTGGATATTTTCATACTTCCGGGGTCAGGAAAATTGCATTTTTCAGACTCCCGGGGTCAGGAAAATTGGTTTTTTTTCACACTCCCGGGGTCAAGAAAATCACATTTTTCACACTCCCGGGGTCAGGAGATTCTGATTTTTTTCACACTCCCGGGGTCAAGAAAATCACATTTTTCACACTCCCGGGGTCAGAAAAATTGGGTTTTTTCACACTCCCGGGGTCAGGAGAATTTAATTTTTTTCACACTCCCGGGGTCAGGAAAATGGGATTCTTTTAACACTCCCGGGGTCAGGAAAATTGGATTTTTTTCACACTCCCGGGGTCAGGAAAATTGGGTTTTTTTTCACACTCCCGGGGTCAAGAAAATCACATTTTTTCACACTCCCGGTGTCAGGAAATTCTGATTTTTTCACACTCCCGGGGTCAGGAGATTCTGATTTTTTTCACACTCCTGGGGTCAAGAAAATCACATTTTTTCACACTCCAGGGTTCAGGAAATTCTAATTTTTTTCACACTCCCGGTGTTAGGAAAATCACATTTTTCACACTCCCGGGGTCAGGAAAATCGGATATTTTCACACCCCCAGGGTCAGGAAAATCAGATTTTTTTCATACTCCCTGGCTAAAGAAAATCACATTTTCTCACACTCCCGGTGTCAGGAGATTCTGATTTCTTTCACACTCCCGGGGTCAAAAAAATCACATTTTTTCACACTCCCGGGGTCAGGAAATTCTAATTTTTTTCACACTCCCGGTGTTAGTAAAATCACATTATTCACACTCCCGGGGTCAAAAAAATCACATTTTCTCACACTCCCGGTGTCAGGAAATTCTGATATTTTTCACACTCCCGGGGTCAGGAAAATCGGATATTTTCACACTCCCGGGGTCAGGAAAATCAGTTTTTTTTCATACTCCCGGGGTCAGGACAATCACATTTTTTCACACTCCCTGGGTCAGGAAATTCTGATTTTTTCACACTCACGGTGTTAGGAAAATCACATTTTTCACACTCCCGGGGTCAGGAAAATTGGATTTTTTCACACTCCCGGGGTCAGGAGAATTTAATTTTTTTCACACTCCCGGGGTCAGGAATTTCTGATTTTTTCACACTCCCGGTGTTAGGAAAATCACATTTTTCACACTCCCGGGGTCAGGAAAATTGGATTTTTTCACACTTCCGAAGTCAGGAGTATTTAATTTTTTTCACCCTCCCGGGGTCAAGAAAATCACATTTATTCACAGTCCCGGGGTCAGGAAATTCTGATATTTTTCACACTCCCGGGGACAGGAAAATCGGATATTTTCACACTCCCGGGGTCAGGAAAATCAGATTTTTTTTCACACTCCCGGGGTCAGGAAAATTGGATATTTTCATACTCCCGGGGTCAGGAAAATCGCATATTTTCACACTCCCGGGGTCAGGAAAATTGGATATTTTCATACTTCCGGGGTCAGGAAAATTGCAATTTTCAGACTCCCGGGGTCAGGAAAATTGGGTTTTTTTCACACTCCAGGGGTCAAGAAAATCACATTTTTCACACTCCCGGAGTCAGGAGATTCTGATTTTTTTTCACACTCCCGGGGTCAAGAAAATCACATTTTTCACACTCCCGGGGTCAGAAAAATTGGGTTTTTTCACACTCCCGGGGTCAAGAAAATCACATTTTTTCACACTCCCGGGGTCAGGAAATTCTGATATTTTTCACACTCCCGGGGTCAGGAAAATTGGATTTTTTTCACACTCCCGGGGTCAGGAAAATTGGGGTTTTTTCACACTCCCGGGGTCAAGAAAATCACATTTTTCACACTCCCGGGGTCAGAAAAATTGGGTTTTTTCACACTCCCGGGGTCAGGAGAATTTAATTTTTTTCACACTCCCGGGGTCAGGAAAATGGGATTCTTTTAACACTCCCGGGGTCAGGAAAATTGGATTTTTTTCACACTCCCGGGGTCAGGAAAATTGGGTTTTTTTTCACACTCCCGGGGTCAAGAAAATCACATTTTTTCACACTCCCGGTGTCAGGAAATTCTGATTTTTTCACACTCCCGGGGTCAGGAGATTCTGATTTTTTTCACACTCCTGGGGTCAAGAAAATCACATTTTTTCACACTCCAGGGTTCAGGAAATTCTAATTTTTTTCACACTCCCGGTGTTAGGAAAATCACATTTTTCACACTCCCGGGGTCAGGAAAATCGGATATTTTCACACCCCCAGGGTCAGGAAAATCAGATTTTTTTCATACTCCCTGGCTAAAGAAAATCACATTTTCTCACACTCCCGGGGTCAGGAGATTCTGATTTCTTTCACACTCCCGGGGTCAAAAAAATCACATTTTTTCACACTCCCGGGGTCAGGAAATTCTAATTTTTTTCACACTCCCGCTGTTAGTAAAATCACATTATTCACACTCCCGGGGTCAAAAAAATCACATTTTCTCACACTCCCGGTGTCAGGAAATTCTGATATTTTTCACACTCCCGGGGTCAGGAAAATCGGATATTTTCACACTCCCGGGGTCAGGAAAATCAGTTTTTTTTCATACTCCCGGGGTCAGGACAATCACATTTTTTCACACTCCCTGGGTCAGGAAATTCTGATTTTTTCACACTCATGGTGTTAGGAAAATCACATTTTTCACACTCCCGGGGTCAGGAAAATTGGATTTTTTCACACTCCCGGGGTCAGGAGAATTTAATTTTTTTCACACTCCCGGGGTCAGGAATTTCTGATTTTTTCACACTCCCGGTGTTAGGAAAATCACATTTTTCACACTCCCGGGGTCAGGAAAATTGGATTTTTTCACACTTCCGAAGTCAGGAGTATTTAATTTTTTTCACCCTCCCGGGGTCAAGAAAATCACATTTATTCACAGTCCCGGGGTCAGGAAATTCTGATATTTTTCACACTCCCGGGGACAGGAAAATCGGATATTTTCACACTCCCGGGGTCAGGAAAATCAGATTTTTTTTCACACTCCCGGGGTCAGGAAAATTGGATATTTTCATACTCCCGGCGTCAGGAAAATCGCATATTTTCACACTCCCGGGGTCAGGAAAATTGGATATTTTCATACTTCCGGGGTCAGGAAAATTGCATTTTTCAGACTCCCGGGGTCAGGAAAATTGGGTTTTTTTCACACTCCAGGGGTCAAGAAAATCACATTTTCACACTCCCGGAGTCAGGAGATTCTGATTTTTTTTCACACTCCCGGGGTCAAGAAAATCACATTTTTCACACTCCCGGGGTCAGAAAAATTGGGTTTTTTCACACTCCCGGGGTCAAGAAAATCACATTTTTTCACACTCCCGGGGTCAGGAAATTCTGATATTTTTCACACTCCCGGGGTCAGGAAAATTGGATTTTTTTCACACTCCCGGGGTCAGGAAAATTGGGGTTTTTTCACACTCCCGGGGTCAAGAAAATCACATTTTTTCACACTCCCGGGGTCAGGAAATTCTAATTTTTTTCACACTCCCGTGGTCAGAAAAATTGGATTTTTTCACACTCCCGGGGTCAGGAGATTCTGATTTTTTTCACACTCCCGGGGTCAAGAAAATCACATTTTTTCACACTCCCGGGGTCAGGAGATTCTGATTTCTTTCACACTCCCGGGGTCAAGAAAATCACATTTTTTCACACTCCCGGGGTCAGGAAATTCTAATTTTTTTCACACTCCCGGTGTTAGTAAAATCACATTTTTCACACTCCCGGGGTCAAGAAAATCACATTTTTTCACACTCCCGGGGTCAGGAAATTCTGATATTTTTCACACTCCCGGGGTCAGGAAAATCGGATATTTTCACACTCACGGGGTCAGGAAAATCAGATTTTTTTTCATACTCCCGGGGTCAGGACAATCACATTTTTTCACACTCCCTGGGTCAGGAAATTCTGATTTTTTTCACACTCACGGTGTTAGGAAAATCACATTTTTCACACTCCCGGGGTCAGGAAAATTGGATTTTTTCACACTCCCGGGGTCAGGAGAATTTAATTTTTTTCACACTCACAGGGTCAAGAAAATCACATTTTTTCACACTCCCGGGGTCAGGAAATTCTGATATTTTTCACACTCCCGGGGTCAGGAAAATCGGATATTTTCACACCCCCGGGGTCAGGAAAATCAGATTTTTTTCATACTCCCTGGGTCAGGAAAATTGGATTTTTTTCACACTCCCGGGGTCAGGAAAATTGGATATTTTCATATTCCCGGGGTCAGGAAAATTGCATTTTTCAGACTCCCGGGGTCAGGAAAATTGGATTTTTTTAACACTCCTGGGGTCAGGAAAATTGGATTTTTTCACACTCCCAGGGTCAGGAAAATTGGGTTTTTTTCACACTCCCGGGGTCAAGAAAATCACATTTTTTCACACTCCCGGTGTCAGGAAATTCTGATTTTTTTCACACTCCCGGGGTCAGGAGATTCTGATTTTTTTCACACTCCTGGGGTCAAGAAAATCACATTTTTTCACACTCCAGGGGTCAGGAAATTCTAATTTTTTTCACACTCCCGGTGTTAGGAAAATCACATTTTTCACACTCCCGGGGTCAGAAAAATTGGATTTTTTCACACTCCCGGGGTCAGGAGAATTTAATTTTTTCACACTCCCGGGGTCAAGAAAATCACATTTTTTCACAATCCCGGGGTCAGGAAAATTGGATGTTTTTAACACTCCCGGGGTCAGGAAAATTGGATTTTTTTCACACTCCCGGGGTCAGGAAAATTGGGTTTTTTTCACACTCCCAGGGTCAGGAAAATCGGATATTTTCACACTCCCGGGGTCAGGAAAATCAGATTTTTTTTCATACTCCCGGGGTCAGGAAAAATCACATTTTTTCACACTCGAGGGACAGGAAATTCTGATTTTTTTCACACTCACGGTGTTAGGAAAATCACATTTTTCACACTCCCGGGGTCAGGAAAATTGGATTTTTTCACACTTCTGAAGTCAGGAGTATTTAATTTTTTTCACCCTCCCGGGGTCAAGAAAATCACATTTATTCACAGTCCCGGGGTCAGGAAATTCTGATATTTTTCACACTCCCGGGGACAGGAAAATCGGATATTTTCACACTCCCGGGGTCAGGAAAATCAGATTTTTTTCACACTCCCGGGGTCAGGAAAATTGGATATTTTCATACTCCTGGGGTCAGGAAAATTGGATATTTTCATACTTCCGGGGTCAGGAAAATTGCATTTTTCAGACTCCCGGGGTCAGGAAAATTGGTTTTTTTTTCACACTCCCGGGGTCAAGAAAATCACATTTTTCACACTCCCGGGGTCAGGAGATTCTGATTTTTTTCACACTCCCGGGGTCAAGAAAATCACATTTTTCACACTCCCGGGGTCAGAAAAATTGGGTTTTTTCACACTCCCGGGGTCAGGAGAATTTAATTTTTTTCACACTCCCGGGGTCAGGAAAATGGGATTCTTTTAACACTCCCGGGGTCAGGAAAATTGGATTTTTTTCAGACTCCCGGGGTCAGGAAAATTGGGTTTTTTTCACACTCCAGGGGTCAAGAAAATCACATTTTTCACACTCCCGGAGTCAGGAGATTCTGATTTTTTTTTCACACTCCCGGGGTCAAGAAAATCACATTTTTCACACTCCCGGGGTCAGAAAAATTGGGTTTTTTCACACTCCCGGGGTCAGGAAAATTGGGGTTTTTTCACACTCCCGGGGTCAAGAAAATCACATTTTTTCACACTCCCGGGGTCAGGAGATTCTGATTTTTTTCACACTCCCGGGGTCAGAAAAATTGGATTTTTTCACACTCCCGGGGTCAGGAGATTCTGATTTTTTTCACACTCCCGGGGTCAAGAAAATCACATTTTTTCACACTCCCGGGGTCAGGAGATTCTGATTTCTTTCACACTCCCGGGGTCAAGAAAATCACATTTTTTCACACTCCCGGGGTCAGGAAATTCTAATTTTTTTCACACTCCCGGTGTTAGTAAAATCACATTTTTCACACTCCCGGGGTCAAGAAAATCACATTTTTTCACACTCCCGGGGTCAGGAAATTCTGATATTTTTCACACTCCCGGGGTCAGGAAAATCGGATATTTTCACACTCACGGGGTCAGGAAAATCAGATTTTTTTTCATACTCCCGGGGTCAGGACAATCACATTTTTTCACACTCCCAGGGTCAGGAAAATTGGGTTTTTTTCACACTCCCGGGGTCAAGAAAATCACTTTTTTTCACACTCCCGGTGTCAGGAAATTCTGATTTTTTTCACACTCCCGGGGTCAGGAGATTCTGATTTTTTTCACACTCCTGGGGTCAAGAAAATCACATTTTTTCACACTCCAGGGGTCAGGAAATTCTAATTTTTTTCACACTCCCGGTGTTAGGAAAATCACATTTTTCACACTCCCGGGGTCAGAAAAATTGGATTTTTTCACACTCCCGGGGTCAGGAGAATTTAATTTTTTCACACTCCCGGGGTCAAGAAAATCACATTTTTTCACAATCCCGGGGTCAGGAAAATTGGATGTTTTTAACACTCCCGGGGTCAGGAAAATTGGATTTTTTTCACACTCCCGGGGTCAGGAAAATTGGGTTTTTTTCACACTCCCAGGGTCAGGAAAATCGGATATTTTCACACTCCCGGGGTCAGGAAAATCAGATTTTTTTTCATACTCCCGGGGTCAGGAAAAATCACATTTTTTCACACTCGAGGGACAGGAAATTCTGATTTTTTTCACACTCACGGTGTTAGGAAAATCACATTTTTCACACTCCCGGGGTCAGGAAAATTGGATTTTTTTCAGACTCCCGGGGTCAGGAAAATTGGGTTTTTTTCACACTCCAGGGGTCAAGAAAATCACATTTTTCACACTCCCGGAGTCAGGAGATTCTGATTTTTTTTCACACTCCCGGGGTCAAGAAAATCACATTTTTCACACTCCCGGGGTCAGAAAAATTGGGTTTTTTCACACTCCCGGGGTCAAGAAAATCACATTTTTTCACACTCCTGGGGTCAGGAAATTCTGATATTTTTCACACTCCCGGGGTCAGGAAAATTGGATTTTTTTCACACTCCCGGGGTCAGGAAAATTGGGGTTTTTTCACACTCCCGGGGTCAAGAAAATCACATTTTTTCACACTCCCGGGGTCAGGAAATTCTAATTTTTTTCACACTCCCGGGGTCAGAAAAATTGGATTTTTTCACACTCCCGGGGTCAGGAGATTCTGATTTTTTTCACACTCCCGGGGTCAAGAAAATCACATTTTTTCACACTCCCGGGGTCAGGAGATTCTGATTTCTTTCACACTCCCGGGGTCAAGAAAATCACATTTTTTCACACTCCCGGGGTCAGGAAATTCTAATTTTTTTCACACTCCCGGTGTTAGTAAAATCACATTTTTCACACTCCCGGGGTCAAGAAAATCACATTTTTTCACACTCCCGGGGTCAGGAAATTCTGATATTTTTCACACTCCCGGGGTCAGGAAAATCGGATATTTTCACACTCACGGGGTCAGGAAAATCAGATTTTTTTTCATACTCCCGGGGTCAGGACAATCACATTTTTTCACACTCCCTGGGTCAGGAAATTCTGATTTTTTTCACACTCACGGTGTTAGGAAAATCACATTTTTCACACTCCCGGGGTCAGGAAAATTGGATTTTTTCACACTCCCGGGGTCAGGAGAATTTAATTTTTTTCACACTCACAGGGTCAAGAAAATCACATTTTTTCACACTCCCGGGGTCAGGAAATTCTGATATTTTTCACACTCCCGGGGTCAGGAAAATCGGATATTTTCACACCCCCGGGGTCAGGAAAATCAGATTTTTTTCATACTCCCTGGGTTAGGAAAATTGGATTTTTTTCACACTCCCGGGGTCAGGAAAATTGGATATTTTCATATTCCCGGGGTCAGGAAAATTGCATTTTTCAGACTCCCGGGGTCAGGAAAATTGGATTTTTTTAACACTCCTGGGGTCAGGAAAATTGGATTTTTTCACACTCCCAGGGTCAGGAAAATTGGGTTTTTTTCACACTCCCGGGGTCAAGAAAATCACATTTTTTCACACTCCCGGTGTCAGGAAATTCTGATTTTTTTCACACTCCCGGGGTCAGGAGATTCTGATTTTTTTCACACTCCTGGGGTCAAGAAAATCACATTTTTTCACACTCCAGGGGTCAGGAAATTCTAATTTTTTTCACACTCCCGGTGTTAGGAAAATCACATTTTTCACACTCCCGGGGTCAGAAAAATTGGATTTTTTCACACTCCCGGGGTCAGGAGAATTTAATTTTTTCACACTCCCGGGGTCAAGAAAATCACATTTTTTTCACAATCCCGGGGTCAGGAAAATTGGATGTTTTTAACACTCCCGGGGTCAGGAAAATTGGATTTTTTTCACACTCCCGGGGTCAGGAAAATTGGGTTTTTTTCACACTCCCAGGGTCAGGAAAATCGGATATTTTCACACTCCCGGGGTCAGGAAAATCAGATTTTTTTTCATACTCCCGGGGTCAGGAAAAATCACATTTTTTCACACTCGAGGGACAGGAAATTCTGATTTTTTTCACACTCACGGTGTTAGGAAAATCACATTTTTCACACTCCCGGGGTCAGGAAAATCACATTTATTCACAGTCCCGGGGTCAGGAAATTCTGATATTTTTCACACTCCCGGGGACAGGAAAATCGGATATTTTCACACTCCCGGGGTCAGGAAAATCAGATTTTTTTTCACCCTCCCGGGGTCAAGAAAATCACATTTTTTCACACTCCCGGTGTCAGGAAATTCTGATATTTTTCACACTCCCGGGGACAGGAAAATCGGATATTTTCACACTCCCTGGGTCAGGAAAATCAGATTTTTTTTCACACTCCCGGGGTCAAGAAAATCACATTTTTTCACACTCCCGGTGTCAGGAAATTCTGATTTTTTTCACACTCCCGGGGTCAGGAAAATCGGATATTTTCACACTCACGGGGTCAGGAAAATCAGATTTTTTTTCATACTCCCGGGGTCAGGACAATCACATTTTTTCACACTCCCTGGGTCAGGAAATTCTGATTTTTTTCACACTCACGGTGTTAGGAAAATCACATTTTTCACACTCCCGGGGTCAGGAAAATTGGATTTTTTCACACTCCCGGGGTCAGGAGAATTTAATTTTTTTCACACTCACAGGGTCAAGAAAATCACATTTTTTCACACTCCCGGGGTCAGGAAATTCTGATATTTTTCACACTCCCGGGGTCAGGAAAATCGGATATTTTCACACCCCCGGGGTCAGGAAAATCAGATTTTTTTCATACTCCCTGGGTCAGGAAAATTGGATTTTTTTCACACTCCCGGGGTCAGGAAAATTGGATATTTTCATATTCCCAGGGTCAGGAAAATTGCATTTTTCAGACTCCCGGGGTCAGGAAAATTGGATTTTTTTAACACTCCTGGGGTCAGGAAAATTGGATTTTTTCACACTCCCAGGGTCAGGAAAATTGGGTTTTTTTCACACTCCCGGGGTCAGGAGATTCTGATTTTTTTCACACTCCTGGGGTCAAGAAAATCACATTTTTTCACACTCCAGGGGTCAGGAAATTCTAATTTTTTTCACACTCCCGGTGTTAGGAAAATCACATTTTTCACACTCCCGGGGTCAGAAAAATTGGATTTTTTCACACTCCCGGTGTCAGGAGAATTTAATTTTTTCACACTCCCGGGGTCAAGAAAATCACATTTTTTTCACAATCCCGGGGTCAGGAAAATTGGATGTTTTTAACACTCCCGGGGTCAGGAAAATTGGGTTTTTTTCACACTCCCGGGGTCAGGAAAATTGGGTTTTTTTCACACTCCCAGGGTCAGGAAAATCGGATATTTTCACACTCCCGGGGTCAGGAAAATCAGATTTTTTTTTCATACTCCCGGGGTCAGGAAAAATCACATTTTTTCACACTCGAGGGACAGGAAATTCTGATTTTTTTCACACTCACGGTGTTAGGAAAATCACATTTTTCACACTCCCGGGGTCAGGAAAATTGGATTTTTTCACACTTCCGAAGTCAGGAGTATTTAATTTTTTTCACCCTCCCGGGGTCAAGAAAATCACATTTATTCACAGTCCCGGGGTCAGGAAATTCTGATATTTTTCACACTCCCGGGGACAGGAAAATCGGATATTTTCACACTCCCGGGGTCAGGAAAATCAGATTTTTTTCCACACTCCCGGGGTCAGGAAAATTGGATATTTTCATACTCCCGGGGTCAGGAAAATCGCATATTTTCACACTCCCGGGGTCAAGAAAATCACATTTTTCACACTCCCGGGGTCAGAAAAATTGGGTTTTTTCACACTCCCGGGGTCAAGAAAATCACATTTTTTCACACTCCCGGGGTCAGGAAATTCTGATATTTTTCACACTCCCGGGGTCAGGAAAATTGGATTTTGTTCACACTCCCGGGGTCAGGAAAATTGGGTTTTTTTCACACTCCCGGGGTCATGAAAATCACATTTTTTCACACTCCCGGGGTCAGGAAAATTCTAATTTTTTTCACACTCCCGGGGTCAGAAAAATTGGATTTTTTCACACTCCCGGGGTCAGGAGATTCTGATTTTTTTCACACTCCCGGGGTCAAGAAAATCACATTTTTTCACACTCCCGGGGTCAGGAGATTCTGATTTCTTTCACACTCCCGGGGTCAAGAAAATCACATTTTTTCACACTCCCGGGGTCAGGAAATTCTAATTTTTTTCACACTCCCGGTGTTAGTAAAATCACATTTTTCACACTCCCGGGGTCAGGAAATTCTGATATTTTTCACACTCCCGGGGTCAGGAAAATCGGATATTTTCACACTCACGGGGTCAGGAAAATCAGATTTTTTTTCATACTCCCGGGGTCAGGACAATCACATTTTTTCACACTCCCTGGGTCAGGAAATTCTGATTTTTTTCACACTCACGGTGTTAGGAAAATCACATTTTTCACACTCCCGGGGTCAGGAAAATTGGATTTTTTCACACTCCCGGGGTCAGGAGAATTTAATTTTTTTCACACTCACAGGGTCAAGAAAATCACATTTTTTCACACTCCCGGGGTCAGGAAATTCTGATATTTTTCACACTCCCGGGGTCAGGAAAATCGGATATTTTCACACCCCCGGGGTCAGGAAAATCAGATTTTTTTCATACTCCCTGGGTCAGGAAAATTGGATTTTTTTCACACTCCCGGGGTCAGGAAAATTGGATATTTTCATATTCCCGGGGTCAGGAAAATTGCATTTTTCAGACTCCCGGGGTCAGGAAAATTGGATTTTTTTAACACTCCTGGGGTCAGGAAAATTGGATTTTTTCACACTCCCAGGGTCAGGAAAATTGGGTTTTTTTCACACTCCCGGGGTCAAGAAAATCACATTTTTTCACACTCCCGGTGTCAGGAAATTCTGATTTTTTTCACACTCCCGGGGTCAGGAGATTCTGATTTTTTTCACACTCCTGGGGTCAAGAAAATCACATTTTTTCACACTCCAGGGGTCAGGAAATTCTAATTTTTTTCACACTCCCGGTGTTAGGAAAATCACATTTTTCACACTCCTGGGGTCAGAAAAATTGGATTTTTTCACACTCCCGGGGTCAGGAGAATTTAATTTTTTCACACTCCCGGGGTCAAGAAAATCACATTTTTTTCACAATCCCGGGGTCAGGAAAATTGGATGTTTTTAACACTCCCGGGGTCAGGAAAATTGGATTTTTTTCACACTCCCGGGGTCAGGAAAATTGGGTTTTTTTCACACTCCCAGGGTCAGGAAAATCGGATATTTTCACACTCCCGGGGTCAGGAAAATCAGATTTTTTTTCATACTCCCGGGGTCAGGAAAAATCACATTTTTTCACACTCGAGGGACAGGAAATTCTGATTTTTTTCACACTCACGGTGTTAGGAAAATCACATTTTTCACACTCCCGGGGTCAGGAAAATTGGATTTTTTCACACTTCCGAAGTCAGGAGTATTTAATTTTTTTCACCCTCCCGGGGTCAAGAAAATCACATTTATTCACAGTCCCGGGGTCAGGAAATTCTGATATTTTTCACACTCCCGGGGACAGGAAAATCGGATATTTTCACACTCCCGGGGTCAGGAAAATCAGATTTTTTTTCACACTCCCGGGGTCAAGAAAATCACATTTTTTCACACTCCCGGTGTCAGGAAATTCTGATTTTTTTCACACTCCCGGGGTCAGGAAAATCGGATATTTTCACACTCACGGGGTCAGGAAAATCAGATTTTTTTTCATACTCCCGGGGTCAGGACAATCACATTTTTTCACACTCCCTGGGTCAGGAAATTCTGATTTTGTTCACACTCACGGTGTTAGGAAAATCACATTTTTCACACTCCCGGGGTCAGGAAAATTGGATTTTTTCACACTCCCGGGGTCAGGAGAATTTAATTTTTTTCACACTCACAGGGTCAAGAAAATCACATTTTTTCACACTCCCGGGGTCAGGAAATTCTGATATTTTTCACACTCCCGGGGTCAGGAAAATCGGATATTTTCACACCCCCGGGGTCAGGAAAATCAGATTTTTTACATACTCCCTGGGTCAGGAAAATTGAATTTTTTTCACACTCCCGGGGTCAGGAAAATTGGATATTTTCATATTCCCGGGGTCAGGAAAATTGCATTTTTCAGACTCCCGTGGTCAGGAAAATTGGATTTTTTTAACACTCCTGGGGTCAGGAAAATTGGATTTTTTCACACTCCCAGGGTCAGGAAAATTGGGTTTTTTTCACACTCCCGGGGTCAAGAAAATCACATTTTTTCACACTCCCGGGGTCAGGAAATTCTGATATTTTTCACACTCCCGGGGTCAGGAGATTCTGATTTTTTTCACACTCCTGGGGTCAAGAAAATCACATTTTTTCACACTCCAGGGGTCAGGAAATTCTAATTTTTTCACACTCCCGGTGTTAGGAAAATCACATTTTTCACACTCCCGGGGTCAGAAAAATTGGATTTTTTCACACTCCCGGGGTCAGGAGAATTTAATTTTTTCACACTCCCGGGGTCAAGAAAATCACATTTTTTTCACAATCCCGGGGTCAGGAAAATTGGATGTTTTTAACACTCCCGGGGTCAGGAAAATTGGGTTTTTTTCACACTCCCGGGGTCAGGAAAATTGGGTTTTTTTCACACTCCCAGGGTCAGGAAAATCGGATATTTTCACACTCCCGGGGTCAGGAAAATCAGATTTTTTTTCATACTCCCGGGGTCAGGAAAAATCACATTTTTTCACACTCGAGGGACAGGAAATTCTGATTTTTTTCACACTCACGGTGTTAGGAAAATCACATTTTTCACACTCCCGGGGTCAGGAAAATTGGATTTTTTCACACTTCCGAAGTCAGGAGTATTTAATTTTTTTCACCCTCCCGGGGTCAAGAAAATCACATTTATTCACAGTCCCGGGGTCAGGAAATTCTGATATTTTTCACACTCCCGGGGACAGGAAAATCGGATATTTTCACACTCCCGGGGTCAGGAAAATCAGATTTTTTTTCACACTCCCGGGGTCAGGAAAATTGGATATTTTCATACTCCCGGGGTCAGGAAAATCGCATATTTTCACACTCCCGGGGTCAGGAAAATTGGATATTTTCATACTTCCGGGGTCAGGAAAATTGCATTTTTCAGACTCCCGGGGTCAGGAAAATTGGGTTTTTTTCACACTCCAGGGGTCAAGAAAATCACATTTTTCACACTCCCGGAGTCAGGAGATTCTGATTTTTTTTCACACTCCCGGGGTCAAGAAAATCACATTTTTCACACTCCCGGGGTCAGAAAAATTGGGTTTTTTCACACTCCCGGGGTCAAGAAAATCACATTTTTTCACACTCCCGGGGTCAGGAAATTCTGATATTTTTCACACTCCCGGGGTCAGGAAAATTGGATTTTTTTCACACTCCCGGGGTCAGGAAAATTGGGGTTTTTTCACACTCCCGGGGTCAAGAAAATCACATTTTTTCACACTCCCGGGGTCAGGAAATTCTAATTTTTTTCACACTCCCGGGGTCAGAAAAATTGGATTTTTTCACACTCCCGGGGTCAGGAGATTCTGATTTTTTTCACACTCCCGGGGTCAAGAAAATCACATTTTTTCACACTCCCGGGGTCAGGAGATTCTGATTTCTTTCACACTCCCGGGGTCAAGAAAATCACATTTTTTCACACTCCCGGGGTCAGGAAATTCCAATTTTTTTCACACTCCCGGTGTTAGTAAAATCACATTTTTCACACTCCCGGGGTCAAGAAAATCACATTTTTTACACTCCCGGGGTCAGGAAATTCTGATATTTTTCACACTCCCGGGGTCAGGAAAATCGGATATTTTCACACTCACGGGGTCAGGAAAATCAGATTTTTTTTCATACTCCCGGGGTCAGGACAATCACATTTTTTCACACTCCCTGGGTCAGGAAATTCTGATTTTTTTCACACTCACGGTGTTAGGAAAATCACATTTTTCACACTCCCGGGGTCAGGAAAATTGGATTTTTTCACACTCCCGGGGTCAGGAGAATTTAATTTTTTTCACACTCACAGGGTCAAGAAAATCACATTTTTTCACACTCCCGGGGTCAGGAAATTCTGATATTTTTCACACTCCCGTGGTCAGGAAAATCGGATATTTTCACACCCCCGGGGTCAGGAAAATCAGATTTTTTTCATACTCCCTGGGTCAGGAAAATTGGATTTTTTTCACACTCCCGGGGTCAGGAAAATTGGATATTTTCATATACCCGGGGTCAGGAAAATTGCATTTTTCAGACTCCCGGGGTCAGGAAAATTGGATTTTTTTAACACTCCTGGGGTCAGGAAAATTGGATTTTTTCACACTCCCAGGGTCAGGAAAATTGGGTTTTTTTCACACTCCCGGGGTCAAGAAAATCACATTTTTTCACACTCCCGGTGTCAGGAAATTCTGATTTTTTTCACACTCCCGGGGTCAGGAGATTCTGATTTTTTTCACACTCCTGGGGTCAAGAAAATCACATTTTTTCACACTCCAGGGGTCAGGAAATTCTAATTTTTTTCACACTCCCGGTGTTAGGAAAATCACATTTTTCACACTCCCGGGGTCAGAAAAATTGGATTTTTTCACACTCCCGGGGTCAGGAGAATTTAATTTTTTCACACTCCCGGGGTCAAGAAAATCACATTTTTTTCACAATCCAGGGGTCAGGAAAATTGGATGTTTTTAACACTCCCGGGGTCAGGAAAATTGGATTTTTTTCACACTCCCGGGGTCAGGAAAATTGGGTTTTTTTCACACTCCCAGGGTCAGGAAAATCGGATATTTTCACACTCCCGGGGTCAGGAAAATCAGATTTTTTTTCATACTCCCGGGGTCAGGAAAAATCACATTTTTTCACACTCGAGGGACAGGAAATTCTGATTTTTTTCACACTCACGGTGTTAGGAAAATCACATTTTTCACACTCCCGGGGTCAGGAAAATTGGATTTTTTCACACTTCCGAAGTCAGGAGTATTTAATTTTTTTCACCCTCCCGGGGTCAAGAAAATCACATTTATTCACAGTCCCGGGGTCAGGAAATTCTGATATTTTTCACACTCCCGGGGACAGGAAAATCGGATATTTTCACACTCCCGGGGTCAGGAAAATCAGATTTTTTTCACACTCCCGGGGTCAGGAAAATTGGATATTTTCATACTCCCGGGGTCAGGAAAATCGCATATTTTCACACTCCCGGGGTCAGGAAAATTGGATATTTTCATACTTCCGGGGTCAGGAAAATTGCATTTTTCAGACTCCCGGGGTCAGGAAAATTGGGTTTTTTTCACACTCCAGGGGTCAAGAAAATCACATTTTTCACACTCCCGGAGTCAGGAGATTCTGATTTTTTTTCACACTCCCGGGGTCAAGAAAATCACATTTTTCACACTCCCGGGGTCAGAAAAATTGGGTTTTTTCACACTCCCGGGGTCAAGAAAATCACATTTTTTCACACTCCCGGGGTCAGGAAATTCTGATATTTTTCACACTCCCGGGGTCAGGAAAATTGGATTTTTTTCACACTCCCGGGGTCAGGAAAATTGGGGTTTTTTCACACTCCCGGGGTCAAGAAAATCACATTTTTTCACACTCCCGGGGTCAGGAAATTCTAATTTTTTTCACTCTCCCGGGGTCAGAAAAATTGGATTTTTTCACACTCCCGGGGTCAGGAGATTCTGATTTTTTTCACACTCCCGGGGTCAAGAAAATCACATTTTTTCACACTCCCGGGGTCAGGAGATTCTGATTTCTTTCACACTCCCGGGGTCAAGAAAATCACATTTTTTCACACTCCCGGGGTCAGGAAATTCTGATATTTTTCACACTCCCGGGGTCAGGAAAATCGGATATTTTCACACTCACGGGGTCAGGAAAATCAGATTTTTTTTCATACTCCCGGGGTCAGGACAATCACATTTTTTCACACTCCCTGGGTCAGGAAATTCTGATTTTTTTCACACTCACGGTGTTAGGAAAATCACATTTTTCACACTCCCGGGGTCAGGAAAATTGGATTTTTTCACACTCCCGGGGTCAGGAGAATTTAATTTTTTTCACACTCACAGGGTCAAGAAAATCACATTTTTTCACACTCCCGGGGTCAGGAAATTCTGATATTTTTCACACTCCCGGGGTCAGGAAAATCGGATATTTTCACACCCCCGGGGTCAGGAAAATCAGATTTTTTTCATACTCCCAGGGTCAGGAAAATTGGATTTTTTTCACACTCCCGGGGTCAGGAAAATTGGATATTTTCATATTCCCGGGGTCAGGAAAATTGCATTTTTCAGACTCCCGGGGTCAGGAAAATTGGATTTTTTTAACACTCCTGGGGTCAGGAAAATTGGATTTTTTCACACTCCCAGGGTCAGGAAAATTGGTTTTTTTTCACACTCCCGGGGTCAAGAAAATCACATTTTTTCACACTCCCGGTGTCAGGAAATTCTGATTTTTTTCACACTCCCGGGGTCAGGAGATTCTGATTTTTTTCACACTCCTGGGGTCAAGAAAATCACATTTTTTCACACTCCAGGGGTCAGGAAATTCTAATTTTTTTCACACTCCCGGTGTTAGGAAAATCACATTTTTCACACTCCCGGGGTCAGAAAAATTGGATTTTTTCACACTCCCGGGGTCAGGAGAATTTAATTTTTTCACACTCCCGGGGTCAAGAAAATCACATTTTTTTCACAATCCCGGGGTCAGGAAAATTGGATGTTTTTAACACTCCCGGGGTCAGGAAAATTGGATTTTTTTCACACTCCCGGGGTCAGGAAAATTGGGTTTTTTTCACACTCCCAGGGTCAGGAAAATCGGATATTTTCACACTCCCGGGGTCAGGAAAATCAGATTTTTTTTCATACTCCCGGGGTCAGGAAAAATCACATTTTTTCACACTCGAGGGACAGGAAATTCTGATTTTTTTCACACTCACGGTGTTAGGAAAATCACATTTTTCACACTCCCGGGGTCAGGAAAATTGGATTTTTTCACACTTCCGAAGTCAGGAGTATTTAATTTTTTTCACCCTCCCGGGGTCAAGAAAATCACATTTATTCACAGTCCCGGGGTCAGGAAATTCTGATATTTTTCACACTCCCGGGGACAGGAAAATCGGATATTTTCACACTCCCGGGGTCAGGAAAATCAGATTTTTTTCACACTCCCGGGGTCAGGAAAATTGGATATTTTCATACTCCTGGGGTCAGGAAAATTGGATATTTTCATACTTCCGGGGTCAGGAAAATTGCATTTTTCAGACTCCCGGGGTCAGGAAAATTGGTTTTTTTTCACACTCCCGGGGTCAAGAAAATCACATTTTTCACACTCCCGGGGTCAGGAGATTCTGATTTTTTTCACACTCCCGGGGTCAAGAAAATCACATTTTTCACACTCCCGGGGTCAGAAAAATTGGGTTTTTTCACACTCCCGGGGTCAGGAGAATTTAATTTTTTTCACACTCCCGGGGTCAGGAAAATGGGATTCTTTTAACACTCCCGGGGTCAGGAAAATTGGATTTTTTTCACACTCCCGGGGTCAGGAAAATTGGGTTTTTTTTTCACACTCCCGGGGTCAAGAAAATCACATTTTTTCACACTCCCGGTGTCAGGAAATTCTGATTTTTTCACACTCCCGGGGTCAGGAGATTCTGATTTTTTTCACACTCCTGGGGTCAAGAAAATCACATTTTTTCACACTCCAGGGTTCAGGAAATTCTAATTTTTTTCACACTCCCGGTGTTAGGAAAATCACATTTTTCACACTCCCGGGGTCAGGAAAATCGGATATTTTCACACCCCCAGGGTCAGGAAAATCAGATTTTTTTCATACTCCCTGGGTCAGGAAAATTGGATTTTTTTCACACTCCCGGGGTCAGGAAAATTGGATATTTTCATATTCCCGGGGTCAGGAAAATTGCATTTTTCAGACTCCCGGGGTCAGGAAAATTGGATTTTTTTAACACTCCTGGGGTCAGGAAAATTGGATTTTTTCACACTCCCAGGGTCAGGAAAATTGGTTTTTTTTTTCACACTCCCGGGGTCAAGAAAATCACATTTTTTCACACTCCCGGTGTCAGGAAATTCTGATTTTTTTCACACTCCCGGGGTCAGGAGATTCTGATTTTTTTCACACTCCTGGGGTCAAGAAAATCACATTTTTTCACACTCCAGGGGTCAGGAAATTCTAATTTTTTTCACACTCCCGGTGTTAGGAAAATCACATTTTTCACACTCCCGGGGTCAGAAAAATTGGATTTTTTCACACTCCCGGGGTCAGGAGAATTTAATTTTTTCACACTCCCGGGGTCAACAAAATCACATTTTTTTCACAATCCCGGGGTCAGGAAAATTGGATGTTTTTAACACTCCCGGGGTCAGGAAAATTGGATTTTTTTCACACTCCCGGGGTCAGGAAAATTGGGTTTTTTTCACACTCCCGGGGTCAAGAAAATCACATTTTTTCACACTCCCGCGGTCAGGAGATTCTGATTTTGTTCACACTCCCGGGGTCAAGAAAATCACATTTTTTATCACTCCCGGGGTCAGGAAATTCTGATATTTTTCACACTCCCGGGGTCAGGAAAATCAGATTTTTTTTCATACTCCCGGTGTTAGGAAAATCACATTTTTCACACTCCCGGGGTCAGGAAAATTGGATTTTTTCACACTTCCGAAGTCAGGAGTATTTAATTTTTTTCACCCTCCTGGGGTCAAGAAAATCACATTTATTCACAGTCCCGGGGTCAGGAAATTCTGATATTTTTCACACTCCCGGGGACAGGAAAATCGGATATTTTCACACTCCTGGGGTAAGGAAAATCAGATTTTTTTTCACACTCCCGGGGTCAGGAAAATTGGATATTTTCATACTCCTGGGGTCAGGAAAATTGGATATTTTCATACTTCCGGGGTCAGGAAAATTGCATTTTTCAGACTCCCGGGGTCAGGAAAATTGGGTTTTTTTCACACTCCCTGGGTCAAGAAAATCACATTTTTCACACTCCCGGGGTCAGGAGATTCTGATTTTTTTCACACTCCCGGGGTCAAGAAAATCACATTTTTCACACTCCCGGGGTCAGAAAAATTGGGTTTTTTCACACTCCCGGGGTCAGGAGAATTTAATTTTTTTCACACTCCCGGGGTCAGGAAAATGGGATTCTTTTAACACTCCCGGGGTCAGGAAAATTGGATTTTTTTCACACTCCCGGGGTCAGGAAAATTGGGTTTTTTTTTCACACTCCCGGGGTCAAGAAAATCACATTTTTTCACACTCCTGGGGTCAGGAGATTCTGATTTTTTTCACACTCCCGAGGTCAAGAAAATCACATTTTTTCACACTCCCGGGGTCAGGAAATTCTGATTTTTTTCACACTCCCGGTGTTAGGAAAATCACATTTGTCACACTCCCGGGGTCAAGAAAATCACATTTTTTCACACTCCCGGGGTCAGGAAATTCTGATATTTTTCACACTCCCGGGGTCAGGAAAATCGGATATTTTCACACTCCCGGGGTCAGGAAAATCAGATTTTTTTCATACTCCCGGGGTCAGGAAAATCACATTTTTTCAAACTCCCAGGGTCAGGAAATTCTGATTTTTTTCACACTCACGGTGTTAGGAAAATCACATTTTTCACACTCCCGGGGTCAGGAAAATTGGATTTTTTCACACTCCCGGGGTCAGGAGAATTTAATTTTTTTCACACTCACAGGGTCAAGAAAATCACATTTTTTCACACTCCCGGGGTCAGGAAATTCTGATATTTTTCACACTCCCGGGGTCAGGAAAATCGGATATTTTCACACCCCCGGGGTCAGGAAAATCAGATTTTTTCATACTCCCTGGGTCAGGAAAATTGGATATTTTCATATTCCCGGGGTCAGGAAAATTGCATTTTTCAGACTCCCGGGGTCAGGAAAATTGGATTTTTTTAACACTCCTCGGGTCAGGAAAATTGGATTTTTTCACACTCCCAGGGTCAGGAAAATTGGGTTTTTTTCACACTCCCGGGGTCAAGAAAATCACATTTTTTCACACTCCTGGTGTCAGGAAATTCTGATTTTTTTCACACTCCCGGGGTCAGGAGATTCTGATTTTTTTCACACTCCTGGGGTCAAGAAAATCACATTTTTTCACACTCCAGGGGTCAGGAAATTCTAATTTTTTTCTCACTCCCGGTGTTAGGAAAATCACATTTTTCACACTCCCGGGGTCAGAAAAATTGGATTTTTTCACACTCCCGGGGTCAGGAGAATTTAATTTTTTCACACTCCCGGGGTCAAGAAAATCACATTTTTTTCACAATCCCGGGGTCAGGAAAATTGGATGTTTTTAACACTCCCGGGGTCAGGAAAATTGGATTTTTTTCACACTCCCGGGGTCAGGAAAATTGGGTTTTTTTCACACTCCCAGGGTCAGGAAAATCGGATATTTTCACACTCCCGGGGTCAGGAAAATCAGATTTTTTTTCATACTCCCGGGGTCAGGAAAAATCACATTTTTTCACACTCGAGGGACAGGAAATTCTGATTTTTTTCACACTCACGGTGTTAGGAAAATCACATTTTTCACACTCCCGGGGTCAGGAAAATTGGATTTTTTCACACTTCCGAAGTCAGGAGTATTTAATTTTTTTCACCCTCCCGGGGTCAAGAAAATCACATTTATTCACAGTCCCGGGGTCAGGAAATTCTGATATTTTTCACACTCCCGGGGACAGGAAAATCGGATATTTTCACACTCCCGGGGTCAGGAAAATCAGATTTTTTTCACACTCCCGGGGTCAGGAAAATTGGATATTTTCATACTCCTGGGGTCAGGAAAATTGGATATTTTCATACTTCCGGGGTCAGGAAAATTGCATTTTTCAGACTCCCGGGGTCAGGAAAATTGGTTTTTTTTCACACTCCCGGGGTCAAGAAAATCACATTTTTCACACTCCCGGGGTCAGGAGATTCTGATTTTTTTCACACTCCCGGGGTCAAGAAAATCACATTTTTCACACTCCCGGGGTCAGAAAAATTGGGTTTTTTCACACTCCCGGGGTCAGGAGAATTTAATTTTTTTCACACTCCCGGGGTCAGGAAAATGGGATTCTTTTAACACTCCCGGGGTCAGGAAAATTGGATTTTTTTCACACTCCCGGGGTCAGGAAAATTGGGGTTTTTTTTTCACACTCCCGGGGTCAAGAAAATCACATTTTTTCACACTCCCGGTGTCAGGAAATTCTGATTTTTTCACACTCCCGGGGTCAGGAGATTCTGATTTTTTTCACACTCCTGGGGTCAAGAAAATCACATTTTTTCACACTCCAGGGTTCAGGAAATTCTAATTTTTTTCACACTCCCGGTGTTAGGAAAATCACATTTTTCACACTCCCGGGGTCAGGAAAATCGGATATTTTCACACCCCCAGGGTCAGGAAAATCAGATTTTTTTCATACTCCCTGGGTCAGGAAAATTGGATTTTTTTCACACTCCCGGGGTCAGGAAAATTGGATATTTTCATATTCCCGAGGTCAGGAAAATTGCATTTTTCAGACTCCCGGGGTCAGGAAAATTGGATTTTTTTAACACTCCTGGGGTCAGGAAAATTGGATTTTTTCACACTCCCAGGGTCAGGAAAATTGGTTTTTTTTCACACTCCCGGGGTCAAGAAAATCACATTTTTTCACAGTCCCGGTGTCAGGAAATTCTGATTTTTTTCACACTCCCGGGGTCAGGAGATTCTGATTTTTTTCACACTCCTGGGGTCAAGAAAATCACATTTTTTCACACTCCAGGGGTCAGGAAATTCTAATTTTTTTCACACTCCCGGTGTTAGGAAAATCACATTTTTCACACTCCCGGGGTCAGAAAAATTGGATTTTTTCACACTCCCGGGGTCAGGAGAATTTAATTTTTTCACACTCCCGGGGTCAAGAAAATCACATTTTTTTCACAATCCCGGGGTCAGGAAAATTGGATGTTTTTAACACTCCCGGGGTCAGGAAAATTGGATTTTTTTCACACTCCCGGGGTCAGGAAAATTGGGTTTTTTTCACACTCCCGGGGTCAAGAAAATCACATTTTTTCACACTCCCGGGGTCAGGAAATTCTGATATTTTTCACACTCCCGGGGTCAGGAAAATCGGATATTTTCACACTCCCGGGGTCAGGAAAATCAGATTTTTTTCATACTCCCGGGGTCAGGAAAATCACATTTTTTCAAACTCCCAGGGTCAGGAAATTCTGATTTTTTTCACACTCACGGTGTTAGGAAAATCACATTTTTCACACTCCCGGGGTCAGGAAAATTGGATTTTTTCACACTCCCGGGGTCAGGAGAATTTAATTTTTTTCACACTCACAGGGTCAAGAAAATCACATTTTTTCACACTCCCGGGGTCAGGAAATTCTGATATTTTTCACACTCCCGGGGTCAGGAAAATCGGATATTTTCACACCCCCGGGGTCAGGAAAATCAGATTTTTTTCATACTCCCTGGGTCAGGAAAATTGGATATTTTCATATTCCCGGGGTCAGGAAAATTGCATTTTTCAGACTCCCGGGGTCAGGAAAATTGGATTTTTTCACACTCCCAGGGTCAGGAAAATTGGGTTTTTTTCACACTCCCGGGGTCAAGAAAATCACATTTTTTCACACTCCTGGTGTCAGGAAATTCTGATTTTTTTCACACTCCCGGGGTCAGGAGATTCTGATTTTTTTCACACTCCTGGGGTCAAGAAAATCACATTTTTTCACACTCCAGGGGTCAGGAAATTCTAATTTTTTTCTCACTCCCGGTGTTAGGAAAATCACATTTTTCACACTCCCGGGGTCAGAAAAATTGGATTTTTTCACACTCCCGGGGTCAGGAGAATTTAATTTTTTCACACTCCCGGGGTCAAGAAAATCACATTTTTTTCACAATCCCGGGGTCAGGAAAATTGGATGTTTTTAACACTCCCGGGGTCAGGAAAATTGGATTTTTTTCACACTCCCGGGGTCAGGAAAATTGGGTTTTTTTCACACTCCCAGGGTCAGGAAAATCGGATATTTTCACACTCCCGGGGTCAGGAAAATCAGATTTTTTTTCATACTCCCGGGGTCAGGAAAAATCACATTTTTTCACACTCGAGGGACAGGAAATTCTGATTTTTTTCACACTCACGGTGTTAGGAAAATCACATTTTTCACACTCCCGGGGTCAGGAAAATTGGATTTTTTCACACTTCCGAAGTCAGGAGTATTTAATTTTTTTCACCCTCCCGGGGTCAAGAAAATCACATTTATTCACAGTCCCGGGGTCAGGAAATTCTGATATTTTTCACACTCCCGGGGACAGGAAAATCGGATATTTTCACACTCCCGGGGTCAGGAAAATCAGATTTTTTTCACACTCCCGGGGTCAGGAAAATTGGATATTTTCATACTCCTGGGGTCAGGAAAATTGGATATTTTCATACTTCCGGGGTCAGGAAAATTGCATTTTTCAGACTCCCGGGGTCAGGAAAATTGGTTTTTTTTTCACACTCCCGGGGTCAAGAAAATCACATTTTTCACACTCCCGGGGTCAGGAGATTCTGATTTTTTTCACACTCCCGGGGTCAAGAAAATCACATTTTTCACACTCCCGGGGTCAGAAAAATTGGGTTTTTTCACACTCCCGGGGTCAGGAGAATTTAATTTTTTTCACACTCCCGGGGTCAGGAAAATGGGATTCTTTTAACACTCCTGGGGTCAGGAAAATTGGATTTTTTTCACACTCCCGGGGTCAGGAAAATTGGGTTTTTTTTTTCACACTCCCGGGGTCAAGAAAATCACATTTTTTCACACTCCCGGTGTCAGGAAATTCTGATTTTTTCACACTCCCGGGGTCAGGAGATTCTGATTTTTTTCACACTCCTGGGGTCAAGAAAATCACATTTTTTCACACTCCAGGGTTCAGGAAATTCTAATTTTTTTCACACTCCCGGTGTTAGGAAAATCACATTTTTCACACTCCCGGGGTCAGGAAAATCGGATATTTTCACACCCCCAGGGTCAGGAAAATCAGATTTTTTTCATACTCCCTGGGTCAGGAAAATTGGATTTTTTTCACACTCCCGGGGTCAGGAAAATTGGATATTTTCATATTCCCGGGGTCAGGAAAATTGCATTTTTCAGACTCCCGGGGTCAGGAAAATTGGATTTTTTTAACACTCCTGGGGTCAGGAAAATTGGATTTTTTCACACTCCCAGGGTCAAGAAAATTGGTTTTTTTTCACACTCCCGGGGTCAAGAAAATCACATTTTTTCACACTCCTGGTGTCAGGAAATTCTGATTTTTTTCACACTCCCGGGGTCAGGAGATTCTGATTTTTTTCACACTCCTGGGGTCAAGAAAATCACATTTTTTCACACTCCAGGGGTCAGGAAATTCTAATTTTTTTCACACTCCCGGTGTTAGGAAAATCACATTTTTCACACTCCCGGGGTCAGAAAAATTGGATTTTTTCACACTCCCGGGGTCAGGAGAATTAAATTTTTTCACACTCCCGGGGTCAAGAAAATCACATTTTTTTCACAATCCCGGGGTCAGGAAAATTGGATGTTTTTAACACTCCCGGGGTCAGGAAAATTGGATTTTTTTCACACTCCCGGGGTCAGGAAAATTGGGTTTTTTTCACACTCCCGGGGTCAAGAAAATCACATTTTTTCACACTCCCGCGGTCAGGAGATTCTGATTTTGTTCACACTCCCGGGGTCAAGAAAATCACATTTTTTATCACTCCCGGGGTCAGGAAATTCTTATATTTTTCACACTCCCAGGGTCAGGAAAATCGGATATTTTCACACTCCCGGGGTCAGGAAAATCAGATTTTTTTTCATACTCCCGGTGTTAGGAAAATCACATTTTTCACACTCCCGGGGTCAGGAAAATTGGATTTTTTCACACTTCCGAAGTCAGGAGTATTTAATTTTTTTCACCCTCCTGGGGTCAAGAAAATCACATTTATTCACAGTCCCGGGGTCAGGAAATTCTGATATTTTTCACACTCCCGGGGACAGGAAAATCGGATATTTTCACACTCCTGGGGTAAGGAAAATCAGATTTTTTTTCACACTCCCGGGGTCAGGAAAATTGGATATTTTCATACTCCTGGGGTCAGGAAAATTGGATATTTTCATACTTCCGGGGTCAGGAAAATTGCATTTTTCAGACTCCCGGGGTCAGGAAAATTGGGTTTTTTTCACACTCCCTGGGTCAAGAAAATCACATTTTTCACACTCCCGGGGTCAGGAGATTCTGATTTTTTTCACACTCCCGGGGTCAAGAAAATCACATTTTTCACACTCCCGGGGTCAGAAAAATTGGGTTTTTTCACACTCCCGGGGTCAGGAGAATTTAATTTTTTTCACACTCCCGGGGTCAGGAAAATGGGATTCTTTTAACACTCCCGGGGTCAGGAAAATTGGATTTTTTTCACACTCCCGGGGTCAGGAAAATTGGGTTTTTTTTTCACACTCCCGGGGTCAAGAAAATCACATTTTTTCACACTCCTGGGGTCAGGAGATTCTGATTTTTTTCACACTCCCGAGGTCAAGAAAATCACATTTTTTCACACTCCCGGGGTCAGGAAATTCTGATTTTTTTCACACTCCCGGTGTTAGGAAAATCACATTTGTCACACTCCCGGGGTCAAGAAAATCACATTTTTTCACACTCCCGGGGTCAGGAAATTCTGATATTTTTCACACTCCCGGGGTCAGGAAAATCGGATATTTTCACACTCCCGGGGTCAGGAAAATCAGATTTTTTTCATACTCCCGGGGTCAGGAAAATCACATTTTTTCAAACTCCCAGGGTCAGGAAATTCTGATTTTTTTCACACTCACGGTGTTAGGAAAATCACATTTTTCACACTCCCGGGGTCAGGAAAATTGGATTTTTTCACACTCCCGGGGTCAGGAGAATTTAATTTTTTTCACACTCACAGGGTCAAGAAAATCACATTTTTTCACACTCCCGGGGTCAGGAAATTCTGATATTTTTCACACTCCCGGGGTCAGGAAAATCGGATATTTTCACACCCCCGGGGTCAGGAAAATCAGATTTTTTTCATACTCCCTGGGTCAGGAAAATTGGATATTTTCATATTCCCGGGGTCAGGAAAATTGCATTTTTCAGACTCCCGGGGTCAGGAAAATTGGATTTTTTTAACACTCCTCGGGTCAGGAAAATTGGATTTTTTCACACTCCCAGGGTCAGGAAAATTGGGTTTTTTTCACACTCCCGGGGTCAAGAAAATCACATTTTTTCACACTCCTGGTGTCAGGAAATTCTGATTTTTTTCACACTCCCGGGGTCAGGAGATTCTGATTTTTTTCACACTCCTGGGGTCAAGAAAATCACATTTTTTCACACTCCAGGGGTCAGGAAATTCTAATTTTTTTCTCACTCCCGGTGTTAGGAAAATCACATTTTTCACACTCCCGGGGTCAGAAAAATTGGATTTTTTCACACTCCCGGGGTCAGGAGAATTTAATTTTTTCACACTCCCGGGGTCAAGAAAATCACATTTTTTTCACAATCCCGGGGTCAGGAAAATTGGATGTTTTTAACACTCCCGGGGTCAGGAAAATTGGATTTTTTTCACACTCCCGGGGTCAGGAAAATTGGGTTTTTTTCACACTCCCAGGGTCAGGAAAATCGGATATTTTCACACTCCCGGGGTCAGGAAAATCAGATTTTTTTTCATACTCCCGGGGTCAGGAAAAATCACATTTTTTCACACTCGAGGGACAGGAAATTCTGATTTTTTTCACACTCACGGTGTTAGGAAAATCACATTTTTCACACTCCCGGGGTCAGGAAAATTGGATTTTTTCACACTTCCGAAGTCAGGAGTATTTAATTTTTTTCACCCTCCCGGGGTCAAGAAAATCACATTTATTCACAGTCCCGGGGTCAGGAAATTCTGATATTTTTCACACTCCCGGGGACAGGAAAATCGGATATTTTCACACTCCCGGGGTCAGGAAAATCAGATTTTTTTCACACTCCCGGGGTCAGGAAAATTGGATATTTTCATACTCCTGGGGTCAGGAAAATTGGATATTTTCATACTTCCGGGGTCAGGAAAATTGCATTTTTCAGACTCCCGGGGTCAGGAAAATTGGTTTTTTTTCACACTCCCGGGGTCAAGAAAATCACATTTTTCACACTCCCGGGGTCAGGAGATTCTGATTTTTTTCACACTCCCGGGGTCAAGAAAATCACATTTTTCACACTCCCGGGGTCAGAAAAATTGGGTTTTTTCACACTCCCGGGGTCAGGAGAATTTAATTTTTTTCACACTCCCGGGGTCAGGAAAATGGGATTCTTTTAACACTCCCGGGGTCAGGAAAATTGGATTTTTTTCACACTCCCGGGGTCAGGAAAATTGGGGTTTTTTTTCACACTCCCGGGGTCAAGAAAATCACATTTTTTCACACTCCCGGTGTCAGGAAATTCTGATTTTTTCACACTCCCGGGGTCAGGAGATTCTGATTTTTTTCACACTCCTGGGGTCAAGAAAATCACATTTTTTCACACTCCAGGGTTCAGGAAATTCTAATTTTTTTCACACTCCCGGTGTTAGGAAAATCACATTTTTCACACTCCCGGGGTCAGGAAAATCGGATATTTTCACACCCCCAGGGTCAGGAAAATCAGATTTTTTTCATACTCCCTGGGTCAGGAAAATTGGATTTTTTTCACACTCCCGGGGTCAGGAAAATTGGATATTTTCATATTCCCGAGGTCAGGAAAATTGCATTTTTCAGACTCCCGGGGTCAGGAAAATTGGATTTTTTTAACACTCCTGGGGTCAGGAAAATTGGATTTTTTCACACTCCCAGGGTCAGGAAAATTGGTTTTTTTTCACACTCCCGGGGTCAAGAAAATCACATTTTTTCACACTCCCGGTGTCAGGAAATTCTGATTTTTTTCACACTCCCGGGGTCAGGAGATTCTGATTTTTTTCACACTCCTGGGGTCAAGAAAATCACATTTTTTCACACTCCAGGGGTCAGGAAATTCTAATTTTTTTCACACTCCCGGTGTTAGGAAAATCACATTTTTCACACTCCCGGGGTCAGAAAAATTGGATTTTTTCACACTCCCGGGGTCAGGAGAATTTAATTTTTTCACACTCCCGGGGTCAAGAAAATCACATTTTTTTCACAATCCCGGGGTCAGGAAAATTGGATGTTTTTAACACTCCCGGGGTCAGGAAAATTGGATTTTTTTCACACTCCCGGGGTCAGGAAAATTGGGTTTTTTTCACACTCCCGGGGTCAAGAAAATCACATTTTTTCACACTCCCGGGGTCAGGAAATTCTGATATTTTTCACACTCCCGGGGTCAGGAAAATCGGATATTTTCACACTCCCGGGGTCAGGAAAATCAGATTTTTTTCATACTCCCGGGGTCAGGAAAATCACATTTTTTCAAACTCCCAGGGTCAGGAAATTCTGATTTTTTTCACACTCACGGTGTTAGGAAAATCACATTTTTCACACTCCCGGGGTCAGGAAAATTGGATTTTTTCACACTCCCGGGGTCAGGAGAATTTAATTTTTTTCACACTCACAGGGTCAAGAAAATCACATTTTTTCACACTCCCGGGGTCAGGAAATTCTGATATTTTTCACACTCCTGGGGTCAGGAAAATCGGATATTTTCACACCCCCGGGGTCAGGAAAATCAGATTTTTTTCATACTCCCTGGGTCAGGAAAATTGGATATTTTCATATTCCCGGGGTCAGGAAAATTGCATTTTTCAGACTCCCGGGGTCAGGAAAATTGGATTTTTTTAACACTCCTGGGGTCAGGAAAATTGGATTTTTTCACACTCCCAGGGTCAGGAAAATTGGGTTTTTTTCACACTCCCGGGGTCAAGAAAATCACATTTTTTCACACTCCTGGTGTCAGGAAATTCTGATTTTTTTCACACTCCCGGGGTCAGGAGATTCTGATTTTTTTCACACTCCTGGGGTCAAGAAAATCACATTTTTTCACACTCCAGGGGTCAGGAAATTCTAATTTTTTTCTCACTCCCGGTGTTAGGAAAATCACATTTTTCACACTCCCGGGGTCAGAAAAATTGGATTTTTTCACACTCCCGGGGTCAGGAGAATTTAATTTTTTCACACTCCCGGGGTCAAGAAAATCACATTTTTTTCACAATCCCGGGGTCAGGAAAATTGGATGTTTTTAACACTCCCGGGGTCAGGAAAATTGGATTTTTTTCACACTCCCGGGGTCAGGAAAATTGGGTTTTTTTCACACTCCCAGGGTCAGGAAAATCGGATATTTTCACACTCCCGGGGTCAGGAAAATCAGATTTTTTTTCATACTCCCGGGGTCAGGAAAAATCACATTTTTTCACACTCGAGGGACAGGAAATTCTGATTTTTTTCACACTCACGGTGTTAGGAAAATCACATTTTTCACACTCCCGGGGTCAGGAAAATTGGATTTTTTCACACTTCCGAAGTCAGGAGTATTTAATTTTTTTCACCCTCCCGGGGTCAAGAAAATCACATTTATTCACAGTCCCGGGGTCAGGAAATTCTGATATTTTTCACACTCCCGGGGACAGGAAAATCGGATATTTTCACACTCCCGGGGTCAGGAAAATCAGATTTTTTTCACACTCCCGGGGTCAGGAAAATTGGATATTTTCATACTCCTGGGGTCAGGAAAATTGGATATTTTCATACTTCCGGGGTCAGGAAAATTGCATTTTTCAGACTCCCGGGGTCAGGAAAATTGGTTTTTTTTTTCACACTCCCGGGGTCAAGAAAATCACATTTTTCACACTCCCGGGGTCAGGAGATTCTGATTTTTTTCACACTCCCGGGGTCAAGAAAATCACATTTTTCACACTCCCGGGGTCAGAAAAATTGGGTTTTTTCACACTCCCGGGGTCAGGAGAATTTAATTTTTTTCACACTCCCGGGGTCAGGAAAATGGGATTCTTTTAACACTCCCGGGGTCAGGAAAATTGGATTTTTTTCACACTCCCGGGGTCAGGAAAATTGGGTTTTTTTTTCACACTCCCGGGGTCAAGAAAATCACATTTTTTCACACTCCCGGTGTCAGGAAATTCTGATTTTTTCACACTCCCGGGGTCAGGAGATTCTGATTTTTTTCACACTCCTGGGGTCAAGAAAATCACATTTTTTCACACTCCAGGGTTCAGGAAATTCTAATTTTTTTCACACTCCCGGTGTTAGGAAAATCACATTTTTCACACTCCCGGGGTCAGGAAAATCGGATATTTTCACACCCCCAGGGTCAGGAAAATCAGATTTTTTTCATACTCCCTGGGTCAGGAAAATTGGATTTTTTTCACACTCCCGGGGTCAGGAAAATTGGATATTTTCATATTCCCGGGGTCAGGAAAATTGCATTTTTCAGACTCCCGGGGTCAGGAAAATTGGATTTTTTTAACACTCCTGGGGTCAGGAAAATTGGATTTTTTCACACTCCCAGGGTCAAGAAAATTGGTTTTTTTTCACACTCCCGGGGTCAAGAAAATCACATTTTTTCACACTCCCGGTGTCAGGAAATTCTGATTTTTTTCACACTCCCGGGGTCAGGAGATTCTGATTTTTTTCACACTCCTGGGGTCAAGAAAATCACATTTTTTCACACTCCAGGGGTCAGGAAATTCTAATTTTTTTCACACTCCCGGTGTTAGGAAAATCACATTTTTCACACTCCCGGGGTCAGAAAAATTGGATTTTTTCACACTCCCGGGGTCAGGAGAATTAAATTTTTTCACACTCCCGGGGTCAAAAAAATCACATTTTTTTCACAATCCCGGGGTCAGGAAAATTGGATGTTTTTAACACTCCCGGGGTCAGGAAAATTGGATTTTTTTCACACTCCCGGGGTCAGGAAAATTGGGTTTTTTTCACACTCCCGGGGTCAAGAAAATCACATTTTTTCACACTCCCGCGGTCAGGAGATTCTGATTTTGTTCACACTCCCGGGGTCAAGAAAATCACATTTTTTATCACTCCCGGGGTCAGGAAATTCTTATATTTTTCACACTCCCAGGTTCAGGAAAATCGGATATTTTCACACTCCCGGGGTCAGGAAAATCAGATTTTTTTTCATACTCCCGGTGTTAGGAAAATCACATTTTTCACACTCCCGGGGTCAGGAAAATTGGATTTTTTCACACTTCCGAAGTCAGGAGTATTTAATTTTTTTCACCCTCCTGGGGTCAAGAAAATCACATTTATTCACAGTCCCGGGGTCAGGAAATTCTGATATTTTTCACACTCCCGGGGACAGGAAAATCGGATATTTTCACACTCCTGGGGTAAGGAAAATCAGATTTTTTTTCACACTCCCGGGGTCAGGAAAATTGGATATTTTCATACTCCTGGGGTCAGGAAAATTGGATATTTTCATACTTCCGGGGTCAGGAAAATTGCATTTTTCAGACTCCCGGGGTCAGGAAAATTGGGTTTTTTTCACACTCCCTGGGTCAAGAAAATCACATTTTTCACACTCCCGGGGTCAGGAGATTCTGATTTTTTTCACACTCCCGGGGTCAAGAAAATCACATTTTTCACACTCCCGGGGTCAGGAGATTCTGATTTTTTTCACACTCCCGGGGTCAAGAAAATCACATTTTTCACACTCCCGGGGTCAGAAAAATTGGGTTTTTTCACACTCCCGGGGTCAGGAGAATTTAATTTTTTTCACACTCCCGGGGTCAGGAAAATGGGATTCTTTTAACACTCCCGGGGTCAGGAAAATTGGATTTTTTTCACACTCCCGGGGTCAGGAAAATTGGGTTTTTTTTCACACTCCCGGGGTCAAGAAAATCACATTTTTTCACACTCCTGGGGTCAGGAGATTCTGATTTTTTTCACACTCCCGAGGTCAAGAAAATCACATTTTTTCACACTCCCGGGGTCAGGAAATTCTGATTTTTTTCACACTCACGGTGTTAGGAAAATCACATTTTTCACACTCCCGGGGTCAGGAAAATTGGATTTTTTCACACTCGCGGGGTCAAGAAAATCACATTTTTCACACTCCCGGGGTCAAGAAAATCACATTTTTTCACACTCCCGGGATCAGGAATTTCTGATTTTTTCACACTCCCGGTGTTAGGAAAATCACATTTTTCACACTCCCATGGTAAAGAAAATCACATTTTCTCACACTCCCGGGGTCAGGAGATTCTGATTTCTTTCACACTCCCGGGGTCAAGAAAATCACATTTTTTCACACTCCCGGGGTCAGGAAATTCTAATTTTTTTCACACTCCCGGTGTTAGTAAAATCACATTTTTCACACTCCCGGGGTCAAGAAAATCACATTTTTTCACACTCCCGGGGTCAGGAAATTCTGATATTTTTCACACTCCCGGGGTCAGGAAAATCGGATATTTTCACACTCCCGGGGTCAGGAAAATCAGATTTTTTTTCATACTCCCGGGGTCAGGACAATCACATTTTTTCACACTCCCTGGGTCAGGAAATTCTGATTTTTTTCACACTCACGGTGATAGGAAAATCACATTTTTCACACTCCCGGGGTCAGGAAAATTGGATTTTTTCACACTCCCGGGGTCAGGAGAATTTAATTTTTTTCACACTCATGGGGTCAAGAAAATCACATTTTTTCACACTCCCGGGGTCAGGAAATTCTGATATTTTTCACACTCCCGGGGACAGGAAAATCGGATATTTTCACACTCCCGGGGTCAGGAAAATCAGATTTTTTTTCACACTCCCGGGGTCAGGAAAATTGGATATTTTCATACTCCCGGGGTCAGGAAAATCGGATATTTTCACACTCCCGGGGTCAGGAAAATCGGATATTTTCATACTTCCGGGGTCAGGAAAATTGCATTTTTCAGACTCCCGGGGTCAGGAAAATTGGGTTTTTTTCACACTCCCGGGGTCAAGAAAATCACATTTTTCACACTCCCGGGGTCAGGAGATTCTGATTTTTTTTCACACTCCTGGGGTCAAGAAAATCACATTTTTCACACTCCCGGGGTCAGAAAAATTGGGTTTTTTCACACTCCCGTGGTCAAGAAAATCACATTTTTTCACACTCCCGGGGTCAGGAAATTCTGATTTTTTTCACACTCCCGGTGTTAGGAAAATCACATTTTTCACACTCCCGGTGTCAAGAAAATCACATTTTTTCACACTCCCGGGGTCAGGAAAAATGGGTTTTTTTCACACTCCCGGGGTCAAGAAAATCACATTTTTCACACTCCCGGGGTCAGGAGATTCTGATTTTTTTCACACTCCCGGGGTCAAGAAAATCACATTTTTCACACTCCCGGGGTCAGGAAAATTGGGTTTTTTCACACTCCCGGGGTCAAGAAAATCACATTTTTTCACACTCCCGGGGTCAGGAAATTCTGATTTTTTTCACACTCCCGGTGTTAGGAAAATCACATTTTTCACACTCCCGGTGTCAAGAAAATCACATTTTTTCACACTCCCGGGGTCAGGAAATTCTGATATTTTTCACACTCCCGGGGTCAGGAAAATTGGATTTTTTTCACACTCCCGGGGTCAGGAGAATTTAATTTTTTTCACACTCCCGGGGTCAAGAAAATCACATTTTTTCACACTCCCGGGGTCAGGAGATTCTGATTTTTTTCACACTCCCGGGGTCAAGAAAATCACATTTTTTCACACTCCAGGGATCAGGAATTTCTGATTTTTCACACTCCCGGTGTTAGGAAAATCACATTTTTCACACTCCCGGGGTCAGGAAAATTGGATTTTTTCACACTCCTGGGGTCAGGAGTATTTAATTTTTTTCACACTCCCGGGGTCAAGAAAATCACATTTATTCACAGTCCGGGGGTCAGGAAATTCTGATATTTTTCACACTCCCGGGGACAGGAAAATCAGATATTTTCACACTCCCGGGGTCAGGAAAATCAGATTTTTTTTCACACTCCCGGGGTCAGGAAAATTGGATATTTTCATACTCCCGGGGTCAGGAAAATCGGATATTTTCATACTCCCGGGGTCAGGAAAATTGGATATTTTCATACTTCTGGGGTCAGGAAAATTGCATTTTTCAAACTCCCGGGGTCAGGAAAATTGGGTTTTTTTCGCACTCCCGGGGTCAAGAAAATCACATTTTTCACACTCCCGGGATCAGGAGATTCTGATTTTTTTTCACACGCCCGGGGTCAAGAAAATCACATTTTTCACACTCCCGGGGTCAGAAAAATTGGGTTTTTTCACACTCCCGGGGTCAAGAAAATCACATTTTTTCACACTCCCGGGGTCAGGAAATTCTGATTTTTTTCACACTCCCGGTGTTAGGAAAATCACATTTTTCACACTCCCGGGGTCAAGAAAATCACATTTTTTCACACTCCCGGGGTCAGGAAATTCTGATATTTTTCACACTCCCGGGGTCAGGAAAATTGGATTTTTTTCACACTCCCGGGGTCAGGAAAATTGGGGTTTTTTCACACTCCCGGGGTCAAGAAAATCACATTTTTTCACACTCCCGGGGTCAGGAAATTCTAATTTTTTTCACACTCCCAGGGTCAGAAAAATTGGATTTTTTCACACTCCCGGGGTCAGGAGAATTTAATTTTTTTCACACTCCCGGGGTCAAGAAAATCACATTTTTTCACACTCCCGGGGTCAGGAGATTCTGATTTTTTTCACACTCCCGGGGTCAAGAAAATCACATTTTTTCACACTCCCGGGATCAGGAATTTCTGATTTTTTCACACTCCCGGTGTTAGGAAAATCACATTTTTCACACTCCCAGGCTAAAGAAAATCACATTTTCTCACACTCCCGGGGTCAGGAGATTCTGATTTCTTTCACACTCCCGGGGTCAAAAAAATCACATTTTTTCACACTCCCGGGGTCAGGAAATTCTAATTTTTTCACACTCCCGGTGTTAGTAAAATCACATTATTCACACTCCCGGGGTCAAAAAAATCACATTTTCTCACACTCCCGGTGTCAGGAAATTCTGATATTTTTCACACTCCCGGGGTCAGGAAAATCGGATATTTTCACACTCCCGGGGTCAGGAAAATCAGTTTTTTTTCATTCTCCCGGGGTCAGGACAATCACATTTTTTCACACTCCCTGGGTCAGGAAATTCTGATTTTTTCACACTCACGGTGTTAGGAAAATCACATTTTTCACACTCCCGGGGTCAGGAAAATTGGATTTTTTCACACTCCCGGGGTCAGGAGAATTTAATTTTTTTCACACTCCCGGGGTCAGGAATTTCTGATTTTTTCACACTCCCGGTGTTAGGAAAATCACATTTTTCACACTCCCGGGGTCAGGAAAATTGGATTTTTTCACACTCCCGGGGTCAGGAAAATTGGATTTTTTCACACTCCCGGGGTCAGGAGTATTTAATTTTTTTTCACACTCCCGGGGTCAAGAAAATCACATTTATTCACAGTCCGGGGGTCAGGAAATTCTGATATTTTTCACACTCCCGGGGACAGGAAAATCGGATATTTTCACACTCCCGGGGTCAGGAAAATCAGATTTTTTTTCACACTCCCGGGGTCAGGAAAATTGGATATTTTCATACTCCCGGGGTCAGGAAAATCGCATATTTTCACACTCCCGGGGTCAGGAAAATTGGATATTTTCATACTTCCGGGGTCAGGAAAATTGCATTTTTCAGACTCCCGGGGTCAGGAAAATTGGGTTTTTTTCACACTCCAGGGGTCAAGAAAATCACATTTTTCACACTCCCGGGGTCAGGAGATTCTGATTTTTTTTCACACTCCCGGGGTCAAGAAAATCACATTTTTCACACTGCCGGGGTCAGAAAAATTGGGTTTTTTCACACTCCCGGGGTCAAGAAAATCACATTTTTTCACACTCCCGGGGTCAGGAAATTCTGATATTTTTCACACTCCCGGGGACAGGAAAATTGGATTTTTTTCACACTCCCGGGGTCAGGAAAATTGGGGTTTTTTCACACACCCGGGGTCAAGAAAATCACATTTTTTCACACTCCCGGGGTCAGGAAATTCTAATTTTTTTCACACTCCCGGGGTCAGAAAAATTGGATTTTTTCACACTCCCGGGGTCAGGAATTTCTGATTTTTTCACACTCCCGGTGTTAGGAAAATCACATTTTTCACACTCCCAGGGTAAAGAAAATCACATTTTCTCACACTCCCGGAGTCAGGAGATTCTGATTTCTTTCACACTCCCGGGGTCAAGAAAATCACATTTTTTCACACTCCCGGGGTCAGGAAATTCTAATTTTTTTCACACTCCCGGTGTTAGTAAAATCACATTTTTCACACTCCCGGGGTCAAGAAAATCACATTTTTTCACACTCCCGGGGTCAGGAAATTCTAATTTTTTTCACACTCCCGGTGTTAGTAAAATCACATTTTTCACACTCCCGGGGTCAAGAAAATCACATTTTTTCACACTCCCGGGGTCAGGAAATTCTGATATTTTTCACACTCCCGGGGTCAGGAAAATCGGATATTTTCACACTCCCGGGGTCAGGAAAATCAGATTTTTTTTCATACTCCCGGGGTCAGGACAATCACATTTTTTCACACTCCCTGGGTCAGGAAATTCTGATTTTTTTCACACTCCCGGGGTCAGGAAAATCGGATATTTTCACACCCCCAGGGTCAGGAAAATCAGATTTTTTTCATACTCCCTGGGTCAGGAAAATTGAATTTTTTTCACACTCCCGGGGTCAGGAAAATTGGATATTTTCATATTCCCGGGGTCAGAAAAATTGCATTTTTCAGACTCCCGGGGTCAGGAAAATTGGATTTTTTTAACACTCCTGGGGTCAGGAAAATTGGATTTTTTCACACTCCCAGGGTCAGGAAAATTGGGTTTTTTTCACACTCCCGGGGTCAAGAAAATCACATTTTTTCACACTCCCGGTGTCAGGAAATTCTGATTTTTTTCACACTCCCGGGGTCAGGAGATTCTGATTTTTTTCACACTCCTGGGGTCAAGAAAATCACATTTTTTCACACTCCAGGGGTCAGGAAATTCTAATTTTTTCACACTCCCGGTGTTAGGAAAATCACATTTTTCACACCCCCGGGGTCAGAAAAATTGGATTTTTTCACACTCCCGGGGTCAGGAGAATTTAATTTTTTCACACTCCCGGGGTCAAGAAAATCACATTTTTTCACAATCCCGGTGTCAGGAAAATTGGATGTTTTTCACACTCCCGGGGTCAGGAAAATTGGATATTTTCATACTTCCGGGGTCAGGAAAATTGCATTTTTCAGACTCCCGGGGTCAGGAAAATTGGTTTTTTTTTCACACTCCCGGGGTCAAGAAAATCACATTTTTCACACTCCCGGGGTCAGGAGATTCTGATTTTTTTCACACTCCCGGGGTCAAGAAAATCACATTTTTCACACTCCCGGGGTCAGAAAAATTGGGTTTTTTTCACACTCCCGGGGTCAGGAAATTCTGATATTTTTCACACTCCCAGGGTCAGGAAAATCGGATATTTTCACACTCCCGGGGTCAGGAGATTCTGATTTTTTTCACACTCCCGGGGTCAAGAAAATCACATTTTTTCACACTCCCGGGGTCAGAAAAATTAGATTTTTTCACACTCCCGGGGTCAGGAGAATTTAATTTTTTTCACACTCCCGGGGTGAAGAAAATCACATTTTTCACACTCCCGGGGTCAGGAAAATTGGATTTTTTCACACTCCCGGGGTCAAGAAAATCACATTTTTCACACTCCCGGGGTCAGGAGATTCTGATTTTTTTCACACTCCCGGGGTCAAGAAAATCATATTTTTCACACTCCCGGGGTCAGAAAAATTGGGTTTTTTCACACTCCCGGGGTCAGGAGAATTTAATTTTTTTCACACTCCCGGGGTCAGGAAAATGGGATTCTTTTAACACTCCCGGGGTCAGGAAAATTGGATTTTTTTCACACTCCCGGGGTCAGGAAAATTGGGTTTTTTTCACACTCCCGGGGTCAAGAAAATCACATTTTTTCACACTCCCGGGGTCAGGAAATTCTGATTTTTTTCACACTCCCGGTGTTAGGAAAATCACATTTTTCACACTCCCGGGGTCAAGAAAATCACATTTTTTCACACTCCCGGGGTCAGGAAATTCTGATATTTTTCACACTCCCGGGGTCAGGAAAATCGGATATTTTCACACTCCCGGGGTCAGGAAAATCAGATTTTTTTCATACTCCCGGGGTCTGGAAAATCACATTTTTTCACACTCCCAGGGTCAGGAAATTCTGATTTTTTCACACTCACAGTGTTAGGAAAATCACATTTTTCACACTCCCGGGGTCAGGAAAATTGGATTTTTTCACACTCCCGGGGTCAGGAGAATTCAATTTTTTTCAGACTCCCGGGGTCAAGAAAATCACATTTTTTCACACTCCCGGGGTCAGGAAATTCTTATATTTTTCACACTCCCGGGGTCAGTAAAATCGGATATTTTCACACTCCCGGGGTCAGGAAAATCAGATTTTTTTTCACACTCCCGCGGTCAGGAAAATTGGATATTTTCATACTCCCGGGGTCAGGAAAATCGCATTTTTCATACTCCCGGGGTCAGGAAAATCACATTTTTTCACACTCCCGGGGTCAGGAAATTCTGATATTTTTCACACTCCCGGGGTCAGGAAAATCGGATATTTTCACACTCCCGGGGTCAGGAAAATCAGATTTTTTTTCACACTCCCGCGGTCAGGAAAATTGGATATTTTCATACTCCCGGGGTCAGGAAAATCGCATTTTTCATACTCCCGGGGTCAAGAAAATCACATTTTTTCACACTCCTGGGGTCAGGAGATTCTGATTTTGTTCACACTTTCGGGGTCAAGAAAATCACATTTTTTCACACTCCCGGGGTCAGGAATTTCTGATTTTTTTCACACTCCCGGTGTTAGGAAAATCACATTTTTCACACTCCCGGGGTCAAGAAAATCACATTTTTTATCACTCCCGGGGTCAGGAAATTCTGATATTTTTCACACTCCCAGGGTCAGGAAAATCGGATATTTTCATACTCCCGGGGTCAGGAAAATCACATTTTTCACACTCCCGGGGTCAGGAAATTCTGATTTTTTTAACACTCCCGGGGTCAGGAAAATTGGATTTTTTTCACACTCCCGGGGTCAGGAGATTCTGATTTTTTTCACACTCCCGGGGTCAAGAAAATCACATTTTTTCACACTCCCGGGGTCAGGAAATTCTAATTTTTTTCACACTCCCGGTGTTAGGAAAATCAGATTTTTCACACTCCCGGGGTCAGAAAAATTGGATTTTTTCACACTCCCGGGGTCAGGAGAATTTAATTTTTTTCACACTCCCGGGGTCAAGAAAATCACATTTTTTCACACTCCCGGGATCAGGAAATTCTGATTTTCTTCACACTCACGGTGTCAGGAAAATCACATTTTTCACACTCCCGGGGTCAGGAAAATTGGATTTTTTCACACTCCCGGGGTCAGGAGAATTTAATTTTTTTCAGACTCCCGGGGTCAAGAAAATCACATTTTTTCACACTCCCGGGGTCAGGAAATTCTGATATTTTTTACACTCCCGGGGTCAGGAAAATCGGATATTTTCACACTCCCAGGGTCAGGAAAATCAGATTTTTTTCACACTCCTGCGGTCAGGAAAATTGGATATTTTCATACTCCCGGGGTCAGGAAAATCGCATTTTTCATACTCCCGGGGTCAGGAAAATCACATTTTTCATACTCCCGGGGTCAGGAAAATCCAAAATTTTTCACATTCCCGGTGTTAGGAAAATCACATTTTTCACACTCCCGGGGTCAGGAAAATTGGGGTTTTTTTTTCACACTTCCGGGGTCAAGAAAATCACATTTTTTCACACTCCCGGGGTCAGGAGCTTCTGATTTTTTCACACTCCCGGGGTCAAGAAAATCACATTTTTTCACACTCCCGGGGACAGGAAAATCGGATATTTTCACACTCCCGGGGTCAAGAAAATCACATTTTTTCACACTCCCGGGGTCAGGAAATTTGGATATTTTTCACACTCCCAGGGTCAGGAAAATCGGATATTTTCACACTCCCGGGGTCAGGAAAATCAGATTTTTTTCATACTCCCAGGGTCTGGAAAATCACATTTTTTCACACTCCCAGGGTCAGGAAATTCTGATTTTTTTCACACTCACGGTGTCAGGAAAATCACATTTTTCACACTCCCGGGGTCAGGAAAATTGGATTTTTTCACACTCCCGGGGTCAGGAAAATTGGGGTTTTTTCCCACTCCCGGGGTCAAGAAAATCACATTTTTTCACACTCCCGGGGTCAGGAGATTCTGATTTTTTTCACACTCCCGGGGTCAGGAAAATCGCATATTTTCACACTCCCGGGGTCAGGAAAATTGGATATTTTCATACTTCCGGGGTCAGGAAAATTGCATTTTTCAGGCTCCCGGGGTCAGGAAAATTGGGTTTTTTTCACACTCCAGGGGTCAAGAAAATCACATTTTTCACACTCCCGGGGTCAGGAGATTCTGATTTTTTTTCACACTCCCGGGGTCAAGAAAATCACATTTTTCACACTCCCGGGGTCAGAAAAATTGGGTTTTTTCACACTCCCGGGGTCAAGAAAATCACATTTTTTCACACTCCCGGGGTCAGGAAATTCTGATATTTTTCACACTCCCGGGGTCAGGAAAATTGGATTTTTTTCACACTCCCGGGGTCAGGAAAATTGGGGTTTTTTCACACTCCCGGGGTCAAGAAAATCACATTTTTTCACACTCCCGGGGTCAGGAAATTCTAATTTTTTTCACACTCCCGGGGTCAGAAAAATTGGATTTTTTCACACTCCCGGGGTCAGGAGATTCTGATTTTTTTCACACTCCCGGGGTCAAGAAAATCACATTTTTTCACACTCCCGGGATCAGGAATTTCTGATTTTTTCACACTCCCGGTGTTAGGAAAATCACATTTTTCACACTCCCAGGGTAAAGAAAATCACATTTTCTCACACTCCCGGAGTCAGGAGATTCTGATTTCTTTCACACTCCCGGGGTCAAGAAAATCACATTTTTTCACACTCCCGGGGTCAGGAAATTCTAATTTTTTTCACACTCCCGGTGTTAGTAAAATCACATTTTTCACACTCCCGGGGTCAGAAAAATTAGATTTTTTCACACTCCCGGGGTCAGGAGAATTTAATTTTTTTCACACTCCCGGGGTCAAGAAAATCACATTTTTCACACTCCCGGGGTCAGGAAAATTGGATTTTTTCACACTCCCGGGGTCAAGAAAATCACATTTTTCACACTCCCGGGGTCAGGAGATTCTGATTTTTTTCACACTCCCGGGGTCAAGAAAATCATATTTTTCACACTCCCGGGGTCAGAAAAATTGGGTTTTTTCACACTCCCGGGGTCAGGAGAATTTAATTTTTTTCACACTCCCGGGGTCAGGAAAATGGGATTCTTTTAACACTCCCGGGGTCAGGAAAATTGGATTTTTTTCACACTCCCGGGGTCAGGAAAATTGGGTTTTTTTCACACTCCCGGGGTCAAGAAAATCACATTTTTCACACTCCCGGGGTCAGGAAAATTGGATTTTTGCACACTCCCGGGGTCAGGAGAATTTAATTTTTTTCAGACTCCCGGGGTCAAGAAAATCACATTTTTTAACACTCCCGGGGTCAGGAAATTCTGATATTTTTTACACTCCCGGGGTCAGGAAAATTGGATATTTTCACACTCCCGGGGTCAGGAAAATCAGATTTTTTTCACACTCCTGCGGTCAGGAAAATTGGATATTTTCATACTCCCGGGGTCAGGAAAATCGCATTTTTCATACTCCCGGGGTCAGGAAAATCGCATTTTTCATACTCCCGGGGTCAGGAAAATCCAAAATTTTTCACATTCCCGGTGTTAGGAAAATCACATTTTTCACACTCCCGGGGTCAGGAAAATTGGGTTTTTTTTCACACTTCCGGGGTCAAGAAAATCACATTTTTTCACACTCCCGGGGTCAGGAGCTTCTGATTTTTTCACACTCCCGGGGTCAAGAAAATCACATTTTTTCACACTCCCGGGGTCAGAAAATTCTAATTTTTTTCACACTCCCGGTGTTAGGAAAATCACATTGTTCACACTCCCGGGGTCAGGAAAATTGGATTTTTTCACACTCCCGGGGTCAGGAAAATTGGGGTTTTTTTCCCACTCCCGGGGTCAAGAAAATCACATTTTTTCACACTCCCGGGGTCAGGAGATTCTGATTTTTTTCACACTCCCGGGGTCAGGAAAATCGCATATTTTCACACTCCCGGGGTCAGGAAAATTGGATATTTTCATACTTCCGGGGTCAGGAAAATTGCATTTTTCAGACTCCCGGGGTCAGGAAAATTGGGTTTTTTTCACACTCCAGGGGTCAAGAAAATCACATTTTTCACACTCCCGGGGTCAGGAGATTCTGATTTTTTTTCACACTCCCGGGGTCAAGAAAATCACATTTTTCACACTCCCGGGGTCAGAAAAATTGGGTTTTTTCACACTCCCGGGGTCAAGAAAATCACATTTTTTCACACTCCCGGGGTCAGGAAATTCTGATATTTTTCACACTCCCGGGGTCAGGAAAATTGGATTTTTTTCACACTCCCGGGGTCAGGAAAATCAGATTTTTTTTCACACTCCCGCGGTCAGGAAAATTGGATATTTTCATACTCCCGGGGTCAGGAAAATCGCATTTTTCATACTCCCGGGGTCAAGAAAATCACATTTTTTCACACTCCCGGGGTCAGGAGATTCTGATTTTGTTCACACTCCCGGGGTCAAGAAAATCACATTTTTTCACACTCCCGGGGTCAGGAATTTCTGATTTTTTTCACACTCCCGGTGTTAGGAAAATCACATTTTTCACACTCCCGGGGTCAAGAAAATCACATTTTTTATCACTCCCGGGGTCAGGAAATTCTGATATTTTTCACACTCCCAGGGTCAGGAAAATCGGATATTTTCATACTCCCGGGGTCAGGAAAATCACATTTTTCACACTCCCGGGGTCAGGAAATTCTGATTTTTTTCACACTCACGGTGTTAGGAAAATCAGATTTTTTTCACACTCCCGGGGTCAAGAAAATCACATTTATTCACAGTCCGGGGTCAGGAAATTCTGATATTTTTCACACTCCCGGGGACAGGAAAATCGGATATTTTCACACTCCCGGGGTCAGGAAAATCAGATTTTTTTTCACACTCCCGGGGTCAAGAAAATCACATTTTTCACACTTCCGGGGTCAGGAAATTCTGATATTTTTCACACTCCCGGGGTCAGGAAAATTGGATTTTTTTCACACTCCCGGGGTCAGGAAAATTGGGGTTTTTTCACACTCCCGGGGTCAAGAAAATCACATATTTTCACACTCCCGGGGTCAGGAGAATTTAATTTTTTTCACACTCCCGGGGTCAAGAAAATCACATTTTTTCACACTCCCGGGGTCAGGAGATTCTGATTTTTTTCACACTCCCGGGGTCAAGAAAATCACATTTTTCACACTCCCGGGATCAGGAAATTCTAATTTTTTTCACACTCCCGGTGTTAGTAAAATCACATTTTTCACACACCCGTGGTCAAGAAAATCACATTTTTTCACACTCCCGGGGTCAGGAAATTCTGATATTTTTCACACTCCCGGGGTCAGGAAAATCGGATATTTTCACACTCCCGGGGTCAGGAAAATCAGATTTTTTTTCATACTCCCGGGGTCAGGATAATCACATTTTTTCACACTCCCTGGGTCAGGAAATTCTGATTTTTTCACACTCACGGTGTTAGGAAAATCACATTTTTCACACTCCTGGGGTCAGGAAAATTGGATTTTTTTCACACTCCCGGGGTCAAGAAAATCACATTTTTTCACACTCCCGGTGTCAGGAGATTGTGATTTTTTTCACACTCCCATTGTCAAGAAAATCACATTTTTTCACACTCCCGGGGTCAGGAAATTCTGATTTTTTTCACACTCCCGGGGTCAGGAAAATTGGGTTTTTTTCACACTCCCGGGGTCAAGAAAATCACATTTTTTCACACTCCCGGGGTCAGGAGAATTTAATTTTTTTCACACACCCGGGGTCAAGAAAATCACATTTTTTTACACTCCCGGGGTCAGGAAATTCTGATATTTTTCACACTCCCGGGGTCAGGAAAATCGGATATTTTCACACCCCCGGGGTCAGGAAAATCAGATTTTTTTCATACTCCCGGGGTCAGGAAAATTGGATTTTTTTCACATTCCCGGGGTCAGGAAAATTGGATATTTTCATACTCCCGGGGTCAGGAAAATTGCATTTTTCAGGCTCCCGGGGTCAGGAAAATTGGATTTTTTTAACACTCCCGGGGTCAGGAAAATTGGATTTTTTTCACACTCCCGGGGTCAGGAGATTCTGATTTTTTTCACACTCCCGGGGTCAAGAAAATCACATTTTTTCACACTCCCGGGGTCAGGAAATTCTAATTTTTTTCACACTCCCGGTGTTAGGAAAATCAGATTTTTCACACTCCCGGGGTCAGAAAAATTGGATTTTTTCACACTCCCGGGGTCAGGAGAATTTAATTTTTTTCACACTCCCGGGGTCAAGAAAATCACATTTTTTCACACTCCCGGGGTCAGGAAATTTGGATATTTTTCACATCCCGGGGTCAGGAAAATCGGATATTTTCACACTCCCGGGGTCAGGAAAATCAGATTTTTTTCATACTCCCAGGGTCAGGAAAATCACATTTTTTCACACTCCCAGGGTCAGGAAATTCTGATTTTTTTCACACTCACGGTGTCAGGAAAATCACATTTTTCACACTCCCGGGGTCAGGAAAATTGGATTTTTTCACACTCCCGGGGTCAGGAGAATTTAATTTTTTTCACACTCCCGGGGTCAAGAAAATCACATTTTTTCACACTCCCGGGGTCAGGAAATTCTGATATTTTTTACACTCCCGGGGTCAGGAAAATCGGATATTTTCACACTCCCGGGGTCAGGAAAATCAGATTTTTTTCACAGTCCTGCGGTCAGGAAAATTGGATATTTTCATACTCCCGGGGTCAGGAAATTCGCATTTTTCATACTCCCGGGGTCAGGAAAATCGCATTTTTCATACTCCCGGGGTCAGGAAAATCCAAAATTTTTCACATTCCCGGTGTTAGGAAAATCACATTTTTCACACTCCCGGGGTCAGGAAATTCTGATTTTTTTCACACTCACGGTGTCAGGAAAATCACATTTTTCACACTCCCGGGGTCAGGAAAATTGGATTTTTTCACACTCCCGGGGTCAGGAGAATTTAATTTTTTTCAGACTCCCGGGGTCAAGAAAATCACATTTTTTCACACTCCCGGGGTCAGGAAATTCTGATATTTTTTACACTCCCGGGGTCAGGAAAATCGGATATTTTCACACTCCCGGGGTCAGGAAAATCAGATTTTTTTCACACTCCTGCGGTCAGGAAAATTGGATATTTTCATACTCCCGGGGTCAGGAAAATCGCATTTTTCATACTCCCGGGGTCAGGAAAATCGCATTTTTCATACTCCCGGGGTCAGGAAAATCCAAAATTTTTCACATTCCCGGTGTTGGGAAAATCACATTTTTCACACTCCCGGGGTCAGGAAAATTGGATTTTTTCACACTCCCGGGGTCAGGAGAATTTAATTTTTTTCAGACTCCCGGGGTCAAGAAAATCACATTTTTTCACACTCCCGGGGTCAGGAAATTCTGATATTTTTTACACTCCCGGGGTCAGGAAAATCGGATATTTTCACACTCCCGGGGTCAGGAAAATCAGATTTTTTTCACAGTCCTGCGGTCAGGAAAATTGGATATTTTCATACTCCCGGGGTCAGGAAATTCGCATTTTTCATACTCCCGGGGTCAGGAAAATCGCATTTTTCATACTCCCGGGGTCAGGAAAATCCAAAATTTTTCACATTCCCGGTGTTAGGAAAATCACATTTTTCACACTCCCGGGGTCAGGAAATTCTGATTTTTTTCACACTCACGGTGTCAGGAAAATCACATTTTTCACACTCCCGGGGTCAGGAAAATTGGATTTTTTCACACTCCCGGGGTCAGGAGAATTTAATTTTTTTCAGACTCCCGGGGTCAAGAAAATCACATTTTTTCACACTCCCGGGGTCAGGAAATTCTGATATTTTTTACACTCCCGGGGTCAGGAAAATCGGATATTTTCACACTCCCGGGGTCAGGAAAATCAGATTTTTTTCACACTCCTGCGGTCAGGAAAATTGGATATTTTCATACTCCCGGGGTCAGGAAAATCGCATTTTTCATACTCCCGGGGTCAGGAAAATCGCATTTTTCATACTCCCGGGGTCAGGAAAATCCAAAATTTTTCACATTCCCGGTGTTGGGAAAATCACATTTTTCACACTCCCGGGGTCAGGAAAATTGGATTTTTTCACACTCCCGGGGTCAGGAGAATTTAATTTTTTTCAGACTCCCGGGGTCAAGAAAATCACATTTTTTCACACTCCCGGGGTCAGGAAATTCTGATATTTTTTACACTCCCGGGGTCAGGAAAATCGGATATTTTCACACTCCCGGGGTCAGGAAAATCAGATTTTTTTCACACTCCTGCGGTCAGGAAAATTGGATATTTTCATACTCCCGGGGTCAGGAAAATCGCATTTTTCATACTCCCGGGGTCAGGAAAATCGCATTTTTCATACTCCCGGGGTCAGGAAAATCCAAAATTTTTCACATTCCCGGTGTTGGGAAAATCACATTTTTCACACTCCCGGGGTCAGGAAAATTGGGTTTTTTTTCACACTTCTGGGGTCAAGAAAATCACATTTTTTCACACTCCCGGGGTCAGGAGCTTCTGATTTTTTCACACTCCCGGGGTCAAGAAAATCACATTTTTTCACACTCCCGGGGTCAGAAAATTCTAATTTTTTTCACACTCCCGGTGTTAGGAAAATCACATTGTTCACACTCCCGGGGTCAGGAAAATTGGATTTTTTCACACTCCCGGGGTCAGGAAAATTGGGGTTTTTTCCCACTCCCGGGGTCAAGAAAATCACATTTTTTCACACTCCCGGGTTCAGGAGATTCTGATTTTTTCACACTCCCGGGGTCAAGAAGATCACATTTTTTCACACTCCCGGGGTCAGGAAATTCTGATTTTTTTCACACTCCCGGTGTTAGGAAAATCACATTTTTCACACTCCCGGGGTCAAGAAAATCACATTTTTTCACACTCCCTGGGTCAGGAAATTCTGATATTTTTCACACTCCCGGGGTCAGGAAAATCGGATATTTTCACACTCCCGGGGTCAGGAAAATCAGATTTTTTTCATACTCCTGGGGTCAGGAAAATCACATTTTTTCACACTCCCGGGGTCAGGAAATTCTGATATTTTTCACACTCCCGGGGTCAGGAAAATCGGATATTTTCACACTCCCGGGGTCAGGAAAATCAGATTTTTTTTCATACTCCCGGGGTCAGGATAATCACATTTTTTCACACTCCCTGGGTCAGGAAATTCTGATTTTTTCACACTCACGGTGTTAGGAAAATCACATTTTTCACACTCCTGGGGTCAGGAAAATTGGATTTTTTTCACACTCCCGAGGTCAAGAAAATCACATTTTTTTCACACTCCCGGGGTCAGGAGATTCTGATTTCTTTCACACTCCCGGGGTCAAGAAAATCACATTTTTTCACACTCCCGGGGTCAGGAAATTCTGATTTTTTTCACACTCCCGGTGTTAGGAAAATCACATTTTTCACACTCCCGGGGTCAGAAAAATTGGATTTTTTCACACTCCCGGGGTCAGGAGAATTTAATTTTTTTCACACTCCCGGGGTCAAGAAAATCACATTTTTTCACACTCCCGGGGTCAGGAAATTTGGATATTTTTCACACTCCCGGGGTCAGGGAAATCGGATATTTTCACACTCCCGGGGTCAGGAAAATCAGATTTTTTTCATACTCCCAGGGTCAGGAAAATCACATTTTTTCACACTCCCAGGGTCAGGAAATTCTGATTTTTTTCACACTCACGGTGTCAGGAAAATCACATTTTTCACACTCCCGGGGTCAGGAAAATTGGGTTTTTTTCACACTCTCGGGGTCAAGAAAATCACATTTTTTCACACTCCCGGTGTCAGGAAATTCTGATTTTTTTCACACTCCCGGGGTCAGGAGATTCTGATTTTTTTCACACTCCTGGGGTCAAGAAAATCACATTTTTTCACACTCCAGGGGTCAGGAAATTCTAATTTTTTTCACACTCCCGGTGTTAGGAAAATCACATTTTTCACACTCCCGGGGTCAGAAAAATTAGATTTTTTCACACTCCCGGGGTCAGGAGAGTTTAATTTTTTTCACACTCCCGGGGTCAAGAAAATCACATTTTTCACACTCCCGGGGTCAGGAAAATTGGATTTTTTCACACTCCCGGGGTCAAGAAAATCACATTTTTCACACTCCCGGGGTCAGGAGATTCTGATTTTTTTCACACTCCCGGGTCAAGAAAATCATATTTTTCACACTCCCGGGGTCAGAAAAATTGGGTTTTTTCACACTCCCGGGGTCAGGAGAATTTAATTTTTTTCACACTCCCGGGGTCAGGAAAATGGGATTCTTTTAACACTCCCTGGGTCAGGAAAATTGGATTTTTTTCACACTCCCGGGGTCAGGAAAATTGGGTTTTTTTCACACTCCCGGGGTCAAGAAAATCACATTTTTTCACACTCCTGGGGTCAGGAGATTCTGATTTTTTTCACACTCCCGGGGTCAAGAAAATCACATTTTTTCACACTCCCGGGGTCAGGAAATTCTGATTTTTTTCACACTCCCGGTGTTAGGAAAATCACATTTTTCACACTCCCGGGGTCAAGAAAATCACATTTTTTCACACTCCCGGGGTCAGGAAATTCTGATATTTTTCACACTCCCGGGGTCAGGAAAATCGGATATTTTCACACTCCCGGGGTCAGGAAAATCAGATTTTTTTCATACTCCCGGGGTCAGGAAAATCACATTTTTTCACACTCCCAGGGTCAGGAAATTCTGATTTTTTCACACTCACAGTGTTAGGAAAATCACATTTTTCACACTCCCGGGGTCAGGAAAATTGGATTTTTTCACACTCCCGGGGTCAGGAGAATTCAATTTTTTTCAGACTCCCGGGGTCAAGAAAATCACATTTTTTCACACTCCCGGGGTCAGGAAATTCTGATATTTTTCACACTCCCGGGGTCAAGAAAATCACATTTTTTCACACTCCCGGGGTCAGAAAAATTAGATTTTTTCACACTCCCGGGGTCAGGAGAATTTAATTTTTTTCACACTCCCGGGGTCAAGAAAATCACATTTTTCACACTCCCGGGGTCAGGAAAATTGGATTTTTTCACACTCCCGGGGTCAAGAAAATCACATTTTTCACACTCCCGGGGTCAGGAAAATTGGGTTTTTTTCACACTCTCGGGGTCAAGAAAATCACATTTTTTCACACTCCCGGTGTCAGGAAATTCTGATTTTTTTCACACTCCCGGGGTCAGGAGATTCTGATTTTTTTCACACTCCTGGGGTCAAGAAAATCACATTTTTTCACACTCCAGGGGTCAGGAAATTCTAATTTTTTTCACACTCCCGGTGTTAGGAAAATCACATTTTTCACACTCCCGGGGTCAAGAAAATCACATTTTTTCACACTCCCGGGGTCAGGAAATTCTGATATTTTTCACACTCCCGGGGTCAGGAAAATTGGATTTTTTTCACACTCCCGGGGTCAGGAAAATTGGGGTTTTTTCACACTCCCGGGGTCAAGAAAATCACATATTTTCACACTCCCGGGGTCAGGAAATTCTAATTTTTTTCACACTCCCGGGGTCAGAAAAATTAGATTTTTTCACACTCCCGGGGTCAGGAGAATTTAATTTTTTTCACACTCCCGGGGTCAAGAAAATCACATTTTTTCACACTCCCGGGGTCAGGAGATTCTGATTTTTTTCACACTCCCGGGGTCAAGAAAATCACATTTTTCACACACCCGTGGTCAAGAAAATCACATTTTTTCACACTCCCGGGGTCAGGAAATTCTGATATTTTTCACACTCCCGGGGTCAGGAAAATCGGATATTTTCACACTCCCGGGGTCAGGAAAATCAGATTTTTTTCATACTCCCGGGGTCAGGATAATCACATTTTTTCACACTCCCTGGGTCAGGAAATTCTAATTTTTTCACACTCACGGTGTTAGGAAAATCACATTTTTCACACTCCTGGGGTCAGGAAAATTGGATTTTTTTCACACTCCCGGGGTCAAGAAAATCACATTTTTTCACACTCCCGGTGTCAGGAGATTGTGATTTTTTTCACACTCCCATTGTCAAGAAAATCACATTTTTTCACACTCCCGGGGTCAGGAAATTCTGATTTTTTTCACACTCCCGGGGTCAGGAAAATTGGGTTTTTTTCACACTCCCGGGGTCAAGAAAATCACATTTTTTCACACTCCCGGGGTCAGGAGAATTTAATTTTTTTCACATTCCCGGGGTCAAGAAAATCACATTTTTTTACACTCCCGGGGTCAGGAAATTCTGATATTTTTCACACTCCCGGGGTCAGGAAAATCGGATATTTTCACACCCCCGGGGTCAGGAAAATCAGATTTTTTTCATACTCCCGGGGTCAGGAAAATTGGATTTTTTTCACATTCCCGGGGTCAGGAAAATTGGATATTTTCATACTCCCGGGGTCAGGAAAATTGCATTTTTCAGGCTCCCGGGGTCAGGAAAATTGGATTTTTTTAACACTCCCGGGGTCAGGAAAATTGGATTTTTTTCACACTCCCGGGGTCAGGAGATTCTGATTTTTTTCACACTCCCGGGGTCAAGAAAATCACATTTTTTCACACTCCCGGGGTCAGGAAATTCTAATTTTTTTCACACTCCCGGTGTTAGGAAAATCAGATTTTTCACACTCCCGGGGTCAGAAAAATTGGATTTTTTCACACTCCCGGGGTCAGGAGAATTTAATTTTTTTCACACTCCCGGGGTCAAGAAAATCACATTTTTTCACACTCCCGGGGTCAGGAAATTTGGATATTTTTCACACTCCCGGGGTCAGGAAAATCGGATATTTTCACACTCCCGGGGTCAGGAAAATCAGATTTTTTTCATACTCCCAGGGTCAGGAAAATCACATTTTTTCACACTCCCAGGGTCAGGAAATTCTGATTTTTTTCACACTCACGGTGTCAGGAAAATCACATTTTTCACACTACCGGGGTCAGGAAAATTGGATTTTTTCACACTCCCGGGGTCAGGAGAATTTAATTTTTTTCAGACTCCCGGGGTCAAGAAAATCACATTTTTTCACACTCCCGGGGTCAGGAAATTCTGATATTTTTTACACTCCCGGGGTCAGGAAAATCGGATATTTTCACACTCCCGGGGTCAGGAAAATCAGATTTTTTTCACAGTCCTGCGGTCAGGAAAATTGGATATTTTCATACTCCCGGGGTCAGGAAATTCGCATTTTTCATACTCCCGGGGTCAGGAAAATCGCATTTTTCATACTCCCGGGGTCAGGAAAATCCAAAATTTTTCACATTCCCGGTGTTAGGAAAATCACATTTTTCACACTCCCGGGGTCAGGAAATTCTGATTTTTTTCACACTCACGGTGTCAGGAAAATCACATTTTTCACACTCCCGGGGTCAGGAAAATTGGATTTTTTCACACTCCCGGGGTCAGGAGAATTTAATTTTTTTCAGACTCCCGGGGTCAAGAAGATCACATTTTTTCACACTCCCGGGGTCAGGAAATTCTGATTTTTTTCACACTCCCGGTGTTAGGAAAATCACATTTTTCACACTCCCGGGGTCAAGAAAATCACATTTTTTCACACTCCCTGGGTCAGGAAATTCTGATATTTTTCACACTCCCGGGGTCAGGAAAATCGGATATTTTCACACTCCCGGGGTCAGGAAAATCAGATTTTTTTCATACTCCTGGGGTCAGGAAAATCACATTTTTTCACACTCCCGGGGTCAGGAAATTCTGATATTTTTCACACTCCCGGGGTCAGGAAAATCGGATATTTTCACACTCCCGGGGTCAGGAAAATCAGATTTTTTTTCATACTCCCGGGGTCAGGATAATCACATTTTTTCACACTCCCTGGGTCAGGAAATTCTGATTTTTTCACACTCACGGTGTTAGGAAAATCACATTTTTCACACTCCTGGGGTCAGGAAAATTGGATTTTTTTCACACTCCCGGGGTCAAGAAAATCACATTTTTTTTCACACTCCCGGGGTCAGGAGATTCTGATTTCTTTCACACTCCCGGGGTCAAGAAAATCACATTTTTTCACACTCCCGGGGTCAGGAAATTCTGATTTTTTTCACACTCCCGGTGTTAGGAAAATCACATTTTTCACACTCCCGGGGTCAGAAAAATTGGATTTTTTCACACTCCCGGGGTCAGGAGAATTTAATTTTTTTCACACTCCCGGGGTCAAGAAAATCACATTTTTTCACACTCCCGGGGTCAGGAAATTTGGATATTTTTCACACTCCCGGGGTCAGGGAAATCGGATATTTTCACACTCCCGGGGTCAGGAAAATCAGATTTTTTCATACTCCCAGGGTCAGGAAAATCACATTTTTTCACACTCCCAGGGTCAGGAAATTCTGATTTTTTTCACACTCACGGTGTCAGGAAAATCACATTTTTCACACTCCCGGGGTCAGGAAAATTGGATTTTTTCACACTCCCGGGGTCAGGAGAATTTAATTTTTTTCAGACTCCCGGGGTCAAGAAAATCACATTTTTTCACACTCCCGGGGTCAGGAAATTCTGATATTTTTTACACTCCCGGGGTCAGGAAAATCGGATATTTTCACACTCCCGGGGTCAGGAAAATCAGATTTTTTTCACAGTCCTGCGGTCAGGAAAATTGGATATTTTCATACTCCCGGGGTCAGGAAATTCGCATTTTTCATACTCCCGGGGTCAGGAAAATCGCATTTTTCATACTCCCGGGGTCAGGAAAATCCAAAATTTTTCACATTCCCGGTGTTAGGAAAATCACATTTTTCACACTCCCGGGGTCAGGAAATTCTGATTTTTTTCACACTCACGGTGTCAGGAAAATCACATTTTTCACACTCCCGGGGTCAGGAAAATTGGATTTTTTCACACTCCCGGGGTCAGGAGAATTTAATTTTTTTCAGACTCCCGGGGTCAAGAAAATCACATTTTTTCACACTCCCGGGGTCAGGAAATTCTGATATTTTTTACACTCCCGGGGTCAGGAAAATCGGATATTTTCACACTCCCGGGGTCAGGAAAATCAGATTTTTTTCACACTCCTGCGGTCAGGAAAATTGGATATTTTCATACTCCCGGGGTCAGGAAAATCGCATTTTTCATACTCCCGGGGTCAGGAAAATCGCATTTTTCATACTCCCGGGGTCAGGAAAATCCAAAATTTTTCACATTCCCGGTGTTGGGAAAATCACATTTTTCACACTCCCGGGGTCAGGAAAATTGGATTTTTTCACACTCCCGGGGTCAGGAGAATTTAATTTTTTTCAGACTCCCGGGGTCAAGAAAATCACATTTTTTCACACTCCCGGGGTCAGGAAATTCTGATATTTTTTACACTCCCGGGGTCAGGAAAATCGGATATTTTCACACTCCCGGGGTCAGGAAAATCAGATTTTTTTCACACTCCTGCGGTCAGGAAAATTGGATATTTTCATACTCCCGGGGTCAGGAAAATCGCATTTTTCATACTCCCGGGGTCAGGAAAATCGCATTTTTCATACTCCCGGGGTCAGGAAAATCCAAAATTTTTCACATTCCCGGTGTTGGGAAAATCACATTTTTCACACTCCCGGGGTCAGGAAAATTGGGTTTTTTTTTCACACTTCTGGGGTCAAGAAAATCACATTTTTTCACACTCCCGGGGTCAGGAGCTTCTGATTTTTTCACACTCCCGGGGTCAAGAAAATCACATTTTTTCACACTCCCGGGGTCAGAAAATTCTAATTTTTTTCACACTCCCGGTGTTAGGAAAATCACATTGTTCACACTCCCGGGGTCAGGAAAATTGGATTTTTTCACACTCCCGGGGTCAGGAAAATTGGGGTTTTTTCCCACTCCCGGGGTCAAGAAAATCACATTTTTTCACACTCCCGGGTTCAGGAGATTCTGATTTTTTCACACTCCCGGGGTCAAGAAGATCACATTTTTTCACACTCCCGGGGTCAGGAAATTCTGATTTTTTTCACACTCCCGGTGTTAGGAAAATCACATTTTTCACACTCCCGGGGTCAAGAAAATCACATTTTTTCACACTCCCTGGGTCAGGAAATTCTGATATTTTTCACACTCCCGGGGTCAGGAAAATCGGATATTTTCACACTCCCGGGGTCAGGAAAATCAGATTTTTTTCATACTCCTGGGGTCAGGAAAATCACATTTTTTCACACTCCCGGGGTCAGGAAATTCTGATATTTTTCACACTCCCGGGGTCAGGAAAATCGGATATTTTCACACTCCCGGGGTCAGGAAAATCAGATTTTTTTTCATACTCCCGGGGTCAGGATAATCACATTTTTTCACACTCCCTGGGTCAGGAAATTCTGATTTTTTCACACTCACGGTGTTAGGAAAATCACATTTTTCACACTCCTGGGGTCAGGAAAATTGGATTTTTTTCACACTCCCGAGGTCAAGAAAATCACATTTTTTTCACACTCCCGGGGTCAGGAGATTCTGATTTCTTTCACACTCCCGGGGTCAAGAAAATCACATTTTTTCACACTCCCGGGGTCAGGAAATTCTGATTTTTTTCACACTCCCGGTGTTAGGAAAATCACATTTTTCACACTCCCGGGGTCAGAAAAATTGGATTTTTTCACACTCCCGGGGTCAGGAGAATTTAATTTTTTTCACACTCCCGGGGTCAAGAAAATCACATTTTTTCACACTCCCGGGGTCAGGAAATTTGGATATTTTTCACACTCCCGGGGTCAGGGAAATCGGATATTTTCACACTCCCGGGGTCAGGAAAATCAGATTTTTTTCATACTCCCAGGGTCAGGAAAATCACATTTTTTCAAACTCCCAGGGTCAGGAAATTCTGATTTTTTTCACACTCACGGTGTCAGGAAAATCACATTTTTCACACTCCCGGGGTCAGGAAAATTGGGTTTTTTTCACACTCTCGGGGTCAAGAAAATCACATTTTTTCACACTCCCGGTGTCAGGAAATTCTGATTTTTTTCACACTCCCGGGGTCAGGAGATTCTGATTTTTTTCACACTCCTGGGGTCAAGAAAATCACATTTTTTCACACTCCAGGGGTCAGGAAATTCTAATTTTTTTCACACTCCCGGTGTTAGGAAAATCACATTTTTCACACTCCCGGGGTCAGAAAAATTAGATTTTTTCACACTCCCGGGGTCAGGAGAGTTTAATTTTTTTCACACTCCCGGGGTCAAGAAAATCACATTTTTCACACTCCCGGGGTCAGGAAAATTGGATTTTTTCACACTCCCGGGGTCAAGAAAATCACATTTTTCACACTCCCGGGGTCAGGAGATTCTGATTTTTTTCACACTCCCGGGTCAAGAAAATCATATTTTTCACACTCCCGGGGTCAGAAAAATTGGGTTTTTTCACACTCCCGGGGTCAGGAGAATTTAATTTTTTTCACACTCCCGGGGTCAGGAAAATGGGATTCTTTTAACACTCCCGGGGTCAGGAAAATTGGATTTTTTTCACACTCCCGGGGTCAGGAAAATTGGGTTTTTTTCACACTCCCGGGGTCAAGAAAATCACATTTTTTCACACTCCTGGGGTCAGGAGATTCTGATTTTTTTCACACTCCCGGGGTCAAGAAAATCACATTTTTTCACACTCCCGGGGTCAGGAAATTCTGATTTTTTTCACACTCCCGGTGTTAGGAAAATCACATTTTTCACACTCCCGGGGTCAAGAAAATCACATTTTTTCACACTCCCGGGGTCAGGAAATTCTGATATTTTTCACACTCCCGGGGTCAGGAAAATCGGATATTTTCACACTCCCGGGGTCAGGAAAATCAGATTTTTTTCATACTCCCGGGGTCAGGAAAATCACATTTTTTCACACTCCCAGGGTCAGGAAATTCTGATTTTTTCACACTCACAGTGTTAGGAAAATCACATTTTTCACACTCCCGGGGTCAGGAAAATTGGATTTTTTCACACTCCCGGGGTCAGGAGAATTCAATTTTTTTCAGACTCCCGGGGTCAAGAAAATCACATTTTTTCACACTCCCGGGGTCAGGAAATTCTGATATTTTTCACACTCCCGGGGTCAAGAAAATCACATTTTTTCACACTCCCGGGGTCAGAAAAATTAGATTTTTTCACACTCCCGGGGTCAGGAGAATTTAATTTTTTTCACACTCCCGGGGTCAAGAAAATCACATTTTTCACACTCCCGGGGTCAGGAAAATTGGATTTTTTCACACTCCCGGGGTCAAGAAAATCACATTTTTCACACTCCCGGGGTCAGGAAAATTGGGTTTTTTTCACACTCTCGGGGTCAAGAAAATCACATTTTTTCACACTCCCGGTGTCAGGAAATTCTGATTTTTTTCACACTCCCGGGGTCAGGAGATTCTGATTTTTTTCACACTCCTGGGGTCAAGAAAATCACATTTTTTCACACTCCAGGGGTCAGGAAATTCTAATTTTTTTCACACTCCCGGTGTTAGGAAAATCACATTTTTCACACTCCCGGGGTCAAGAAAATCACATTTTTTCACACTCCCGGGGTCAGGAAATTCTGATATTTTTCACACTCCCGGGGTCAGGAAAATTGGATTTTTTTCACACTCCCGGGGTCAGGAAAATTGGGGTTTTTTCACACTCCCGGGGTCAAGAAAATCACATATTTTCACACTCCCGGGGTCAGGAAATTCTAATTTTTTTCACACTCCCGGGGTCAGAAAAATTAGATTTTTTCACACTCCCGGGGTCAGGAGAATTTAATTTTTTTCACACTCCCGGGGTCAAGAAAATCACATTTTTTCACACTCCCGGGGTCAGGAGATTCTGATTTTTTTCACACTCCCGGGGTCAAGAAAATCACATTTTTCACACTCCCGGGATCAGGAAATTCTAATTTTTTCACACTCCCGGTGTTAGTAAAATCACATTTTTCACACACCCGTGGTCAAGAAAATCACATTTTTTCACACTCCCGGGGTCAGGAAATTCTGATATTTTTCACACTCCCGGGGTCAGGAAAATCGGATATTTTCACACTCCCGGGGTCAGGAAAATCAGATTTTTTTCATACTCCCGGGGTCAGGATAATCACATTTTTTCACACTCCCTGGGTCAGGAAATTCTAATTTTTTCACACTCACGGTGTTAGGAAAATCACATTTTTCACACTCCTGGGGTCAGGAAAATTGGATTTTTTTCACACTCCCGGGGTCAAGAAAATCACATTTTTTCACACTCCCGGTGTCAGGAGATTGTGATTTTTTTCACACTCCCATTGTCAAGAAAATCACATTTTTTCACACTCCCGGGGTCAGGAAATTCTGATTTTTTTCACACTCCCGGGGTCAGGAAAATTGGGTTTTTTTCACACTCCCGGGGTCAAGAAAATCACATTTTTTCACACTCCCGGGGTCAGGAGAATTTAATTTTTTTCACACTCCCGGGGTCAAGAAAATCACATTTTTTTACACTCCCGGGGTCAGGAAATTCTGATATTTTTCACACTCCCGGGGTCAGGAAAATCGGATATTTTCACACCCCCGGGGTCAGGAAAATCCGATTTTTTTCATACTCCCGGGGTCAGGAAAATTGGATTTTTTTCACATTCCCGGGGTCAGGAAAATTGGATATTTTCATACTCCCGGGGTCAGGAAAATTGCATTTTTCAGGCTCCCGGGGTCAGGAAAATTGGATTTTTTTAACACTCCCGGGGTCAGGAAAATTGGATTTTTTTCACACTCCCGGGGTCAGGAGATTCTGATTTTTTTCACACTCCCGGGGTCAAGAAAATCACATTTTTTCACACTCCCGGGGTCAGGAAATTCTAATTTTTTTCACACTCCCGGTGTTAGGAAAATCAGATTTTTCACACTCCCGGGGTCAGAAAAATTGGATTTTTTCACACTCCCGGGGTCAGGAGAATTTAATTTTTTTCACACTCCCGGGGTCAAGAAAATCACATTTTTTCACACTCCCGGGGTCAGGAAATTTGGATATTTTTCACACTCCCGGGGTCAGGAAAATCGGATATTTTCACACTCCCGGGGTCAGGAAAATCAGATTTTTTTCATACTCCCAGGGTCAGGAAAATCACATTTTTTCACACTCCCAGGGTCAGGAAATTCTGATTTTTTTCACACTCACGGTGTCAGGAAAATCACATTTTTCACACTCCCGGGGTCAGGAAAATTGGATTTTTTCACACTCCCGGGGTCAGGAGAATTTAATTTTTTTCAGACTCCCGGGGTCAAGAAAATCACATTTTTTCACACTCCCGGGGTCAGGAAATTCTGATATTTTTTACACTCCCGGGGTCAGGAAAATCGGATATTTTCACACTCCCGGGGTCAGGAAAATCAGATTTTTTTCACAGTCCTGCGGTCAGGAAAATTGGATATTTTCATACTCCCGGGGTCAGGAAATTCGCATTTTTCATACTCCCGGGGTCAGGAAAATCGCATTTTTCATACTCCCGGGGTCAGGAAAATCCAAAATTTTTCACATTCCCGGTGTTAGGAAAATCACATTTTTCACACTCCCGGGGTCAGGAAATTCTGATTTTTTTCACACTCACGGTGTCAGGAAAATCACATTTTTCACACTCCCGGGGTCAGGAAAATTGGATTTTTTCACACTCCCGGGGTCAGGAGAATTTAATTTTTTTCAGACTCCCGGGGTCAAGAAAATCACATTTTTTCACACTCCCGGGGTCAGGAGCTTCTGATATTTTTTACACTCCCGGGGTCAGGAAAATCGGATATTTTCACACTCCCGGGGTCAGGAAAATCAGATTTTTTTCACACTCCTGCGGTCAGGAAAATTGGATATTTTCATACTCCCGGGGTCAGGAAAATCGCATTTTTCATACTCCCGGGGTCAGGAAAATCGCATTTTTCATACTCCCGGGGTCAGGAAAATCCAAAATTTTTCACATTCCCGGTGTTGGGAAAATCACATTTTTCACACTCCCGGGGTCAGGAAAATTGGGTTTTTTTTCACACTTCTGGGGTCAAGAAAATCACATTTTTTCACACTCCCGGGGTCAGGAGCTTCTGATTTTTTCACACTCCCGGGGTCAAGAAAATCACATTTTTTCACACTCCCGGGGTCAGAAAATTCTAATTTTTTTCACACTCCCGGTGTTAGGAAAATCACATTGTTCACACTCCCGGGGTCAGGAAAATTGGATTTTTTCACACTCCCGGGGTCAGGAAAATTGGGGTTTTTTCCCACTCCCGGGGTCAAGAAAATCACATTTTTTCACACTCCCGGGTTCAGGAGATTCTGATTTTTTCACACTCCCGGGGTCAAGAAGATCACATTTTTTCACACTCCCGGGGTCAGGAAATTCTGATTTTTTTCACACTCCCGGTGTTAGGAAAATCACATTTTTCACACTCCCGGGGTCAAGAAAATCACATTTTTTCACACTCCCTGGGTCAGGAAATTCTGATATTTTTCACACTCCCGGGGTCAGGAAAATCGGATATTTTCACACTCCCGGGGTCAGGAAAATCAGATTTTTTTCATACTCCTGGGGTCAGGAAAATCACATTTTTTCACACTCCCGGGGTCAGGAAATTCTGATATTTTTCACACTCCCGGGGTCAGGAAAATCGGATATTTTCACACTCCCGGGGTCAGGAAAATCAGATTTTTTTTCATACTCCCGGGGTCAGGATAATCACATTTTTTCACACTCCCTGGGTCAGGAAATTCTGATTTTTTCACACTCACGGTGTTAGGAAAATCACATTTTTCACACTCCTGGGGTCAGGAAAATTGGATTTTTTTCACACTCCCGGGGTCAAGAAAATCACATTTTTTTCACACTCCCGGGGTCAGGAGATTCTGATTTTGTTCACACTCCCGGGGTCAAGAAAATCACATTTTTTCACACTCCCGGGGTCAGGAATTTCTGATTTTTTTCACACTCCCGGTGTTAGGAAAATCACATTTTTCACACTCCCGGGGTCAAGAAAATCACATTTTTTATCACTACCGGGGTCAGGAAATTCTGATTTTTTTCACACTCCCGGTGTTAGGAAAATCACATTTTTCACACTCCCGGGGTCAGAAAAATTGGATTTTTTCACACTCCCGGGGTCAGGAGAATTTAATTTTTTTCACACTCCCGGGGTCAAGAAAATCACATTTTTTCACACTCCCGGGGTCAGGAAATTTGGATATTTTTCACACTCCCGGGGTCAGGGAAATCGGATATTTTCACACTCCCGGGGTCAGGAAAATCAGATTTTTTCATACTCCCAGGGTCAGGAAAATCACATTTTTTCACACTCCCAGGGTCAGGAAATTCTGATTTTTTTCACACTCACGGTGTCAGGAAAATCACATTTTTCACACTCCCGGGGTCAGGAAAATTGGGTTTTTTTCACACTCTCGGGGTCAAGAAAATCACATTTTTTCACACTCCCGGTGTCAGGAAATTCTGATTTTTTTCACACTCCCGGGGTAAGGAGATTCTGATTTTTTTCACACTCCTGGGGTCAAGAAAATCACATTTTTTCACACTCCAGGGGTCAGGAAATTCTAATTTTTTTCACACTCCCGGTGTTAGGAAAATCACATTTTTCACACTCCCGGGGTCAGAAAAATTAGATTTTTTCACACTCCCGGGGTCAGGAGAGTTTAATTTTTTTCACACTCCCGGGGTCAAGAAAATCACATTTTTCACACTCCCGGGGTCAGGAGAATTTAATTTTTTTCACACTCCCGGGGTCAGGAAAATGGGATTCTTTTAACACTCCCGGGGTCAGGAAAATTGGATTTTTTTCACACTCCCGGGGTCAGGAAAATTGGGTTTTTTTCACACTCCCGGGGTCAAGAAAATCACATTTTTTCACACTCCTGGGGTCAGGAGATTCTGATTTTTTTCACACTCCCGGGGTCAAGAAAATCACATTTTTTCACACTCCCGGGGTCAGGAAATTCTGATTTTTTTCACACTCCCAGTGTTAGGAAAATCACATTTTTCACACTCCCGGGGTCAAGAAAATCACATTTTTTCACACTCCCGGGGTCAGGAAATTCTGATATTTTTCACACTCCCGGGGTCAGGAAAATCGGATATTTTCACACTCCCGGGGTCAGGAAAATCAGATTTTTTTCATACTCCCGGGGTCAGGAAAATCACATTTTTTCACACTCCCAGGGTCAGGAAATTCTGATTTTTTCACACTCACAGTGTTAGGAAAATCACATTTTTCACACTCCCGGGGTCAGGAAAATTGGATTTTTTCACACTCCCGGGGTCAGGAGAATTCAATTTTTTTCAGACTCCCGGGGTCAAGAAAATCACATTTTTTCACACTCCCGGGGTCAGGAAATTCTGATATTTTTCACACTCCCGGGGTCAAGAAAATCACATTTTTTCACACTCCCGGGGTCAGAAAAATTAGATTTTTTCACACTCCCGGGGTCAGGAGAATTTAATTTTTTTCACACTCCCGGGGTCAAGAAAATCACATTTTTCACACTCCCGGGGTCAGGAAAATTGGATTTTTTCACACTCCCGGGGTCAAGAAAATCACATTTTTCACACTCCCGGGGTCAGGAAAATTGGGTTTTTTTCACACTCTCGGGGTCAAGAAAATCACATTTTTTCACACTCCCGGTGTCAGGAAATTCTGATTTTTTTCACACTCCCGGGGTCAGGAGATTCTGATTTTTTTCACACTCCTGGGGTCAAGAAAATCACATTTTTTCACACTCCAGGGGTCAGGAAATTCTAATTTTTTTCACACTCCCGGTGTTAGGAAAATCACATTTTTCACACTCCCGGGGTCAGAAAAATTGGATTTTTTCACACTCCCGGGGTAAGGAGAATTTAATTTTTTCACACTCCCGGGGTCAAGAAAATCACATTTTTTTCACAATCCCGGGGTCAGGAAAATTGGATGTTTTTAACACTCCCGGGGTCAGGAAAATTCGATTTTTTTCACACTCCCGGGGTCAGGAAAATTGGGTTTTTTTCACACTCCCGGGGTCAAGAAAATCACATTTTTTCACACTCCCGCGGTCAGGAGATTCTGATTTTGTTCACACTCCCGGGGTCAAGAAAATCACAAATTTGTTATCACTCCCGGGGTCAGGAAATTCCGATATTTTTCACACTCCCAGGGTCAGGAAAATCGGATATTTTCACACTCCCGGGGTCAGGAAAATCAGATTTTTTTTCATACTCCCGGGGTCAGGAAAAATCACATTTTTTCACACTCCCAGGGACAGGAAATTCTGATTTTTTTCACACTTACGGTGTTAGTAAAATCACATTTTTCACACTCCCGGGGTCAGGAAAATTGGATTTTTTCACACTTCCGAAGTCAGGAGTATTTAATTTTTTTCACCCTCCCGGGGTCAAGAAAATCTCATTTATTCACAGTCCCGGGGTCAGGAAATTCTGATATTTTTCACACTCCCGGGGACAGGAAAATCGGATATTTTCACACTCCCGGGGTCAGGAAAATCAGATTTTTTTTCACACTCCCGGGGACAGGAAAATCGGATATTTTCACACTCCCGGGGTCAGGAAAATCAGATTTTTTTTCACACTCCCGGGGTCAAGAAAATCACATTTTTCACACTCCCGGGGTCAGGAAATTCTGATATTTTTCACACTCCCGGCGTCAGGAAAATTGGATTTTTTTCACACTCCCGGGGTCAGGAAAATCACATTTTTCACACTCCCGGGGTCAGGAAAATTGGGTTTTTTTCACACTCTCGGGGTCAAGAAAATCACATTTTTTCACACTCCCGGTGTCAGGAAATTCTGATTTTTTTCACACTCCCGGGGTCAGGAGATTCTGATTTTTTTCACACTCCTGGGGTCAAGAAAATCACATTTTTTCACACTCCAGGGGTGAGGAAATTCTAATTTTTTTCACACTCCCGGTGTTAGGAAAATCACATTTTTCACACTCCCGGGGTCAGAAAAATTGGATTTTTTCACACTCCCGGGGTAAGGAGAATTTAATTTTTTCACACTCCCGGGGTCAAGAAAATCACATTTTTTCACAATCCCGGGGTCAGGAAAATTGGATGTTTTTAACACTCCCGGGGTCAGGAAAATTGGATTTTTTTCACACTCCCGGGGTCAGGAAAATTGGGTTTTTTTTCACACTCCCGGGGTCAAGAAAATCACATTTTTTCACACTCCCGCGGTCAGGAGATTCTGATTTTGTTCACACTCCTGGGGTCAAGAAAATCACAAATTTGTTATCACTCCCGGGGTCAGGAAATTCCGATATTTTTCACACTCCCAGGGTCAGGAAAATCGGATATTTTCACACTCCCGGGGTCAGGAAAATCAGATTTTTTTTCATACTCCCGGGGTCAGGAAAAATCACATTTTTTCACACTCCCCAGGGACAGGAAATTCTGATTTTTTTCACACTCACGGTGTTAGGAAAATCACATTTTTCACACTCCCGGGGTCAGGAAAATTGGATTTTTTCACACTTCCGAAGTCAGGAGTATTTAATTTTTTTCACCCTCCCGGGGTCAAGAAAATCACATTTATTCACAGTCCCGGGGTCAGGAAATTCTGATATTTTTCACACTCCCGGGGACAGGAAAATCGGATATTTTCACACTCCCGGGGTCAGGAAAATCAGATTTTTTTTCACACTCCCGAGGACAGGAAAATCGGATATTTTCACACTCCCGGGGTCAGGAAAATCAGATTTTTTTTCACACTCCCGGGGTCAAGAAAATCACATTTTTCACACTCCCGGGGTCAGGAAATTCTGATATTTTTCACACTCCCGGCGTCAGGAAAATTGGATTTTTTTCACACTCCCGGGGTCAGGAAAATTGGGGGTTTTTCACACTCCCGGGGTCAAGAAAATCACATATTTTCACACTCCCGGGGTCAGGAGATTCTGATTTTTTTCACACTCCCGGGGTCAAGAAAATCACATTTTTTCACACTCCCGGGGTCAGAAAAATTAGATTTTTTTCACACTCCCGGGGTCAGGAGAATTTAATTTTTTTCACACTCCCGGGGTCAAGAAAATCACATTTTTCACACTCCCGGGGTCAGGAAAATTGGATTTTTTCACACTCCCGGGGTCAAGAAAATCACATTTTTCACACTCCCGGGGTCAGGAGATTCTGATTTTTTTCACACTCCCGGGGTCAGGAAAATGGGATTCTTTTAACACTCCCGGGGTCAGGAAAATTGGATTTTTTTCACACTCCCGGGGTCAGGAAAATTGGGTTTTTTTCACACTCCCGGGGTCAAGAAAATCACATTTTTTCACACTCCTGGGGTCAGGAGATTCTGATTTTTTTCACACTCCCGGGGTCAAGAAAATCACATTTTTTCACACTCCCGGGGTCAGGAAATTCTGATTTTTTTCACACTCCCGGTGTTAGGAAAATCACATTTTTCACACTCCCGGGGTCAAGAAAATCACATTTTTTCACACTCCCGGGGTCAGGAAATTCTGATATTTTTCACACTCCCGGGGTCAGGAAAATCGGATATTTTCACACTCCCGGGGTCAGGAAAATCAGATTTTTTTCATACTCCCGGGGTCAGGAAAATCACATTTTTTCACACTCCCAGGGTCAGGAAATTCTGATTTTTTCACACTCACAGTGTTAGGAAAATCACATTTTTCACACTCCCGGGGTCAGGAAAATTGGATTTTTTCACACTCCCGGGGTCAGGAGAATTCAATTTTTTTCAGACTCCCGGGGTCAAGAAAATCACATTTTTTCACACTCCCGGGGTCAGGAAATTCTGATATTTTTCACACTCCCGGGGTCAGTAAAATCGGATATTTTCACACTCCCGGGGTCAGGAAAATCAGATTTTTTTTCACACTCCCGCGGTCAGGAAAATTGGATATTTTCATACTCCCGGGGTCAGGAAAATCGCATTTTTCATACTCCCGGGGTCAGGAAAATCACATTTTTTCACACTCCCGGGGTCAGGAAATTCTGATATTTTTCACACTCCCGGGGTCTGGAAAATCGGATATTTTCACACTCCCGGGGTCAGGAAAATCAGATTTTTTTACACACTCCCGCGGTCAGGAAAATTGGATTTTTTCACACTCCCGGGGTCAGGAAAATTGGGGTTTTTCCCACTCCCGGGGTCAAGAAAATCACATTTTTTCACACTCCCGGGGTCAGGAGATTCTGATTTTTTTCACACTCCCGGGGTCAGGAAAATCGCATATTTTCACACTCCTGGGGTCAGGAAAATTGGATATTTTCATACTTCCGGGGTCAGGAAAATTGCATTTTTCAGACTCCCGGGGTCAGGAAAATTGGGTTTTTTTCACACTCCAGGGGTCAAGAAAATCACATTGTTCACACTCCCGGGGTCAGGAGATTCTGATTTTTTTTCACACTCCCGGGGTCAAGAAAATCACATTTTTCACACTCCCGGGGTCAGAAAAATTGGGTTTTTTCACACTCCCGGGGTCAAGAAAATCACATTTTTTCACACTCCCGGGGTCAGGAAATTCTGATATTTTTCACACTCCCGGGGTCAGGAAAATTGGATTTTTTTCACACTCCCGGGGTCAGGAAAATTGGGGTTTTTTCACACTCCCGGGGTCAAGAAAATCACATTTTTTCACACTCCCGGGGTCAGGAAATTCTAATTTTTTTCACACTCCCGGGGTCAGAAAAATTGGATTTTTTCACACTCCCGGGGTCAGGAGATTCTGATTTTTTTCACACTCCCGGGGTCAAGAAAATCACATTTTTTCACACTCCCGGGATCAGGAATTTCTGATTTTTTCACACTCCCGGTGTTAGGAAAATCACATTTTTCACACTCCCAGGGTAAAGAAAATCACATTTTCTCACACTCCCGGCGTCAGGAGATTCTGATTTCTTTCACACTCCCGGGGTCAAGAAAATCACATTTTTTCACACTCTCGGGGTCAGGAAATTCTAATTTTTTTCACACTCCCGGTGTTAGTAAAATCACATTTTTCACACTCCCGGGGTCAGAAAAATTAGATTTTTTCACACTCCCGGGGTCAGGAGAATTTAATTTTTTTCACACTCCCGGGGTCAAGAAAATCACATTTTTCACACTCCCGGGGTCAGGAAAATTGGATTTTTTCACACTCCCGGGGTCAAGAAAATCACATTTTTCACACTCCCGGGGTCAGGAGATTCTGATTTTTTTCACACTCCCGGGGTCAAGAAAATCATATTTTTCACACTCCCGGGGTCAGAAAAATTGGGTTTTTTCACACTCCCGGGGTCAGGAGAATTTAATTTTTTTCACACTCCCGGGGTCAGGAAAATGGGATTCTTTTAACACTCCCGGGGTCAGGAAAATTGGATTTTTTTCACACTCCCGGGGTCAGGAAAATTGGGTTTTTTTCACACTCCCGGGGTCAAGAAAATCACATTTTTTCACACTCCTGGGGTCAGGAGATTCTGATTTTTTTCACACTCCCGGGGTCAAGAAAATCACATTTTTTCACACTCCCGGGGTCAGGAAATTCTGATTTTTTTCACACTCCCGGTGTTAGGAAAATCACATTTTTCACACTCCCGGGGTCAAGAAAATCACATTTTTTCACACTCCCGGGGTCAGGAAATTCTGATATTTTTCACACTCCCGGGGTCAGGAAAATCGGATATTTTCACACTCCCGGGGTCAGGAAAATCAGATTTTTTTCATACTCCCGGGGTCAGGAAAATCACATTTTTTCACACTCCCAGGGTCAGGAAATTCTGATTTTTTCACACTCACAGGGTTAGGAAAATCACATTTTTCACACTCCCGGGGTCAGGAAAATTGGATTTTTTCACACTCCCGGGGTCAGGAGAATTCAATTTTTTTCAGACTCCCGGGGTCAAGAAAATCACATTTTTTCACACTCCCGGGGTCAGGAAATTCTGATATTTTTCACACTCCCGGGGTCAGTAAAATCGGATATTTTCACACTCCCGGGGTCAGGAAAATCAGATTTTTTTTCACACTCCCGCGGTCAGGAAAATTGGATATTTTCATACTCCCGGGGTCAGGAAAATCGCATTTTTCATACTCCCGGGGTCAGGAAAATCACATTTTTTCACACTCCCGGGGTCAGGAAATTCTGATATTTTTCACACTCCCGGGGTCTGGAAAATCGGATATTTTCACACTCCCGGGGTCAGGAAAATCAGATTTTTTTACACACTCCCGCGGTCAGGAAAATTGGATTTTTTCACACTCCCGGGGTCAGGAAAATTGGGGTTTTTCCCACTCCCGGGGTCAAGAAAATCACATTTTTTCACACTCCCGGGGTCAGGAGATTCTGATTTTTTTCACACTCCCGGGGTCAGGAAAATCGCATATTTTCACACTCCTGGGGTCAGGAAAATTGGATATTTTCATACTTCCGGGGTCAGGAAAATTGCATTTTTCAGACTCCCGGGGTCAGGAAAATTGGGTTTTTTTCACACTCCAGGGGTCAAGAAAATCACATTGTTCACACTCCCGGGGTCAGGAGATTCTGATTTTTTTTCACACTCCCGGGGTCAAGAAAATCACATTTTCACACTCCCGGGGTCAGAAAAATTGGGTTTTTTCACACTCCCGGGGTCAAGAAAATCACATTTTTTCACACTCCCGGGGTCAGGAAATTCTGATATTTTTCACACTCCCGGGGTCAGGAAAATTGGATTTTTTTCACACTCCCGGGGTCAGGAAAATTGGGGTTTTTTCACACTCCCGGGGTCAAGAAAATCACATTTTTTCACACTCCCGGGGTCAGGAAATTCTAATTTTTTTCACACTCCCGGGGTCAGAAAAATTGGATTTTTTCACACTCCCGGGGTCAGGAGATTCTGATTTTTTTCACACTCCCGGGGTCAAGAAAATCACATTTTTTCACACTCCCGGGATCAGGAATTTCTGATTTTTTCACACTCCCGGTGTTAGGAAAATCACATTTTTCACACTCCCAGGGTAAAGAAAATCACATTTTCTCACACTCCCGGCGTCAGGAGATTCTGATTTCTTTCACACTCCCGGGGTCAAGAAAATCACATTTTTTCACACTCCCGGGGTCAGGAAATTCTAATTTTTTTCACACTCCCGGTGTTAGTAAAATCACATTTTTCACACTCCCGGGGTCAGAAAAATTAGATTTTTTCACACTCCCGGGGTCAGGAGAATTTAATTTTTTTCACACTCCCGGGGTCAAGAAAATCACATTTTTCACACTCCCGGGGTCAGGAAAATTGGATTTTTTCACACTCCCGGGGTCAAGAAAATCACATTTTTCACACTCCCGGGGTCAGGAGATTCTGATTTTTTTCACACTCCCGGGGTCAAGAAAATCATATTTTTCACACTCCCGGGGTCAGAAAAATTGGGTTTTTTCACACTCCCGGGGTCAGGAGAATTTAATTTTTTTCACACTCCCGGGGTCAGGAAAATGGGATTCTTTTAACACTCCCGGGGTCAGGAAAATTGGATTTTTTTCACACTCCCGGGGTCAGGAAAATTGGGTTTTTTTCACACTCCCGGGGTCAAGAAAATCACATTTTTTCACACTCCTGGGGTCAGGAGATTCTGATTTTTTTCACACTCCCGGGGTCAAGAAAATCACATTTTTTCACACTCCCGGGGTCAGGAAATTCTGATTTTTTTCACACTCCCGGTGTTAGGAAAATCACATTTTTCACACTCCCGGGGTCAAGAAAATCACATTTTTTCACACTCCCGGGGTCAGGAAATTCTGATATTTTTCACACTCCCGGGGTCAGGAAAATCGGATATTTTCACACTCCCGGGGTCAGGAAAATCAGATTTTTTTCATACTCCCGGGGTCAGGAAAATCACATTTTTTCACACTCCCAGGGTCAGGAAATTCTGATTTTTTCACACTCACAGGGTTAGGAAAATCACATTTTTCACACTCCCGGGGTCAGGAAAATTGGATTTTTTCACACTCCCGGGGTCAGGAGAATTCAATTTTTTTCAGACTCCCGGGGTCAAGAAAATCACATTTTTTCACACTCCCGGGGTCAGGAAATTCTGATATTTTTCACACTCCCGGGGTCAGTAAAATCGGATATTTTCACACTCCCGGGGTCAGGAAAATCAGATTTTTTTTCACACTCCCGCGGTCAGGAAAATTGGATATTTTCATACTCCCGGGGTCAGGAAAATCGCATTTTTCATACTCCCGGGGTCAGGAAAATCACATTTTTTCACACTCCCGGGGTCAGGAAATTCTGATATTTTTCACACTCCCGGGGTCAGGAAAATCGGATATTTTCACACTCCCGGGGTCAGGAAAATCAGATTTTTTTTCACACTCCCGCGGTCAGGAAAATTGGATATTTTCATACTCCCGGGGTCAGGAAAATCGCATTTTTCATACTCCCGGGGTCAAGAAAATCACATTTTTTCACACTCCCGGGGTCAGGAGATTCTGATTTTGTTCACACTCCCGGGGTCAAGAAAATCACATTTTTTCACACTCCTGGGGTCAGGAATTTCTGATTTTTTTCACACTCCCGGTGTTAGGAAAATCACATTTTTCACACTCCCGGGGTCAAGAAAATCACATTTTTTATCACTCCCGGGGTCAGGAAATTCTGATATTTTTCACACTCCCAGGGTCAGGAAAATCGGATATTTTCATACTCCCGGGGTCAGGAAAATCACATTTTTCACACTCCCGGGGTCAGGAAATTCTGATTTTTTTCACACTCACGGTGTTAGGAAAATCACATTTTTCACACTCCCGGGGTCAGGAAAATTGGATTTTTTCACACTCCCGGGGTCAGGAGTATTTAATTTTTTTCACACTCCCGGGGTCAAGAAAATCACATTTATTCACAGTCCGGGGTCAGGAAATTCTGATATTTTTCACACTCCCGGGGACAGGAAAATCGGATATTTTCACACTCCCGGGGTCAGGAAAATCAGATTTTTTTTCACACTCCCGGGGTCAAGAAAATCACATTTTTCACACTCCCGGGGTCAGGAAATTCTGATATTTTTCACACTCCCGGGGTCAGGAAAATTGGATTTTTTTCACACTCCCGGGGTCAGGAAAATTGGGGTTTTTTCACACTCCCGGTGTCAAGAAAATCACATATTTTCACACTCCCGGGGTCAGGAAATTCTAATTTTTTTCACACTCCCGGGGTCAGAAAAATTAGATTTTTTCACACTCCCGGGGTCAGGAGAATTTAATTTTTTTCACACTCCCGGGGTCAAGAAAATCACATTTTTTCACACTCCCGGGGTCAGGAGATTCTGATTTTTTTCACACTCCCGGGGTCAAGAAAATCACATTTTTCACACTCCCGGGATCAGGAAATTCTAATTTTTTTCACACTCCCGGTGTTAGTAAAATCACATTTTTCACACACCCGGGGTCAAGAAAATCACATTTTTTCACACTCCCTGGGTCAGGAAATTCTGATATTTTTCACACTCCCGGGGTCAGGAAAATCGGATATTTTCACACTCCCGGGGTCAGGAAAATCAGATTTTTTTTCATACTCCCGGGGTCAGGATAATCACATTTTTTCACACTCCCTGGGTCAGGAAATTCTGATTTTTTCACACTCACGGTGTTAGGAAAATCACATTTTTCACACTCCTGGGGTCAGGAAAATTGGATTTTTTTCACACTCCCGGGGTCAAGAAAATCACATTTTTTCACACTCCCGGTGTCAGGAGATTGTGATTTTTTTCACACTCCCAGGGTCAAGAAAATCACATTTTTTCACACTCCCGGGGTCAGGAAATTCTGATTTTTTTCACACTCCCGGTGTTAGGAAAATCACATTTTTCACACTCCCGGGGTCAAGAAAATCACATTTTTTCACACTCCCGGGGTCAGGAGAATTTAATTTTTTTCACACTCCCGGGGTCAAGAAAATCACATTTTTTTACACTCCCGGGGTCAGGAAATTCTGATATTTTTCACACTCCCGGGGTCAGGAAAATCGGATATTTTCACACCCCCGGGGTCAGGAAAATCAGATTTGTTTCATACTCCCGGGGTCAGGAAAATTGGATTTTTTTCACATTCCCGGGGTCAGGAAAATTGGATATTTTCATACTCCCGGGGTCAGGAAAATTGCATTTTTCAGGCTCCCGGGGTCAGGAAAATTGGATTTTTTTAACACTCCCGGGGTCAGGAAAATTGGATTTTTTTCACACTCCCGGGGTCAGGAGATTCTGATTTTTTTCACACTCCCGGGGTCAAGAAAATCACATTTTTTCACACTCCCGGGGTCAGGAAATTCTAATTTTTTTCACACTCCCGGTGTTAGGAAAATCAGATTTTTCACACTCCCGGGGTCAGAAAAATTGGATTTTTTCACACTCCCGGGGTCAGGAGAATTTAATTTTTTTCACACTCCCGGGGTCAAGAAAATCACATTTTTTCACACTCCCGGGGTCAGGAAATTCTGATATTTTTCACACTCCCGGGGTCAGTAAAATCGGATATTTTCACACTCCCGGGGTCAGGAAAATTGGATTTTTTCACACTCCCGGGGTCAGGAGATTCTGATTTTTTTCACACTCCCGGGGTCAAGAAAATCACATTTTTTCACACTCCCGGGATCAGGAATTTCTGATTTTTTCACACTCCCGGTGTTAGGAAAATCATATTTTTCACACTCCCAGGGTAAAGAAAATCACATTTTCTCACACTCCCGGCGTCAGGAGATTCTGATTTCTTTCACACTCCCGGGGTCAAGAAAATCACATTTTTTCACACTCCCGGGGTCAGGAAATTCTAATTTTTTTCACACTCCCGGTGTTAGTAAAATCACATTTTTCACACTCCCGGGGTCAGAAAAATTAGATTTTTTCACACTCCCGGGGTCAGGAGAATTTAATTTTTTTCACACTCCCGGGGTCAAGAAAATCACATTTTTCACACTCCCGGGGTCAGGAAAATTGGATTTTTTCACACTCCCGGGGTCAAGAAAATCACATTTTTCACACTCCCGGGGTCAGGAGATTCTGATTTTTTTCACACTCCCGGGGTCAAGAAAATCATATTTTTCACACTCCCGGGGTCAGAAAAATTGGGTTTTTTCACACTCCCGGGGTCAGGAGAATTTAATTTTTTTCACACTCCCGGGGTCAGGAAAATGGGATTCTTTTAACACTCCCGGGGTCAGGAAAATTGGATTTTTTTCACACTCCCGGGGTCAGGAAAATTGGGTTTTTTTCACACTCCCGGGGTCAAGAAAATCACATTTTTTCACACTCCTGGGGTCAGGAGATTCTGATTTTTTTCACACTCCCGGGGTCAAGAAAATCACATTTTTTCACACTCCCGGGGTCAGGAAATTCTGATTTTTTTCACACTCCCGGTGTTAGGAAAATCACATTTTTCACACTCCCGGGGTCAAGAAAATCACATTTTTTCACACTCCCGGGGTCAGGAAATTCTGATATTTTTCACACTCCCGGGGTCAGGAAAATCGGATATTTTCACACTCCCGGGGTCAGGAAAATCAGATTTTTTTCATACTCCCGGGGTCAGGAAAATCACATTTTTTCACACTCCCAGGGTCAGGAAATTCTGATTTTTTCACACTCACAGGGTTAGGAAAATCACATTTTTCACACTCCCGGGGTCAGGAAAATTGGATTTTTTCACACTCCCGGGGTCAGGAGAATTCAATTTTTTTCAGACTCCCGGGGTCAAGAAAATCACATTTTTTCACACTCCCGGGGTCAGGAAATTCTGATATTTTTCACACTCCCGGGGTCAGTAAAATCGGATATTTTCACACTCCCGGGGTCAGGAAAATCAGATTTTTTTTCACACTCCCGCGGTCAGGAAAATTGGATATTTTCATACTCCCGGGGTCAGGAAAATCGCATTTTTCATACTCCCGGGGTCAGGAAAATCACATTTTTTCACACTCCCGGGGTCAGGAAATTCTGATATTTTTCACACTCCCGGGGTCAGGAAAATCGGATATTTTCACACTCCCGGGGTCAGGAAAATCAGATTTTTTTTCACACTCCCGCGGTCAGGAAAATTGGATATTTTCATACTCCCGGGGTCAGGAAAATCGCATTTTTCATACTCCCGGGGTCAAGAAAATCACATTTTTTCACACTCCCGGGGTCAGGAGATTCTGATTTTGTTCACACTCCCGGGGTCAAGAAAATCACATTTTTTCACACTCCTGGGGTCAGGAATTTCTGATTTTTTTCACACTCCCGGTGTTAGGAAAATCACATTTTTCACACTCCCGGGGTCAAGAAAATCACATTTTTTATCACTCCCGGGGTCAGGAAATTCTGATATTTTTCACACTCCCAGGGTCAGGAAAATCGGATATTTTCATACTCCCGGGGTCAGGAAAATCACATTTTTCACACTCCCGGGGTCAGGAAATTCTGATTTTTTTCACACTCACGGTGTTAGGAAAATCACATTTTTCACACTCCCGGGGTCAGGAAAATTGGATTTTTTCACACTCCCGGGGTCAGGAGTATTTAATTTTTTTCACACTCCCGGGGTCAAGAAAATCACATTTATTCACAGTCCGGGGTCAGGAAATTCTGATATTTTTCACACTCCCGGGGACAGGAAAATCGGATATTTTCACACTCCCGGGGTCAGGAAAATCAGATTTTTTTTCACACTCCCGGGGTCAAGAAAATCACATTTTTCACACTCCCGGGGTCAGGAAATTCTGATATTTTTCACACTCCCGGGGTCAGGAAAATTGGATTTTTTTCACACTCCCGGGGTCAGGAAAATTGGGGTTTTTTCACACTCCCGGTGTCAAGAAAATCACATATTTTCACACTCCCGGGGTCAGGAAATTCTAATTTTTTTCACACTCCCGGGGTCAGAAAAATTAGATTTTTTCACACTCCCGGGGTCAGGAGAATTTAATTTTTTTCACACTCCCGGGGTCAAGAAAATCACATTTTTTCACACTCCCGGGGTCAGGAGATTCTGATTTTTTTCACACTCCCGGGGTCAAGAAAATCACATTTTTCACACTCCCGGGATCAGGAAATTCTAATTTTTTTCACACTCCCGGTGTTAGTAAAATCACATTTTTCACACACCTGGGGTCAAGAAAATCACATTTTTTCACACTCCCTGGGTCAGGAAATTCTGATATTTTTCACACTCCCGGGGTCAGGAAAATCGGATATTTTCACACTCCCGGGGTCAGGAAAATCAGATTTTTTTTCATACTCCCGGGGTCAGGATAATCACATTTTTTCACACTCCCTGGGTCAGGAAATTCTGATTTTTTCACACTCACGGTGTTAGGAAAATCACATTTTTCACACTCCTGGGGTCAGGAAAATTGGATTTTTTTCACACTCCTGGGGTCAAGAAAATCACATTTTTTCACACTCCCGGTGTCAGGAGATTGTGATTTTTTTCACACTCCCAGGGTCAAGAAAATCACATTTTTTCACACTCCCGGGGTCAGGAAATTCTGATTTTTTTCACACTCCCGGTGTTAGGAAAATCACATTTTTCACACTCCCGGGGTCAAGAAAATCACATTTTTTCACACTCCCGGGGTCAGGAGAATTTAATTTTTTTCACACTCCCGGGGTCAAGAAAATCACATTTTTTTACACTCCCGGGGTCAGGAAATTCTGATATTTTTCACACTCCCGGGGTCAGGAAAATCGGATATTTTCACACCCCCGGGGTCAGGAAAATCAGATTTGTTTCATACTCCCGGGGTCAGGAAAATTGGATTTTTTTCACATTCCCGGGGTCAGGAAAATTGGATATTTTCATACTCCCGGGGTCAGGAAAATTGCATTTTTCAGGCTCCCGGGGTCAGGAAAATTGGATTTTTTTAACACTCCCGGGGTCAGGAAAATTGGATTTTTTTCACACTCCCGGGGTCAGGAGATTCTGATTTTTTTCACACTCCCGGGGTCAAGAAAATCACATTTTTTCACACTCCCGGGGTCAGGAAATTCTAATTTTTTTCACACTCCCGGTGTTAGGAAAATCAGATTTTTCACACTCCCGGGGTCAGAAAAATTGGATTTTTTCACACTCCCGGGGTCAGGAGAATTTAATTTTTTTCACACTCCCGGGGTCAAGAAAATCACATTTTTTCACACTCCCGGGGTCAGGAAATTCTGATATTTTTCACACTCCCGGGGTCAGTAAAATCGGATATTTTCACACTCCCGGGGTCAGGAAAATCAGATTTTTTTTCACACTCCCGCGGTCAGGAAAATTGGATATTTTCATACTCCCGGGGTCAGGAAAATCGCATTTTTCATACTCCCGGGGTCAGGAAAATCACATTTTTTCACACTCCCGGGGTCAGGAAATTCTGATATTTTTCACACTCCCGGGGTCTGGAAAATCGGATATTTTCACACTCCCGGGGTCAGGAAAATCAGATTTTTTTACACACTCCCGCGGTCAGGAAAATTGGATTTTTTCACACTCCCGGGGTCAGGAAAATTGGGGTTTTTCCCACTCCCGGGGTCAAGAAAATCACATTTTTTCACACTCCCGGGGTCAGGAGATTCTGATTTTTTTCACACTCCCGGGGTCAGGAAAATCGCATATTTTCACACTCCTGGGGTCAGGAAAATTGGATATTTTCATACTTCCGGGGTCAGGAAAATTGCATTTTTCAGACTCCCGGGGTCAGGAAAATTGGGTTTTTTTCACACTCCAGGGGTCAAGAAAATCACATTGTTCACACTCCCGGGGTCAGGAGATTCTGATTTTTTTTCACACTCCCGGGGTCAAGAAAATCACATTTTTCACACTCCCGGGGTCAGAAAAATTGGGTTTTTTCACACTCCCGGGGTCAAGAAAATCACATTTTTTCACACTCCCGGGGTCAGGAAATTCTGATATTTTTCACACTCCCGGGGTCAGGAAAATTGGATTTTTTTCACACTCCCGGGGTCAGGAAAATTGGGGTTTTTTCACACTCCCGGGGTCAAGAAAATCACATTTTTTCACACTCCCGGGGTCAGGAAATTCTAATTTTTTTCACACTCCCGGGGTCAGAAAAATTGGATTTTTTCACACTCCCGGGGTCAGGAGATTCTGATTTTTTTCACACTCCCGGGGTCAAGAAAATCACATTTTTTCACACTCCCGGGATCAGGAATTTCTGATTTTTTCACACTCCCGGTGTTAGGAAAATCACATTTTTCACACTCCCAGGGTAAAGAAAATCACATTTTCTCACACTCCCGGCGTCAGGAGATTCTGATTTCTTTCACACTCCCGGGGTCAAGAAAATCACATTTTTTCACACTCCCGGGGTCAGGAAATTCTAATTTTTTTCACACTCCCGGTGTTAGTAAAATCACATTTTTCACACTCCCGGGGTCAGAAAAATTAGATTTTTTCACACTCCCGGGGTCAGGAGAATTTAATTTTTTTCACACTCCCGGGGTCAAGAAAATCACATTTTTCACACTCCCGGGGTCAGGAAAATTGGATTTTTTCACACTCCCGGGGTCAAGAAAATCACATTTTTCACACTCCCGGGGTCAGGAGATTCTGATTTTTTTCACACTCCCGGGGTCAAGAAAATCATATTTTTCACACTCCCGGGGTCAGAAAAATTGGGTTTTTTCACACTCCCGGGGTCAGGAAAATGGGATTCTTTTAACACTCCCGGGGTCAGGAAAATTGGATTTTTTTCACACTCCCGGGGTCAGGAAAATTGGGTTTTTTTCACACTCCCGGGGTCAAGAAAATCACATTTTTTCACACTCCTGGGGTCAGGAGATTCTGATTTTTTTCACACTCCCGGGGTCAAGAAAATCACATTTTTTCACACTCCCGGGGTCAGGAAATTCTGATTTTTTTCACACTCCCGGTGTTAGGAAAATCACATTTTTCACACTCCCGGGGTCAAGAAAATCACATTTTTTCACACTCCCGGGGTCAGGAAATTCTGATATTTTTCACACTCCCGGGGTCAGGAAAATCGGATATTTTCACACTCCCGGGGTCAGGAAAATCAGATTTTTTTCATACTCCCGGGGTCAGGAAAATCACATTTTTTCACACTCCCAGGGTCTGGAAATTCTGATTTTTTCACACTCACAGGGTTAGGAAAATCACATTTTTCACACTCCCGGGGTCAGGAAAATTGGATTTTTTCACACTCCCGGGGTCAGGAGAATTCAATTTTTTTCAGACTCCCGGGGTCAAGAAAATCACATTTTTTCACACTCCCGGGGTCAGGAAATTCTGATATTTTTCACACTCCCGGGGTCAGTAAAATCGGATATTTTCACACTCCCGGGGTCAGGAAAATCAGATTTTTTTTCACACTCCCGCGGTCAGGAAAATTGGATATTTTCATACTCCCGGGGTCAGGAAAATCGCATTTTTCATACTCCCGGGGTCAGGAAAATCACATTTTTTCACACTCCCGGGGTCAGGAAATTCTGATATTTTTCACACTCCCGGGGTCAGGAAAATCGGATATTTTCACACTCCCGGGGTCAGGAAAATCAGATTTTTTTTCACACTCCCGCGGTCAGGAAAATTGGATATTTTCATACTCCCGGGGTCAGGAAAATCGCATTTTTCATACTCCCGGGGTCAAGAAAATCACATTTTTTCACACTCCCGGGGTCAGGAGATTCTGATTTTGTTCACACTCCCGGGGTCAAGAAAATCACATTTTTTCACACTCCTGGGGTCAGGAATTTCTGATTTTTTTCACACTCCCGGTGTTAGGAAAATCACATTTTTCACACTCCCGGGGTCAAGAAAATCACATTTTTTATCACTCCCGGGGTCAGGAAATTCTGATATTTTTCACACTCCCAGGGTCAGGAAAATCGGATATTTTCATACTCCCGGGGTCAGGAAAATCACATTTTTCACACTCCCGGGGTCAGGAAATTCTGATTTTTTTCACACTCACGGTGTTAGGAAAATCACATTTTTCACACTCCCGGGGTCAGGAAAATTGGATTTTTTCACACTCCCGGGGTCAGGAGTATTTAATTTTTTTCACACTCCCGGGGTCAAGAAAATCACATTTATTCACAGTCCGGGGTCAGGAAATTCTGATATTTTTCACACTCCCGGGGACAGGAAAATCGGATATTTTCACACTCCCGGGGTCAGGAAAATCAGATTTTTTTTCACACTCCCGGGGTCAAGAAAATCACATTTTTCACACTCCCGGGGTCAGGAAATTCTGATATTTTTCACACTCCCGGGGTCAGGAAAATTGGATTTTTTTCACACTCCCGGGGTCAGGAAAATTGGGGTTTTTTCACACTCCCGGTGTCAAGAAAATCACATATTTTCACACTCCCGGGGTCAGGAAATTCTAATTTTTTTCACACTCCCGGGGTCAGAAAAATTAGATTTTTTTCACACTCCCGGGGTCAGGAGAATTTAATTTTTTTCACACTCCCGGGGTCAAGAAAATCACATTTTTTCACACTCCCGGGGTCAGGAAAATTGGATATTTTCATACTTCCGGGGTCAGGAAAATTGCATTTTTCAGACTCCCGGGGTCAGGAAAATTGGGTTTTTTTCACACTCCAGGGGTCAAGAAAATCACATTGTTCACACTCCCGGGGTCAGGAGATTCTGATTTTTTTTCACACTCCCGGGGTCAAGAAAATCACATTTTTCACACTCCCGGGGTCAGAAAAATTGGGTTTTTTCACACTCCCGGGGTCAAGAAAATCACATTTTTTCACACTCCCGGGGTCAGGAAATTCTGATATTTTTCACACTCCCGGGGTCAGGAAAATTGGATTTTTTTCACACTCCCGGGGTCAGGAAAATTGGGGTTTTTTCACACTCCCGGGGTCAAGAAAATCACATTTTTTCACACTCCCGGGGTCAGGAAATTCTAATTTTTTTCACACTCCCGGGGTCAGAAAAATTGGATTTTTTCACACTCCCGGGGTCAGGAGATTCTGATTTTTTTCACACTCCCGGGGTCAAGAAAATCACATTTTTTCACACTCCCGGGATCAGGAATTTCTGATTTTTTCACACTCCCGGTGTTAGGAAAATCACATTTTTCACACTCCCAGGGTAAAGAAAATCACATTTTCTCACACTCCCGGCGTCAGGAGATTCTGATTTCTTTCACACTCCCGGGGTCAAGAAAATCACATTTTTTCACACTCCCGGGGTCAGGAAATTCTAATTTTTTTCACACTCCCGGTGTTAGTAAAATCACATTTTTCACACTCCCGGGGTCAGAAAAATTAGATTTTTTCACACTCCCGGGGTCAGGAGAATTTAATTTTTTTCACACTCCCGGGGTCAAGAAAATCACATTTTTCACACTCCCGGGGTCAGGAAAATTGGATTTTTTCACACTCCCGGGGTCAAGAAAATCACATTTTTCACACTCCCGGGGTCAGGAGATTCTGATTTTTTTCACACTCCCGGGGTCAAGAAAATCATATTTTTCACACTCCCGGGGTCAGAAAAATTGGGTTTTTTCACACTCCCGGGGTCAGGAAAATGGGATTCTTTTAACACTCCCGGGGTCAGGAAAATTGGATTTTTTTCACACTCCCGGGGTCAGGAAAATTGGGTTTTTTTCACACTCCCGGGGTCAAGAAAATCACATTTTTTCACACTCCTGGGGTCAGGAGATTCTGATTTTTTTCACACTCCCGGGGTCAAGAAAATCACATTTTTTCACACTCCCGGGGTCAGGAAATTCTGATTTTTTTCACACTCCCGGTGTTAGGAAAATCACATTTTTCACACTCCCGGGGTCAAGAAAATCACATTTTTTCACACTCCCGGGGTCAGGAAATTCTGATATTTTTCACACTCCCGGGGTCAGGAAAATCGGATATTTTCACACTCCCGGGGTCAGGAAAATCAGATTTTTTTCATACTCCCGGGGTCAGGAAAATCACATTTTTTCACACTCCCAGGGTCAGGAAATTCTGATTTTTTCACACTCACAGGGTTAGGAAAATCACATTTTTCACACTCCCGGGGTCAGGAAAATTGGATTTTTTCACACTCCCGGGGTCAGGAGAATTCAATTTTTTTCAGACTCCCGGGGTCAAGAAAATCACATTTTTTCACACTCCCGGGGTCAGGAAATTCTGATATTTTTCACACTCCCGGGGTCAGTAAAATCGGATATTTTCACACTCCCGGGGTCAGGAAAATCAGATTTTTTTTCACACTCCCGCGGTCAGGAAAATTGGATATTTTCATACTCCCGGGGTCAGGAAAATCGCATTTTTCATACTCCCGGGGTCAGGAAAATCACATTTTTTCACACTCCCGGGGTCAGGAAATTCTGATATTTTTCACACTCCCGGGGTCAGGAAAATCGGATATTTTCACACTCCCGGGGTCAGGAAAATCAGATTTTTTTTCACACTCCCGCGGTCAGGAAAATTGGATATTTTCATACTCCCGGGGTCAGGAAAATCGCATTTTTCATACTCCCGGGGTCAAGAAAATCACATTTTTTCACACTCCCGGGGTCAGGAGATTCTGATTTTGTTCACACTCCCGGGGTCAAGAAAATCACATTTTTTCACACTCCTGGGGTCAGGAATTTCTGATTTTTTTCACACTCCCGGTGTTAGGAAAATCACATTTTTCACACTCCCGGGGTCAAGAAAATCACATTTTTTATCACTCCCGGGGTCAGGAAATTCTGATATTTTTCACACTCCCAGGGTCAGGAAAATCGGATATTTTCATACTCCCGGGGTCAGGAAAATCACATTTTTCACACTCCCGGGGTCAGGAAATTCTGATTTTTTTCACACTCACGGTGTTAGGAAAATCACATTTTTCACACTCCCGGGGTCAGGAAAATTGGATTTTTTCACACTCCCGGGGTCAGGAGTATTTAATTTTTTTCACACTCCCGGGGTCAAGAAAATCACATTTATTCACAGTCCGGGGTCAGGAAATTCTGATATTTTTCACACTCCCGGGGACAGGAAAATCGGATATTTTCACACTCCCGGGGTCAGGAAAATCAGATTTTTTTTCACACTCCCGGGGTCAAGAAAATCACATTTTTCACACTCCCGGGGTCAGGAAATTCTGATATTTTTCACACTCCCGGGGTCAGGAAAATTGGATTTTTTTCACACTCCCGGGGTCAGGAAAATTGGGGTTTTTTCACACTCCCGGTGTCAAGAAAATCACATATTTTCACACTCCCGGGGTCAGGAAATTCTAATTTTTTTCACACTCCCGGGGTCAGAAAAATTAGATTTTTTTCACACTCCCGGGGTCAGGAGAATTTAATTTTTTTCACACTCCCGGGGTCAAGAAAATCACATTTTTTCACACTCCCGGGGTCAGGAGATTCTGATTTTTTTCACACTCCCGGGGTCAAGAAAATCACATTTTTCACACTCCCGGGATCAGGAAATTCTAATTTTTTTCACACTCCCGGTGTTAGTAAAATCACATTTTTCACACACCCGGGGTCAAGAAAATCACATTTTTTCACACTCCCTGGGTCAGGAAATTCTGATATTTTTCACACTCCCGGGGTCAGGAAAATCGGATATTTTCACACTCCCGGGGTCAGGAAAATCAGATTTTTTTTCATACTCCCGGGGTCAGGATAATCACATTTTTTCACACTCCCTGGGTCAGGAAATTCTGATTTTTTCACACTCACGGTGTTAGGAAAATCACATTTTTCACACTCCTGGGGTCAGGAAAATTGGATTTTTTTCACACTCCCGGGGTCAAGAAAATCACATTTTTTCACACTCCCGGTGTCAGGAGATTGTGATTTTTTTCACACTCCCAGGGTCAAGAAAATCACATTTTTTCACACTCCCGGGGTCAGGAGATTCTGATTTTTTTCACACTCCCGGTGTTAGGAAAATCACATTTTTCACACTCCCGGGGTCAAGAAAATCACATTTTTTCACACTCCCGGGGTCAGGAGAATTTAATTTTTTTCACACTCCCGGGGTCAAGAAAATCACATTTTTTTACACTCCCGGGGTCAGGAAATTCTGATATTTTTCACACTCCCGGGGTCAGGAAAATCGGATATTTTCACACCCCCGGGGTCAGGAAAATCAGATTTGTTTCATACTCCCGGGGTCAGGAAAATTGGATTTTTTTCACATTCCCGGGGTCAGGAAAATTGGATATTTTCATACTCCCGGGGTCAGGAAAATTGCATTTTTCAGGCTCCCGGGGTCAGGAAAATTGGATTTTTTTAACACTCCCGGGGTCAGGAAAATTGGATTTTTTTCACACTCCCGGGGTCAGGAGATTCTGATTTTTTTCACACTCCCGGGGTCAAGAAAATCACATTTTTTCACACTCCCGGGGTCAGGAAATTCTAATTTTTTTCACACTCCCGGTGTTAGGAAAATCAGATTTTTCACACTCCCGGGGTCAGAAAAATTGGATTTTTTCACACTCCCGGGGTCAGGAGAATTTAATTTTTTTCACACTCCCGGGGTCAAGAAAATCACATTTTTTCACACTCCCGGGGTCAGGAAATTTGGATATTTTTCACACTCCCGGGGTCAGGAAAATCGGATATTTTCACACTCCCGGGGTCAGGAAAATCAGATTTTTTTCATACTCCCAGGGTCAGGAAAATCACATTTTTTCACACTCCCAGGGTCAGGAAATTCTGATTTTTTTCACACTCACGGTGTCAGGAAAATCACATTTTTCACACTCCCGGGGTCAGGAAAATTGGATTTTTTCACACTCCCGGGGTCAGGAGAATTTAATTTTTTTCAGACTCCCGGGGTCAAGAAAATCACATTTTTTCACACTCCCGGGGTCAGGAAATTCTGATATTTTTTACACTCCCGGGGTCAGGAAAATCGGATATTTTCACACTCCCGGGGTCAGGAAAATCAGATTTTTTTCACACTCCTGCGGTCAGGAAAATTGGATATTTTCATACTCCCGGGGTCAGGAAAATCGCATTTTTCATACTCCCGGGGTCAGGAAAATCGCATTTTTCATACTCCCGGGGTCAGGAAAATCCCAAATTTTTCACATTCCCGGTGTTAGGAAAATCACATTTTTCACACTCCCGGGGTCAGGAAAATTGGGTTTTTTTTCACACTTCCGGGGTCAAGAAAATCACATTTTTTCACACTCCCGGGGTCAGGAGCTTCTGATTTTTTCACACTCCCGGGGTCAAGAAAATCACATTTTTTCACACTCCCGGGGTCAGAAAATTCTAATTTTTTTCACACTCCCGGTGTTAGGAAAATCACATTGTTCACACTCCCGGGGTCAGGAAAATTGGATTTTTTCACACTCCCGGGGTCAGGAAAATTGGGGTTTTTTCCCACTCCCGGGGTCAAGAAAATCACATTTTTTCACACTCCCGGGTTCAGGAGATTCTGATTTTTTTCACACTCCCGGGGTCAAGAAGATCACATTTTTTCACACTCCCGGGGTCAGGAAATTCTGATTTTTTTCACACTCCCGGTGTTAGGAAAATCACATTTTTCACACTCCTGGGGTCAAGAAAATCACATTTTTTCACACTCCCTGGGTCAGGAAATTCTGATATTTTTCACACTCCCGGGGTCAGGAAAATCGGATATTTTCACACTCCCGGGGTAAGGAAATTCTGATTTTTTTCACACTCACGGTGTTAGGAAAATCACATTTTTCACACTCCCCGGGTCAGTAAAATTGGATTTTTTCACACTCCCGGGGTCAGGAGATTCTGATTTCTTTCACACTCCCGGGGTCAAGAAAATCACATTTTTTCACACTCCCGGGGTCAGGAAATTCTGATTTTTTTCACACTCCCGGTGTTAGGAAAATCACATTTTTCACACTCCCGGGGTCAGAAAAATTGAATTTTTTCACACTCCCGGGGTCAGGAGAATTTAATTTTTTTCACACTCCCGGGGTCAAGAAAATCACATTTTTTCACACTCCCGGGGTCAGGAAATTTGGATATTTTTCACACTCCCGGGGTCAGGGAAATCGGATATTTTCACACTCCCGGGGTCAGGAAAATCAGATTTTTTTCATACTCCCAGGGTCAGGAAAATCACATTTTTTCACACTCCCAGGGTCAGGAAATTCTGATTTTTTTCACACTCACGGTGTCAGGAAAATCACATTTTTCACACTCCCGGGGTCAGGAAAATTGGATTTTTTCACACTCCCGGGGTCAGGAGAATTTAATTTTTTTCAGACTCCCGGGGTCAAGAAAATCACATTTTTTCACAGTCCTGCGGTCAGGAAAATTGGATATTTTCATACTCCCGGGGTCAGGAAAATCGCATTTTTCATACTCCCGGGGTCAGGAAAATCGCATTTGTCATACTCCCGGGGTCAGGAAAATCCAAAATTTTTCACATTCCCGGTGTTAGGAAAATCACATTTTTCACACTCCCGGGGTCAGGAAAATTGGGTTTTTTTTCACACTTCCGGGGTCAAGAAAATCACATTTTTTCACACTCCCGGGGTCAGGAGCTTCTGATTTTTTCACACTCCCGGGGTCAAGAAAATCACATTTTTTCACACTCCCGGGGTCAGAAAATTCTAATTTTTTTCACACTCCCGGTGTTAGGAAAATCACATTGTTCACACTCCCGGGGTCAGGAAAATTGGATTTTTTCACACTCCCGGGGTCAGGAAAATTGGGGTTTTTTCCCACTCCCGGGGTCAATAAAATCACATTTTTTCACACTCCCGGGGTCAGGAGATTCTGATTTTTTTCACACTCCCGGGGTCAAGAAGATCACATTTTTTCACACTCCCGGGGTCAGGAAATTCTGATTTTTTTCACACTCCCGGTGTTAGGAAAATCACATTTTTCACACTCCCGGGGTCAAGAAAATCACATTTTTTCACACTCCCGGGGTCAGGAAATTCTGATATTTTTCACACTCCCGGGGTCAGGAAAATCGGATATTTTCACACTCCCGGGGTCAGGAAAATCAGATTTTTTTCATACTCCTGGGGTCAGGAAAATCACATTTTTTTCACACTCCCAGGGTAAGGAAATTCTGATTTTTTTCACACTCACGGTGTTAGGAAAATCACATTTTTTCACACTCCCGGGGTCAGGAAATTCTGATTTTTTTCACACTCCCGGTGTTACGAAAATCACATTTTTCACACTCCCGGGGTCAGAAAAATTGGATTTTTTCACACTCCCAGGGTCAGGAGAATTTAATTTTTTTCACACTCCCGGGGTCAAGAAAATCACATTTTTTCACACTCCCGGGGTCAGGAAATTTGGATATTTTTCACACTCCCGGGGTCAGGAAAATCGGATATTTTCACACTCCCGGGGTCAGGAAAATCAGATTTTTTTCATACTCCCAGGGTCAGGAAAATCACATTTTTTCACACTCCCAGGGTCAGGAAATTCTGATTTTTTTCACACTCACGGTGTCAGGAAAATCACATTTTTCACACTCCCGGGGTCAGGAAAATTGGATTTTTTCACACTCCCGGGGTCAGGAGAATTTAATTTTTTTCAGACTCCCGGGGTCAAGAAAATCACATTTTTTCACACTCCCGGGGTCAGGAAATTCTGATATTTTTACACTCCCGGGGTCAGGAAAATCGGATATTTTCACACTCCCGGGGTCAGGAAAATCAGATTTTTTTCACAGTCCTGCGGTCAGGAAAATTGGATATTTTCATACTCCTGGGGTCAGGAAAATCGCATTTTTCATACTCCCGGAGTCAGGAAAATCGCATTTTTCATACTCCCGGGGTCAGGAAAATCCAAAATTTTTCACATTCCCGGTGTTAGGAAAATCACATTTTTCACACTCCCGGGTTCAGGAAAATTGGGTTTTTTTCCCACACTTCCGGGGTCAAGAAAATCACATTTTTTCACACTCCCGGGGTCAGGAGCTTCTGATTTTTTCACACTCCCGGGGTCAAGAAAATCACATTTTTTCACACTCCCGGGGTCAGAAAATTCTAATTTTTTTCACACTCCCGGTGTTAGGAAAATCACATATTTCACACTCCCGGGGTCAGGAAAATTGGATTTTTTCACACTCCCGGGTTCAGGAAAATTGGGGTTTTTTCCCACTCCCGGGGTCAATAAAATCACATTTTTTCACACTCCCGGGGTCAGGAGATTCTGATTTTTTTCACACTCCCGGGGTCAAGAAGATCACATTTTTTCACACTCCCGGGGTCAGGAAATTCTGATTTTTTTCACACTCCCGGTGTTAGGAAAATCACATTTTTCACACTCCCGGGGTCAAGAAAATCACATTTTTTCACACTCCCGGGGTCAGGAAATTCTGATATTTTTCACACTCCCGGGGTCAGGAAAATCGGATATTTTCACACTCCCGGGGTCAGGAAAATCAGATTTTTTTCATACTCCTGGGGTCAGGAAAATCACATTTTTTCACACTCCCAGGGTAAGGAAATTCTGATTTTTTTTCACACTCACGGTGTTAGGAAAATCACATTTTTCACACTCCCGGGGTCAGGAAAATTGGATTTTTTCACACTCCCGGGGTCAGGAGATTCTGATTTTTTTCACACTCCCGGGGTCAAGAAAATCACATTTTTTCACACTCCCGGGGTCAGGAAATTCTGATTTTTTTCACACTCCCGGTGTTAGGAAAATCACATTTTTCACACTCCCGGGGTCAGAAAAATTGGATTTTTTCACACTCCCGGGGTCAGGAGAATTTAATTTTTTTCACACTCCCGGGGTCAAGAAAATCACATTTTTTCACACTCCCGGGGTCAGGAAATTTGGATATTTTTCACACTCCCGGGGTCAGGAAAATCGGATATTTTCACACTCCCGGGGTCAGGAAAATCAGATTTTTTTCATACTCCCAGGGTCAGGAAAATCACATTTTTTCACACTCCCAGGGTCAGGAAATTCTGATTTTTTTCACACTCACGGTGTTAGGAAAATCACATTTTTCACACTCCCGGGGTCAGGAAAATTGGATTTTTTTCACACTCCCTGTGTTAGGAAAATCACATTTTTTCACACTCCCGGGGTCAGGAAATTCTGATTTTTTTCACACTCCCGGTGTTACGAAAATCACATTTTTCACACTCCCGGGGTCAGAAAAATTGGATTTTTTCACACTCCCAGGGTCAGGAGAATTTAATTTTTTTCACACTCCCGGGGTCAAGAAAATCACATTTTTTCACACTCCCGGGGTCAGGAAATTTGGATATTTTTCACACTCCCGGGGTCAGGAAAATCGGATATTTTCACACTCCCGGGGTCAGGAAAATCAGATTTTTTTCATACTCCCAGGGTCAGGAAAATCACATTTTTTCACACTCCCAGGGTCAGGAAATTCTGATTTTTTTCACACTCACGGTGTCAGGAAAATCACATTTTTCACACTCCCGGGGTCAGGAAAATTGGATTTTTTCACACTCCCGGGGTCAGGAGAATTTAATTTTTTTCAGACTCCCGGGGTCAAGAAAATCACATTTTTTCACACTCCCGGGGTCAGGAAATTCTGATATTTTTACACTCCCGGGGTCAGGAAAATCGGATATTTTCACACTCCCGGGGTCAGGAAAATCAGATTTTTTTCACAGTCCTGCGGTCAGGAAAATTGGATATTTTCATACTCCTGGGGTCAGGAAAATCGCATTTTTCATACTCCCGGAGTCAGGAAAATCGCATTTTTCATACTCCCGGGGTCAGGAAAATCCAAAATTTTTCACATTCCCGGTGTTAGGAAAATCACATTTTTCACACTCCCGGGTTCAGGAAAATTGGGTTTTTTTTCCACACTTCCGGGGTCAAGAAAATCACATTTTTTCACACTCCCGGGGTCAGGAGCTTCTGATTTTTTCACACTCCCGGGGTCAAGAAAATCACATTTTTTCACACTCCCGGGGTCAGAAAATTCTAATTTTTTTCACACTCCCGGTGTTAGGAAAATCACATATTTCACACTCCCGGGGTCAGGAAAATTGGATTTTTTCACACTCCCGGGGTCAGGAAAATTGGGGTTTTTTCCCACTCCCGGGGTCAATAAAATCACATTTTTTCACACTCCCGGGGTCAGGAGATTCTGATTTTTTTCACACTCCCGGGGTCAAGAAGATCACATTTTTTCACACTCCCGGGGTCAGGAAATTCTGATTTTTTTCACACTCCCGGTGTTAGGAAAATCACATTTTTCACACTCCCGGGGTCAAGAAAATCACATTTTTTCACACTCCCGGGGTCAGGAAATTCTGATATTTTTCACACTCCCGGGGTCAGGAAAATCGGATATTTTCACACTCCCGGGGTCAGGAAAATCAGATTTTTTTCATACTCCTGGGGTCAGGAAAATCACATTTTTTCACACTCCCAGGGTAAGGAAATTCTGATTTTTTTTCACACTCACGGTGTTAGGAAAATCACATTTTTCACACTCCCGGGGTCAGGAAAATTGGATTTTTTCACACTCCCGGGGTCAGGAGATTCTGATTTTTTTCACACTCCCGGGGTCAAGAAAATCACATTTTTTCACACTCCCGGGGTCAGGAAATTCTGATTTTTTTCACACTCCCGGTGTTAGGAAAATCACATTTTTCACACTCCCGGGGTCAGAAAAATTGGATTTTTTCACACTCCCGGGGTCAGGAGAATTTAATTTTTTTCACACTCCCGGGGTCAAGAAAATCACATTTTTTCACACTCCCGGGGTCAGGAAATTTGGATATTTTTCACACTCCCGGGGTCAGGAAAATCGGATATTTTCACACTCCCGGGGTCAGGAAAATCAGATTTTTTTCATACTCCCAGGGTCAGGAAAATCACATTTTTTCACACTCCCAGGGTCAGGAAATTCTGATTTTTTTCACACTCACGGTGTTAGGAAAATCACATTTTTCACACTCCCGGGGTCAGGAAAATTGGATTTTTTTCACACTCCCTGTGTTAGGAAAATCACATTTTTCACACTCCCGGGGTCAGAAAAATTGGATTTTTTCACACTCCCGGGGTCAGGAGAATTTAATTTTTTTCACACTCCCGGGGTCAAGAAAATCACATTTTTTCACACTCCCGGGGTCAGGAAATTTGGATATTTTTCACACTCCCGGGGTCAGGAAAATCGGATATTTTCACACTCCCGGAGTCAGGAAAATCAGATTTTTTTCATACTCCCAGGGTCAGGAAAATCACATTTTTTCACACTCCCAGGGTCAGGAAATTCTGATTTTTTTCACACTCACGGTGTCAGGAAAATCACATTTTTCACACTCCCGGGGTCAGGAAAATTGGATTTTTTCACACTCCCGGGGTCAGGAGAATTTAATTTTTTTCAGACTCCCGGGGTCAAGAAAATCACATTTTTTCACACTCCCGGGGTCAGGAAATTCTGATATTTTTCACACTCCCGGGGTCAGGAAAATCGGATATTTTCACACTCCCGGGGTCAGGAAAATCAGATTTTTTTCATACTCCTGGGGTCAGGAAAATCACATTTTTTCACACTCCCAGGGTAAGGAAATTCTGATTTTTTTCACACTCACGGTGTTAGGAAAATCACATTTTTCACACTCCCGGGGTCAGGAAAATTGGATTTTTTCACACTCCCGGGGTCAGGAGATTCTGATTTTTTTCACACTCCCGGGGTCAAGAAAATCACATTTTTTCACACTCCCGGGGTCAGGAAATTCTGATTTTTTTCACACTCCCGGTGTTAGGAAAATCACATTTTTCACACTCCCGGGGTCAGAAAAATTGGATTTTTTCACACTCCCGGGGTCAGGAGAATTTAATTTTTTTCACACTCCCGGGGTCAAGAAAATCACATTTTTTCACACTCCCGGGGTCAGGAAATTTGGATATTTTTCACACTCCCGGGGTCAGGAAAATCGGATATTTTCACACTCCCGGGGTCAGGAAAATCAGATTTTTTTCATACTCCCAGGGTCAGGAAAATCACATTTTTTCACACTCCCAGGGTCAGGAAATTCTGATTTTTTTCACACTCATGGTGACAGGAAAATCACATTTTTCACACTCCCGGGGTCAGGAAAATTGGATTTTTTCACACTCCCGGGGTCAGGAGAATTTAATTTTTTTCAGACTCCCGGGGTCAAGAAAATCACATTTTTTCACACTCCCGGGGTCAGGAAATTCTGATATTTTTACACTCCCGGGGTCAGGAAAATCGGATATTTTCACACTCCCGGGGTCAGGAAAATCAGATTTTTTTCACAGTCCTGCGGTCAGGAAAATTGGATATTTTCATACTCCCGGGGTCAGGAAAATCGCATTTTTCATACTCCCGGGGTCAGGAAAATCGCATTTTTCATACTCCCGGGGTCAGGAAAATTGGATTTTTTTCACATTCCCGGTGTTAGGAAAATCACATTTTTCACACTCCCGGGGTCAGGAAAATTGGGGTTTTTTTTCACACTTCCGGGGTCAAGAAAATCACATTTTTTCACACTCCCGGGGTCAGGAGCTTCTGATTTTTTCACACTCCCGGGGTCAAGAAAATCACATTTTTTCACACTCCCGGGGTCAGAAAATTCTAATTTTTTTCACACTCCCGGTGTTAGGAAAATCACATTGTTCACACTCCCGGGGTCAGGAAAATTGGATTTTTTCACACTCCCGGGGTCAGGAAAATTGGGGTTTTTTCCCACTCCCGGGGTCAATAAAATCACATTTTTTCACACTCCCGGGGTCAGGAGATTCTAATTTTTTTCACACTCCCGGGGTCAAGAAGATCACATTTTTTCACACTCCCGGGGTCAGGAAATTCTGATTTTTTTCACACTCCCGGTGTTAGGAAAATCACATTTTTCACACTCCCGGGGTCAAGAAAATCACATTTTTTCACACTCCCGGGGTCAGGAAATTCTGATATTTTTCACACTCCCGGGGTCAGGAAAATCGGATATTTTCACACTCCCGGTGTCAGGAAAATCAGATTTTTTTCATACTCCTGGGGTCAGGAAAATCACATTTTTTCACACTCCCAGGGTAAGGAAATTCTGATTTTTTTCACACTCACGGTGTTAGGAAAATCACATTTTTCACACTCCCGGGGTCAGGAAAATTGGATTTTTTCACACTCCCGGGGTCAGGAGATTCTGATTTTTTTCACACTCCCGGGGTCAAGAAAATCACATTTTTTCACACTCCCGGGGTCAGGAAATTCTGATTTTTTTCACACTCCCGGTGTTAGGAAAATCACATTTTTCACACTCCCGGGGTCAGAAAAATTGGATTTTTTCACACTCCCGGGGTCAGGAGAATTTAATTTTTTTCACACTCCCGGGGTCAAGAAAATCACATTTTTTCACACTCCCGGGGTCAGGAAATTTGGATATTTTTCACACTCCCGGGGTCAGGAAAATCGGATATTTTCACACTCCCGGGGTCAGGAAAATCAGATTTTTTTCATACTCCCAGGGTCAGGAAAATCACATTTTTTCACACTCCCAGGGTCAGGAAATTCTGATTTTTTTCACACTCATGGTGACAGGAAAATCACATTTTTCACACTCCCGGGGTCAGGAAAATTGGATTTTTTCACACTCCCGGGGTCAGGAGAATTTAATTTTTTTCACACTCCCGGGGTCAAGAAAATCACATTTTTTCACACTCCCGGGGTCAGGAAATTTGGATATTTTTCACACTCCCGGGGTCAGGAAAATCGGATATTTTCACACCCCCGGGGTCAGGAAAATCAGATTTTTTTCATACTCCTGGGGTCAGGAAAATCACATTTTTTCACACTCCCAGGGTAAGGAAATTCTGATTTTTTTCACACTCACGGTGTTAGGAAAATCACATTTTTCACACTCCCGGGGTCAGGAAAATTGGATTTTTTTCACACTCCCGGTGTTAGGAAAATCACATTTTTCACACTCCCGGGGTCAGAAAAATTGGATTTTTTCACACTCCCGGGGTCAGGAGAATTTAATTTTTTTCACACTCCCGGGGTCAAGAAAATCACATTTTTTCACACTCCCGGGGTCAGGAAATTTGGATATTTTTCACACTCCCGGGGTCAGGAAAATCGGATATTTTCACACTCCCGGGGTCAGGAAAATCAGATTTTTTTCATACTCCCAGGGTCAGGAAAATCACATTTTTTCACACTCCCGGGGTCAGGAAATTTGGATATTTTTCACACTCCCGGGGTCAGGAAAATCGGATATTTTCACACTCCCGGGGTCAGGAAAATCAGATTTTTTTCATACTCCCAGGGTCAGGAAAATCACATTTTTTCACACTCCCAGGGTCAGGAAATTCTGATTTTTTTCACACTCACGGTGTCAGGAAAATCACATTTTTCACACTCCCGGGGTCAGGAAAATTGGATTTTTTCACACTCCCGGGGTCAGGAGAATTTAATTTTTTTCAGACTCCCGGGGTCAAGAAAATCACATTTTTTCACACTCCCGGGGTCAGGAAATTTGGATATTTTTCACACTCCCGGGGTCAGGAAAATCGGATATTTTCACACTCCCGGGGTCAGGAAAATCAGATTTTTTTCATACTCCCAGGGTCAGGAAAATCACATTTTTTCACACTCCCGGGGTCAGGAAATTTGGATATTTTTCACACTCCCGGGGTCAGGAAAATCGGATATTTTCACACTCCCGGGGTCAGGAAAATCAGATTTTTTTCATACTCCCAGGGTCAGGAAAATCACATTTTTTCAAACTCCCAGGGTCAGGAAATTCTGATTTTTTTCACACTCACGGTGTCAGGAAAATCACATTTTTCACACTCCCGGGGTCAGGAAAATTGGATTTTTTCACTCTCCCGGGGTCAGGAGAATTTAATTTTTTTCAGACTCCCGGGGTCAAGAAAATCACATTTTTTCACACTCCCGGGGTCAGGAAATTCTGATATTTTTACACTCCCGGGGTCAGGAAAATCGGATATTTTCACACTCCCGGGGTCAGGAAAATCAGATTTTTTTCACAGTCCTGCGGTCAGTAAAATTGGATATTTTCATACTCCCGGGGTCAGGAAAATCGCATTTTTCATACTCCCGGGGTCAGGAAAATCGCATTTTTCATACTCCCGGGGTCAGGAAAATCCAAAATTTTTCACATTCCCGGTGTTAGGAAAATCACATTTTTCACACTCCCGGGGTCAGGAAAATTGGGTTTTTTTTTCACACTTCCGGGGTCAAGAAAATCACATTTTTTCACACTCCTGGGGTCAGGAGCTTCTGATATTTTTCACACTCCCGGGGTAAGGAAAATCGGATTTTTTCACACTCCCGGGGTCAGGAGAATTTAATTTTTTTCACACTCCCAGGGTCAAGAAAATCACATTTTTTCACACTCCCGGGGTCAGGAAATTTGGATATTTTTCACACTCCCGGGGTCAGGAAAATCGGATATTTTCACACTCCCGGGGTCAGGAAAATCAGATTTTTTTCATACTCCCAGGGTCAGGAAAATCACATTTTTTCACACTCCCAGGGTCAGGAAATTCTGATTTTTTTCACACTCACGGTGTCAGGAAAATCACATTTTTCACACTCCCGGGGTCAGGAAAATTGGATTTTTTCACACTCCCGGGGTCAGGAGAATTTAATTTTTTTCAGACTCCCGGGGTCAAGAAAATCACATTTTTTCACACTCCCGGGGTCAGGAAATTCTGATATTTTTTACACTCCCGGGGTCAGGAAAATCGGATATTTTCACACTCCCGGGGTCAGGAAAATCAGATTTTTTTCACACTCCTGCGGTCAGGAAAATTGGATATTTTCATACTCCCGGGGTCAGGAAAATCGCATTTTTCATACTCCCGGGGTCAGGAAAATTGCATTTTTCATACTCCCGGGGTCAGGAAAATCCAAAATTTTTCACATTCCCGGTGTTAGGAAAATCACATTTTTCACACTCCCGGGGTCAGGAAAATTGGGTTTTTTTCACACTTCCGGGGTCAAGAAAATCACATTTTTTCACACTCCCGGGGTCAGGAGCTTCTGATTTTTTCACACTCCCGGGGTCAAGAAAATCACATTTTTTCACACTCCCGGGGTCAGAAAAATTGGATATTTTTCACACTCCCGGGGTCAGGAAATTCTGATTTTTTTCACACTCCCGGTGTTAGGAAAATCACATTTTTCACACTCCCGGGGTCAGAAAAATTGAATTTTTTCACACTCCCGGGGTCAGGAGAATTTAATTTTTTTCACACTCCCGGGGTCAAGAAAATCACATTTTTTCACACTCCCGGGGTCAGGAAATTTGGATATTTTTCACACTCCCGGGGTCAGGGAAATCGGATATTTTCACACTCCCGGGGTCAGGAAAATCAGATTTTTTTCATACTCCCCGGGTCAGGAAAATCACATTTTTTCACACTCCCAGGGTCAGGAAATTCTGATTTTTTTCACACTCACGGTGTCAGGAAAATCAAATTTTTCACACTCCCGGGGTCAGGAAAATTGGATTTTTTCACACTCCCGGGGTCAGGAGAATTTAATTTTTTTCAGACTCCCGGGGTCAAGAAAATCACATTTTTTCACACTCCCGGGGTCAGGAAATTCTGATATTTTTACACTCCCGGGGTCAGGAAAATCGGATATTTTCACACTCCCGGGGTCAGGAAAATCAGATTTTTTTCACAGTCCTGCGGTCAGGAAAATTGGATATTTTCATACTCCCGGGGTCAGGAAAATCGCATTTTTCATACTCCCGGGGTCAGGAAAATCGCATTTTTCATACTCCCGGGGTCAGGAAAATCCAAAATTTTTCACATTCCCGGTGTTAGGAAAATCACATTTTTCACACTCCCGGGGTCAGGAAAATTGGGTTTTTTTTCACACTTCCGGGGTCAAGAAAATCACATTTTTTCACACTCCCGGGGTCAGGAGCTTCTGATTTTTTCACACTCCCGGGGTCAAGAAAATCACATTTTTTCACACTCCCGGTGTTAGGAAAATCACATTGTTCACACTCCCGGGGTCAGGAAAATTGGATTTTTTCACACTCCCGGGGTCAGGAAAATTGGGGTTTTTTCCCACTCCCGGGGTCAATAAAATCACATTTTTTCACACTCCCGGGGTCAGGAGATTCTGATTTTTTTCACACTCCCGGGGTCAAGAAGATCACATTTTTTCACACTCCCGGGGTCAGGAAATTCTGATTTTTTTCACACTCCCGGTGTTAGGAAAATCACATTTTTCACACTCCCGGGGTCAAGAAAATCACATTTTTTCACACTCCCGGGGTCAGGAAATTCTGATATTTTTCACACTCCCGGGGTCAGGAAAATCGGATATTTTCACACTCCCGGGGTCAGGAAAATCAGATTTTTTTCATACTCCTGGGGTCAGGAAAATCACATTTTTTCACACTCCCAGGGTAAGGAAATTCTGATTTTTTTCACACTCACGGTGTTAGGAAAATCACATTTTTCACACTCCCGGGGTCAGGAAAATTGGATTTTTTCACACTCCCGGGGTCAGGAGATTCTGATTTTTTTCACACTCCCGGGGTCAAGAAAATCACATTTTTTCACACTCCCGGGGTCAGGAAAATCCAAAATTTTTCACACTCCCGGTGTTAGGAAAATCACATTTTTCACACTCCCGGGGTCAGGAAAATTGGATTTTTTCACACTCCCGGGGTCAGGAGAATTTAATTTTTTTCAGACTCCCGGGGTCAAGAAAATCACATTTTTTCACACTCCCGGGGTCAGGAAATTCTGATATTTTTACACTCCCGGGGTCAGGAAAATCGGATATTTTCACACTCCCGGGGTCAGGAAAATCAGATTTTTTTCACAGTCCTGCGGTCAGGAAAATTGGATATTTTCATACTCCCGGGGTCAGGAAAATCGCATTTTTCATACTCCCGGGGTCAGGAAAATCGCATTTTTCATACTCCCGGGGTCAGGAAAATCCAAAATTTTTCACATTCCCGGTGTTAGGAAAATCACATTTTTCACACTCCCGGGGTCAGGAAAATTGGGTTTTTTTTCACACTTCCGGGGTCAAGAAAATCACATTTTTTCACACTCCCGGGGTCAGGAGCTTCTGATTTTTTCACACTCCCGGGGTCAAGAAAATCACATTTTTTCACACTCCCGGGGTCAGAAAATTCTAATTTTTTTCACACTCCCGGTGTTAGGAAAATCACATTGTTCACACTCCCGGGGTCAGGAAAATTGGATTTTTTCACACTCCCGGGGTCAGGAAAATTGGGGTTTTTTCCCACTCCCGGGGTCAATAAAATCACATTTTTTCACACTCCCGGGGTCAGGAGATTCTGATTTTTTTCACACTCCCGGGGTCAAGAAGATCACATTTTTTCACACTCCCGGGGTCAGGAAATTCTGATTTTTTTCACACTCCCGGTGTTAGGAAAATCACATTTTTCACACTCCCGGGGTCAAGAAAATCACATTTTTTCACACTCCCGGGGTCAGGAAATTCTGATATTTTTCACACTCCCGGGGTCAGGAAAATCGGATATTTTCACACTCCCGGGGTCAGGAAAATCAGATTTTTTTCATACTCCTGGGGTCAGGAAAATCACATTTTTTCACACTCCCAGGGTAAGGAAATTCTGATTTTTTTCACACTCACGGTGTTAGGAAAATCACATTTTTCACACTCCCGGGGTCAGGAAAATTGGATTTTTTCACACTCCCGGGGTCAGGAGATTCTGATTTTTTTCACACTCCCGGGGTCAAGAAAATCACATTTTTTCACACTCCCGGGGTCAGGAAATTCTGATTTTTTTCACACTCCCGGTGTTAGGAAAATCACATTTTTCACACTCCCGGGGTCAGAAAAATTGGATTTTTTCACCCTCCCGGGGTCAGGAGAATTTAATTTTTTTCACACTCCTGGGGTCAAGAAAATCACATTTTTTCACACTCCCGGGGTCAGGAAATTTGGATATTTTTCACACTCCTGGGGTCAGGAAAATCGGATATTTTCACACTCCCGGGGTCAGGAAAATCAGATTTTTTTCATACTCCCAGGGTCAGGAAAATCACATTTTTTCACACTCCCAGGGTCAGGAAATTCTGATTTTTTTCACACTCACGGTGTCAGGAAAATCACATTTTTCACACTCCCGGGGTCAGGAAAATTGGATTTTTTCACACTCCCGGGGTCAGGAGAATTTAATTTTTTTCAGACTCCCGGGGTCAAGAAAATCACATTTTTTCACACTCCCGGGGTCAGGAAATTCTGATATTTTTACACTCCCGGGGTCAGGAAAATCGGATATTTTCACACTCCCGGGGTCAGGAAAATCAGATTTTTTTCACAGTCCTGCGGTCAGGAAAATTGGATATTTTCATACTCCCGGGGTCAGGAAAATCGCATTTTTCATACTCCCGGGGTCAGGAAAATCGCATTTGTCATACTCCCGGGGTCAGGAAAATCCAAAATTTTTCACATTCCCGGTGTTAGGAAAATCACATTTTTCACACTCCCGGGGTCAGGAAAATTGGGTTTTTTTTCACACTTCCGGGGTCAAGAAAATCACATTTTTTCACACTCCCGGGGTCAGGAGCTTCTGATTTTTTCACACTCCCGGGGTCAAGAAAATCACATTTTTTCACACTCCCGGGGTCAGAAAATTCTAATTTTTTTCACACTCCCGGTGTTAGGAAAATCACATTGTTCACACTCCCGGAGTCAGGAAAATTGGATTTTTTCACACTCCCGGGGTCAGGAAAATTGGGGTTTTTTCCCACTCCCGGGGTCAATAAAATCACATTTTTTCACACTCCCGGGGTCAGGAGATTCTGATTTTTTTCACACTCCCGGGGTCAAGAAGATCACATTTTTTCACACTCCCGGGGTCAGGAAATTCTGATTTTTTTCACACTCCCGGTGTTAGGAAAATCACATTTTTCACACTCCCGGGGTCAAGAAAATCACATTTTTTCACACTCCCGGGGTCAGGAAATTCTGATATTTTTCACACTCCCGGGGTCAGGAAAATCGGATATTTTCACACTCCTGGGGTCAGGAAAATCAGATTTTTTTCATACTCCTGGGGTCAGGAAAATCACATTTTTTCACACTCCCAGGGTAAGGAAATTCTGATTTTTTTCACACTCACGGTGTTAGGAAAATCACATTTTTCACACTCCCGGGGTCAGGAAAATTGGATTTTTTCACACTCCCGGGGTCAGGAGATTCTGATTTTTTTCACACTCCCGGGGTCAAGAAAATCACATTTTTTCACACTCCCGGGGTCAGGAAATTCTGATTTTTTTCACACTCCCGGTGTTAGGAAAATCACATTTTTCACACTCCCGGGGTCAGAAAAATTGGATTTTTTCACACTCCCGGGGTCAGGAGAATTTAATTTTTTTCACACTCCCGGGGTCAAGAAAATCACATTTTTTCACACTCCCGGGGTCAGGAAATTTGGATATTTTTCACACTCCCGGGGTCAGGAAAATCGGATATATTCACACTCCCGGGGTCAGGAAAATCGGATATTTTCACACTCCCGGGGTCAGGAAAATCAGATTTTTTTCATACTCCCAGGGTCAGGAAAATCACATTTTTTCACACTCCCAGGGTCAGGAAATTCTGATTTTTTTCACACTCACGGTGTCAGGAAAATCACATTTTTCACACTCCCGGGGTCAGGAAAATTGGATTTTTTCACACTCCCGGGGTCAGGAAATTCTGATATTTTTACACTCCCGGGGTCAGGAAAATCGGATATTTTCACACTCCCGGGGTCAGGAAAATCAGATTTTTTTCACAGTCCTGCGGTCAGGAAAATTGGATATTTTCATACTCCTGGGGTCAGGAAAATCGCATTTTTCATACTCCCGGTGTCAGGAAAATCGCATTTTTCATACTCCCGGGGTCAGGAAAATCCAAAATTTTTCACATTCCCGGTGTTAGGAAAATCACATTTTTCACACTCCCGGGGTCAGGAAAATTGGGGTTTTTTTTCACACTTCCGGGGTCAAGAAAATCACATTTTTTCACACTCCCGGGGTCAGGAGCTTCTGATATTTTTCACACTCCCGGGGTCAGGAAAATCGGATTTTTTCACACTCCCGGGGTCAGGAGAATTTAATTTTTTTCACACTCCCGGGGTCAAGAAAATCACATTTTTTCACACTCCCTGGGTCAGGAAATTCTGATATTTTTCACACTCCCGGGGTCAGGAAAATCGGATATTTTCACACTCCCGGGGTCAGGAAAATCAGATTTTTTTCATACTCCTGGGGTCAGGAAAATCACATTTTTTCACACTCCCAGGGTAAGGAAATTCTGATTTTTTTCACACTCACGGTGTTAGGAAAATCACATTTTTCACACTCCCCGGGTCAGGAAAATTGGATTTTTTCACACTCCCGGGGTCAGGAGATTCTGATTTCTTTCACACTCCCGGGGTCAAGAAAATCACATTTTTTCACACTCCCGGGGTCAGGAAATTCTGATTTTTTTCACACTCCCGGTGTTAGGAAAATCACATTTTTCACACTCCCGGGGTCAGAAAAATTGAATTTTTTCACACTCCCGGGGTCAGGAGAATTTAATTTTTTTCACACTCCCGGGGTCAAGAAAATCACATTTTTTCACACTCCCGGGGTCAGGAAATTTGGATATTTTTCACACTCCCGGGGTCAGGGAAATCGGATATTTTCACACTCCCGGGGTCAGGAAAATCAGATTTTTTTGATACTCCCAGGGTCAGGAAAATCACATTTTTTCACACTCCCAGGGTCAGGAAATTCTGATTTTTTTCACACTCACGGTGTCAGGAAAATCAAATTTTTCACACTCCCGGGGTCAGGAAAATTGGATTTTTTCACACTCCCGGGGTCAGGAGAATTTAATTTTTTTCAGACTCCCGGGGTCAAGAAAATCACATTTTTTCACACTCCCGGGGTCAGGAAATTCTGATATTTTTACACTCCCGGGGTCAGGAAAATCGGATATTTTCACACTCCCGGGGTCAGGAAAATCAGATTTTTTTCACAGTCCTGCGGTCAGGAAAATTGGATATTTTCATACTCCCGGGGTCAGGAAAATCGCATTTTTCATACTCCCGGGGTCAGGAAAATCGCATTTTTCATACTCCCGGGGTCAGGAAAATCCAAAATTTTTCACATTCCCGGTGTTAGGAAAATCACATTTTTCACACTCCCGGGGTCAGGAAAATTGGGGTTTTTTTTCACACTTCCGGGGTCAAGAAAATCACATTTTTTCACACTCCCGGGGTCAGGAGCTTCTGATATTTTTCACACTCCCGGGGTCAGGAAAATCGGATTTTTTCACACTCCCGGGGTCAGGAGAATTTAATTTTTTTCACACTCCCGGGGTCAAGAAAATCACATTTTTTCACACTCCCTGGGTCAGGAAATTCTGATATTTTTCACACTCCCGGGGTCAGGAAAATCGGATATTTTCACACTCCCGGGGTCAGGAAAATCAGATTTTTTTCATACTCCTGGGGTCAGGAAAATCACATTTTTTCACACTCCCAGGGTAAGGAAATTCTGATTTTTTTCACACTCACGGTGTTAGGAAAATCACATTTTTCACACTCCCCGGGTCAGGAAAATTGGATTTTTTCACACTCCCGGGGTCAGGAGATTCTGATTTCTTTCACACTCCCGGGGTCAAGAAAATCACATTTTTTCACACTCCCGGGGTCAGGAAATTCTGATTTTTTTCACACTCCCGGTGTTAGGAAAATCACATTTTTCACACTCCCGGGGTCAGAAAAATTGAATTTTTTCACACTCCCGGGGTCAGGAGAATTTAATTTTTTTCACACTCCCGGGGTCAAGAAAATCACATTTTTTCACACTCCCGGGGTCAGGAAATTTGGATATTTTTCACACTCCCGGGGTCAGGGAAATCGGATATTTTCACACTCCCGGGGTCAGGAAAATCAGATTTTTTTCATACTCCCAGGGTCAGGAAAATCACATTTTTTCACACTCCCAGGGTCAGGAAATTCTGATTTTTTTCACACTCACGGTGTCAGGAAAATCAAATTTTTCACACTCCCGGGGTCAGGAAAATTGGATTTTTTCACACTCCCGGGGTCAGGAGAATTTAATTTTTTTCAGACTCCCGGGGTCAAGAAAATCACATTTTTTCACACTCCCGGGGTCAGGAAATTCTGATATTTTTACACTCCCGGGGTCAGGAAAATCGGATATTTTCACACTCCCGGGGTCAGGAAAATCAGATTTTTTTCACAGTCCTGCGGTCAGGAAAATTGGATATTTTCATACTCCCGGGGTCAGGAAAATCGCATTTTTCATACTCCCGGGGTCAGGAAAATCGCATTTTTCATACTCCCGGGGTCAGGAAAATCCAAAATTTTTCACATTCCCGGTGTTAGGAAAATCACATTTTTCACACTCCCGGGGTCAGGAAAATTGGGTTTTTTTTCACACTTCCGGGGTCAAGAAAATCACATTTTTTCACACTCCCGGGGTCAGGAGCTTCTGATTTTTTCACACTCCCGGGGTCAAGAAAATCACATTTTTTCACACTCCCGGGGTCAGAAAATTCTAATTTTTTTCACACTCCCGGTGTTAGGAAAATCACATTGTTCACACTCCCGGGGTCAGGAAAATTGGATTTTTTCACACTCCCGGGGTCAGGAAAATTGGGGTTTTTTCCCACTCCCGGGGTCAATAAAATCACATTTTTTCACACTCCCGGGGTCAGGAGATTCTGATTTTTTTCACACTCCCGGGGTCAAGAAGATCACATTTTTTCACACTCCCGGGGTCAGGAAATTCTGATTTTTTTCACACTCCCGGTGTTAGGAAAATCACATTTTTCACACTCCCGGGGTCAAGAAAATCACATTTTTTCACACTCCCGGGGTCAGGAAATTCTGATATTTTTCACACTCCCGGGGTCAGGAAAATCGGATATTTTCACACTCCCGGGGTCAGGAAAATCAGATTTTTTTCATACTCCTGGGGTCAGGAAAATCACATTTTTTCACACTCCCAGGGTAAGGAAATTCTGATTTTTTTCACACTCACGGTGTTAGGAAAATCACATTTTTCACACTCCCGGGGTCAGGAAAATTGGATTTTTTCACACTCCCGGGGTCAGGAGATTCTGATTTTTTTCACACTCCCGGGGTCAAGAAAATCACATTTTTTCACACTCCCGGGGTCAGGAAATTCTGATTTTTTTCACACTCCCGGTGTTAGGAAAATCACATTTTTCACACTCCCGGGGTCAGAAAAATTGGATTTTTTCACACTCCCGGGGTCAGGAGAATTTAATTTTTTTCACACTCCCGGGGTCAAGAAAATCACATTTTTTCACACTCCCGGGGTCAGGAAATTTGGATATTTTTCACACTCCCGGGGTCAGGAAAATCGGATATATTCACACTCCCGGGGTCAGGAAAATCAGATTTTTTTCATACTCCCAGGGTCAGGAAAATCACATTTTTTCACACTCCCAGGGTCAGGAAATTCTGATTTTTTTCACACTCACAGTGTCAGGAAAATCGGATATTTTCACACTCCCGGGGTCAGGAAAATCAGATTTTTTTCATACTCCTGGGGTCAGGAAAATCACATTTTTTCACACTCCCAGGGTAAGGAAATTCTGATTTTTTTCACACTCACGGTGTTAGGAAAATCACATTTTTCACACTCCCGGGGTCAGGAAAATTGGATTTTTTTCACACTCCCGGTGTTAGGAAAATCACATTTTTCACACTCCCGGGGTCAGAAAAATTGGATTTTTTCACACTCCCAGGGTCAGGAGAATTTAATTTTTTTCACACTCCCGGGGTCAAGAAAATCACATTTTTTCACACTCCCGGGGTCAGGAAATTTGGATATTTTTCACACTCCCGGGGTCAGGAAAATCAGATATTTTCACACTCCCGGGGTCAGGAAAATCAGATTTTTTTCATACTCCCAGGGTCAGGAAAATCACATTTTTTCACACTCCCAGGGTCAGGAAATTCTGATTTTTTTCACACTCACGGTGTCAGGAAAATCACATTTTTCACACTCCCGGCGTCAGGAAAATTGGATTTTTTCACACTCCCGGGGTCAGGAGAATTTAATTTTTTTCAGACTCCCGGGGTCAAGAAAATCACATTTTTTCACACTCCCGGGGTCAGGAAATTCTGATATTTTTACACTCCCGGGGTCAGGAAAATCGGATATTTTCACACTCCCGGGGTCAGGAAAATCAGATTTTTTTCACAGTCCTGCGGTCAGGAAAATTGGATATTTTCATACTCCCGGGGTCAGGAAAATCGCATTTTTCATACTCCCGGGGTCAGGAAAATCGCATTTTTCATACTCCCGGGGTCAGGAAAATCCAAAATTTTTCACATTCCCGGTGTTAGGAAAATCACATTTTTCACACTCCCGGGGTCAGGAAAATTGGGTTTTTTTTTCACACTTCCGGGGTCAAGAAAATCACATTTTTTCACACTCCCGGGGTCAGGAGCTTCTGATTTTTTCACACTCCCGGGGTCAAGAAAATCACATTTTTTCACACTCCCGGGGTCAGAAAATTCTAATTTTTTTCACACTCCCGGTGTTAGGAAAATCACATTGTTCACACTCCCGGGGTCAGGAAAATTGGATTTTTTCACACTCCCGGGGTCAGGAAAATTGGGGTTTTTTCCCACTCCCGGGGTCAATAAAATCACATTTTTTCACACTCCCGGGGTCAGGAGATTCTGATTTTTTTCACACTCCCGGGGTCAAGAAGATCACATTTTTTCACACTCCCGGGGTCAGGAAATTCTGATTTTTTTCACACTCCCGGTGTTAGGAAAATCACATTTTTCACACTCCCGGGGTCAAGAAAATCACATTTTTTCACACTCCCGGGGTCAGGAAATTCTGATATTTTTCACACTCCCGGGGTCAGGAAAATCGGATATTTTCACACTCCCGGGGTCAGGAAAATCAGATTTTTTTCATACTCCTGGGGTCAGGAAAATCACATTTTTTCACACTCCCAGGGTAAGGAAATTCTGATTTTTTTCACACTCACGGTGTTAGGAAAATCACATTTTTCACACTCCCGGGGTCAGGAAAATTGGATTTTTTCACACTCCCGGGGTCAGGAGATTCTGATTTTTTTCACACTCCCGGGGTCAAGAAAATCACATTTTTTCACACTCCCGGGGTCAGGAAATTCTGATTTTTTTCACACTCCCGGTGTTAGGAAAATCACATTTTTCACACTCCCGGGGTCAGAAAAATTGGATTTTTTCACACTCCCGGGGTCAGGAGAATTTAATTTTTTTCACACTCCCGGGGTCAAGAAAATCACATTTTTTCACACTCCCGGGGTCAGGAAATTTGGATATTTTTCACACTCCCGGGGTCAGGAAAATCGGATATATTCACACTCCCGGGGTCAGGAAAATCAGATTTTTTTCATACTCCCAGGGTCAGGAAAATCACATTTTTTCACACTCCCAGGGTCAGGAAATTCTGATTTTTTTCACACTCACGGTGTCAGGAAAATCGGATATTTTCACACTCCCGGGGTCAGGAAAATCAGATTTTTTTCATACTCCTGGGGTCAGGAAAATCACATTTTTTCACACTCCCAGGGTAAGGAAATTCTGATTTTTTTCACACTCACGGTGTTAGGAAAATCACATTTTTCACACTCCCGGGGTCAGGAAAATTGGATTTTTTTCACACTCCCGGTGTTAGGAAAATCACATTTTTCACACTCCCGGGGTCAGAAAAATTGGATTTTTTCACACTCCCAGGGTCAGGAGAATTTAATTTTTTTCACACTCCCGGGGTCAAGAAAATCACATTTTTTCACACTCCCGGGGTCAGGAAATTTGGATATTTTTCACACTCCCGGGGTCAGGAAAATCAGATATTTTCACACTCCCGGGGTCAGGAAAATCAGATTTTTTTCATACTCCCAGGGTCAGGAAAATCACATTTTTTCACACTCCCAGGGTCAGGAAATTCTGATTTTTTTCACACTCACGGTGTCAGGAAAATCACATTTTTCACACTCCCGGCGTCAGGAAAATTGGATTTTTTCACACTCCCGGGGTCAGGAGAATTTAATTTTTTTCAGACTCCCGGGGTCAAGAAAATCACATTTTTTCACACTCCCGGGGTCAGGAAATTCTGATATTTTTACACTCCCGGGGTCAGGAAAATCGGATATTTTCACACTCCCGGGGTCAGGAAAATCAGATTTTTTTCACAGTCCTGCGGTCAGGAAAATTGGATATTTTCATACTCCCGGGGTCAGGAAAATCGCATTTTTCATACTCCCGGGGTCAGGAAAATCGCATTTTTCATACTCCCGGGGTCAGGAAAATCCAAAATTTTTCACATTCCCGGTGTTAGGAAAATCACATTTTTCACACTCCCGGGGTCAGGAAAATTGGGTTTTTTTTTCACACTTCCGGGGTCAAGAAAATCACATTTTTTCACACTCCCGGAGTCAGGAGCTTCTGATTTTTTCACACTCCCGGGGTCAAGAAAATCACATTTTTTCACACTCCCGGGGTCAGAAAATTCTAATTTTTTTCACACTCCCGGTGTTAGGAAAATCACATTGTTCACACTCCCGGGGTCAGGAAAATTGGATTTTTTCACACTCCCGGGGTCAGGAAAATTGGGGTTTTTTCCCACTCCCGGGGTCAATAAAATCACATTTTTTCACACTCCCGGGGTCAGGAGATTCTGATTTTTTTCACACTCCCGGGGTCAAGAAGATCACATTTTTTCACACTCCCGGGGTCAGGAAATTCTGATTTTTTTCACAATCCCGGTGTTAGGAAAATCACATTTTTCACACTCCCGGGGTCAAGAAAATCACATTTTTTCACACTCCCGGGGTCAGGAAATTCTGATATTTTTCACACTCCCGGGGTCAGGAAAATCGGATATTTTCACACTCCCGGGGTCAGGAAAATCAGATTTTTTTCATACTCCCGGGGTCAAGAAAATCACATTTTTTCACACTCCCGGGGTCAGGAAATTCTGATTTTTTTCACACTCCCGGTGTTAGGAAAATCACATTTTTCACACTCCCGGGGTCAGAAAAATTGGATTTTTTCACACTCCCGGGGTCAGGAGAATTTAATTTTTTTCACACTCCCGGGGTCAAGAAAATCACATTTTTTCACACTCCCGGGGTCAGGAAATTTGGATATTTTTCACACTCCCGGGGTCAGGAAAATCGGATATTTTCACACTCCCGGGGTCAGGAAAATCAGATTTTTTTCATACTCCCAGGGTCAGGAAAATCACATTTTTTCACACTCCCAGGGTCAGGAAATTCTGATTTTTTTCACACTCACGGTGTCAGGAAAATCACATTTTTCACACTCCCGGGGTCAGGAAAATTGGATTTTTTCACACTCCCGGGGTCAGGAGAATTTAATTTTTTTCAGACTCCCGGGGTCAAGAAAATCACATTTTTTCACACTCCCGGGGTCAGGAAATTCTGATATTTTTCACACTCCCGGGGTCAGGAAAATCGGATATTTTCACACTCCCGGGGTCAGGAAAATCGGATATTTTCACACTCCCGGGGTCAGGAAAATCAGATTTTTTTCACACTCCTGCGGTCAGGAAAATGGGATATTTTCATACTCCCGGGGTCAGGAAAATCGCATTTTTCATACTCCCGGGGTCAGGAAAATCGCATTTTTTATACTCCCGGGGTCAGGAAAATCCAAAATTTTTCACATTCCCGGTGTTAGGAAAATCACATTTTTCACACTCCCGGGGTCAGGAAAATTGGGTTTTTTTTCACACTTCCGGGGTCAAGAAAATCACATTTTTTCACACTCCCGGGGTCAGGAGCTTCTGATTTTTTCACACTCCCGGGGTCAAGAAAATCACATTTTTTCACACTCCCGGGGTCAGAAAATTCTAATTTTTTTCACACTCCCGGTGTTAGGAAAATCACATTGTTCACACTCCCGGGGTCAGGAAAATTGGATTTTTTCACACTCCCGGGGTCAGGAAAATTGGGGTTTTTTCCCACTCCCGGGGTCAAGAAAATCACATTTTTTCACACTCCCGGGGTCAGGAGATTCTGATTTTTTTCACACTCCCGGGGTCAGGAAAATCGCATATTTTCACACTCCCGGGGTCAGGAAAATTGGATATTTTCATACTTCCGGGGTCAGGAAAATTGCATTTTTCAGACTCCCGGGGTCAGGAAAATTGGGTTTTTTTCACACTCCAGGGGTCAAGAAAATCACATTTTTCACACTCCCGGGGTCAGGAGATTCTGATTTTTTTTCACACTCCCGGGGTCCAGAAAATCACATTTTTCACACTCCCGGGGTCAGAAAAATTGGGTTTTTTCACACTCCCGGGGTCAAGAAAATCACATTTTTTCACACTCCCGGGGTCAGGAAATTCTGATATTTTTCACACTCCCGGGGTCAGGAAAATTGGATTTTTTTCACACTCCCGGGGTCAGGAAAATTGGGGTTTTTTCACACTCCCGGGGTCAAGAAAATCACATTTTTTCACACTCCCGGGGTCAGGAAATTCTAATTTTTTTCACACTCCCGGTGTCAGAAAAATTGGATTTTTTCACACTCCCGGGGTCAGGAGATTCTGATTTTTTTCACACTCCTGGGGTCAAGAAAATCACATTTTTTCACACTCCCGGGATCAGGAATTTCTGATTTTTTCACACTCCCGGTGTTAGGAAAATCACATTTTTCACACTCCCAGGGTAAAGAAAATCACATTTTCTCACACTCCCGGAGTCAGGAGATTCTGATTTCTTTCACACTCCCGGGGTCAAGAAAATCACATTTTTTCACACTCCCGGGGTCAGGAAATTCTAATTTTTTTCACACTCCCGGTGTTAGTAAAATCACATTTTTCACACTCCCGGGGTCAAGAAAATCACATTTTTTCACACTCCCGGGGTCAGGAAATTCTGATATTTTTCACACTCCCGGGGTCAGGAAAATCGGATATTTTCACACTCCCGGGGTCAGGAAAATCAGATTTTTTTTCATACTCCCGGGGTCAGGACAATCACATTTTTTCACACTCCCTGGGTCAGGAAATTCTGATTTTTTTTCACACTCACGGTGTTAGGAAAATCACATTTTTCACACTCCCGGGGTCAGGAAAATTGGATTTTTTCACACTCCCGGGGTCAGGAGAATTTAATTTTTTTCACACTCACGGGGTCAAGAAAATCACATTTTTTCACACTCCCGGGGTCAGGAAATTCTGATATTTTTCACACTCCCGGGGTCAGGAAAATCGGATATTTTCACACCCCCGGGGTCAGGAAAATCAGATTTTTTTCATACTCCCTGGGTCAGGAAAATTGGATTTTTTTCACACTCCTGGTGTCAGGAAAATTGGATATTTTCATATTCCCGGGGTCAGGAAAATTGCATTTTTCAGACTCCCGGGGTCAGGAAAATTGGATTTTTTTAACACTCCTGGGGTCAGGAAAATTGGATTTTTTCACACTCCCAGGGTCAGGAAAATTGGGTTTTTTTCACACTCCCGGGGTCAAGAAAATCACATTTTTTCACACTCCCGGTGTCAGGAAATTCTGATTTTTTTCACACTCCCGGGGTCAGGAGATTCTGATTTTTTTCACACTCCTGGGGTCAAGAAAATCACATTTTTTCACACTCCAGGGGTCAGGAAATTCTAATTTTTTTCACACTCCCGGTGTTAGGAAAATCACATTTTTCACACTCCCGGGGTCAGAAAAATTGGATTTTTTCACACTCCCGGGGTCAGGAGAATTTAATTTTTTCACACTCCCGGGGTCAAGAAAATCACATTTTTTTCACAATCCCGGGGTCAGGAAAATTGGATGTTTTTAACACTCCCGGGGTCAGGAAAATTGGATTTTTTTCACACTCCCGGGGTCAGGAAAATTGGGTTTTTTTCACACTCCCGGGGTCAAGAAAATCACATTTTTTCACACTCCCGCGGTCAGGAGATTCTGATTTTGTTCACACTCCCGGGGTCAAGAAAATCACATTTTTTATCACTCCCGGGGTCAGGAAATTCTGATATTTTTCACACTCCCAGGGTCAGGAAAATCGGATATTTTCACACTCCCGGGGTCAGGAAAATCAGATTTTTTTTCATACTCCCGGGGTCAGGAAAAATCACATTTTTTCACACTCCCAGGGACAGGAAATTCTGATTTTTTTCACACTCACGGTGTTAGGAAAATCACATTTTTCACACTCCCGGGGTCAGGAAAATTGGATTTTTTCACACTTCCGAAGTCAGGAGTATTTAATTTTTTTCACCCTCCCGGGGTCAAGAAAATCACATTTATTCACAGTCCCGGGGTCAGGAAATTCTGATATTTTTCACACTCCCGGGGACAGGAAAATCGGATATTTTCACACTCCCGGGGTCAGGAAAATCAGATTTTTTTTCACACTCCCGGGGTCAGGAAAATTGGATATTTTCATACTCCTGGGGTCAGGAAAATTAGATATTTTCATACTTCCGGGGTCAGGAAAATTGCATTTTTCAGACTCCCGGGGTCAGGAAAATTGGTTTTTTTTTCACACTCAAGGGAACAAGAAAATCAGATTTTTCACACTCCCGGGGTCAGGAGATTCTGATTTTTTTAACACTCCCGGGGTCAAGAAAATCACATTTTTCACACTCCCGGGGTCAGAAAAATTGGGTTTTTTCACACTCCCGGGGTCAGGAGAATTTAATTTTTTTCACACTCCCGGGGTCAGGAAAATGGGATTCTTTTAACACTCCCGGGGTCAGGAAAATTGGATTTTTTTCACACTCCCGGGGTCAGGAAAATTGGGGTTTTTTTTCACACTCCCGGGGTCAAGAAAATCACATTTTTTCACACTCCCGGTGTCAGGAAATTCTGATTTTTTCACACTCCCGGGGTCAGGAGATTCTGATTTTTTTCACACTCCTGGGGTCAAGAAAATCACATTTTTTCACACTCCAGGGGTCAGGAAATTCTAATTTTTTTCACACTCCCGGTGTTAGGAAAATCACATTTTTCACACTCCCGGGGTCAGGAAAATCGGATATTTTCACACCCCCGGGGTCAGGAAAATCAGATTTTTTTCATACTCCCTGGGTCAGGAAAATTGGATTTTTTTCACACTCCCGGGGTCAGGAAAATTGGATATTTTCATATTCCCGGGGTCAGGAAAATTGCATTTTTCAGACTCCCGGGGTCAGGAAAATTGGATTTTTTTAACACTCCTGGGGTCAGGAAAATTGGATTTTTTCACACTCCCAGGGTCAGGAAAATTGGTTTTTTTTTCACACTCCCGGGGTCAAGAAAATCACATTTTTTCACACTCCCGGTGTCAGGACATTCTGATTTTTTTCACACTCCCGGGGTCAGGAGATTCTGATTTTTTTCACACTCCTGGGGTCAAGAAAATCACATTTTTTCACACTCCAGGGGTCAGGAAATTCTAATTTTTTTCATACTCCCGGTGTTAGGAAAATCACATTTTTCACACTCCCGGGGTCAGGAAAATTGGATTTTTTCACACTCCCGGGGTCAGGAAAATTGGGGTTTTTTCCCACTCCCGGGGTCAATAAAATCACATTTTTTCACACTCCCGGGGTCAGGAGATTCTGATTTTTTTCACACTCCCGGGGTCAAGAAGATCACATTTTTTCACACTCCCGGGGTCAGGAAATTCTGATTTTTTTCACACTCCCGGTGTTAGGAAAATCACATTTTTCACACTCCCGGGGTCAAGAAAATCACATTTTTTCACACTCCCGGGGTCAGGAAATTCTGATATTTTTCACACTCCCGGGGTCAGGAAAATCGGATATTTTCACACTCCCGGGGTCAGGAAAATCAGATTTTTTTCATACTCCCGGGGTCAAGAAAATCACATTTTTTCACACTCCCGGGGTCAGGAAATTCTGATTTTTTTCACACTCCCGGTGTTAGGAAAATCACATTTTTCACACTCCCGGGGTCAGAAAAATTGGATTTTTTCACACTCCCGGGGTCAGGAGAATTTAATTTTTTTCACACTCCCGGGGTCAAGAAAATCACATTTTTTCACACTCCCGGGGTCAGGAAATTTGGATATTTTTCACACTCCCGGGGTCAGGAAAATCGGATATTTTCACACTCCCGGGGTCAGGAAAATCAGATTTTTTTCATACTCCCAGGGTCAGGAAAATAACATTTTTTCACACTCCCAGGGTCAGGAAATTCTGATTTTTTTCACACTCACAGTGTCAGGAAAATCACATTTTTCACACTCCCGGGGTCAGGAAAATTGGATTTTTTCACACTCCCGGGGTCAGGAGAATTTAATTTTTTTCAGACTCCCGGGGTCAAGAAAATCACATTTTTTCACACTCCCGGGGTCAGGAAATTCTGATATTTTTCACACTCCCGGGGTCAGGAAAATCGGATATTTTCACACTCCCGGGGTCAGGAAAATCGGATATTTTCACACTCCCGGGGTCAGGAAAATCAGATTTTTTTCACACCCCTGCGGTCAGGAAAATTGGATATTTTCATACTCCCGGGGTCAGGAAAATCCCATTTTTCATACTCCCGGGGTCAGGAAAATCGCATTTTTTATACTCCCGGGGTCAGGAAAATCCAAAATTTTTCACATTCCCGGTGTTAGGAAAATCACATTTTTCACACTCCCGGGGTCAGGAAAATTGGGTTTTTTTTCACACTTCCGGGGTCAAGAAAATCACATTTTTTCACACTCCCGGGGTCAGGAGCTTCTGATTTTTTCACACTCCCGGGGTCAAGAAAATCACATTTTTTCACACTCCCGGGGTCAGAAAATTCTAATTTTTTTCACACTCCCGGTGTTAGGAAAATCACATTGTTCACACTCCCGGGGTCAGGAAAATTGGATTTTTTCACACTCCCGGGGTCAGGAAAATTGGGGTTTTTTCCCACTCCCGGGGTCAAGAAAATCACATTTTTTCACACTCCCGGGGTCAGGAGATTCTGATTTTTTTCACACTCCCGGGGTCAGGAAAATCGCATATTTTCACACTCCCGGGGTCAGGAAAATTGGATATTTTCATACTTCCGGGGTCAGGAAAATTGCATTTTTCAGACTCCCGGCGTCAGGAAAATTGGGTTTTTTTCACACTCCAGGGGTCAAGAAAATCACATTTTTCACACTCCCGGGGTCAGGAGATTCTGATTTTTTTTCACACTCCCGGGGTCCAGAAAATCACATTTTTCACACTCCCGGGGTCAGAAAAATTGGGTTTTTTCACACTCCCGGGGTCAAGAAAATCACATTTTTTCACACTCCCGGGGTCAGGAAATTCTGATATTTTTCACACTCCCGGGGTCAGGAAAATTGGATTTTTTTCACACTCCCGGGGTCAGGAAAATTGGGGTTTTTTCACACTCCCGGGGTCAAGAAAATCACATTTTTTCACACTCCCGGGGTCAGAAAAATTGGATTTTTTCACACTCCCGGGGTCAGGAGATTCTGATTTTTTTCACACTCCCGGGGTCAAGAAAATCACATTTTTTCACACTCCCGGGATCAGGAATTTCTGATTTTTTCACACTCCCGGTGTTAGGAAAATCACATTTTTCACACTCCCAGGGTAAAGAAAATCACATTTTCTCACACTCCCGGAGTCAGGAGATTCTGATTTCTTTCACACTCCCGGGGTCAAGAAAATCACATTTTTTCACACTCCCGGGGTCAGGAAATTCTAATTTTTTTCACACTCCCGGTGTTAGTAAAATCACATTTTTCACACTCCCGGGGTCAAGAAAATCACATTTTTTCACACTCCCGGGGTCAGGAAATTCTGATATTTTTCACACTCCCGGGGTCAGGAAAATCGGATATTTTCACACTCCCGGGGTCAGGAAAATCAGATTTTTTTTCATACTCCCGGGGTCAGGACAATCACATTTTTTCACACTCCCTGGGTCAGGAAATTCTGATTTTTTTTCACACTCACGGTGTTAGGAAAATCACATTTTTCACACTCCCGGGGTCAGGAAAATTGGATTTTTTCACACTCCCGGGGTCAGGAGAATTTAATTTTTTTCACACTCACGGGGTCAAGAAAATCACATTTTTTCACACTCCCGGGGTCAGGAAATTCTGATATTTTTCACACTCCCGGGGTCAGGAAAATCGGATATTTTCACACCCCCGGGGTCAGGAAAATCAGATTTTTTTCATACTCCCTGGGTCAGGAAAATTGGATTTTTTTCACACTCCTGGTGTCAGGAAAATTGGATATTTTCATATTCCCGGGGTCAGGAAAATTGCATTTTTCAGACTCCCGGGGTCAGGAAAATTGGATTTTTTTAACACTCCTGGGGTCAGGAAAATTGGATTTTTTCACACTCCCAGGGTCAGGAAAATTGGGTTTTTTTCACACTCCCGGGGTCAAGAAAATCACATTTTTTCACACTCCCGGTGTCAGGAAATTCTGATTTTTTTCACACTCCCGGGGTCAGGAGATTCTGATTTTTTTCACACTCCTGGGGTCAAGAAAATCACATTTTTTCACACTCCAGGGGTCAGGAAATTCTAATTTTTTTCACACTCCCGGTGTTAGGAAAATCACATTTTTCACACTCCCGGGGTCAGAAAAATTGGATTTTTTCACACTCCCGGGGTCAGGAGAATTTAATTTTTTCACACTCCCGGGGTCAAGAAAATCACATTTTTTTCACAATCCCGGGGTCAGGAAAATTGGATGTTTTTAACACTCCCGGGGTCAGGAAAATTGGATTTTTTTCACACTCCCGGGGTCAGGAAAATTGGGTTTTTTTCACACTCCCGGGGTCAAGAAAATCACATTTTTTCACACTCCCGCGGTCAGGAGATTCTGATTTTGTTCACACTCCCGGGGTCAAGAAAATCACATTTTTTATCACTCCCGGGGTCAGGAAATTCTGATATTTTTCACACTCCCAGGGTCAGGAAAATCGGATATTTTCACACTCCCGGGGTCAGGAAAATCAGATTTTTTTTCATACTCCCGGGGTCAGGAAAAATCACATTTTTTCACACTCCCAGGGACAGGAAATTCTGATTTTTTTCACACTCACGGTGTTAGGAAAATCACATTTTTCACACTCCCGGGGTCAGGAAAATTGGATTTTTTCACACTTCCGAAGTCAGGAGTATTTAATTTTTTTCACCCTCCCGGGGTCAAGAAAATCACATTTATTCACAGTCCCGGGGTCAGGAAATTCTGATATTTTTCACACTCCCGGGGACAGGAAAATCGGATATTTTCACACTCCCGGGGTCAGGAAAATCAGATTTTTTTTCACACTCCCGGGGTCAGGAAAATTGGATATTTTCATACTCCTGGGGTCAGGAAAATTAGATATTTTCATACTTCCGGGGTCAGGAAAATTGCATTTTTCAGACTCCCGGGGTCAGGAAAATTGGTTTTTTTTTCACACTCCCGGGGACAAGAAAATCAGATTTTTCACACTCCCGGGGTCAGGAGATTCTGATTTTTTTAACACTCCCGGGGTCAAGAAAATCACATTTTTCACACTCCCGGGGTCAGGAAAATTGGGGTTTTTTTTCACACTCCCGGGGTCAAGAAAATCACATTTTTTCACACTCCCGGTGTCAGGAAATTCTGATTTTTTCACACTCCCGGGGTCAGGAGATTCTGATTTTTTTCACACTCCTGGGGTCAAGAAAATCACATTTTTTCACACTCCAGGGGTCAGGAAATTCTAATTTTTTTCACACTCCCGGTGTTAGGAAAATCACATTTTTTACACTCCCGGGGTCAGGAAAATCGGATATTTTCACACCCCCGGGGTCAGGAAAATCAGATTTTTTTCATACTCCCTGGGTCAGGAAAATTGGATTTTTTTCACACTCCCGGGGTCAGGAAAATTGGATATTTTCATATTCCCGGGGTCAGGAAAATTGCATTTTTCAGACTCCCGGGGTCAGGAAAATTGGATTTTTTTAACACTCCTGGGGTCAGGAAAATTGGATTTTTTCACACTCCCAGGGTCAGGAAAATTGGTTTTTTTTTTCACACTCCCGGGGTCAAGAAAATCACATTTTTTCACACTCCCGGTGTCAGGACATTCTGATTTTTTTCACACTCCCGGGGTCAGGAGATTCTGATTTTTTTCACACTCCTGGGGTCAAGAAAATCACATTTTTTCACACTCCAGGGGTCAGGAAATTCTAATTTTTTTCATACTCCCGGTGTTAGGAAAATCACATTTTTCACACTCCCGGGGTCAGAAAAATTGGATTTTTTCACACTCCCGGGGTCAGGAGAATTTAATTTTTTCACACTCCCGGGGTCAGGAAAATTGGATGTTTTTAACACTCCCGGGGTCAGGAAAATCGGATATTTTCACACTCCCGGGGTCAGGAAAATCAGATTTTTTTTCATACTCCCGGGGTCAGGAAAAATCACATTTTTTCACACTCGAGGGACAGGAAATTCTGATTTTTTTCACACTCACGGTGTTAGGAAAATCACATTTTTCACACTCCCGGGGTCAGGAAAATTGGATTTTTTCACACTTCTGAAGTCAGGAGTATTTAATTTTTTTCACCCTCCCGGGGTCAAGAAAATCACATTTATTCACAGTCCCGGGGTCAGGAAATTCTGATATTTTTCACACTCCCGGGGACAGGAAAATCGGATATTTTCACACTCCCGGGGTCAGGAAAATCAGATTTTTTTTCACACTCCCGGGGTCAGGAAAATTGGATATTTTCATACTCCTGGGGTCAGGAAAATTGGATATTTTCATACTTCCGGGGTCAGGAAAATTGCATTTTTCAGACTCCCGGGGTCAGGAAAATTGGTTTTTTTTTCACACTCCCGGGGTCAAGAAAATCACATTTTTCACACTCCCAGGGTCAGGAGATTCTGATTTTTTTCACACTCCCGGGGTCAAGAAAATCACATTTTTCACACTCCCGGGGTCAGAAAAATTGGGTTTTTTCACACTCCCGGGGTCAGGAGAATTTAATTTTTTTCACACTCCCGGGGTCAGGAAAATGGGATTCTTTTAACACTCCCGGGGTCAGGAAAATTGGATTTTTTTCACACTCCCGGGGTCAGGAAAATTGGGTTTTTTTTTCACACTCCCGTGGTCAAGAAAATCACATTTTTTCACACTCCCGGTGTCAGGAAATTCTGATTTTTTCACACTCCCGGGGTCAGGAGATTCTGATTTTTTTCACACTCCTGGGGTCAAGAAAATCACATTTTTTCACACTCCAGGGGTCAGGAAATTCTAATTTTTTTCACACTCCCGGTGTTAGGAAAATCACATTTTTCACACTCCCGGGGTCAGGAAAATCGGATATTTTCACACCCCCGGGGTCAGGAAAATCAGATTTTTTTCATACTCCCTGGGTCAGGAAAATTGGATTTTTTTCACACTCCCGGGGTCAGGAAAATTGGATATTTTCATATTCCCGGGGTCAGGAAAATTGCATTTTTCAGACTCCCGGGGTCAGGAAAATTGGATTTTTTTAACACTCCTGGGGTCAGGAAAATTGGATTTTTTCACACTCCCAGGGTCAGGAAAATTGGTTTTTTTTCACACTCCCGGGGTCAAGAAAATCACATTTTTTCACACTCCCGGTGTCAGGAAATTCTGATTTTTTTCACACTCCCGGGGTCAGGAGATTCTGATTTTTTTCACACTCCTGGGGTCAAGAAAATCACATTTTTTCACACTCCAGGGGTCAGGAAATTCTAATTTTTTTCACACTCCCGGTGTTAGGAAAATCACATTTTTCACACTCCCGGGGTCAGAAAAATTGGATTTTTTCACACTCCCGGGGTCAGGAGAATTTAATTTTTTCACACTCCCGGGGTCAAGAAAATCACATTTTTTTCACAATCCCGGGGTCAGGAAAATTGGATGTTTTTAACACTCCCGGGGTCAGGAAAATTGGATTTTTTTCACACTCCCGGGGACTGGAAAATTGGGTTTTTTTCACACTCCCGGGGTCAAGAAAATCACATTTTTTCACACTCCCGCGGTCAGGAGATTCTGATTTTGTTCACACTCCCGGGGTCAAGAAAATCACATTTTTTATCACTCCCGGGGTCAGGAAATTCTGATATTTTTCACACTCCCAAGGTCAGGAAAATCGGATATTTTCACACTCCCGGGATCAGGAAAATCAGATTTTTTTTCATACTCCCGGGGTCAGGAAAAATCACATTTTTTCACACTCCCAGGGACAGGAAATTCTGATTTTTTTCACACTCGCGGTGTTAGGACAATCACATTTTTCATACTCCCGGGGTCAAGAAAATCACATTTATTCACAGTCCCGGGGTCAGGAAATTCTGATATTTTTCACACTCCCGGGGACAGGAAAATCGGATATTTTCACACTCCCGGGGTAAGGAAAATCAGATTTTTTTTCACACTCCCGGGGTCAGGAAAATTGGATATTTTCATACTCCTGGGGTCAGGAAAATTGGATATTTTCATACTTCCGGGGTCAGGAAAATTGCATTTTTCAGACTCCCGGGGTCAGGAAAATTGGGTTTTTTTCACACTCCCTGGGTCAAGAAAATCACATTTTTCACACTCCCGGGGTCAGGAGATTCTGATTTTTTTCACACTCCCGGGGTCAAGAAAATCACATTTTTCACACTCCCGGGGTCAGAAAAATTGGGTTTTTTTCACACTCCCGGGGTCAGGAGAATTTAATTTTTTTCACACTCCCGGGGTCAGGAAAATGGGATTCTTTTAACACTCCCGGGGTCAGGAAAATTGGATTTTTTCACACTCCCGGGGTCAGGAAAATTGGGTTTTTTTCACACTCCCGGGGTCAAGAAAATCACATTTTTTCACACTCCTGGGGTCAGGAGATTCTGATTTTTTTCACACTCCCGAGGTCAAGAAAATCACATTTTTTCACACTCCCGGGGTCAGGAAATTCTGATTTTTTTCACACTCCCGGTGTTAGGAAAATCACATTTGTCACACTCCCGGGGTCAAGAAAATCACATTTTTTCACACTCCCGGGGTCAGGAAATTCTGATATTTTTCACACTCCCGGGGTCAGGAAAATCGGATATTTTCACACTCCCGGGGTCAGGAAAATTGGATTTTTTTCAAACTCCCAGGGTCAGGAAATTCTGATTTTTTTCACACTCATGGTGTTAGGAAAATCACATTTTTCACACTCCCGGGGTCAGGAAAATTGGATTTTTTCACACTCGCGGGGTAAAGAAAATCACATTTTTCACACTCCCGGGGTCAAGAAAATCACATTTTTTCACACTCCCGGGATCAGGAATTTCTGATTTTTTCACACTCCCGGTGTTAGGAAAATCACATTTTTCACACTCCCAGGGTAAAGAAAATCACATTTTCTCACACTCCCGGGGTCAGGAGATTCTGATTTCTTTCACACTCCCGGGGTCAAGAAAATCACATTTTTTCACACTCCCGGGGTCAGGAAATTCTAATTTTTTTCACACTCCCGGTGTTAGTAAAATCACATTTTTCACACTCCCGGGGTCAAGAAAATCACATTTTTTCACACTCCCGGGGTCAGGAAATTCTGATATTTTTCACACTCCCGGGGTCAGGAAAATCAGATATTTTCACACTCCCGGGGTCAGGAAAATCAGATTTTTTTTCATACTCCCGGGGTCAGGACAATCACATTTTTTCACACTCCCGGGGTCAGGAAAATTGGATTTTTTCACACTCCCGGGGTCAGGAGAATTTAATTTTTTTCACACTCATGGGGTCATGAAAATCACATTTTTTCACACTCCCGGGGTCAGGAAATTCTGATATTTTTCACACTCCGGGGGTCAGGAAAATCGGATATTTTCACACCCCCGGGGTCAGGAAAATCAGATTTTTTTCATACTCCCTGGGTCAGGACAATTGGATTTTTTTCACACTCCCGGGGTCAGGAAAATTGGATATTTTCATATTCCTGGGGTCAGGAAAATTGGATTTTTTCACACTCCCGGGGTCAGGAGAATTTAATTTTTTCACACTCCCGGTGTCAGGAAATTCTGATTTTTTTCACACTCCCGGGGTCAGGAGATTCTGATTTTTTTCACACTCCTGGGGTCAAGAAAATCACATTTTTTCACACTCCAGGGGTCAGGAAATTCTAATTTTTTTCACACCCCCGGTGTTAGGAAAATCATATTTTTCACACTCCCGGGGTCAGAAAAATTGGATTTTTTCACACTCCCAGGGTCAGGAGAATTTAATTTTTTCACACTCCCGGGGTCAAGAAAATCACATTTTTTTCACAATCCCCGGGGTCAGGAAAATTGGATGTTTTTAACACTCCCGGGGTCACGAAAATTGGATTTTTTTCACACTCCCGGGGTCAGGAAAATTGGGTTTTTTTTCACACTCCCGGGGTCAAGAAAATCACATTTTTTCACACTCCCGCGGTCAGGAGATTCTGATTTTGTTCACACTCCTGGGGTCAAGAAAATCACAAATTTGTTATCACTCCCGGGGTCAGGAAATTCCGATATTTTTCACACTCCCAGGGTCAGGAAAATCGGATATTTTCACACTCCCGGGGTCAGGAAAATCAGATTTTTTCATACTCCCGGGGTCAGGAAAAATCACATTTTTTCACACTCCCAGGGACAGGAAATTCTGATTTTTTTCACACTCACGGTGTTAGGAAAATCACATTTTTCACACTCCCGGGGTCAGGAAAATTGGATTTTTTCACACTTCCGAAGTCAGGAGTATTTAATTTTTTTCACCCTCCCGGGGTCAAGAAAATCACATTTATTCACAGTCCCGGGGTCAGGAAATTCTGATATTTTTCACACTCCCGGGGACAGGAAAATCGGATATTTTCACACTCCCGGGGTCAGGAAAATCAGATTTTTTTTCACACTCCCGGGGACAGGAAAATCGGATATTTTCACACTCCCGGGGTCAGGAAAATCAGATTTTTTTTCATACTCCCGGGGTCAGGAAAAATCACATTTTTTCACACTCGAGGGACAGGAAATTCTGATTTTTTTCACACTCACGGTGTTAGGAAAATCACATTTTTCACACTCCCGGGGTCAGGAAAATTGGATTTTTTCACACTTCCGAAGTCAGGAGTATTTAATTTTTTTCACCCTCCCGGGGTCAAGAAAATCACATTTATTCACAGTCCCGGGGTCAGGAAATTCTGATATTTTTCACACTCCCGGGGACAGGAAAATCGGATATTTTCACACTCCCGGGGTCAAGAAAATCACATTTTTTCACACTCCTGGGGTCAGGAGATTCTGATTTTTTTCACACTCCCGAGGTCAAGAAAATCACATTTTTTCACACTCCCGGGGTCAGGAAATTCTGATTTTTTTCACACTCCCGGTGTTAGGAAAATCACATTTGTCACACTCCCGGGGTCAAGAAAATCACATTTTTTCACACTCCCGGGGTCAGGAAATTCTGATATTTTTCACACTCCCGGGGTCAGGAAAATCGGATATTTTCACACTCCCGGGGTCAGGAAAATTGGATTTTTTTCAAACTCCCAGGGTCAGGAAATTCTGATTTTTTTCACACTCATGGTGTTAGGAAAATCACATTTTTCACACTCCCGGGGTCAGGAAAATTGGATTTTTTCACACTCGCGGGGTCAAGAAAATCACATTTTTCACACTCCCGGGGTCAAGAAAATCACATTTTTTCACACTCCCGGGATCAGGAATTTCTGATTTTTTCACACTCCCGGTGTTAGGAAAATCACATTTTTCACACTCCCAGGGTAAAGAAAATCACATTTTCTCACACTCCCGGGGTCAGGAGATTCTGATTTCTTTCACACTCCCGGGGTCAAGAAAATCACATTTTTTCACACTCCCGGGGTCAGGAAATTCTAATTTTTTTCACACTCCCGGTGTTAGTAAAATCACATTTTTCACACTCCCGGGGTCAAGAAAATCACATTTTTTCACACTCCCGGGGTCAGGAAATTCTGATATTTTTCACACTCCCGGGGTCAGGAAAATCAGATATTTTCACACTCCCGGGGTCAGGAAAATCAGATTTTTTTTCATACTCCTGGGGTCAGGACAATCACATTTTTTCACACTCCCGGGGTCAGGAAAATTGGATTTTTTCACACTCCCGGGGTCAGGAGAATTTAATTTTTTTCACACTCATGGGGTCAAGAAAATCACATTTTTTCACACTCCCGGGGTCAGGAAATTCTGATATTTTTCACACTCCGGGGGTCAGGAAAATCGGATATTTTCACACCCCTGGGGTCAGGAAAATCAGATTTTTTTCATACTCCCTGGGTCAGGACAATTGGATTTTTTTCACACTCCCGGGGTCAGGAAAATTGGATATTTTCATATTCCTGGGGTCAGGAAAATTGGATTTTTTCACACTCCCGGGGTCAGGAGAATTTAATTTTTTCACACTCCCGGTGTCAGGAAATTCTGATTTTTTTCACACTCCCGGGGTCAGGAGATTCTGATTTTTTTCACACTCCTGGGGTCAAGAAAATCACATTTTTTCACACTCCAGGGGTCAGGAAATTCTAATTTTTTTCACACCCCCGGTGTTAGGAAAATCATATTTTTCACACTCCCGGGGAAAGAAAAATTGGATTTTTTCACACTCCCGGGGTCAGGAGAATTTAATTTTTTCACACTCCCGGGGTCAAGAAAATCACATTTTTTTCACAATCCACGGGGTCAGGATAATTGGATGTTTTTAACACTCCCGGGGTCACGAAAATTGGATTTTTTTCACACTCCCGGGGTCAGGAAAATTGGGTTTTTTTCACACTCCCGGGGTCAAGAAAATCACATTTTTTCACACTCCCGCGGTCAGGAGATTCTGATTTTGTTCACACTCCTGGGGTCAAGAAAATCACAAATTTGTTATCACTCCCGGGGTCAGGAAATTCCGATATTTTTCACACTCCCAGGGTCAGGAAAATCGGATATTTTCACACTCCCGGGGTCAGGAAAATCAGATTTTTTCATACTCCCGGGGTCAGGAAAAATCACATTTTTTCACACTCCCAGGGACAGGAAATTCTGATTTTTTTCACACTCACGGTGTTAGGAAAATCACATTTTTCACACTCCCGGGGTCAGGAAAATTGGATTTTTTCACACTTCCGAAGTCAGGAGTATTTAATTTTTTTCACCCTCCCGGGGTCAAGAAAATCACATTTATTCACAGTCCCGGGGTCAGGAAATTCTGATATTTTTCACACTCCCGGGGACAGGAAAATCGGATATTTTCACACTCCCGGGGTCAGGAAAATCAGATTTTTTTTCACACTCCCGGGGACAGGAAAATCGGATATTTTCACACTCCCGGGGTCAGGAAAATCAGATTTTTTTTCATACTCCCGGGGTCAGGAAAAATCACATTTTTTCACACTCGAGGGACAGGAAATTCTGATTTTTTTCACACTCACGGTGTTAGGAAAATCACATTTTTCACACTCCCGGGGTCAGGAAAATTGGATTTTTTCACACTTCCGAAGTCAGGAGTATTTAATTTTTTTCACCCTCCCGGGGTCAAGAAAATCACATTTATTCACAGTCCCGGGGTCAGGAAATTCTGATATTTTTCACACTCCCGGGGACAGGAAAATCGGATATTTTCACACTCCCGGGGTCAGGAAAATCAGATTTTTTTTCACACTCCCGGGGTCAGGAAAATTGGATATTTTCATACTCCTGGGGTCAGGAAAATTGGATATTTTCATACTTCCGGGGTCAGGAAAATTGCATTTTTCAGACTCCCGGGGTCAGGAAAATTGGTTTTTTTTCACACTCCCGGGGTCAAGAAAATCACATTTTTCACACTCCCAGGGTCAGGAGATTCTGATTTTTTTCACACTCCCGGGGTCAAGAAAATCACATTTTTCACACTCCCGGGGTCAGAAAAATTGGGTTTTTTCACACTCCCGGGGTCAGGAGAATTTAATTTTTTTCACACTCCCGGGGTCAGGAAAATGGGATTCTTTTAACACTCCCGGGGTCAGGAAAATTGGATTTTTTTCACACTCCCGGGGTCAGGAAAATTGGGGTTTTTTTCCACACTCCCGGGGTCAAGAAAATCACATTTTTTCACACTCCCGGTGTCAGGAAATTCTGATTTTTTCACACTCCCGGGGTCAGGAGATTCTGATTTTTTTCACACTCCTGGGGTCAAGAAAATCACATTTTTTCACACTCCAGGGGTCAGGAAATTCTAATTTTTTTCACACTCCCGGTGTTAGGAAAATCACATTTTTCACACTCCCGGGGTCAGGAAAATCGGATATTTTCACACCCCCGGGGTCAGGAAAATCAGATTTTTTTCATACTCCCTGGGTCAGGAAAATTGGATTTTTTTCACACTCCCGGGGTCAGGAAAATTGGATATTTTCATATTCCCGGGGTCAGGAAAATTGCATTTTTCAGACTCCCGGGGTCAGGAAAATTGGATTTTTTTAACACTCCTGGGGTCAGGAAAATTGGATTTTTTCACACTCCCAGGGTCAGGAAAATTGGTTTTTTTCACACTCCCGGTGTCAAGAAAATCACATTTTTTCACACTCCCGGTGTCAGGAAATTCTGATTTTTTTTCACACTCCCGGGGTCAGGAGATTCTGATTTTTTTCACACTCCTGGGGTCAAGAAAATCACATTTTTACACACTCCAGGGGTCAGGAAATTCTAATTTTTTTCACACTCCCGGTGTTAGGAAAATCACATTTTTCACACTCCCGGGGTCAGAAAAATTGGATTTTTTCACACTCCCGGGGTCAGGAGAATTTAATTTTTTCACACTCCCGGGGTCAAGAAAATCACATTTTTTTCACAATCCCGGGGTCAGGAAAATTGGATGTTTTTAACACTCCCGGGGTCAGGAAAATTGGATTTTTTTCACACTCCCGGGGTCAGGAAAATTGGGTTTTTTTCACACTCCCGGGGTCAAGAAAATCACATTTTTTCACACTCCCGCGGTCAGGAGATTCTGATTTTGTTCACACTCCCGGGGTCAAGAAAATCACATTTTTTATCACTCCCGGGGTCAGGAAATTCTGATATTTTTCACACTCCCAGGGTCAGGAAAATCGGATATTTTCACACTCCCGGGATCAGGAAAATCAGATTTTTTTTCATACTCCCGGGGTCAGGAAAAATCACATTTTTTCACACTCCCAGGGACAGGAAATTCTGATTTTTTTCACACTCACGGTGTTAGGAAAATCACATTTTTCATACTCCCGGGGTCAAGAAAATCACATTTATTCACAGTCCCGGGGTCAGGAAATTCTGATATTTTTCACACTCCCGGGGACAGGAAAATCGGATATTTTCACACTCCCGGGGTAAGGAAAATCAGATTTTTTTTCACACTCCCGGGGTCAGGAAAATTGGATATTTTCATACTCCTGGGGTCAGGAAAATTGGATATTTTCATACTTCCGGGGTCAGGAAAATTGCATTTTTCAGACTCCCGGGGTCAGGAAAATTGGGTTTTTTCACACTCCCTGGGTCAAGAAAATCACATTTTTCACACTCCCGGGGTCAGGAGATTCTGATTTTTTTCACACTCCCGGGGTCAAGAAAATCACATTTTTCACACTCCCGGGGTCAGAAAAATTGGGTTTTTTCACACTCCCGGGGTCAGGAGAATTTAATTTTTTTCACACTCCCGGGGTCAGGAAAATGGGATTCTTTTAACACTCCCGGGGTCAGGAAAATTGGATTTTTTTCACACTCCCGGGGTCAGGAAAATTGGGTTTTTTTCACACTCCTGGGGTCAAGAAAATCACATTTTTTCACACTCCAGGGGTCAGGAAATTCTAATTTTTTTCACACTCCCGGTGTTAGGAAAATCACATTTTTCACACTCCCGGGGTCAGGAAAATCGGATATTTTCACACCCCCGGGGTCAGGAAAATCAGATTTTTTTCATACTCCCTGGGTCAGGAAAATTGGATTTTTTTCACACTCCCGGGGTCAGGAAAATTGGATATTTTCATATTCCCGGGGTCAGGAAAATTGCATTTTTCAGACTCCCGGGGTCAGGAAAATTGGATTTTTTTAACACTCCTGGGGTCAGGAAAATTGGATTTTTTCACACTCCCAGGGTCAGGAAAATTGGTTTTTTTCACACTCCCGGTGTCAAGAAAATCACATTTTTTCACACTCCCGGTGTCAGGAAATTCTGATTTTTTTTCACACTCCCGGGGTCAGGAGATTCTGATTTTTTTCACACTCCTGGGGTCAAGAAAATCACATTTTTACACACTCCAGGGGTCAGGAAATTCTAATTTTTTTCACACTCCCGGTGTTAGGAAAATCACATTTTTCACACTCCCGGGGTCAGAAAAATTGGATTTTTTCACACTCCCGGGGTCAGGAGAATTTAATTTTTTCACACTCCCGGGGTCAAGAAAATCACATTTTTTTCACAATCCCGGGGTCAGGAAAATTGGATGTTTTTAACACTCCCGGGGTCAGGAAAATTGGATTTTTTTCACACTCCCGGGGTCAGGAAAATTGGGTTTTTTTCACACTCCCGGGGTCAAGAAAATCACATTTTTTCACACTCCCGCGGTCAGGAGATTCTGATTTTGTTCACACTCCCGGGGTCAAGAAAATCACATTTTTTATCACTCCCGGGGTCAGGAAATTCTGATATTTTTCACACTCCCAGGGTCAGGAAAATCGGATATTTTCACACTCCCGGGATCAGGAAAATCAGATTTTTTTTCATACTCCCGGGGTCAGGAAAAATCACATTTTTTCACACTCCCAGGGACAGGAAATTCTGATTTTTTTCACACTCACGGTGTTAGGAAAATCACATTTTTCATACTCCCGGGGTCAAGAAAATCACATTTATTCACAGTCCCGGGGTCAGGAAATTCTGATATTTTTCACACTCCCGGGGACAGGAAAATCGGATATTTTCACACTCCCGGGGTAAGGAAAATCAGATTTTTTTTCACACTCCCGGGGTCAGGAAAATTGGATATTTTCATACTCCTGGGGTCAGGAAAATTGGATATTTTCATACTTCCGGGGTCAGGAAAATTGCATTTTTCAGACTCCCGGGGTCAGGAAAATTGGGTTTTTTTCACACTCCCTGGGTCAAGAAAATCACATTTTTCACACTCCCGGGGTCAGGAGATTCTGATTTTTTTCACACTCCCGGGGTCAAGAAAATCACATTTTTCACACTCCCGGGGTCAGAAAAATTGGGTTTTTTCACACTCCCGGGGTCAGGAGAATTTAATTTTTTTCACACTCCCGGGGTCAGGAAAATGGGATTCTTTTAACACTCCCGGGGTCAGGAAAATTGGATTTTTTTCACACTCCCGGGGTCAGGAAAATTGGGTTTTTTTCACACTCCCGGGGTCAAGAAAATCACATTTTTTCACACTCCTGGGGTCAGGAGATTCTGATTTTTTTCACACTCCCGAGGTCAAGAAAATCACATTTTTTAACACTCCCGGGGTCAGGAAATTCTGATTTTTTTCACACTCCCGGTGTTAGGAAAATCACATTTGTCACACTCCCGGGGTCAAGAAAATCACATTTTTTCACACTCCCGGGGTCAGGAAATTCTGATATTTTTCACACTCCCGGGGTCAGGAAAATCGAATATTTTCACACTCCCGGGGTCAGGAAAATCCCGGGGTCAGGAGAATTTAATTTTTTTCACACTCATGGGGTCAAGAAAATCACATTTTTTCACACTCCCGGGGTCAGGAAAATTGGATATTTTCATATTCCCGGGGTCAGGAAAATTGCATTTTTCAGACTCCCGGGGTCAGGAAAATTGGATTTTTTTAACACTCCTGGGGTCAGGAAAATTTAATTTTTTCACACTCCCGGGGTCAAGAAAATCACATTTTTTTCACAATCCCCGGGGTCAGGAAAATTGGATGTTTTTAACACTCCCAGGGTCAGGAAAATTGGATTTTTTTCACACTCCCGGGGTCAAGAAAATCACATTTTTTCACACTCCCGGTGTCAGGAAATTCTGATTTTTTTCACACTCCCGGGGTCAGGAGATTCTGATTTTTTTCACACTCCTGGGGTCAAGAAAATCACATTTTTTCACACTCCAGGGGTCAGGAAATTCTAATTTTTTTCACACTCCCGGTGTTAGGAAAATCACATTTTTCACACTCCCGGGGTCAGAAAAATTGGATTTTTTCACACTCCCGGGGTCAGGAGAATTTAATTTTTTCACACTCCCGGGGTCAAGAAAATCACATTTTTTTCACAATCCCCGGGGTCAGGAAAATTGGATGTTTTTAACACTCCCAGGGTCAGGAAAATTGGATTTTTTTCACACTCCCGGGGTCAGGAAAATTGGGTTTTTTTCACACTCCCGGGGTCAAGAAAATCACATTTTTTCACACTCCCGCGGTCAGGAGATTCTGATTTTGTTCACACTCCTGGGGTCAAGAAAATCACAAATTTGTTATCACTCCCGGGGTCAGGAAATTCCGATATTTTTCACACTCCCAGGGTCAGGAAAATCGGATATTTTCACACTCCCGGGGTCAGGAAAATCAGATTTTTTCATACTCCCGGGGTCAGGAAAAATCACATTTTTTCACACTCCCAGGGACAGGAAATTCTGATTTTTTTCACACTCACGGTGTTAGGAAAATCACATTTTTCACACTCCCGGGGTCAGGAAAATTGGATTTTTTCACACTTCCGAAGTCAGGAGTATTTAATTTTTTTTACCCTCCCGGGGTCAAGAAAATCACATTTATTCACAGTCCCGGGGTCAGGAAATTCTGATATTTTTCACACTCCCGGGGACAGGAAAATCGGATATTTTCACACTCCCGGGGTCAGGAAAATCAGATTTTTTTTCACACTCCCGGGGACAGGAAAATCGGATATTTTCACACTCCCGGGGTCAGGAAAATCAGATTTTTTTTCACACTCCCGGGGTCAAGAAAATCACATTTTTCACACTCCCGGGGTCAGGAAATTCTGATATTTTTCACACTCCCGGGGTCAGGAAAATTGGATTTTTTTCACACTCCCGGGGTCAGGAAAATTGGATTTTTTCACACTTCCGAAGTCAGGAGTATTTAATTTTTTTCACCCTCCCGGGGTCAAGAAAATCACATTTATTCACAGTCCTGGGGTCAGGAAATTCTGATATTTTTCACACTCCCGGGGACAGGAAAATCGGATATTTTCACACTCCCGGGGTCAGGAAAATCAGATTTTTTTTCACACTCCCGGGGTCAGGAAAATTGGATATTTTCATACTCCTGGGGTCAGGAAAATTGGATATTTTCATACTTCCGGGGTCAGGAAAATTGCATTTTTCAGACTCCCGGGGTCAGGAAAATCACATTTTTCACACTCCCGGGGTCAGGAGATTCTGATTTTTTTCACACTCCCGGGGTCAAGAAAATCACATTTTTCACACTCCCGGGGTCAGAAAAATTGGGTTTTTTCACACTCCCGGGGTCAGGAGAATTTAATTTTTTTCACACTCCCGGGGTCAGGAAAATGGGATTCTTTTAACACTCCCGGTGTCAGGAAAATTGGATTTTTTTCACACTCCCGGGGTCAGGAAAATTGGGGTTTTTTTTCACACTCCCGGGGTCAAGAAAATCACATTTTTTCACACTCCCGGTGTCAGGAAATTCTGATTTTTTCACACTCCCGGGGTCAGGAGATTCTGATTTTTTTCACACTCCTGGGGTCAAGAAAATCACATTTTTTCACACTCCAGGGGTCAGGAAATTCTAATTTTTTTCACACTCCCGGTGTTAGGAAAATCACATTTTTCACACTCCCGGGGTCAGGAAAATCGGATATTTTCACACCCCCGGGGTCAGGAAAATCAGATTTTTTTCATACTCCCTGGGTCAGGAAAATTGGATTTTTTTTACACTCCCGGGGTCAGGAAAATTGGATATTTTCATATTCCCGGGGTCAGGAAAATTGCATTTTTCAGACTCCCGGGGTCAGGAAAATTGGATTTTTTTAACACTCCTGGGGTCAGGAAAATTGGATTTTTTCACACTCCCGGGGTCAGGAGAATTTAATTTTTTCACACTCCCGGGGTCAAGAAAATCACACTTTTTTTCACAATCCCGGGGTCAGGAAAATTGGATGTTTTTAACACTCCCGGGGTCAGGAAAATTGGATTTTTTTCACACTCCCGGGGTCAGGAAAATTGGGTTTTTTTCACACTCCCGGGGTCAAGAAAATCACATTTTTTCACACTCCCGCGGTCAGGAGATTCTGATTTTGTTCACACTCCCGGGGTCAAGAAAATCACATTTTTTATCACTCCCGGGGTCAGGAAATTCTGATATTTTTCACACTCCCAGGGTCAGGAAAATCGGATATTTTCACACTCCCGGGATCAGGAAAATCAGATTTTTTTTCATACTCCCGGGGTCAGGAAAAATCTCATTTTTTCACACTCCCAGGGACAGGAAATTCTGATTTTTTTCACACTCACGGTGTTAGGAAAATCACATTTTTCATACTCCCGGGGTCAAGAAAATCACATTTATTCACAGTCCCGGGGTCAGGAAATTCTGATATTTTTCACACTCCCGGGGACAGGAAAATCGGATATTTTCACACTCCCGGGGTAAGGAAAATCAGATTTTTTTTCACACTCCCAGGGTCAGGAAAATTGGATATTTTCATACTCCTGGGGTCAGGAAAATTGGATATTTTCATACTTCCGGGGTCAGGAAAATTGCATTTTTCAGACTCCCGGGGTCAGGAAAATTGGGTTTTTTTCACACTCCCTGGGTCAAGAAAATCACATTTTTCACACTCCCGGGGTCAGGAGATTCTGATTTTTTTCACACTCCCGGGGTCAAGAAAATCACATTTTTCACACTCCCGGGGTCAGAAAAATTGGGTTTTTTCACACTCCCGGGGTCAGGAGAATTTAATTTTTTTCACACTCCCGGGGTCAGGAAAATGGGATTCTTTTAACACTCCCGGGGTCAGGAAAATTGGATTTTTTTCACACTCCCGGGGTCAGGAAAATTGGGTTTTTTTCACACTCCCGGGGTCAAGAAAATCACATTTTTTCACACTCCTGGGGTCAGGAGATTCTGATTTTTTTCACACTCCTGGGGTCAAGAAAATCACATTTTTTCACACTCCAGGGGTCAGGAAATTCTAATTTTTTTCACACTCCCGGTGTTAGGAAAATCACATTTTTCACACTCCCGGGGTCAGGAAAATCGGATATTTTCACACCCCCGGGGTCAGGAAAATCGGATATTTTCACACTCCCGGGGTCAGGAAAATCCCGGGGTCAGGAGAATTTAATTTTTTTCACACTCATGGGGTCAAGAAAATCACATTTTTTCACACTCCCGGGGTCAGGAAAATTGGATATTTTCATATTCCCGGGGTCAGGAAAATTGCATTTTTCAGACTCCCGGGGTCAGGAAAATTGGATTTTTTTAACACTCCTGGGGTCAGGAAAATTTAATTTTTTCACACTCCCGGGGTCAAGAAAATCACATTTTTTTCACAATCCCCGGGGTCAGGAAAATTGGATGTTTTTAACACTCCCGGGGTCAAGAAAATCACATTTTTTCACACTCCCGGTGTCAGGAAATTCTGATTTTTTTCACACTCCCGGGGTCAGGAGATTCTGATTTTTTTCACACTCCTGGGGTCAAGAAAATCACATTTTTTCACACTCCAGGGGTCAGGAAATTCTAATTTTTTTCACACTCCCGGTGTTAGGAAAATCACATTTTTCACACTCCCGGGGTCAGAAAAATTGGATTTTTTCACACTCCCGGGGTCAGGAGAATTTAATTTTTTCACACTCCCGGGGTCAAGAAAATCACATTTTTTTCACAATCCCCAGGGTCAGGAAAATTGGATGTTTTTAACACTCCCAGGGTCAGGAAAATCACATTTTTTCACACTCCCGCGGTCAGGAGATTCTGATTTTGTTCACACTCCTGGGGTCAAGAAAATCACAAATTTGTTATCACTCCCGGGGTCAGGAAATTCCGATATTTTTCACACTCCCAGGGTCAGGAAAATCGGATATTTTCACACTCCCGGGGTCAGGAAAATCAGATTTTTTCATACTCCCGGGGTCAGGAAAAATCACATTTTTTCACACTCCCAGGGACAGGAAATTCTGATTTTTTTCACACTCACGGTGTTAGGAAAATCACATTTTTCACACTCCCGGGGTCAGGAAAATTGGATTTTTTCACACTTCCGAAGTCAGGAGTATTTAATTTTTTTCACCCTCCCGTGGTCAAGAAAATCACATTTATTCACAGTCCCGGGGTCAGGAAATTCTGATATTTTTCACACTCCCGGGGACAGGAAAATCGGATATTTTCACACTCCCGGGGTCAGGAAAATCAGATTTTTTTTCACACTCCCGGGGACAGGAAAATCGGATATTTTCACACTCCCGGGGTCAGGAAAATCAGATTTTTTTTCACACTCCCGGGGTCAAGAAAATCACATTTTTCACACTCCCGGGGTCAGGAAATTCTGATATTTTTCACACTCCCGGGGTCAGGAAAATTGGATTTTTTTCACACTCCCGGGGTCAGGAAAATTGGATTTTTTCACACTTCCGAAGTCAGGAGTATTTAATTTTTTTCACCCTCCCGGGGTCAAGAAAATCACATTTATTCACAGTCCTGGGGTCAGGAAATTCTGATATTTTTCACACTCCCGGGGACAGGAAAATCGGATATTTTCACACTCCCGGGGTCAGGAAAATCAGATTTTTTTTTCACACTCCCGGGGTCAGGAAAATTGGATATTTTCATACTCCTGGGGTCAGGAAAATTGGATATTTTCATACTTCCGGGGTCAGGAAAATTGCATTTTTCAGACTCCCGGGGTCAGGAAAATCACATTTTTCACACTCCCGGGGTCAGGAGATTCTGATTTTTTTCACACTCCCGGGGTCAAGAAAATCACATTTTTCACACTCCCGGGGTCAGAAAAATTGGGTTTTTTCACACTCCCGGGGTCAGGAGAATTTAATTTTTTTCACACTCCCGGGGTCAGGAAAATGGGATTCTTTTAACACTCCCGGGGTCAGGAAAATTGGATTTTTTTCACACTCCCGGGGTCAGGAAAATTGGGTTTTTTTTCACACTCCCGGGGTCAAGAAAATCACATTTTTTCACACTCCCGGTGTCAGGAAATTCTGATTTTTTCACACTCCCGGGGTCAGGAGATTCTGATTTTTTTCACACTCCTGGGGTCAAGAAAATCACATTTTTCACACTCCCGGGGTCAGGAAAATCGGATATTTTCACACCCCCGGGGTCAGGAAAATCAGATTTTTTTCATACTCCCTGGGTCAGGAAAATTGGATTTTTTTCACACTCCCGGGGTCAGGAAAATTGGATATTTTCATATTCCCGGGGTCAGGAAAATTGCATTTTTCAGACTCCCGGGGTCAGGAAAATTGGATTTTTTTAACACTCCTGGGGTCAGGAAAATTGGATTTTTTCACACTCCCAGGGTCAGGAAAATTGGTTTTTTTTCACACTCCCGGGGTCAAGAAAATCACATTTTTTCACACTCCCGGTGTCAGGAAATTCTGATTTTTTTCACACTCCCGGGGTCAGGAGATTCTGATTTTTTTCACACTCCTGGGGTCAAGAAAATCACATTTTTTCACACTCCAGGGGTCAGGAAATTCTAATTTTTTTCACACTCCCGGTGTTAGGAAAATCACATTTTTCACACTCCCGGGGTCAGAAAAATTGGATTTTTTCACACTCCCGGGGTCAGGAGAATTTAATTTTTTCACACTCCCGGGGTCAAGAAAATCACATTTTTTTCACAATCCCCGGGGTCAGGAAAATTGGATGTTTTTAACACTCCCGGGGTCAGGAAAATTAGATTTTTTTCACACTCCCGGGGTCAGGAAAATTGGGTTTTTTTCACACTCCCGGGGTCAAGAAAATCACATTTTTTCACACTCCCGCGGTCAGGAGATTCTGATTTTGTTCACACTCCTGGGGTCAAGAAAATCACAAATTTGTTATCACTCCCGGGGTCAGGAAATTCCGATATTTTTCACACTCCCAGGGTCAGGAAAATCGGATATTTTCACACTCCCGGGGTCAGGAAAATCAGATTTTTTTTCATACTCCCGGGGTCAGGAAAAATCACATTTTTTCACACTCCCAGGGACAGGAAATTCTGATTTTTTTCACACTCACGGTGTTAGGAAAATCACATTTTTCACACTCCCGGGGTCAGGAAAATTGGATTTTTTCACACTTCCGAAGTCAGGAGTATTTAATTTTTTTCACCCTCCCGGGGTCAAGAAAATCACATTTATTCACAGTCCCGGGGTCAGGAAATTCTGATATTTTTCACACTCCCGGGGACAGGAGAATTTAATTTTTTCACACTCCCGGGGTCAAGAAAATCACATTTTTTTCACAATCCCGGGGTCAGGAAAATTGGATGTTTTTAACACTCCCGGGGTCAGGAAAATTGGATTTTTTTCACACTCCCGGGGTCAGGAAAATTGGGTTTTTTTCACACTCCCGGGGTCAAGAAAATCACATTTTTTCACACTCCCGCGGTCAGGAGATTCTGATTTTGTTCACACTCCCGGGGTCAAGAAAATCACATTTTTTATCACTCCCGGGGTCAGGAAATTCTGATATTTTTCACACTCCCAGGGTCAGGAAAATCGGATATTTTCACACTCCCGGGGTCAGGAAAATCAGATTTTTTTTTAAACTCCCAGGGTCAGGAAAAATTGGATTTTTTTCACACTCCCGGGGTCAGGAAAATTGGATATTTTCATATTCCCGGGGTCAGGAAAATTGCATTTTTCAGACTCCCGGGTTCAGGAAAATTGGATTTTTTTAACACTCCCAGGGTCAGGAAAATCGGATATTTTCACACTCCCGGGGTCAGGAAAATCAGATTTTTTTTCATACTCCCGGGGTCAGGAAAAATTGAATTTTTTTCACACTCCCGGGGTCAGGAAAATTGGATTTTTTTCACACTCCCGGGGTCAGGAAAATTGCATTTTTCAGACTCCCGGGTTCAGGAAATTGGATTTTTTTAACACTCCTGGGGTCAGAAAAATTGGGTTTTTTCACACTCCCGGGGTCAGGAGAATTTAATTTTTTTCACACTCCCGGGGTCAGGAAAATGGGATTCTTTTAACACTCCCGGGGTCAGGAAAATTGGATTTTTTTCACACTCCCGGGGTCAGGAAAATTGGGTTTTTTTCACACTCCCGGGGTCAAGAAAATCACATTTTTTCACACTCCCGGTGTCAGGAAATTCTGATTTTTTCACACTCCCGGGGTCAGGAGATTCTGATTTTTTTCACACTCCTGGGGTCAAGAAAATCACATTTTTTCACACTCCAGGGGTCAGGAAATTCTAATTTTTTTCACACTCCCGGTGTTAGGAAAATCACATTTTTCACACTCCCGGGGTCAGGAAAATCGGATATTTTCACACCCCCGGGGTCAGGAAAATCAGATTTTTTTCATACTCCCTGGGTCAGGAAAATTGGATTTTTTTCACACTCCCGGGGTCAGGAAAATTGGATATTTTCATATTCCCGGGGTCAGGAAAATTGCATTTTTCAGACTCCCGGGGTCAGGAAAATTGGATTTTTTTAACACTCCTGGGGTCAGGAAAATTGGATTTTTTCACACTCCCAGGGTCAGGAAAATTGGTTTTTTTTCACACTCCCGGGGTCAAGAAAATCACATTTTTTCACACTCCCGGTGTCAGGAAATTCTGATTTTTTTCACACTCCCGGGGTCAGGAGATTCTGATTTTTTTCACACTCCTGGGGTCAAGAAAATCACATTTTTTCACACTCCAGGGGTCAGGAAATTCTAATTTTTTTCACACTCCCGGTGTTAGGAAAATCACATTTTTCACACTCCCGGGGTCAGAAAAATTGGATTTTTTCACACTCCCGTGGTCAGGAGAATTTAATTTTTTCACACTCCCGGGGTCAAGAAAATCACATTTTTTTCACAATCCACGGGGTCAGGAAAATTGGATGTTTTTAACACTCCCGGGGTCAGGAAAATTAGATTTTTTTCACACTCCCGGGGTCAGGAAAATTGGGTTTTTTTCACACTCCCGGGGTCAAGAAAATCACATTTTTTCACACTCCCGCGGTCAGGAGATTCTGATTTTGTTCACACTCCTGGGGTCAAGAAAATCACAAATTTGTTATCACTCCCGGGGTCAGGAAATTCCGATATTTTTCACACTCCCAGGGTCAGGAAAATCGGATATTTTCACACTCCCAGGGTCAGGAAAATCAGATTTTTTTTCATACTCCCGGGGTCAGGAAAAATCACATTTTTTCACACTCCCAGGGACAGGAAATTCTGATTTTTTTCACACTCACGGTGTTAGGAAAATCACATTTTTCACACTCCCGGGGTCAGGAAAATTGGATTTTTTCACACTTCCGAAGTCAGGAGTATTTAATTTTTTTCACCCTCCCGGGGTCAAGAAAATCACATTTATTCACAGTCCCGGGGTCAGGAAATTCTGATATTTTTCACACTCCCGGGGACAGGAAAATCGGATATTTTCACACTCCCGGGGTAAGGAAAATCAGATTTTTTTTCACACTCCCGGGGTCAGGAAAATTGGATATTTTCATACTCCTGGGGTCAGGAAAATTGGATATTTTCATACTTCCGGGGTCAGGAAAATTGCATTTTTCAGACTCCCGGGGTCAGGAAAATTGGGTTTTTTTCACACTCCCGGGGTCAAGAAAATCACATTTTTCACACTCCCGGGGTCAGGAGATTCTGATTTTTTTCACACTCCCGGGGTCAAGAAAATCACATTTTTCACACTCCCGGGGTCAGAAAAATTGGGTTTTTTCACACTCCCGGGGTCAGGAGAATTTAATTTTTGTCACACTCCCGGGGTCAGGAAAATGGGATTCTTTTAACACTCCCGGGGTCAGGAAAATTGGATTTTTTTCACACTCCCGGGGTCAGGAAAATTGGGTTTTTTTCACACTCCCGGGGTCAAGAAAATCACATTTTTTCACACTCCTGGGGTCAGGAAATTCTGATTTTTTTCACACTCCCGGTGTTAGGAAAATCACATTTGTCACACTCCCGGGGTCAAGAATATCACATTTTTTCACACTCCCGGGGTCAGGAAAATCTGATATTTTTCACACTCCCGGGGTCAGGAAAATTGGATGTTTTTAACACTCCCGGGGTCAGGAAAATTAGATTTTTTTCACACTCCCGGGGTCAGGAAATTCCGATATTTTTCACACTCCCAGGGTCAGGAAAATCGGATATTTTCACACTCCCGGGGTCAGGAAAATCAGATTTTTTTTCATACTCCCGGGGTCAGGAAAAATCACATTTTTTCACACTCCCAGGGACAGGAAATTCTGATTTTTTTCACACTCACGGTGTTAGGAAAATCACATTTTTCACACTCCCGGGGTCAGGAAAATTGGATTTTTTCACACTTCCGAAGTCAGGAGTATTTAATTTTTTTCACCCTCCCGGGGTCAAGAAAATCACATTTATTCACAGTCCCGGGGTCAGGAAATTCTGATATTTTTCACACTCCCGGGGACAGGAAAATCGGATATTTTCACACTCCCGGGGTCAGGAAAATCAGATTTTTTTTCACACTCCCGGGGACAGGAAAATCGGATATTTTCACACTCCCGGGGTCAGGAAAATCAGATTTTTTTTCACACTCCCGGGGTCAAGAAAATCACATTTTTCACACTCCCGGGGTCAGGAAATTCTGATATTTTTCACACTCCCGGGGTCAGGAAAATTGGATTTTTTTCACACTCCCGGGGTCAGGAAAATTGGATTTTTTCACACTTCCGAAGTCAGGAGTATTTAATTTTTTTCACCCTCCCGGGGTCAAGAAAATCACATTTTTTCACACTCCTTGGGTCAGGAAATTCTGATTTTTCACACTCCCGGGGTCAGGAAAATTGGATTTTTCACACTCCCGGGGTCAGGAAAATTGGGTTTTTTTCACACTTCTGGTGTCAAGAAAATCACATTTTTTCACACTCCCGGGGTCAGGAGATTCTGATTTTTTTCACACACCCGGGGTCAAGAAAATCACATTTTTTCACACTCCAGGGGTCAGGAAATTCTAATTTTTTTCACACTCCCGGTGTTAGGAAAATCACATTTTTCACACTCCCGGGGTCAGAAAAATTGGATTTTTTCACACTCCCGTGGTCAGGAGAATTTAATTTTTTCACACTCCCGGGGTCAAGAAAATCACATTTTTTCACACTCCCGCGGTCAGGAGATTCTGATTTTGTTCACACTCCTGGGGTCAAGAAAATCACAAATTTGTTATCACTCCCGGGGTCAGGAAATTCCGATATTTTTCACACTCCCAGGGTCAGGAAAATCGGATATTTTCACACTCCCGGGGTCAGGAAAATCAGATTTTTTTCATACTCCCGGGGTCAGGAAAAATCACATTTTTTCACACTCCCAGGGACAGGAAATTCTGATTTTTTTCACACTCACGGTGTTAGGAAAATTACTTTTTTCACACTCCCGGGGTCAGGAAAATTGGATTTTTTCACACTTCCGAAGTCAGGAGTATTTAATTTTTTTCACCCTCCCGGGGTCAAGAAAATCACATTTATTCACAGTCCCGGGGTCAGGAAATTCTGATATTTTTCACACTCCCGGGGACAGGAGAATTTAATTTTTTCACACTCCCGGGGTCAAGAAAATCACATTTTTTTCACAATCCCGGGGTCAGGAAAATTGGATGTTTTTAACACTCCCGGGGTCAGGAAAATTGGATTTTTTTCACACTCCCGGGGTCAGGAAAATTGGGTTTTTTTCACACTCCCGGGGTCAAGAAAATCACATTTTTTCACACTCCCGCGGTCAGGAGATTCTGATTTTGTTCACACTCCCGGGGTCAAGAAAATCACATTTTTTATCACTCCCGGGGTCAGGAAATTCTGATATTTTTCACACTCCCAGGGTCAGGAAAATCGGATATTTTCACACTCCCGGGGTCAGGAAAATCAGATTTTTTTTTAAACTCCCAGGGTCAGGAAAAATTGGATTTTTTTCACACTCCCGGGGTCAGGAAAATTGGATATTTTCATATTCCCGGGGTCAGGAAAATTGCATTTTTCAGACTCCCGGGTTCAGGAAAATTGGATTTTTTTAACACTCCCAGGGTCAGGAAAATTGGATATTTTCACACTCCCGGGGTCAGGAAAATCAGATTTTTTTTCATACTCCCGGGGTCAGGAAAAATTGGATTTTTTTCACACTCCCGGGGTCAGGAAAATTGGATTTTTTTCACACTCCCGGGGTCAGGAAAATTGCATTTTTCAGACTCCCGGGTTCAGGAAATTGGATTTTTTTTAACACTCCTGGGGTCAGAAAAATTGGGTTTTTTCACACTCCCGGGGTCAGGAGAATTTAATTTTTTTCACACTCCCGGGGTCAGGAAAATGGGATTCTTTTAACACTCCCGGGGTCAGGAAAATTGGATTTTTTTCACACTCCCGGGGTCAGGAAAATTGGGTTTTTTTCACACTCCCGGGGTCAAGAAAATCACATTTTTTCACACTCCCGGTGTCAGGAAATTCTGATTTTTTCACACTCCCGGGGTCAGGAGATTCTGATTTTTTTCACACTCCTGGGGTCAAGAAAATCACATTTTTTCACACTCCAGGGGTCAGGAAATTCTAATTTTTTTCACACTCCCGGTGTTAGGAAAATCACATTTTTCACACTCCCGGGGTCAGGAAAATCGGATATTTTCACACCCCCGGGGTCAGGAAAATCAGATTTTTTTCATACTCCCTGGGTCAGGAAAATTGGATTTTTTTCACACTCCCGGGGTCAGGAAAATTGGATATTTTCATATTCCCGGGGTCAGGAAAATTGCATTTTTCAGACTCCCGGGGTCAGGAAAATTGGATTTTTTTAACACTCCTGGGGTCAGGAAAATTGGATTTTTTCACACTCCCAGGGTCAGGAAAATTGGTTTTTTTTCACACTCCCGGGGTCAAGAAAATCACATTTTTTCACACTCCCGGTGTCAGGAAATTCTGATTTTTTTCACACTCCCGGGGTCAGGAGATTCTGATTTTTTTCACACTCCTGGGGTCAAGAAAATCACATTTTTCACACTCCAGGGGTCAGGAAATTCTAATTTTTTCACACTCCCGGTGTTAGGAAAATCACATTTTTCACACTCCCGGGGTCAGAAAAATTGGATTTTTTCACACTCCCGTGGTCAGGAGAATTTAATTTTTTCACACTCCCGGGGTCAAGAAAATCACATTTTTTTCACAATCCCCGGGGTCAGGAAAATTGGATGTTTTTAACACTCCCGGGGTCAGGAAAATTAGATTTTTTTCACACTCCCGGGGTCAGGAAAATTGGGTTTTTTTCACACTCCCGGGGTCAAGAAAATCACATTTTTTCACACTCCCGCGGTCAGGAGATTCTGATTTTGTTCACACTCCTGGGGTCAAGAAAATCACAAATTTGTTATCACTCCCGGGGTCAGGAAATTCCGATATTTTTCACACTCCCAGGGTCAGGAAAATCGGATATTTTCATTCTCCCAGGGTCAGGAAAATCAGATTTTTTTTCATACTCCCGGGGTCAGGAAAAATCACATTTTTTCACACTCCCAGGGACAGGAAATTCTGATTTTTTTCACACTCACGGTGTTAGGAAAATCACATTTTTCACACTCCCGGGGTCAGGAAAATTGGATTTTTTCACACTTCCGAAGTCAGGAGTATTTAATTTTTTTCACCCTCCCGGGGTCAAGAAAATCACATTTATTCACAGTCCCGGGGTCAGGAAATTCTGATATTTTTCACACTCCCGGGGACAGGAAAATCGGATATTTTCACACTCCCGGGGTAAGGAAAATCAGATTTTTTTTCACACTCCCGGGGTCAGGAAAATTGGATATTTTCATACTCCTGGGGTCAGGAAAATTGGATATTTTCATACTTCCGGGGTCAGGAAAATTGCATTTTTCAGACTCCCGGGGTCAGGAAAATTGGGTTTTTTTCACACTCCCGGGGTCAAGAAAATCACATTTTTCACACTCCCGGGGTCAGGAGATTCTGATTTTTTTCACACTCCCGGGGTCAAGAAAATCACATTTTTCACACTCCCGGGGTCAGAAAAATTGGGTTTTTTCACACTCCCGGGGTCAGGAGAATTTAATTTTTTTCACACTCCCGGGGTCAGGAAAATGGGATTCTTTTAACACTCCCGGGGTCAGGAAAATTGCATTTTTCAGACTCCCGGGGTCAGGAAAATTGGGTTTTTTTCACACTCCCGGGGTCAAGAAAATCACATTTTTCACACTCCCGGGGTCAGGAGATTCTGATTTTTTTCACACTCCCGGGGTCAAGAAAATCACATTTTTCACACTCCCGGGGTCAGAAAAATTGGGTTTTTTCACACTCCCGGGGTCAGGAGAATTTAATTTTTTTCACACTCCCGGGGTCAGGAAAATGGGATTCTTTTAACACTCCCGGGGTCAGGAAAATTGGATTTTTTTCACACTCCCGGGGTCAGGAAAATTGGGTTTTTTTCACACTCCCGGGGTCAAGAAAATCACATTTTTTCACACTCCTGGGGTCAGGAAATTCTGATTTTTTTCACACTCCCGGTGTTAGGAAAATCACATTTGTCACACTCCCGGGGTCAAGAATATCACATTTTTTCACACTCCCGGGGTCAGGAAAATCTGATATTTTTCACACTCCCGGGGTCAGGAAAATTGGATGTTTTTAACACTCCCGGGGTCAGGAAAATTAGATTTTTTTCACACTCCCGGGGTCAGGAAATTCCGATATTTTTCACACTCCCAGGGTCAGGAAAATCGGATATTTTCACACTCCCGGGGTCAGGAAAATCAGATTTTTTTTCATACTCCCGGGGTCAGGAAAAATCACATTTTTTCACACTCCCAGGGACAGGAAATTCTGATTTTTTTCACACTCACGGTGTTAGGAAAATCACATTTTTCACACTCCCGGGGTCAGGAAAATTGGATTTTTTCACACTTCCGAAGTCAGGAGTATTTAATTTTTTTCACCCTCCCGGGGTCAAGAAAATCACATTTATTCACAGTCCCGGGGTCAGGAAATTCTGATATTTTTCACACTCCCGGGGACAGGAAAATCGGATATTTTCACACTCCCGGGGTCAGGAAAATCAGATTTTTTTTCACACTCCCGGGGACAGGAAAATCGGATATTTTCACACTCCCGGGGTCAGGAAAATCAGATTTTTTTTCACACTCCCGGGGTCAAGAAAATCACATTTTTCACACTCCCGGGGTCAGGAAATTCTGATATTTTTCACACTCCCGGGGTCAGGAAAATTGGATTTTTTTCACACTCCCGGGGTCAGGAAAATTGGATTTTTTCACACTTCCGAAGTCAGGAGTATTTAATTTTTTTCACCCTCCCGGGGTCAAGAAAATCACATTTTTTCACACTCCTTGGGTCAGGAAATTCTGATTTTTCACACTCCCGGGGTCAGGAAAATTGGATTTTTCACACTCCCGGGGTCAGGAAAATTGGGTTTTTTTCACACTTCTGGTGTCAAGAAAATCACATTTTTTCACACTCCCGGGGTCAGGAGATTCTGATTTTTTTCACACACCCGGGGTCAAGAAAATCACATTTTTTCACACTCCAGGGGTCAGGAAATTCTAATTTTTTTCACACTCCCGGTGTTTGGAAAATCACATTTTTCACACTCCCGGGGTCAGAAAAATTGGATTTTTTCACACTCCCGGGGTCAGGAGAATTTAATTTTTTCACACTCCCGGGGTCAAGAAAATCACATTTTTTCACACTCCCGCGGTCAGGAGATTCTGATTTTGTTCACACTCCTGGGGTCAAGAAAATCACAAATTTGTTATCACTCCCGGGGTCAGGAAATTCCGATATTTTTCACACTCCCAGGGTCAGGAAAATCGGATATTTTCACACTCCCGGGGTCAGGAAAATCAGATTTTTTTCATACTCCCGGGGTCAGGAAAAATCACATTTTTTCACACTCCCAGGGACAGGAAATTCTGATTTTTTTCACACTCACGGTGTTAGGAAAATTACTTTTTTCACACTCCCGGGGTCAGGAAAATTGGATTTTTTCACACTTCCGAAGTCAGGAGTATTTAATTTTTTTCACCCTCCCGGGGTCAAGAAAATCACATTTATTCACAGTCCCGGGGTCAGGAAATTCTGATATTTTTCACACTCCCGGGGACAGGAGAATTTAATTTTTTCACACTCCCGGGGTCAAGAAAATCACATTTTTTTCACAATCCCGGGGTCAGGAAAATTGGATGTTTTTAACACTCCCGGGGTCAGGAAAATTGGATTTTTTTCACACTCCCGGGGTCAGGAAAATTGGGTTTTTTTCACACTCCCGGGGTCAAGAAAATCACATTTTTTCACACTCCCGCGGTCAGGAGATTCTGATTTTGTTCACACTCCCGGGGTCAAGAAAATCACATTTTTTATCACTCCCGGGGTCAGGAAATTCTGATATTTTTCACACTCCCAGGGTCAGGAAAATCGGATATTTTCACACTCCCGGGGTCAGGAAAATCAGATTTTTTTTTAAACTCCCAGGGTCAGGAAAAATTGGATTTTTTTCACACTCCCGGGGTCAGGAAAATTGGATATTTTCATATTCCCGGGGTCAGGAAAATTGCATTTTTCAGACTCCCGGGTTCAGGAAAATTGGATTTTTTTAACACTCCCAGGGTCAGGAAAATTGGATTTTTTTCACACTCCCGGGGTCAGGAAAATTGCATTTTTCAGACTCCCGGGTTCAGGAAATTGGATTTTTTTAACACTCCTGGGGTCAGAAAAATTGGGTTTTTTCACACTCCCGGGGTCAGGAGAATTTAATTTTTTTCACACTCCCGGGGTCAGGAAAATGGGATTCTTTTAACACTCCCGGGGTCAGGAAAATTGGATTTTTTTCACACTCCCGGGGTCAGGAAAATTGGGTTTTTTTCACACTCCCGGGGTCAAGAAAATCACATTTTTTCACACTCCCGGTGTCAGGAAATTCTGATTTTTTCACACTCCCGGGGTCAGGAGATTCTGATTTTTTTCACACTCCTGGGGTCAAGAAAATCACATTTTTTCACACTCCAGGGGTCAGGAAATTCTAATTTTTTTCACACTCCCGGTGTTAGGAAAATCACATTTTTCACACTCCCGGGGTCAGGAAAATCGGATATTTTCACACCCCCGGGGTCAGGAAAATCAGATTTTTTTCATACTCCCTGGGTCAGGAAAATTGGATTTTTTTCACACTCCCGGGGTCAGGAAAATTGGATATTTTCATATTCCCGGGGTCAGGAAAATTGCATTTTTCAGACTCCCGGGGTCAGGAAAATTGGATTTTTTTAACACTCCTGGGGTCAGGAAAATTGGATTTTTTCACACTCCCAGGGTCAGGAAAATTGGTTTTTTTTTCACACTCCCGGGGTCAAGAAAATCACATTTTTTCACACTCCCGGTGTCAGGAAATTCTGATTTTTTTTCACACTCCCGGGGTCAGGAGATTCTGATTTTTTTCACACTCCTGGGGTCAAGAAAATCACATTTTTTCACACTCCAGGGGTCAGGAAATTCTATTTTTTTTCACACTCCCGGTGTTAGGAAAATCACATTTTTCACACTCCCGGGGTCAGAAAAATTGGATTTTTTCACACTCCCGGGGTCAGGAGAATTTAATTTTTTCACACTCCCGGGGTCAAGAAAATCACATTTTTTTCACAATCCCCGGGGTCAGGAAAATTGGATGTTTTTAACACTCCCGGGGTCAGGAAAATTAGATTTTTTTCACACTCCCGGGGTCAGGAAAATTGGGTTTTTTTCACACTCCCGGGGTCAAGAAAATCACATTTTTTCACACTCCCGCGGTCAGGAGATTCTGATTTTGTTCACACTCCTGGGGTCAAGAAAATCACAAATTTGTTATCACTCCCGGGGTCAGGAAATTCCAATATTTTTCACACTCCCAGGGTCAGGAAAATCGGATATTTTCACACTCCCGGGGTCAGGAAAATCAGATTTTTTTTCATACTCCCGGGGTCAGGAAAAATCACATTTTTTCACACTCCCAGGGACAGGAAATTCTGATTTTTTTCACACTCACGGTGTTAGGAAAATCACATTTTTCACACTCCCGGGGTCAGGAAAATTGGATTTTTTCACACTTCCGAAGTCAGGAGTATTTAATTTTTTTCACCCTCCCGGGGTCAAGAAAATCACATTTATTCACAGTCCTGGGGTCAGGAAATTCTGATATTTTTCACACTCCCGGGGACAGGAAAATCGGATATTTTCACACTCCCGGGGTCAGGAAAATCAGATTTTTTTTCACACTCCCGGGGTCAGGAAAATTGGATATTTTCATACTCCTGGGGTCAGGAAAATTGGATATTTTCATACTTCCGGGGTCAGGAAAATTGCATTTTTCAGACTCCCGGGGTCAGGAAAATCACATTTTTCACACTCCCGGGGTCAGGAGATTCTGATTTTTTTCACACTCCCGGGGTCAAGAAAATCACATTTTTCACACTCCCGGGGTCAGAAAAATTGGGTTTTTTCACACTCCCGGGGTCAGGAGAATTTAATTTTTTTCACACTCCCGGGGTCAGGAAAATGGGATTCTTTTAACACTCCCGGGGTCAGGAAAATTGGATTTTTTTCACACTCCCGGGGTCAGGAAAATTGGGTTTTTTCACACTTCCGAAGTCAGGAGTATTTAATTTTTTTCACCCTCCCGGGGTCAAGAAAATCACATTTATTCACAGTCCTGGGGTCAGGAAATTCTGATATTTTTCACACTCCCGGGGACAGGAAAATCGGATATTTTCACACTCCCGGGGTCAGGAAAATCAGATTTTTTTTCACACTCCCGGGGTCAGGAAAATTGGATATTTTCATACTCCTGGGGTCAGGAAAATTGGATATTTTCATACTTCCGGGGTCAGGAAAATTGCATTTTTCAGACTCCCGGGGTCAGGAAAATCACATTTTTCACACTCCCGGGGTCAGGAGATTCTGATTTTTTTCACACTCCCGGGGTCAAGAAAATCACATTTTTCACACTCCCGGGGTCAGAAAAATTGGGTTTTTTCACACTCCCGGGGTCAGGAGAATTTAATTTTTTTCACACTCCCGGGGTCAGGAAAATGGGATTCTTTTAACACTCCCGGGGTCAGGAAAATTGGATTTTTTTCACACTCCCGGGGTCAGGAAAATTGGGTTTTTTTTCACACTCCCGGGGTCAAGAAAATCACATTTTTTCACACTCCCGGTGTCAGGAAATTCTGATTTTTTCACACTCCCGGGGTGAGGAGATTCTGATTTTTTTCACACTCCTGGGGTCAAGAAAATCACATTTTTTCACACTCCAGGGGTCAGGAAATTCTAATTTTTTTCACACTCCCGGTGTTCGGAAAATCACATTTTTCACACTCCCGGGGTCAGGAAAATCGGATATTTTCACACCCCCGGGGTCAGGAAAATCAGATTTTTTTCATACTCCCTGGGTCAGGAAAATTGGATTTTTTTCACACTCCCGGGGTCAGGAAAATTGGATATTTTCATATTCCCGGGGTCAGGAAAATTGCATTTTTCAGACTCCCGGGGTCAGGAAAATTGGATTTTTTTAACACTCCTGGGGTCAGGAAAATTGGATTTTTTCACACTCCCAGGGTCAGGAAAATTGGGTTTTTTTTCACACTCCCGGGGTCAAGAAAATCACATTTTTTCACACTCCCGGTGTCAGGAAATTCTGATTTTTTTCACACTCCCGGGGTCAGGAGATTCTGATTTTTTTCACACTCCTGGGGTCAAGAAAATCACATTTTTTCACACTCCAGGGGTCAGGAAATTCTAATTTTTTTCACACTCCCGGTGTTAGGAAAATCACATTTTTCACACTCCCGGGGTCAGAAAAATTGGATTTTTTCACACTCCCGGGGTCAGGAGAATTTAATTTTTTCACACTCCCGGGGTCAAGAAAATCACATTTTTTCACACTCCCGCGGTCAGGAGATTCTGATTTTGTTCACACTCCTGGGGTCAAGAAAATCACAAATTTGTTATCACTCCCGGGGTCAGGAAATTCCGATATTTTTCACACTCCCAGGGTCAGGAAAATCGGATATTTTCACACTCCCGGGGTCAGGAAAATCAGATTTTTTTTCATACTCCCGGGGTCAGGAAAAATCACATTTTTTCACACTCCCAGGGACAGGAAATTCTGATTTTTTCACACTCACGGTGTTAGGAAAATCACATTTTTCACACTCCCGGGGTCAGGAAAATTGGATTTTTTCACACTTCCGAAGTCAGGAGTATTTAATTTTTTTCACCCTCACGGGGTCAAGAAAATCACATTTATTCACAGTCCCGGGGTCAGGAAATTCTGATATTTTTCACACTCCCGGGGACAGGAGAATTTAATTTTTTCACACTCCCGGGGTCAAGAAAATCACATTTTTTTCACAATCCCGGGGTCAGGAAAATTGGATGTTTTTAACACTCCCGGGGTCAGGAAAATTGGATTTTTTTCACACTCCCGGTGTCAGGAAAATTGGGTTTTTTTCACACTCCCGGGGTCAAGAAAATCACATTTTTTCACACTCCCGCGGTCAGGAGATTCTGATTTTGTTCACACTCCCGGGGTCAAGAAAATCACATTTTTTATCACTCCCGGGGTCAGGAAATTCTGATATTTTTCACACTCCCAGGGTCAGGAAAATCGGATATTTTCACACTCCCGGGGTCAGGAAAATCAGATTTTTTTTAAACTCCCAGGGTCAGGAAAAATTGGATTTTTTTCACACTCCCGGGGTCAGGAAAATTGGATATTTTCATATTCCCGGGGTCAGGAAAATTGCATTTTTCAGACTCCCGGGTTCAGGAAAATTGGATTTTTTTAACACTCCCAGGGTCAGGAAAATCGGATATTTTCACACTCCCGGGGTCAGGAAAATCAGATTTTTTTTCATACTCCCGGGGTCAGGAAAAATTGGATTTTTTTCACACTCCCGGGGTCAGGAAAATTGGATTTTTTTCACACTCCCGGGGTCAGGAAAATTGGATATTTTCATACTCCTGGGGTCAGGAAAATTGGATATTTTCATACTTCCGGGGTCAGGAAAATTGCATTTTTCAGACTCCCGGGGTCAGGAAAATTGGGTTTTTTTCACACTCCCGGGGTCAAGAAAATCACATTTTTCACACTCCCGGGGTCAGGAGATTCTGATTTTTTTCACACTCCCGGGGTCAAGAAAATCACATTTTTCACACTCCCGGGGTCAGAAAAATTGGGTTTTTTCACACTCCCGGGGTCAGGAGAATTTAATTTTTTTCACACTCCCGGGGTCAGGAAAATGGGATTCTTTTAACACTCCCGGGGTCAGGAAAATTGGATTTTTTTCACACTCCCGGGGTCAGGAAAATTGGGTTTTTTTTTTCACACTCCCGGGGTCAAGAAAATCACATTTTTTCACACTCCCGGTGTCAGGAAATTCTGATTTTTTCACACTCCCGGGGTCAGGAGATTCTGATTTTTTTCACACTCCTGGGGTCAAGAAAATCACATTTTTTCACACTCCAGGGTTCAGGAAATTCTAATTTTTTTCACACTCCCGGTGTTAGGAAAATCACATTTTTCACACTCCCGGGGTCAGGGAAATCGGATATTTTCACACCCCCAGGGTCAGGAAAATCAGATTTTTTTCATACTCCCTGGGTCAGGAAAATTGGATTTTTTTCACACTCCCGGGGTCAGGAAAATTGGATATTTTCATATTCCCGGGGTCAGGAAAATTGCATTTTTCAGACTCCCGGGGTCAGGAAAATTGGATTTTTTTAACACTCCTGGGGTCAGGAAAATTGGATTTTTTCACACTCCCAGGGTCAAGAAAATTGGTTTTTTTTCACACTCCCGGGGTCAAGAAAATCACATTTTTTCACACTCCCGGTGTCAGGAAATTCTGATTTTTTTCACACTCCCGGGGTCAGGAGATTCTGATTTTTTTCACACTCCTGGGGTCAAGAAAATCACATTTTTTCACACTCCAGGGGTCAGGAAATTCTAATTTTTTTCACACTCCCGGTGTTAGGAAAATCACATTTGTCACACTCCCGGGGTCAAGAATATCACATTTTTTCACACTCCCGGGGTCAGGAAAATCTGATATTTTTCACACTCCCGGGGTCAGGAAAATCGGATATTTTCACACTCCCGGGGTCAGGAAAATCAGATTTTTTTCATACTCCCGGGGTCAGGAAAATCACATTTTTTCAAACTCCCAGGGTCAGGAAATTCTGATTTTTTTCACACTCACGGTGTTAGGAAAATCACATTTTTCACACTCCTGGGGTCAGGAAAATTGGATTTTTTCACACTCCCGGGGTCAAGAAAATCACATTTTTCACACTCCCGGGGTCAAGAAAATAACATTTTTTCACACTCCCAGGATCAGGAATTTCTGATTTTTTCACACTCCCGGTGTTAGGAAAATCACATTTTTCACACTCCCAGGGTAAAGAAAATCACATTTTCTCACACTCCCGGGGTCAGGAGATTCTGATTTCTTTCACACTCCCGGGGTCAAGAAAATCACATTTTTTCACACTCCCGGGGTCAGGAAATTCTAATTTTTTTCACACTCCCGGTGTTAGTAAAATCACATTTTTCACACTCCCGGGGTCAAGAAAATCACATTTTTTCACACTCCCGGGGTCAGGAAATTCTGATATTTTTCACACTCCCGGGGTCAGGAAAATCGGATATTTTCACACTCCCGGGGTCAGGAAAATCAGATTTTTTTTCATACTCCCGGGGTCAGGACAATCACATTTTTTCACACTCCCTGGGTCAGGAAATTCTGATTTTTTCACACTCACGGTGTTAAGAAAATCACGTTTTTCACACTCCCGGGGTCAGGAAAATTGGATTTTTTCACACTCCCGGGGTCAGGAGAATTTAATTTTTTTCACACTCATGGGGTCAAGAAAATCACATTTTTTCACACTCCCGGGGTCAGGAAATTCTGATATTTTTCACACTCCCGGGGTCAGGAAAATCGGATATTTTCACACCCCCGGGGTCAGGAAAATCAGATTTTTTTCATACTCCCTGGTTCAGGAAAATTGGATTTTTTTCACACTCCCGGGGTCAAGAAAATCACATTTTTTCACACTCCCGGGGTCAGGAAATTCTGATTTTTTTCACACTCCCGGTGTTAGGAAAATCACATTTGTCACACTCCCGGGGTCAAGAAAATCACATTTTTTCACACTCCCGGGGTCAGGAAATTCTGATATTTTTCACACTCCCGGGGTCAGGAAAATCGGATATTTTCACACTCCCGGGGTCAGGAAAATCAGATTTTTTTCATACTCCCGGGGTCAGGAAAATCACATTTTTTCAAACTCCCAGGGTCAGGAAATTCTGATTTTTTTCACACTCACGGTGTTAGGAAAATCACATTTTTCACACTCCCGGGGTCAGGAAAATTGGATTTTTTCACACTCCCGGGGTCAAGAAAATCACATTTTTCACACTCCCGGGGTCAAGAAAATCACATTTTTTCACACTCCCGGGATCAGGAATTTCTGATTTTTTCACACTCCCGGTGTTAGGAAAATCACATTTTTCACACTCCCAGGGTAAAGAAAATCACATTTTCTCACACTCCCGGGGTCAGGAGATTCTGATTTCTTTCACACTCCCGGGGTCAAGAAAATCACATTTTTTCACACTCCCCGGGTCAGGAAATTCTGATATTTTTCACACTCCCGGGGTCAGGAAAATCGGATATTTTCACACTCCCGGGGTCAGGAAAATCAGATTTTTTTTTCATACTCCCGGGGTCAGGACAATCACATTTTTTCACACTCCCTGGGTCAGGAAATTCTGATTTTTTTCACACTCACGGTGTTAGGAAAATCACATTTTTCACACTCCCGGGGTCAGGAAAATTGGATTTTTTCACACTCCCGGGGTCAGGAGAATTTAATTTTTTTCACACTCATGGGGTCAAGAAAATCACATTTTTTCACACTCCCGGGGTCAGGAAATTCTGATATTTTTCACACTCCCAGGGTCAGGAAAATCGGATATTTTCACACACCCCGGGGTCAGGAAAATCAGATTTTTTTCATACTCCATGGGTCAGGAAAATTGGATTTTTTTCACACTCCCGGGGTCAGGAAAATTGGATATTTTCATATTCCCGGGGTCAGGAAAATTGCATTTTTCAGACTCCCGGGTTCAGGAAAATTGGATTTTTTTAACACTCCTGGGGTCAGGAAAATTGGATTTTTTCACACTCCCAGGGTCAGGAAAATTGGGTTTTTTTCACACTCCCGGGGTCAAGAAAATCACATTTTTTCACACTCCCGGTGTCAGGAACTTCTGATTTTTTTCACACTCCCGGGGTCAGGAGATTCTGATTTTTTTCACACTCCTGGGGTCAAGAAAATCACATTTTTTCACACTCCAGGGGTCAGGAAATTCTAATTTTTTTCACACTCCCGGTGTTAGGAAAATCACATTTTTCACACTCCCGGGGTCAGAAAAATTGGATTTTTTCACACTCCCGGGGTCAGGAGAATTTAATTTTTTCACACTCCCGGGGTCAAGAAAATCACATTTTTTTCACAATCCCGGGGTCAGGAAAATTGGATGTTTTTAACACTCCTGGGGTCAGGAAAATTGGATTTTTTTCACACTCCCGGGGTCAGGAAAATTGGGTTTTTTTCACACTCCCGGGGTCAAGAAAATCACATTTTTTCACACTCCCGCGGTCAGGAGATTCTGATTTTGTTCACACTCCCGGGGTCAAGAAAATCACAAATTTGTTATCACCCCCGGGGTCAGGAAATTCCGATATTTTTCACACTCCCAGGGTCAGGAAAACCGGATATTTTCACACTCCCGGGGTCAGGAAAATCAGATTTTTTTTTCATACTCCCGGGGTCAGGAAAAATCACATTTTTTCACACTCCCAGGGACAGGAAATTCTGATTTTTTTCACACTCACGGTGTTAGGAAAATCACATTTTTCACACTCCCGGGGTCAGGAAAATTGGATTTTTTCACACTTCCGAAGTCAGGAGTATTTAATTTTTTTCACCCTCCCGGGGTCAAGAAAATCACATTTATTCACAGTCCCGGGGTCAGGAAATTCTGATATTTTTCACACTCCCGGGGACAGGAAAATCGGATATTTTCACACTCCCGGGGTCAGGAAAATCAGATTTTTTTTCACACTCCCGGGGACAGGAAAATCGGATATTTTCACACTCCCAGGGTCAGGAAAATCAGATTTTTTTTCACACTCCCGGGGTCAAGAAAATCACATTTTTCACACTCCCGGGGTCAGGAAATTCTGATATTTTTCACACTCCCGGGGTCAGGAAAATTGGATTTTTTTCACACTCCCGGGGTCAGGAAAATTGGGGGTTTTTCACACTCCCGGGGTCAAGAAAATCACATATTTTCACACTTCCGGGGTCAGGAGATTCTTATTTTTTTCACACTCCCAGGGTCAAGAAAATCACATTTTTTCACACTCCCGGGGTCAGAAAAATTAGATTTTTTCACACTCCCGGGGTCAGGAGAATTTAATTTTTTTCACACTCCCGGGGTCAAGAAAATCACATTTTTCACACTCCCGGGGTCAGGAAAATTGGATTTTTTCACACTCCCGTGGTCAAGAAAATCACATTTTTCACACTCCCGGGGTCAGGAGATTCTGATTTTTTTCACACTCCCGGGGTCAAGAAAATCATATTTTTCACACTCCCGGGGTCAGAAAAATTGGGTTTTTTCACACTCCCGGGGTCAGGAGAATTTAATTTTTTTCACACTCCCGGGGTCAGGAAAATGGGATTCTTTTAACACTCCCGGGGTCAGGAAAATTGGATTTTTTTCACACTCCCGGGGTCAGGAAAATTGGGTTTTTTTCACACTCCCGGGGTCAAGAAAATCACATTTTTTCACACTCCTGGGGTCAGGAGATTCTGATTTTTTTCACACTCCCGGGGTCAAGAAAATCACATTTTTTCACACTCCCGGGGTCAGGAAATTCTGATTTTTTTCACACTCCCGGTGTTAGGAAAATCACATTTTTCACACTCCCGGGGTCAAGAAAATCACATTTTTTCACACTCCCGGGGTCAGGAAATTCTGATATTTTTCACACTCCCGGGGTCAGGAAAATCGGATATTTTCACACTCCCGGGGTCAGGAAAATCAGATTTTTTTCATACTCCCGGGGTCAGGAAAATCACATTTTTTCACACTCCCAGGGTCAGGAAATTCTGATTTTTTCACACTCACAGTGTTAGGAAAATCACATTTTTCACACTCCCGGGGTCAGGAAAATTGGATTTTTTCACACTCCCGGGGTCAGGAGAATTCAATTTTTTTCAGACTCCCGGGGTCAAGAAAATCACATTTTTTCACACTCCCGGGGTCAGGAAATTCTGATATTTTTCACACTCCTGGGGTCAGTAAAATCGGATATTTTCACACTCCCGGGGTCAGGAAAATCAGATTTTTTTTCACACTCCCGCGGTCAGGAAAATTGGATATTTTCATACTCCCGGGGTCAGGAAAATCGCATTTTTCATACTCCCGGGGTCAGGAAAATCACATTTTTTCACACTCCCGGGGTCAGGAAATTCTGATATTTTTCACACTCCCGGGGTCAGGAAAATCGGATATTTTCACACTCCCGGGGTCAGGAAAATCAGATTTTTTTTCACACTCCCGCGGTCAGGAAAATTGGATATTTTCATACTCCCGGGGTCAGGAAAATCGCATTTTTCATACTCCCGGGGTCAAGAAAATCACATTTTTTCACACTCCCGGGGTCAGGAGATTCTGATTTTGTTCACACTCCCGGGGTCAAGAAAATCACATTTTTTCACACTCCCGGGGTCAGGAATTTCTGATTTTTTTCACACTCCCGGTGTTAGGAAAATCACATTTTTCACACTCCCGGGGTCAAGAAAATCACATTTTTTATCACTCCCGGGGTCAGGAAATTCTGATATTTTTCACACTCCCAGGGTCAGGAAAATCGGATATTTTCACACTCCCGGGGTCAGGAGTATTTAATTTTTTTCACACTCCCCGGGTCAAGAAAATCACATTTATTCACAGTCCGGGGTCAGGAAATTCTGATATTTTTCACACTCCCGGGGACAGGAAAATCGGATATTTTCACACTCCCGAGGTCAGGAAAATCAGATTTTTTTTCACACTCCCGGGGTCAAGAAAATCACATTTTTCACACTCCCGGGGTCAGGAAATTCTGATATTTTTCACACTCCCGGGGTCAGGAAAATTGGATTTTTTTCACACTCCCGGGGTCAGGAAAATTGGGGTTTTTTCACACTCCCGGGGTCAAGAAAATCACATATTTTCACACTCCCGGGGTCAGGAAATTCTAATTTTTTTCACACTCCCGGGGTCAGAAAAATTAGATTTTTTCACACTCCCGGGGTCAGGAGAATTTAATTTTTTTCACACTCCCGGGGTCAAGAAAATCACATTTTTTCACACTCCCGGGGTCAGGAGATTCTGATTTTTTTCACACTCCCGGGGTCAAGAAAATCACATTTTTCACACTCCCGGGATCAGGAAATTCTAATTTTTTTCACACTCCCGGTGTTAGTAAAATCACATTTTTCACACACCCGGGGTCAAGAAAATCACATTTTTTCACACTCCCGGGGTCAGGAGAATTTAATTTTTTTCACACTCCCGGGGTCAAGAAAATCACATTTTTTCACACTCCCGGTGTCAGGAGATTGTGATTTTTTTCACACTCCCAGGGTCAAGAAAATCACATTTTTTCACACTCCCGGGGTCAGGAAATTCTGATTTTTTTCACACTCCCGGTGTTAGGAAAATCACATTTTTCACACTCCCGGGGTCAAGAAAATCACATTTTTTCACACTCCCGGGGTCAGGAGAATTTAATTTTTTTCACACTCCCGGGGTCAAGAAAATCACATTTTTTTACACTCCCGGGGTCAGGAAATTCTGATATTTTTCACACTCCCGGGGTCAGGAAAATCGGATATTTTCACACCCCCGGTGTCAGGAAAATCAGATTTTTTTCATACTCCCGGGGTCAGGAAAATTGGATTTTTTTCACATTCCCGGGGTCAGGAAAATTGGATATTTTCATACTCCCGGGGTCAGGAAAATTGCATTTTTCAGGCTCCCGGGGTCAGGAAAATTGGATTTTTTTAACACTCCCGGGGTCAGGAAAATTGGATTTTTTTCACACTCCCGGGGTCAGGAGATTCTGATTTTTTTCACACTCCCGGGGTCAAGAAAATCACATTTTTTCACACTCCCGGGGTCAGGAAATTCTAATTTTTTTCACACTCCCGGTGTTAGGAAAATCAGATTTTTCACACTCCCGGGGTCAGAAAAATTGGAATTTTTCACACTCCCGGGGTCAGGAGAATTTAATTTTTTTCACACTCCCGGGGTCAAGAAAATCACATTTTTTCACACTCCCGGGGTCAGGAAATTTGGATATTTTTCACACTCCCGGGGTCAGGAAAATCGGATATTTTCACACTCCCGGGGTCAGGAAAATCAGATTTTTTTCATACTCCCAGGGTCAGGAAAATCACATTTTTTCACACTCCCAGGGTCAGGAAATTCTGATATTTTTTACACTCCCGGGGTCAGGAAAATCGGATATTTTCACACTCCCGGGGTCAGGAAAATCAGATTTTTTTCACACTCCTGCGGTCAGGAAAATTGGATATTTTCATACTCCCGGGTCAGGAAAATCGCATTTTTCATACTCCCGGGGACAGGAAAATCGCATTTTTCATACTCCCGGGGTCAGGAAAATCCAAAATTTTTCACATTCCCGGTGTTAGGAAAATCACATTTTTCACACTCCCGGGGTCAGGAAAATTGGGTTTTTTTTTCACACTTCCGGGGTCAAGAAAATCACATTTTTTCACACTCCCGGGGTCAGGAGCTTCTGATTTTTTCACACTCCCGGGGTCAAGAAAATCACATTTTTTCACACTCCCGGGGTCAGAAAATTCTAATTTTTTTCACACTCCCGGTGTTAGGAAAATCACATTGTTCACACTCCCGGGGTCAGGAAAATTGGATTTTTTCACACTCCCGGGGTCAGGAAAATTGGGGTTTTTTCCCACTCCCGGGGTCAAGAAAATCACATTTTTTCACACTCCCGGGGTCAGGAGATTCTGATTTTTTTCACACTCCCGGGGTCAAGAAGATCACATTTTTTCACACTCCCGGGGTCAGGAAATTCTGATTTTTTTCACACTCCCGGTGTTAGGAAAATCACATTTTTCACACTCCCGGGGTCAAGAAAATCACATTTTTTCACACTCCCGGGGTCAGGAAATTCTGATATTTTTCACACCCCCGGTGTCAGGAAAATCAGATTTTTTTCATACTCCCGGGGTCAGGAAAATTGGATTTTTTTCACATTCCCGGGGTCAGGAAAATTGGATATTTTCATACTCCCGGGGTCAGGAAAATTGCATTTTTCAGGCTCCCGGGGTCAGGAAAATTGGATTTTTTTAACACTCCCGGGGTCAGGAAAATTGGATTTTTTTCACACTCCCGGGGTCAGGAGATTCTGATTTTTTTCACACTCCCGGGGTCAAGAAAATCACATTTTTTCACACTCCCGGGGTCAGGAAATTCTAATTTTTTTCACACTCCCGGTGTTAGGAAAATCAGATTTTTCACACTCCCGGGGTCAGAAAAATTGGAATTTTTCACACTCCCGGGGTCAGGAGAATTTAATTTTTTTCACACTCCCGGGGTCAAGAAAATCACATTTTTTCACACTCCCGGGGTCAGGAAATTTGGATATTTTTCACACTCCCGGGGTCAGGAAAATCGGATATTTTCACACTCCCGGGGTCAGGAAAATCAGATTTTTTTCATACTCCCAGGGTCAGGAAAATCACATTTTTTCACACTCCCAGGGTCAGGAAATTCTGATATTTTTTACACTCCCGGGGTCAGGAAAATCGGATATTTTCACACTCCCGGGGTCAGGAAAATCAGATTTTTTTCACACTCCTGCGGTCAGGAAAATTGGATATTTTCATACTCCCGGGTCAGGAAAATCGCATTTTTCATACTCCCGGGGACAGGAAAATCGCATTTTTCATACTCCCGGGGTCAGGAAAATCCAAAATTTTTCACATTCCCGGTGTTAGGAAAATCACATTTTTCACACTCCCGGGGTCAGGAAAATTGGGTTTTTTTTTCACACTTCCGGGGTCAAGAAAATCACATTTTTTCACACTCCCGGGGTCAGGAGCTTCTGATTTTTTCACACTCCCGGGGTCAAGAAAATCACATTTTTTCACACTCCCGGGGTCAGAAAATTCTAATTTTTTTCACACTCCCGGTGTTAGGAAAATCACATTGTTCACACTCCCGGGGTCAGGAAAATTGGATTTTTTCACACTCCCGGGGTCAGGAAAATTGGGGTTTTTTCCCACTCCCGGGGTCAAGAAAATCACATTTTTTCACACTCCCGGGGTCAGGAGATTCTGATTTTTTTCACACTCCCGGGGTCAAGAAGATCACATTTTTTCACACTCCCGGGGTCAGGAAATTCTGATTTTTTTCACACTCCCGGTGTTAGGAAAATCACATTTTTCACACTCCCGGGGTCAAGAAAATCACATTTTTTCACACTCCCGGGGTCAGGAAATTCTGATATTTTTCACACTCCCGGGGTCAGGAAAATCGGATATTTTCACACTCCCGGGGTCAGGAAAATCAGATTTTTTTCATACTCCTGGGGTCAGGAAAATCACATTTTTTCACACTCCCAGGGTAAGGAAATTCTGATTTTTTTCACACTCACGGTGTTAAGAAAATCACATTTTTCACACTCCCCGGGTCAGGAAAATTGGATTTTTTCACACTCCCGGGGTCAGGAGATTCTGATTTTTTTCACACTCCCGGGGTCAAGAAAATCACATTTTTTCACACTCCCGGGGTCAGGAAATTCTGATTTTTTTCACACTCCCGGTGTTAGGAAAATCACATTTTTCACACTCCCGGGGTCAGAAAAATTGGATTTTTTCACACTCCCGGGGTCAGGAGAATTTAATTTTTTTCACACTCCCGGGGTCAAGAAAATCACATTTTTTCACACTCCCGGGGTCAGGAAATTTGGATATTTTTCACACTCCCGGGGTCAGGGAAATCGGATATTTTCACACTCCTGGGGTCAGGAAAATCAGATTTTTTTCATACTCCCAGGGTCAGGAAAATCACATTTTTTCACACTCCCAGGGTCAGGAAATTCTGATTTTTTTCACACTCACGGTGTCAGGAAAATCACATTTTTCACACTCCCGGGGTCAGGAAAATTGGATTTTTTCACACTCCCGGGGTCAGGAGAATTTAATTTTTTTCAGACTCCCGGGGTCAAGAAAATCACATTTTTTCACACTCCCGGGGTCAGGAAATTCTGATATTTTTTACACTCCCGGGGTCAGGAAAATCGGATATTTTCACACTCCCGGGGTCAGGAAAATCAGATTTTTTTCACAGTCCTGCGGTCAGGAAAATTGGATATTTTCATACTCCCGGGGTCAGGAAAATCGCATTTTTCATACTCCCGGGGTCAGGAAAATCGCATTTTTCATACTCCCGGGGTCAGGAAAATCCAAAATTTTTCACATTCCCGGTGTTAGGAAAATCACATTTTTCACACTCCCGGGGTCAGGAAAATTTGGTTTTTTTTCACACTTCCGGGGTCAAGAAAATCACATTTTTTCACACTCCCGGGGTCAGGAGCTTCTGATTTTTTCACACTCCCGGGGTCAAGAAAATCACATTTTTTCACACTCCCGGGGTCAGAAAATTCTAATTTTTTTCACACTCCCGGTGTTAGGAAAATCACATTGTTCACACTCCCGGGGTCAGAAAAATTGGATTTTTTCACACTCCCGGGGTCAGGAAAATTGGGGTTTTTCCCCACTCCCGGGGTCAATAAAATCACATTTTTTCACACTCCCGGGGTCAGGAGATTCTGATTTTTTTCACACTCCCGGGGTCAAGAAGATCACATTTTTTCACACTCCCGGGGTCAGGAAATTCTGATTTTTTTCACACTCCCGGTGTTAGGAAAATCACATTTTTCACACTCCCGGGGTCAAGAAAATCACATTTTTTCACACTCCCGGGGTCAGGAAATTCTGATATTTTTCACACTCCCGGGGTCAGGAAAATCGGATATTTTCACACTCCCGGGGTCAGGAAAATCAGATTTTTTTCATACTCCTGGGGTCAGGAAAATCACATTTTTTCACACTCCCAGGGTAAGGAAATTCTGATTTTTTTCACACTCACGGTGTTAGGAAAATCACATTTTTCACACTCCCGGGGTCAGGAAAATTGGATTTTTTCACACTCCCGGGGTCAGGAGATTCTGATTTTTTTCACACTCCCGGGGTCAAGAAAATCACATTTTTTCACTCTCCCGGGGTCAGGAAATTCTGATTTTTTTCACACTCCCGGTGTTAGGAAAATCACATTTTTCACACTCCCGGGGTCAGAAAAATTGGATTTTTTCACACTCCCGGGGTCAGGAGAATTTAATTTTTTTCACACTCCCGGGGTCAAGAAAATCACATTTTTTCACACTCCCGGGGTCAGGAAATTTGGATATTTTTCACACTCCCGGGGTCAGGAAAATCGGATATTTTCACACTCCCGGGGTCAGGAAAATCAGATTTTTTTCATACTCCCAGGGTCAGGAAAATCACATTTTTTCACACTCCCAGGGTCAGGAAATTCTGATTTTTTTCACACTCACGGTGTCAGGAAAATCACATTTTTCACACTCCCGGGGTCAGGAGAATTTAATTTTTTTCAGACTCCCGGGGTCAAGAAAATCACATTTTTTCACACTCCCGGGGTCAGGAAATTCTGATATTTTTTACACTCCCGGGGTCAGGAAAATCGGATATTTTCACACTCCCGGGGTCAGGAAAATCAGATTTTTTTCACACTCCTGCGGTCAGGAAAATTGGATATTTTCATACTCCCGGGGTCAGGAAAATCGCATTTTTCATACTCCCGGGGTCAGGAAAATCGCATTTTTCATACTCCCGGGGTCAGGAAAATCCAAAATTTTTCACATTCCCGGTGTTAGGAAAATCACATTTTTCACACTCCCGGGGTCAGGAAAATTGGGTTTTTTTTCACACTTCCGGGGTCAAGAAAATCACATTTTTTCACACTCCCGGGGTCAGGAGCTTCTGATTTTTTCACACTCCCGGGGTCAAGAAAATCACATTTTTTCACACTCCCGGGGTCAGAAAATTCTAATTTTTTTCACACTCCCGGTGTTAGGAAAATCACATTGTTCACACTCCCGGGGTCAGGAAAATTGGATTTTTTCACACTCCCGGGGTCAGGAGAATTGGGGTTTTTTCCCACTCCCGGGGTCAAGAAAATCACATTTTTTCACACTCCCGGGGTCAGGAGATTCTGATTTTTTTCACACTCCCGGGGTCAAGAAGATCACATTTTTTCACACTCCCGGGGTCAGGAAATTCTGATTTTTTTCACACTCCCGGTGTTAGGAAAATCACATTTTTCACACTCCCGGGGTCAAGAAAATCACATTTTTTCACACTCCCGGGGTCAGGAAATTCTGATATTTTTCACACTCCCGGGGTCAGGAAAATCGGATATTTTCACACTCCCGGGGTCAGGAAAATCAGATTTTTTTCATACTGCTGGGGTCAGGAAAATCACATTTTTTCACACTCCCAGGGTAAGGAAATTCTGATTTTTTTCACACTCACGGTGTTAGGAAAATCACATTTTTCACGCTCCCGGGGTCAGGAAAATTGGATTTTTTCACACTCCCGGGGTCAGGAGATTCTGATTTTTTTCACACTCCCGGGGTCAAGAAAATCACATTTTTTCACACTCCCGGGGTCAGGAAATTCTGATTTTTTTCACACTCCCGGTGTTAGGAAAATCACATTTTTCACACTCCCGGGGTCAAGAAAATCACATTTTTTCACACTCCCGGGGTCAGGAAATTCTGATATTTTTCACACTCCCGGGGTCAGGAAAATCGGATATTTTCACACCCCCGGGGTCAGGAAAATCAGATTTTTTTCATACTCCCGGGGTCAGGAAAATTGGATATTTTCATACTCCCGGGGTCAGGAAAATTGGGTTTTTTTTCACACACCCGGGGTGAAGAAAATCACATTTTTTCACACTCCCGGGGTCAGGAAATTCTGATTTTTTTCACACTCCCGGGGTCAGGAGACTCTGATTTTTTTCACACTCCCGGTGTTAGGAAAATCACATTTTTCACACTCCCGGGGTCAAGAAAATCACATTTTTTCACACTCCCGGGGTCAGGAAATTCTGATATTTTTCACACTCCCGGGGTCAGGAAAATCGGATATTTTCACACTCCCGGGGTCAGGAAAATCAGATTTTTTTCATACTCCTGGGGTCAGGAAAATCACATTTTTTCACACTCCCAGGGTAAGGAAATTCTGATTTTTTTCACACTCACGGTGTTAGGAAAATCACATTTTTCACGCTCCCGGGGTCAGGAAAATTGGATTTTTTCACACTCCCGGGGTCAGGAGATTCTGATTTTTTTCACACTCCCGGGGTCAAGAAAATCACATTTTTTCACACTCCCGGGGTCAGGAAATTCTGATTTTTTTCACACTCCCGGTGTTAGGAAAATCACATTTTTTCACACTCCCGGGGTCAGGAAATTCTGATATTTTTCACACTCCCGGGGTCAGGAAAATCGGATATTTTCACACCCCCGGGGTCAGGAAAATCAGATTTTTTTCATACTCCCGGGGTCAGGAAAATTGGATATTTTCATACTCCCGGGGTCAGGAAAATTGGGTTTTTTTTCACACACCCGGGGTGAAGAAAATCACATTTTTTCACACTCCCGGGGTCAGGAAATTCTGATTTTTTTCACACTCCCGGGGTCAGGAGACTCTGATTTTTTTCACACTCCCGGTGTTAGGAAAATCACATTTTTCACACTCCCGGGGTCAAGAAAATCACATTTTTTCACACTCCCGGGGTCAGGAAATTCTGATATTTTTCACACTCCCGGGGTCAGGAAAATCGGATATTTTCACACTCCCGGGGTCAGGAAAATCAGATTTTTTTCATACTCCTGGGGTCAGGAAAATCACATTTTTTCACACTCCCAGGGTCAGGAAATTCTGATTTTTTTCACACTCACGGTGTTAGGAAAATCACATTTTTCACGCTCCCGGGGTCAGGAAAATTGGATTTTTTCACACTCCCGGGGTCAGGAGATTCTGATTTTTTTCACACTCCCGGGGTCAAGAAAATCACATTTTTTCACATTCCCGGGGTCAGGAAATTCTGATTTTTTTCACACTCCCGGTGTTAGGAAAATCACATTTTTCACACTCCCGGGGTCAAGAAAATCACATTTTTTTCACACTCCCGGGTTCAGGAGAATTTAATTTTTTTCACACTCCCGGGGTCAAGAAAATCACATTTTTTCACACTCCCGGGGTCAGGAAATTCTGATATTTTTCACACTCCCAGGGTCAGGAAAATCGGATATTTTCACACCCCCGGGGTCAGGAAAATCAGATTTTTTTCATACTCCCGGGGTCAGGAAAATTGGATATTTTCATACTCCCGGGGTCAGGAAAATTGGGTTTTTTTTCACACACCCGGGGTGAAGAAAATCACATTTTTTCACACTCCCGGGGTCAGGAAATTCTGATTTTTTTCACACTCCCGGGGTCAGGAGACTCTGATTTTTTTCACACTCCCGGGGTCAAGAAAATCACATTTTTTCACACTTCTGGGGTCAGAAAATTCTAATTTTTTTCACACTCCCGGGGTCAAGAAAATCACTTTTTTTCACACTCCCTGGGTCAGGAAATTCTGATATTTTTCACACTCCCGGGGTCAGGAAAATCGGATATTTTCACACTCCCGGGGTCAGGAAAATCAGATTTTTTTCATACTCCCAGGGTCAGGAAAATCACATTTTTTCACACTCCCAGGGTCAGGAAAATCAGATTTTTTTTTCACACTCCCGCGGTCAGGAAAATCGCATTTTTCATACTCCCGCGGTCAGGAAAATCAAAAAAATTTCACATTCCCGGTGTTAGGAAAATCACATTTTTCACACTCCCGGGGTCAGAAAAATTGGATTTTTTCACACTCCCGGGGTCAGGAGAATTTAATTTTTTCACACTCCCGGGGTCAAGAAAATCACATTTTTTTCACAATCCCGGGGTCAGGAAAATTGGATGTTTTTAACACTCCCGGGGTCAGGAAAATTGGATTTTTTTCACACTCCCGGGGTCAGGAAAATTGGGTTTTTTTCACACTCCCGGGGTCAAGAAAATCACATTTTTTCACACTCCCGCGGTCAGGAGATTCTGATTTTGTTCACACTCCCGGGGTCAAGAAAATCACAAATTTGTTATCACCCCCGGGGTCAGGAAATTCCGATATTTTTCACACTCCCAGGGTCAGGAAAATCGGATATTTTCACACTCCCGGGGTCAGGAAAATCAGATTTTTTTTCATACTCCCGGGGTCAGGAAAAATCACATTTTTTCACACTCCCAGGGACAGGAAATTCTGATTTTTTTCACACTCACGGTGTTAGGAAAATCACATTTTTCACACTCCCGGGGTCAGGAAAATTGGATTTTTTCACACTTCCGAAGTCAGGAGTATTTAATTTTTTTCACCCTCCCGGGGTCAAGAAAATCACATTTATTCACAGTCCCGGGGTCAGGAAATTCTGATATTTTTCACACTCCCGGGGACAGGAAAATCGGATATTTTCACACTCCCGGGGTCAGGAAAATCAGATTTTTTTTCACACTCCCGGGGACAGGAAAATCGGATATTTTCACACTCCCAGGGTCAGGAAAATCAGATTTTTTTTCACACTCCCGGGGTCAAGAAAATCACATTTTTCACACTCCCGGGGTCAGGAAATTCTGATATTTTTCACACTCCCGGGGTCAGGAAAATTGGATTTTTTTCACACTCCCGGGGTCAGGAAAATTGGGGGTTTTTCACACTCCCGGGGTCAAGAAAATCACATATTTTCACACTCCCGGGGTCAGGAGATTCTGATTTTTTTCACACTCCCAGGGTCAAGAAAATCACATTTTTTCACACTCCCGGGGTCAGAAAAATTAGATTTTTTCACACTCCCGGGGTCAGGAGAATTTAATTTTTTTCACACTCCCGGGGTCAAGAAAATCACATTTTTCACACTCCCGGGGTCAGGAAAATTGGATTTTTTCACACTCCCGGGGTCAAGAAAATCACATTTTTCACACTCCCGGGGTCAGGAGATTCTGATTTTTTTCACACTCCCGGGGTCAAGAAAATCATATTTTTCACACTCCCGGGGTCAGAAAAATTGGGTTTTTTCACACTCCCGGGGTCAGGAGAATTTAATTTTTTTCACACTCCCGGGGTCAGGAAAATGGGATTCTTTTAACACTCCCGGGGTCAGGAAAATTGGATTTTTTTCACACTCCCGGGGTCAGGAAAATTGGGTTTTTTTCACACTCCCGGGGTCAAGAAAATCACATTTTTTCACACTCCTGGGGTCAGGAGATTCTGATTTTTTTCACACTCCCGGGGTCAAGAAAATCACATTTTTTCACACTCCCGGGGTCAGGAAATTCTGATTTTTTTCACACTCCCGGTGTTAGGAAAATCACATTTTTCACACTCCCGGGGTCAAGAAAATCACATTTTTTCACACTCCCGGGGTCAGGAAATTCTGATATTTTTCACACTCCCGGGGTCAGGAAAATCGGATATTTTCACACTCCCGGGGTCAGGAAAATCAGATTTTTTTCATACTCCCGGGGTCAGGAAAATCACATTTTTTCACACTCCCAGGGTCAGGAAATTCTGATTTTTTCACACTCACAGTGTTAGGAAAATCACATTTTTCACACTCCCGGGGTCAGGAAAATTGGATTTTTTCACACTCCCGGGGTCAGGAGAATTCAATTTTTTTCAGACTCCCGGGGTCAAGAAAATCACATTTTTTCACACTCCCGGGGTCAGGAAATTCTGATATTTTTCACACTCCTGGGGTCAGTAAAATCGGATATTTTCACACTCCCGGGGTCAGGAAAATCAGATTTTTTTTCACACTCCCGCGGTCAGGAAAATTGGATATTTTCATACTCCCGGGGTCAGGAAAATCGCATTTTTCATACTCCCGGGGTCAGGAAAATCACATTTTTTCACACTCCCGGGGTCAGGAAATTCTGATATTTTTCACACTCCCGGGGTCAGGAAAATCGGATATTTTCACACTCCCGGGGTCAGGAAAATCAGATTTTTTTTCACACTCCCGCGGTCAGGAAAATTGGATATTTTCATACTCCCGGGGTCAGGAAAATCGCATTTTTCATACTCCCGGGGTCAAGAAAATCACATTTTTTCACACTCCCGGGGTCAGGAGATTCTGATTTTGTTCACACTCCCGGGGTCAAGAAAATCACATTTTTTCACACTCCCGGGGTCAGGAATTTCTGATTTTTTTCACACTCCCGGTGTTAGGAAAATCACATTTTTCACACTCCCGGGGTCAAGAAAATCACATTTTTTATCACTCCCGGGGTCAGGAAATTCTGATATTTTTCACACTCCCAGGGTCAGGAAAATCGGATATTTTCATACTCCCGGGGTCAGGAAAATCACATTTTTCACACTCCCGGGGTCAGGAAATTCTGATGTTTTTCACACTCACGGTGTTAGGAAAATCACATTTTTCACACTCCCGGGGTCAGGAAAATTGGATTTTTTCACACTCCCGGGGTCAGGAGTATTTAATTTTTTTCACACTCCCGGGGTCAAGAAAATCACATTTATTCACAGTCCGGGGTCAGGAAATTCTGATATTTTTCACACTCCCGGGGACAGGAAAATCGGATATTTTCACACTCCCGAGGTCAGGAAAATCAGATTTTTTTTCACACTCCCGGGGTCAAGAAAATCACATTTTTCACACTCCCGGGGTCAGGAAATTCTGATATTTTTCACACTCCCGGGGTCAGGAAAATTGGATTTTTTTCACACTCCCGGGGTCAGGAAAATTGGGGTTTTTTCACACTCCCGGGGTCAAGAAAATCACATATTTTCACACTCCCGGGGTCAGGAAATTCTAATTTTTTTCACACTCCCGGGGTCAGAAAAATTAGATTTTTTCACACTCCCGGGGTCAGGAGAATTTAATTTTTTTCACACTCCCGGGGTCAAGAAAATCACATTTTTTCACACTCCCGGGGTCAGGAGATTCTGATTTTTTTCACACTCCCGGGGTCAAGAAAATCACATTTTTCACACTCCCGGGATCAGGAAATTCTAATTTTTTTCACACTCCCGGTGTTAGTAAAATCACATTTTTCACACACCCGGGGTCAAGAAAATCACATTTTTTCACACTCCCGGGGTCAGGAGAATTTAATTTTTTTCACACTCCCGGGGTCAAGAAAATCACATTTTTTCACACTCCCGGTGTCAGGAGATTGTGATTTTTTTCACACTCCCAGGGTCAAGAAAATCACATTTTTTCACACTCCCGGGGTCAGGAAATTCTGATTTTTTTCACACTCCCGGTGTTAGGAAAATCACATTTTTCACACTCCCGGGGTCAAGAAAATCACATTTTTTCACACTCCCGGGGTCAGGAGAATTTAATTTTTTTCACACTCCCGGGGTCAAGAAAATCACATTTTTTTACACTCCCGGGGTCAGGAAATTCTGATATTTTTCACACTCCCGGGGTCAGGAAAATCGGATATTTTCACACCCCCGGGGTCAGGAAAATCAGATTTTTTTCATACTCCCGGGGTCAGGAAAATTGGATTTTTTTCACATTCCCGGGGTCAGGAAAATTGGATATTTTCATACTCCCGGGGTCAGGAAAATTGCATTTTTCAGGCTCCCGGGGTCAGGAAAATTGGATTTTTTTAACACTCCCGGGGTCAGGAAAATTGGATTTTTTTCACACTCCCGGGGTCAGGAGATTCTGATTTTTTTCACACTCCCGGGGTCAAGAAAATCACATTTTTTCACACTCCCGGGGTCAGGAAATTCTAATTTTTTTCACACTCCCGGTGTTAGGAAAATCAGATTTTTCACACTCCCGGGGTCAGAAAAATTGGATTTTTTCACACTCCCGGGGTCAGGAGAATTTAATTTTTTTCACACTCCCGGGGTCAAGAAAATCACATTTTTTCACACTCCCGGGGTCAGGAAATTTGGATATTTTTCACACTCCCGGGGTCAGGAAAATCGGATATTTTCACACTCCCGGGGTCAGGAAAATCAGATTTTTTTCATACTCCCAGGGTCAGGAAAATCACATTTTTTCACACTCCCAGGGTCAGGAAATTCTGATTTTTTTCACACTCACGGTGTCAGGAAAATCACATTTTTCACACTCCCGGGGTCAGGAAAATCACATTTTTTCACACTCCTGGGGTCAGGAAATTCTGATATTTTTTACACTCCCGGGGTCAGGAAAATCGGATATTTTCACACTCCCGGGGTCAGGAAAATCAGATTTTTTTCACACTCCTGCGGTCAGGAAAATTGGATATTTTCATAATCCCGGGGTCAGGAAAATCGCATTTTTCATACTCCCGGGGACAGGAAAATCGCATTTTTCATACTCCCGGGGTCAGGAAAATCCAAAATTTTTCACATTCCCGGTGTTAGGAAAATCACATTTTTCACACTCCCGGGGTCAGGAAAATTGGGTTTTTTTTTCACACTTCCGGGGTCAAGAAAATCACATTTTTTCACACTCCCGGGGTCAGGAGCTTCTGATTTTTTCACACTCCCGGGGTCAAGAAAATCACATTTTTTCACACTCCCGGGGTCAGGAAATTCTGATTTTTTTCACACTCCCGGTGTTAGGAAAATCACATTTTTTCACACTCCCGGGGTCAGGAAATTCTGATATTTTTCACACTCCCGGGGTCAGGAAAATCGGATATTTTCACACCCCCGGGGTCAGGAAAATCAGATTTTTTTCATACTCCCGGGGTCAGGAAAATTGGATATTTTCATACTCCCGGGGTCAGGAAAATTGGGTTTTTTTTCACACACCCGGGGTGAAGAAAATCACATTTTTTCACACTCCCGGGGTCAGGAAATTCTGATTTTTTTCACACTCCCGGGGTCAGGAGACTCTGATTTTTTTCACACTCCCGGTGTTAGGAAAATCACATTTTTCACACTCCCGGGGTCAAGAAAATCACATTTTTTCACACTCCCGGGGTCAGGAAATTCTGATATTTTTCACACTCCCGGGGTCAGGAAAATCGGATATTTTCACACTCCCGGGGTCAGGAAAATCAGATTTTTTTCATACTCCTGGGGTCAGGAAAATCACATTTTTTCACACTCCCAGGGTCAGGAAATTCTGATTTTTTTCACACTCACGGTGTTAGGAAAATCACATTTTTCACGCTCCCGGGGTCAGGAAAATTGGATTTTTTCACACTCCCGGGGTCAGGAGATTCTGATTTTTTTCACACTCCCGGGGTCAAGAAAATCACATTTTTTCACATTCCCGGGGTCAGGAAATTCTGATTTTTTTCACACTCCCGGTGTTAGGAAAATCACATTTTTCACACTCCCGGGGTCAAGAAAATCACATTTTTTTCACACTCCCGGGTTCAGGAGAATTTAATTTTTTTCACACTCCCGGGGTCAAGAAAATCACATTTTTTCACACTCCCGGGGTCAGGAAATTCTGATATTTTTCACACTCCCAGGGTCAGGAAAATCGGATATTTTCACACCCCCGGGGTCAGGAAAATCAGATTTTTTTCATACTCCCGGGGTCAGGAAAATTGGATATTTTCATACTCCCGGGGTCAGGAAAATTGGGTTTTTTTTCACACACCCGGGGTGAAGAAAATCACATTTTTTCACACTCCCGGGGTCAGGAAATTCTGATTTTTTTCACACTCCCGGGGTCAGGAGACTCTGATTTTTTTCACACTCCCGGGGTCAAGAAAATCACATTTTTTCACACTTCTGGGGTCAGAAAATTCTAATTTTTTTCACACTCCCGGGGTCAAGAAAATCACTTTTTTTCACACTCCCTGGGTCAGGAAATTCTGATATTTTTCACACTCCCGGGGTCAGGAAAATCGGATATTTTCACACTCCCGGGGTCAGGAAAATCAGATTTTTTTCATACTCCCAGGGTCAGGAAAATCACATTTTTTCACACTCCCAGGGTCAGGAAAATCAGATTTTTTTTTCACACTCCCGCGGTCAGGAAAATCGCATTTTTCATACTCCCGCGGTCAGGAAAATCAAAAAAATTTCACATTCCCGGTGTTAGGAAAATCACATTTTTCACACTCCCGGGGTCAGAAAAATTGGATTTTTTCACACTCCCGGGGTCAGGAGAATTTAATTTTTTCACACTCCCGGGGTCAAGAAAATCACATTTTTTTCACAATCCCGGGGTCAGGAAAATTGGATGTTTTTAACACTCCCGGGGTCAGGAAAATTGGATTTTTTTCACACTCCCGGGGTCAGGAAAATTGGGTTTTTTTCACACTCCCGGGGTCAAGAAAATCACATTTTTTCACACTCCCGCGGTCAGGAGATTCTGATTTTGTTCACACTCCCGGGGTCAAGAAAATCACAAATTTGTTATCACCCCCGGGGTCAGGAAATTCCGATATTTTTCACACTCCCAGGGTCAGGAAAATCGGATATTTTCACACTCCCGGGGTCAGGAAAATCAGATTTTTTTTCATACTCCCGGGGTCAGGAAAAATCACATTTTTTCACACTCCCAGGGACAGGAAATTCTGATTTTTTTCACACTCACGGTGTTAGGAAAATCACATTTTTCACACTCCCGGGGTCAGGAAAATTGGATTTTTTCACACTTCCGAAGTCAGGAGTATTTAATTTTTTTCACCCTCCCGGGGTCAAGAAAATCACATTTATTCACAGTCCCGGGGTCAGGAAATTCTGATATTTTTCACACTCCCGGGGACAGGAAAATCGGATATTTTCACACTCCCGGGGTCAGGAAAATCAGATTTTTTTTCACACTCCCGGGGACAGGAAAATCGGATATTTTCACACTCCCAGGGTCAGGAAAATCAGATTTTTTTTCACACTCCCGGGGTCAAGAAAATCACATTTTTCACACTCCCGGGGTCAGGAAATTCTGATATTTTTCACACTCCCGGGGTCAGGAAAATTGGATTTTTTTCACACTCCCGGGGTCAGGAAAATTGGGGGTTTTTCACACTCCCGGGGTCAAGAAAATCACATATTTTCACACTCCCGGGGTCAGGAGATTCTGATTTTTTTCACACTCCCAGGGTCAAGAAAATCACATTTTTTCACACTCCCGGGGTCAGAAAAATTAGATTTTTTCACACTCCCGGGGTCAGGAGAATTTAATTTTTTTCACACTCCCGGGGTCAAGAAAATCACATTTTTCACACTCCCGGGGTCAGGAAAATTGGATTTTTTCACACTCCCGGGGTCAAGAAAATCACATTTTTCACACTCCCGGGGTCAGGAGATTCTGATTTTTTTCACACTCCCGGGGTCAAGAAAATCATATTTTTCACACTCCCGGGGTCAGAAAAATTGGGTTTTTTCACACTCCCGGGGTCAGGAGAATTTAATTTTTTTCACACTCCCGGGGTCAGGAAAATGGGATTCTTTTAACACTCCCGGGGTCAGGAAAATTGGATTTTTTTCACACTCCCGGGGTCAGGAAAATTGGGTTTTTTTCACACTCCCGGGGTCAAGAAAATCACATTTTTTCACACTCCTGGGGTCAGGAGATTCTGATTTTTTTCACACTCCCGGGGTCAAGAAAATCACATTTTTTCACACTCCCGGGGTCAGGAAATTCTGATTTTTTTCACACTCCCGGTGTTAGGAAAATCACATTTTTCACACTCCCGGGGTCAAGAAAATCACATTTTTTCACACTCCCGGGGTCAGGAAATTCTGATATTTTTCACACTCCCGGGGTCAGGAAAATTGGATATTTTCACACTCCCGGGGTCAGGAAAATCAGATTTTTTTCATACTCCCGGGGTCAGGAAAATCACATTTTTTCACACTCCCAGGGTCAGGAAATTCTGATTTTTTCACACTCACAGTGTTAGGAAAATCACATTTTTCACACTCCCGGGGTCAGGAAAATTGGATTTTTTCACACTCCCGGGGTCAGGAGAATTCAATTTTTTTCAGACTCCCGGGGTCAAGAAAATCACATTTTTTCACACTCCCGGGGTCAGGAAATTCTGATATTTTTCACACTCCTGGGGTCAGTAAAATCGGATATTTTCACACTCCCGGGGTCAGGAAAATCAGATTTTTTTTCACACTCCCGCGGTCAGGAAAATTGGATATTTTCATACTCCCGGGGTCAGGAAAATCGCATTTTTCATACTCCCGGGGTCAGGAAAATCACATTTTTTCACACTCCCGGGGTCAGGAAATTCTGATATTTTTCACACTCCCGGGGTCAGGAAAATCGGATATTTTCACACTCCCGGGGTCAGGAAAATCAGATTTTTTTTCACACTCCCGCGGTCAGGAAAATTGGATATTTTCATACTCCCGGGGTCAGGAAAATCGCATTTTTCATACTCCCGGGGTCAAGAAAATCACATTTTTTCACACTCCCGGGGTCAGGAGATTCTGATTTTGTTCACACTCCCGGGGTCAAGAAAATCACATTTTTTCACACTCCCGGGGTCAGGAATTTCTGATTTTTTTCACACTCCCGGTGTTAGGAAAATCACATTTTTCACACTCCCGGGGTCAAGAAAATCACATTTTTTATCACTCCCGGGGTCAGGAAATTCTGATATTTTTCACACTCCCAGGGTCAGGAAAATCGGATATTTTCATACTCCCGGGGTCAGGAAAATCACATTTTTCACACTCCCGGGGTCAGGAAATTCTGATGTTTTTCACACTCACGGTGTTAGGAAAATCACATTTTTCACACTCCCGGGGTCAGGAAAATTGGATTTTTTCACACTCCCGGGGTCAGGAGTATTTAATTTTTTTCACACTCCCGGGGTCAAGAAAATCACATTTATTCACAGTCCGGGGTCAGGAAATTCTGATATTTTTCACACTCCCGGGGACAGGAAAATCGGATATTTTCACACTCCCGAGGTCAGGAAAATCAGATTTTTTTTCACACTCCCGGGGTCAAGAAAATCACATTTTTCACACTCCCGGGGTCAGGAAATTCTGATATTTTTCACACTCCCGGGGTCAGGAAAATTGGATTTTTTTCACACTCCCGGGGTCAGGAAAATTGGGGTTTTTTCACACTCCCGGGGTCAAGAAAATCACATATTTTCACACTCCCGGGGTCAGGAAATTCTAATTTTTTTCACACTCCCGGGGTCAGAAAAATTAGATTTTTTCACACTCCCGGGGTCAGGAGAATTTAATTTTTTTCACACTCCCGGGGTCAAGAAAATCACATTTTTTCACACTCCCGGGGTCAGGAGATTCTGATTTTTTTCACACTCCCGGGGTCAAGAAAATCACATTTTTCACACTCCCGGGATCAGGAAATTCTAATTTTTTTCACACTCCCGGTGTTAGTAAAATCACATTTTTCACACACCCGGGGTCAAGAAAATCACATTTTTTCACACTCCCGGGGTCAGGAGAATTTAATTTTTTTCACACTCCCGGGGTCAAGAAAATCACATTTTTTCACACTCCCGGTGTCAGGAGATTGTGATTTTTTTCACACTCCCAGGGTCAAGAAAATCACATTTTTTCACACTCCCGGGGTCAGGAAATTCTGATTTTTTTCACACTCCCGGTGTTAGGAAAATCACATTTTTCACACTCCCGGGGTCAAGAAAATCACATTTTTTCACACTCCCGGGGTCAGGAGAATTTAATTTTTTTCACACTCCCGGGGTCAAGAAAATCACATTTTTTTACACTCCCGGGGTCAGGAAATTCTGATATTTTTCACACTCCCGGGGTCAGGAAAATCGGATATTTTCACACCCCCGGGGTCAGGAAAATCAGATTTTTTTCATACTCCCGGGGTCAGGAAAATTGGATTTTTTTCACATTCCCGGGGTCAGGAAAATTGGATATTTTCATACTCCCGGGGTCAGGAAAATTGCATTTTTCAGGCTCCCGGGGTCAGGAAAATTGGATTTTTTTAACACTCCCGGGGTCAGGAAAATTGGATTTTTTTCACACTCCCGGGGTCAGGAGATTCTGATTTTTTTCACACTCCCGGGGTCAAGAAAATCACATTTTTTCACACTCCCGGGGTCAGGAAATTCTAATTTTTTTCACACTCCCGGTGTTAGGAAAATCAGATTTTTCACACTCCCGGGGTCAGAAAAATTGGATTTTTTCACACTCCCGGGGTCAGGAGAATTTAATTTTTTTCACACTCCCGGGGTCAAGAAAATCACATTTTTTCACACTCCCGGGGTCAGGAAATTTGGATATTTTTCACACTCCCGGGGTCAGGAAAATCGGATATTTTCACACTCCCGGGGTCAGGAAAATCAGATTTTTTTCATACTCCCAGGGTCAGGAAAATCACATTTTTTCACACTCCCAGGGTCAGGAAATTCTGATTTTTTTCACACTCACGGTGTCAGGAAAATCACATTTTTCACACTCCCGGGGTCAGGAAAATCACATTTTTTCACACTCCTGGGGTCAGGAAATTCTGATATTTTTTACACTCCCGGGGTCAGGAAAATCGGATATTTTCACACTCCCGGGGTCAGGAAAATCAGATTTTTTTCACACTCCTGCGGTCAGGAAAATTGGATATTTTCATAATCCCGGGGTCAGGAAAATCGCATTTTTCATACTCCCGGGGACAGGAAAATCGCATTTTTCATACTCCCGGGGTCAGGAAAATCCAAAATTTTTCACATTCCCGGTGTTAGGAAAATCACATTTTTCACACTCCCGGGGTCAGGAAAATTGGGTTTTTTTTTCACACTTCCGGGGTCAAGAAAATCACATTTTTTCACACTCCCGGGGTCAGGAGCTTCTGATTTTTTCACACTCCCGGGGTCAAGAAAATCACATTTTTTCACACTCCCGGGGTCAGAAAATTCTAATTTTTTTCACACTCCCGGTGTTAGGAAAATCACATTGTTCACACTCCCGGGGTCAGGAAAATTGGATTTTTTCACACTCCCGGGGTCAGGAAAATTGGGGTTTTTCCCCACTCCCGGGGTCAAGAAAATCACATTTTTTCACACTCCCGGGGTCAGGAGATTCTGATTTTTTTCACACTCCCGGGGTCAAGAAGATCAAATTTTTTCACACTCCCGGGGTCAGGAAATTCTGATTTTTTTCACACTCCCGGTGTTAGGAAAATCACATTTTTCACACTCCCGGGGTCAAGAAAATCACATTTTTTCACACTCCCGGGGTCAGGAAATTCTGATATTTTTCACACTCCCGGGGTCAGGAAAATCGGATATTTTCACACTCCCGGGGTCAGGAAAATCAGATTTTTTTCATACTCCTGGGGTCAGGAATATCACATTTTTTCACACTCCCAGGGTAAGGAAATTCTGATTTTTTTCACACTCACGGTGTTAGGAAAATCACATTTTTCACACTCCCCGGGTCAGGAAAATTGGATTTTTTCACACTCCCGGGGTCAGGAGATTCTGATTTTTTTCACACTCCCGGGGTCAAGAAAATCACATTTTTTCACACTCCCGGGGTCAGGAAATTCTGATTTTTTTCACACTCCCGGTGTTAGGAAAATCACATTTTTCACACTCCCGGGGTCAGAAAAATTGGATTTTTTCACACTCCCGGGGTCAGGAGAATTTAATTTTTTTCACACTCCCGGGGTCAAGAAAATCACATTTTTTCACACTCCCGGGGTCAGGAAATTTGGATATTTTTCACACTCCCGGGGTCAGGGAAATCGGATATTTTCACACTCCTGGGGTCAGGAAAATCAGATTTTTTTCATACTCCCAGGGTCAGGAAAATCACATTTTTTCACACTCCCAGGGTCAGGAAATTCTGATTTTTTTCACACTCACGGTGTCAGGAAAATCACATTTTTCACACTCCCGGGGTCAGGAAAATTGGATTTTTTCACACTCCCGGGGTCAGGAGAATTTAATTTTTTTCAGACTCCCGGGGTCAAGAAAATCACATTTTTTCACACTCCCGGGGTCAGGAAATTCTGATATTTTTTACACTCCCGGGGTCAGGAAAATCGGATATTTTCACACTCCCGGGGTCAGGAAAATCAGATTTTTTTCACAGTCCTGCGGTCAGGAAAATTGGATATTTTCATACTCCCGGGGTCAGGAAAATCGCATTTTTCATACTCCCGGGGTCAGGAAAATCGCATTTTTCATACTCCCGGGGTCAGGAAAATCCAAAATTTTTCACATTCCCGGTGTTAGGAAAATCACATTTTTCACACTCCCGGGGTCAGGAAAATTGGTTTTTTTTTTCACACTTCCGGGGTCAAGAAAATCACATTTTTTCACACTCCCGGGGTCAGGAGCTTCTGATTTTTTCACACTCCCGGGGTCAAGAAAATCACATTTTTTCACACTCCCGGGGTCAGAAAATTCTAATTTTTTTCACACTCCCGGTGTTAGGAAAATCACATTGTTCACACTCCCGGGGTCAGAAAAATTGGATTTTTTCACACTCCCGGGGTCAGGAAAATTGGGGTTTTTCCCCACTCCCGGGGTCAATAAAATCACATTTTTTCACACTCCCGGGGTCAGGAGATTCTGATTTTTTTCACACTCCCGGGGTCAAGAAGATCACATTTTTTTCACACTCCCGGGGTCAGGAAATTCTGATTTTTTTCACACTCCCGGTGTTAGGAAAATCACATTTTTCACACTCCCGGGGTCAAGAAAATCACATTTTTTCACACTCCCGGGGTCAGGAAATTCTGATATTTTTCACACTCCCGGGGTCAGGAAAATCGGATATTTTCACACTCCCGGGGTCAGGAAAATCAGATTTTTTTCATACTCCTGGGGTCAGGAAAATCACATTTTTTCACACTCCCAGGGTAAGGAAATTCTGATTTTTTTCACACTCACGGTGTTAGGAAAATCACATTTTTCACACTCCCGGGGTCAGGAAAATTGGATTTTTTCACACTCCCGGGGTCAGGAGATTCTGATTTTTTTCACACTCCCGGGGTCAAGAAAATCACATTTTTTCACACTCCCGGGGTCAGGAAATTCTGATTTTTTTCACACTCCCGGTGTTAGGAAAATCACATTTTTCACACTCCCGGGGTCAGAAAAATTGGATTTTTTCACACTCCCGGGGTCAGGAGAATTTAATTTTTTTCACACTAACGGGGTCAAGAAAATCACATTTTTTCACACTCCCGGGGTCAGGAAATTTGGATATTTTTCACACTCCCGGGGTCAGGAAAATCGGATATTTTCACACTCCCGGGGTCAGGAAAATCAGATTTTTTTCATACTCCCAGGGTCAGGAAAATCACATTTTTTCACACTCCCAGGGTCAGGAAATTCTGATTTTTTTCACACTCACGGTGTCAGGAAAATCACATTTTTCACACTCCCGGGGTCAGGAGAATTTAATTTTTTTCAGACTCCCGGGGTCAAGAAAATCACATTTTTTCACACTCCCGGGGTCAGGAAATTCTGATATTTTTTACACTCCCGGGGTCAGGAAAATCGGATATTTTCACACTCCCGGGGTCAGGAAAATCAGATTTTTTTCACACTCCTGCGGTCAGGAAAATTGGATATTTTCATACTCCCGGGGTCAGGAAAATCGCATTTTTCATACTCCCGGGGTCAGGAAAATCGCATTTTTCATACTCCCGGGGTCAGGAAAATCCAAAATTTTTCACATTCCCGGTGTTAGGAAAATCACATTTTTCACACTCCCGGGGTCAGGAAAATTGGGGTTTTTTTCACACTTCCGGGGTCAAGAAAATCACATTTTTTCACACTCCCGGGGTCAGGAGCTTCTGATTTTTTCACACTCCCGGGGTCAAGAAAATCACATTTTTTCACACTCCCGGGGTCAGAAAATTCTAATTTTTTTCACACTCCCGGTGTTAGGAAAATCACATTGTTCACACTCCCGGGGTCAGGAAAATTGGATTTTTTCACACTCCCGGGGTCAGGAAAATTGGGGTTTTTTCCCACTCCCGGGGTCAAGAAAATCACATTTTTTCACACTCCCGGGGTCAGGAGATTCTGATTTTTTTCACACTCCCGGGGTCAAGAAGATCACATTTTTTCACACTCCCGGGGTCAGGAAATTCTGATTTTTTTCACACTCCCGGTGTTAGGAAAATCACATTTTTCACACTCCCGGGGTCAAGAAAATCACATTTTTTCACACTCCCGGGGTCAGGAAATTCTGATATTTTTCACACTCCCGGGGTCAGGAAAATCGGATATTTTCAAACTCCCGGGGTCAGGAAAATCAGATTTTTTTCATACTCCTGGGGTCAGGAAAATCACATTTTTTCACACTCCCAGGGTAAGGAAATTCTGATTTTTTTCACACTCACGGTGTTAGGAAAATCACATTTTTCACGCTCCCGGGGTCAGGAAAATTGGATTTTTTCACACTCCCGGGGTCAGGAGATTCTGATTTTTTTCACACTCCCGGGGTCAAGAAAATCACATTTTTTCACACTCCCGGGGTCAGGAAATTCTGATTTTTTTCACACTCCCGGTGTTAGGAAAATCACATTTTTCACACTCCCGGGGTCAAGAAAATCACATTTTTTTCACACTCCCGAGTTCAGGAGAATTTAATTTTTTTCACACTCCCGGGGTCAAGAAAATCACATTTTTTCACACTCCCGGGGTCAGGAAATTCTGATATTTTTCACACTCCCGGGGTCAGGAAAATCGGATATTTTCACACCCCCGGGGTCAGGAAAATCAGATTTTTTTCATACTCCCGGGGTCAGGAAAATTGGATATTTTCATACTCCCGGGGTCAGGAAAATTGGGTTTTTTTTCACACACCCGGGGTGAAGAAAATCACATTTTTTCACACTCCCGGGGTCAGGAAATTCTGATTTTTTTCACACTCCCGGGGTCAGGAGACTCTGATTTTTTTCACACTCCCGGTGTTAGGAAAATCACATTTTTCACACTCCCGGGGTCAAGAAAATCACATTTTTTCACACTCCCGGGGTCAGGAAATTCTGATATTTTTCACACTCCCGGGGTCAGGAAAATCGGATATTTTCACACTCCCGGGGTCAGGAAAATCAGATTTTTTTCATACTCCTGGGGTCAGGAAAATCACATTTTTTCACACTCCCAGGGTAAGGAAATTCTGATTTTTTTCACACTCACGGTGTTAGGAAAATCACATTTTTCACGCTCCCGGGGTCAGGAAAATTGGATTTTTTCACACTCCCGGGGTCAGGAGATTCTGATTTTTTTCACACTCCCGGGGTCAAGAAAATCACATTTTTTCACACTCCCGGGGTCAGGAAATTCTGATTTTTTTCACACTCCCGGTGTTAGGAAAATCACATTTTTCACACTCCCGGGGTCAAGAAAATCACATTTTTTTCACACTCCCGGGTTCAGGAGAATTTAATTTTTTTCACACTCCCGGGGTCAAGAAAATCACATTTTTTCACACTCCCGGGGTCAGGAAATTCTGATATTTTTCACACTCCCAGGGTCAGGAAAATCGGATATTTTCACACCCCCGGGGTCAGGAAAATCAGATTTTTTTCATACTCCCGGGGTCAGGAAAATTGGATATTTTCATACTCCCGGGGTCAGGAAAATTGGGTTTTTTTTCACACACCCGGGGTGAAGAAAATCACATTTTTTCACACTCCCGGGGTCAAGAAAATCACATTTTTTCACACTTCTGGGGTCAGAAAATTCTAATTTTTTTCACACTCCCGGGGTCAAGAAAATCACTTTTTTTCACACTCCCTGGGTCAGGAAATTCTGATATTTTTCACACTCCCGGGGTCAGGAAAATCGGATATTTTCACACTCCCGGGGTCAGGAAAATCAGATTTTTTTCATACTCCCAGGGTCAGGAAAATCACATTTTTTCACACTCCCAGGGTCAGGAAAATCAGATTTTTTTTTCACACTCCCGCGGTCAGGAAAATCGCATTTTTCATACTCCCGCGGTCAGGAAAATCAAAAAAATTTCACATTCCCGGTGTTAGGAAAATCACATTTTTCACACTCCCGGGGTCAGGAAAATTGGGGTTTTTTTCACACTCCCGGGGTCAAGATAATCACATATTTTTCACACTCCCGGGGTCAGGAGATTCTGATTTTTTTGACACTCCCGGGGTCAAGAAAATCACATTTTTTCACACTCCCGGGGTCAGGAAATTCTAATTTTTTTCACACTCCCGGTGTTAGGAAAATCACATTTTTCACGCTCCCGGGGTCAGGAAAATTGGATTTTTTCACACTCCCGGGGTCAGGAAAATTGGGTTTTTTCCCCACTCCCGGGGTCAAGAAAATCACATTTTTTCACACTCCCGGGGTCAGGAGATTCTGATTTTTTTCACACTCCCGGTGTTAGGAAAATCACATTTTTCACACTCCCGGGGTCAAGAAAATCACATTTTTTCACACTCCCGGGGTCAGGAGATTCTGATTTTTTTCACACTCCCGGGGTCAAGAAAATCACATTTTTTCACACTCCCAGGGTCAGGAAATTCTGATTTTTTTCACACTCACGGTGTTAGGAAAATCACATTTTTCACACTCCCGGGGTCAGGAAAATTGGATTTTTTCACACTCCCGGGGTCAGGAGAATTTAATTTTTTTCAGACTCCCGGGGTCAAGAAAATCACATTTTTTCAGACTCCCGGGGTCAGGAAATTCTGATATTTTTCACACTCCCGGGGTCAGGAAAATCGGATATTTTCACACTCCCGGGGTCAGGAAAATCAGATTTTTTTCACACTCCCGGGGTCAGGAAAATTGGATATTTTCATACTCCCGGGGTCAGGTAAATCGGATATTTTCACACTCCCGGGGTCAGGAAAATTGGATATTTTCATACTTCCGGGGCCTGGAAAATCGCATTTTTCATACACCCGGGGTCAGGAAAATTGGGTTTTTTTCACACTCCCAGGGTAAAGAAAATCACATTTTTCACACTCCCGGGGTCAGGAGATTCTGATTTTTTTCACACTCCTGGGGTCAAGAAAATCACATTTTTTCACACTCCCGGGGTCAGGAATTTCTAATTTTTTTCACACTCCCGGTGTTAGGAAAATCACATTTTTCACACTCCCGGGGTCAGAAAAATTGGGTTTTTTCACACTCCCGGGGTCAGGAGAATTTAATTTTTTTCACACTCCCGGGGTCAGGAAAATGGGATTCTTTTAACACTCCCGGGGTCAGGAAAATTGGATTTTTTCACACTCCCGGGGTCAGGAAAATTGGATTTTTTCACACTCCCGGGGTCAGGAAAATTGGGTTTTTTCCCCACTCCCGGGGTCAAGAAAATCACATTTTTTCACACTCCCGGGGTCAGGAGATTCTGATTTTTTTCACACTCCCGGTGTTAGGAAAATCACATTTTTCACACTCCCGGGGTCAAGAAAATCACATTTTTTCACACTCCCGGGGTCAGGAGATTCTGATTTTTTTCACACTCCCGGGGTCAAGAAAATCACATTTTTTCACACTCCCAGGGTCAGGAAATTCTGATTTTTTTCACACTCACGGTGTTAGGAAAATCACATTTTTCACACTCCCGGGGTCAGGAAAATTGGATTTTTTCACACTCCCGGGGTCAGGAGAATTTAATTTTTTTCAGACTCCCGGGGTCAAGAAAATCACATTTTTTCAGACTCCCGGGGTCAGGAAATTCTGATATTTTTCACACTCCCGGGGTCAGGAAAATCGGATATTTTCACACTCCCGGGGTCAGGAAAATCAGATTTTTTTCACACTCCCGGGGTCAGGAAAATTGGATATTTTCATACTCCCGGGGTCAGGTAAATCGGATATTTTCACACTCCCGGGGTCAGGAAAATTGGATATTTTCATACTTCCGGGGCCTGGAAAATCGCATTTTTCATACACCCGGGGTCAGGAAAATTGGGTTTTTTTCACACTCCCAGGGTAAAGAAAATCACATTTTTCACACTCCCGGGGTCAGGAGATTCTGATTTTTTTCACACTCCTGGGGTCAAGAAAATCACATTTTTTCACACTCCCGGGGTCAGGAATTTCTAATTTTTTTCACACTCCCGGTGTTAGGAAAATCACATTTTTCACACTCCCGGGGTCAGAAAAATTGGGTTTTTTCACACTCCCGGGGTCAGGAGAATTTAATTTTTTTCACACTCCCGGGGTCAGGAAAATGGGATTCTTTTAACACTCCCGGGGTCAGGAAAATTGGATTTTTTCACACTCCCGGGGTCAGGAAAATTGGGTTTTTTTCACACTCCCGGGGTCAAGAAAATTACATTTTTTCACACTCCCGGTGTCAGGAGATTCTGATTTTTTTCACACTCCCGGGGTCAAGAAAATCAGATTTTTTATCACTCCCGGGGTCAGGAAATTCTGATATTTTTCACACTCCCAGGGCCAGGAAAATCGGATATTTTCACACTCCCGGGGTCAGGAAAATCAGATTTTTTTTCATACTCCCGGGGTCAGGAAAAATCACATTTTTTCACACTCCCGGGGTCAGGAAATTCTGATATTTTTCACACTCCCAGGGTCAGGAAAATCGGATATTTTCACACTCCCGGGGTCAGGAAAATTGGATTTTTTTCACATTCCCGGGGTCAGGAAAATCGGATATTTTCATACTCCCGGGGTCAGGAAAATTGCATTTTTCAGACTCCCGGGGTCAGGAAAATTGGATTTTTTTCACACTCCCGGGGTCAGGAAAATTGGATTTTTTTCACACTCCCGGGGTCAGGAAAAATCACATTTTTTATCACTCCCGGGGTCAGGAAATTCTGATATTTTTCACACTCCCAGGGTCAGGAAAATCGGATATTTTCACACTCCCGGGGTCAGGAAAATTGGATTTTTTTCACAATCCCGGGGTCAGGAAAATTGGATATTTTCATACTCCCGGGGTCAGGAAAATTGCATTTTTCAGACTCCCGGGGTCAGGAAAATTGGATTTTTTTCACACTCCCGGGGTGAAGAAAATCACATTTTTTCACACTCCCGGGGCCAGGAAATTCTGGTTTTTTTCACACTCCCGGGGTCACGAGATTCTGATTTTTTTCACACTCCCGGGGTCAAGAAAATCACATTTTTTACACACTCCTGGGGTCAGGAAATTCTAATTTTTTTCACACTCCCGGTGTTAGGAAAATCACATTTTTCACACTCCCGGGGTCAGAAAAATTGGATTTTTTCACACTCCCGTGGTCAGGAGAATTTAATTTTTTCACACTCCCGGGGTCAAGAAAATCACATTTTTTCACACTCCCGGGGTCAGGAAAATTGGATTTTTTTAACACTCCCGGGGTCAGGAAAATTGGGTTTTTTTCATACTCCCGGGGTCAAGAAAATCACATTTTTTCACACTCCTGGGGTCAGGAGATTCTGATTTTGTTCACACTCCCAGGGTCAAGAAAATCACATTTTTTCACACTCCCGGTGTTAGGAAAATCACATTTTTCACACTCCCGGGGTCAAGAAAATCACATTTTTTATCACTCCCGGGGTCAGGAAATTCTGATATTTTTCACACTCCCAGGGTCAGGAAAATCGGATATTTTCACACTCCCGGGGTCAGGAAAATCAGATGTTTTTTTCATACTCCCGGGGTCAGGAAAAATCACATTTTTTCACACTCCCAGGGTCAGGAAATTCTGATTTTTTTCACACTCACGGTGTTAGGAAAATCACATTTTTCACACTCCCGGGATCAGGAAAATTGGATTTTTTCACACTCCCGGGGTCAGGAGTATTTAATTTTTATCACACTCCCGGGGTCAAGAAAATCACATTTATTCACAGTCCCGGGGTCAGGAAATTCTGATATTTTTCACACTCCCGGGGACAGGAAAATCGGATATTTTCACACTCCCGGGGACAGGAAAATCAGATTTTTTTTTCACACTCCCGGGGTCAGGAAAATTGGATATTTTCATACTCCCGGGGTCAGGAAAATCGGATATTTTCACACTCCCGGGGTCAGGAAAATCAGATTTTTTTTCATACTCCCGGGGTCAGGAAAAATCACATTTTTTCACACTCCCAGGGTCAGGAAATTCTGATTTTTTTCACACTCACGGTGTTAGGAAAATCACATTTTTCACACTCCCGGGGTCAGGAAAATTGGATTTTTTCACACTCCCGGGGTCAGGAGTATTTAATTTTTTTCACACTCCCGGGGTCAAGAAAATCACATTTATTCACAGTCCCGGGGTCAGGAAATTCTGATATTTTTCACACTCCCGGGGTCAGGAAAATCGGATATTTTCACACTCCCGGGGTCAAGAAAATCAGATTTTATTTCACACTCCCGGGGTCAGGAAAATTGGATATTTTCATACTCCCGGGGTCAGGAAAATCGGATATTTTCACACTCCCGGGGTCAGGAAAATTGGATATTTTCATACTTCCGGGGTCAGGAAAATTGCATTTTTTAGACTCCCGGGGTCAGGAAAATCGCATTTTTCATACTCCCGGGGTCAGGAAAATCACATTTTTCACACTCCCGGGGTCAGGAGATTCTGATTTTTTTCAAACTCCTGGGGTCAAGAAAATCACATTTTTTCAGACCCACGGGGTCAGGAATTTCTAATTTTTTTCACACTCCCGGTGTTAGGAAAATCACATTTTTCACACTCCCGGGGTCAAGAAAATCACATTTTTTCACACTCCCGGGGTCAGGAAAATTGGATATTTTCATACTCCCGGGGTCAGGAAAATCGGATATTTTCACACTCCCGGGGTCAGGAAAATTGGATATTTTCATACTTCCAGGGTCAGGAAAATTGCATTTTTTAGACTCCCGGGGTCAGGAAAATCGCATTTTTCATACTCCCGGTGTCAGGAAATTCTGATTTTTTTCACACTCCCGGTGATAGGAAAATCACATTTTTCACACTCCCGGGGTCAAGAAAATCACATTTTTTCACACTCACGGGGTCAGGAATTACTAATTTTTTCACACTCCCGGTGTTAGGAAAATCACATTTTTCACACTCCCAGGTCAGAAAAATGGGATTCTTTTAACACTCCCCGGGTCAGGAAAATTGGATTTTTTTCACACTCCCGGGGTCAGGAAAATTGGGTTTTTTTCACACTGCCGCGGTCAGGAAAATGGGATTCTTTTAACACTCCCGGGGTCAGGAAAATTGGATTTTTTTCACACTCCCGGGGTCAGGAAAATTGGGTTTTTTTCACACTCCCGGGGTCAAGAAAATCACATTTTTTCACACTCCTGGGGTCAGGAGATTCTGATTTTTTTCACACTCCCGGGGTCAAGAAAATCACATTTTTTCACACTCCCGGGGTCAGGAATTTCTGATTTTTTTCACACTCCCGGTGTTAGGAAAATCACATTTTTCACACTCCCGGGGTCAAGAAAATCACATTTTTTCACACTCCCGGGGTCAGGAAATTCTGATATTTTTCACACTCCCGGGGTCAGGAAAATCGGATATTTTCACACTCCCGGGGTCAGGAAAATCAGATTTTTTTCATACTCCGGGGGTCAGGAAAATCACATTTTTTCACACTCCCAGGGTCAGGAAATTCTGATTTTTTTCACACTCACGGTGTTAGGAAAATCACATTTTTCACACTCCCGGGGTCAGGAAAATTGGATTTTTTCAAACTCCCGGGGTCAGGAGAATTTAATTTTTTTCAGACTCCCGGGGTCAAGAAAATCACATTTTTTCACACTCCCGGGGTCAGGAAATTCTGATATTTTTCACACTCCCGGGGTCAGGAAAATCGGATATTTTCACACTCCCGGGGTCAGGAAAATCAGATTTTTTTTCACACTCCCGCGGTCAGGAAAATTGGATATTTTCATACTCCCGGGGTCAGGAAAATCGCATTTTTCATACTGCCAGGGTCAGGAAAATCAAAAAAATTCACATTCCCGGGGTCAGGAAATCAGATTTTTTTCATACTCCCGGGGTCAGGAAAATTGGATTTTTTTCCCACTCCCGGTGTCAGGAAAATTGGATATTTTCACACTCCCGGGGTCAGGAAAATCAGATTTTTTTCACACTCCCGGGGTCAGGAAAATTGGATATTTTCATACTCCCGGGGTCAGGAAAATCGGATATTTTCACACTCCCGGGGTCAGGAAAATTGGATATTTTCATACTTCCGGGGTCAGGAAAATTGCATTTTTTAGACTCCCGGGGTCAGGAAAATCGCATTTTTCATACTCCCGGGGTCAGGAAAATCACATTTTTCACACTCCCGGGGTCAGGAGATTCTGATTTTTTTTCACACTCCTCGGGTCAAGAAAATCACATTTTTTCACACCCACGGGGTCAGGAATTTCTAATTTTTTTCACACTCCCGGTGTTAGGAAAATCACATTTTTCACACTCCCGGGGTCAAGAAAATCACATTTTTTCACACTCCCGGGGTCAGGAAAATTGGATATTTTCATACTCCCGGGGTCAGGAAAATCGGATATTTTCACACTCCCGGGGTCAGGAAAATTGGATATTTTCATACTTCCGGGGTCAGGAAAATTGCATTTTTTAGACTCCCGGGGTCAGGAAAATCGCATTTTTCATACTCCCGGGGTCAGGAAAATCACATTTTTCACACTCCCGGGGTCAGGAGATTCTGATTTTTTTCACACTCCTGGGGTCAAGAAAATCACATTTATCACACTCCCGGGGTCAGAAAAATGGGATTCTTTTAACACTCCCGGGGTCAGGAAAATTTGATTTTTTTCACACTCCCGGGGTCAGGAAAATTGGGTTTTTTTCACACTCCCGGGGTCAAGAAAATGGGATTCTTTTAACACTCCCAGGGTCAGGAAAATTGGATTTTTTTCACACTACCGGGGTCAGGAAAATTGGGTTTTTTTCACACTCCCGGGGTCAAGAAAATCACATTTTTTCACACTCCCGGGGTCAGGAGATTCTGATTTTTTTCACACTCCCGGGGTCAAGAAAATCACATTTTTTCACACTCCCGGGGTCAGGAAATAATGATTTTTTTCACACTCCCGGTGATAGGAAAATCACATTTTTCACACTCCAGGGGTCAAGAAAATCACATTTTTTCACACTCACGGGGTCAGGAATTACTATTTTTTTCACACTCCCGGTGTTAGGAAAATCACATTTTTCACACTCCCAGGTCAGAAAAATGGGATTCTTTTAACACTCCCGGGGTCAGGAAAATTGGATTTTTTTCACACTCCCGGGGTCAGGAAAATTGGGTTTTTTTCACACTCCCGCGGTCAGGAAAATGGGATTCTTTTAACACTCCCGGGGTCAGGAAAATTGGATTTTTTTCACACTCCCGGGGTCAGGAAAATTGGGTTTTTTTCACACTCCCGGGGTCAAGAAAATCACATTTTTTCACACTCCCGGGGTCAGGAGATTCTGATTTTTTCACACTCCCGGGGTCAAGAAAATCACATTTTTTCACACTCCCGGGGTCAGGAGATTCTGATTTTTTTCACACTCCCGGTGTTAGGAAAATCACATTTTTCACACTCCCGGGGTCAAGAAAATCACATTTTTTCACACTCCCTGGGTCAGGAAATTCTGATATTTTTCACACTCCCGGGGTCAGGAAAATCGGATATTTTCACACTCCCGGGGTCAGGAAAATCAGATTTTTTTCATACTCCCGGGGTCAGGAAAATCACATTTTTTCACACTCCCAGGGTCAGGAAATTCTGATTTTTTTCACACTCACGGTATTAGGAAAATCACATTTTTCACACTCCCGGGGTCAGGAAAATTGGATTTTTTCAAACTCCCGGGGTCAGGAGAATTTAACTTTTTTTCAGACTCCCGTGGTCAAGAAAATCACATTTTTTCACACTCCCGGGGTCAGGAAATTCTGATATTTTTCACACTCCCGGGGTCAGGAAAATCGGATATTTTCACACTCCCGGGGTCAGGAAAATCAGATTTTTTTTCACACTCCCGGGGTCAGGAAAATTGGATATTTTCATACTCCCGGGGTCAGGAAAATCGCATTTTTCATACTGCCAGGGTCAGGAAAATCAAAAAAAAATTCACATTCCCGGGGTCAGGAAAATCAGATTTTTTTCATACTCCCGGGGTCAGGAAAATTGGATTTTTTTCCCACTCCTGGTGTCAGGAAAATTGGATATTTTCACACTCCCGGGGTCAGGAAAATCAGATTTTTTTCACACTCCCAGGGTCAGGAAAATTGGATATTTTCATACTCCCGGGGTCAGGTAAATCGGATATTTTCACACTCCCGGGGTCAGGAAAATTGGATGTTTTCATACTTCCGGGGTCAGGAAAATCGCATTTTTCATACACCCGGGGTCAGGAAAATTGGGATTTTTTCACACTCCCGGGGTCAAGAAAATCACATTTTTCACACTCCCGGGGTCAGGAGATTCTGATTTTTTTCACACTCCCGGGGTCAAGAAAATCACATTTTTTCACACTCACGGGGTCAGGAATTTCTAATTTTTTTCACACTCCCAGTGTTAGGAAAATCACATTTTTCACACTCCCGGGGTCAGAAAAATTGGGTTTTTTCACACTCCCGGGGTCAGGAGAATTTAATTTTTTTCACACTCCCGGGGTCAGGAAAATGGGATTCTTTTAACACTCCCGGGGTCAGGAAAATTGGGTTTTTTTCACACTCCCGGGGTCAAGAAAATTACATTTTTTCACACTCCCGGGGTCAGGAGATTCTGACTTTTTTCACACTCCCGGGGTCAAGAAAATCACATTTTTTCACACTCCCGGGGTCAAGAAAATCACATTTTTTAATCACTCCCGGGGTCAGGAAATTCTGATATTTTTCACACTCCCAGGGTCAGGAAAATCGGATATTTTCACACTCCCGGGGTCAGGAAAATCAGATTTTTTTTCATACTCCCGGGGTCAGGAAAAATCACATTTTTTCTCACTCCCAGGGTCAGGAAAATCAGATTTTTTTCATACTCCCGGGGTCAGGAAAAATCACATTTTTTCACACTCCCGGGGTCAGGAAATTCTGATATTTTTCACACTCCCAGGGTCAGGAAAATCGGATATTTTCACACTCCCGGGGTCAGGAAAATTGGGTTTTTTTCACACTCCCGGGGTCAAGAAAATCACATTTTTTCACACTCCTGGGGTCAGGAGATTCTGATTTTGTTCACACTCCCAGGGTCAAGAAAATCACATTTTTTCACACTCCCGGGGTCAGGAATTTCTGGTTTTTTTCACACTCCCGGTGTTAGGAAAATCACATTTTTCACACTCCCGGGGTCAAGAAAATCACATTTTTTCACACTCACGGGGTCAGGAATTTCTAATTTTTTTCACACTCCCAGTGTTAGGAAAATCACATTTTTCATACTCCCGGGGTCAGGAAAATCACATTTTTCACACTCCCGGGGTCAGGAAAATTGGGTTTTTTTCACACTCCCGGGGTCAAGAAAATGGGATTCTTTTAACACTCCCAGGGTCAGGAAAATTGGATTTTTTTCACACTACCGGGGTCAGGAAAATTGGGTTTTTTTCACACTCCCGGGGTCAAGAAAATCACATTTTTTCACACTCCCGGGGTCAGGAGATTCTGATTTTTTTCACACTCCCGGGGTCAAGAAAATCACATTTTTTCACACTCCCGGGGTCAGGAAATTCTGATTTTTTTCACACTCCCGGTGATAGGAAAATCACATTTTTCACACTCCAGGGGTCAAGAAAATCACATTTTTTCACACTCACGGGGTCAGGAATTACTAATTTTTTCACACTCCCGGTGTTAGGAAAATCACATTTTTCACACTCCCAGGTCAGAAAAATGGGATTCTTTTAACACTCCCGGGGTCAGGAAAATTGGATTTTTTTCACACTCCCGGGGTCAGGAAAATTGGGTTTTTTTCACACTCCCGCGGTCAGGAAAATGGGATTCTTTTAACACTCCCGGGGTCAGGAAAATTGGATTTTTTTCACACTCCCGGGGTCAGGAAAATTGGGTTTTTTTCACACTCCCGGGGTCAGGAGATTCTGATTTTTTTCACACTCCCGGGGTCAAGAAAATCACATTTTTTCACACTCCCGGGGTCAGGAAATTCTGATTTTTTTCACACTCCCGGTGATAGGAAAATCACATTTTTCACACTCCAGGGGTCAAGAAAATCACATTTTTTCACACTCGCGGGGTCAGGAATTACTAATTTTTTCACACTCCCGGTGTTAGGAAAATCACATTTTTCACACTCACAGGTCAGAAAAATGGGATTCTTTTAACACTCCCGGGGTCAGGAAAATTGGATTTTTTTCACACTCCCGGGGTCAGGAAAATTGGGTTTTTTTCACACTCCCGCGGTCAGGAAAATGGGATTCTTTTAACACTCCCGGGGTCAGGAAAATTGGATTTTTTTCACACTCCCGGGGTCAGGAAAATTGGGTTTTTTTCACACTCCCGGGGTCAAGAAAATCACATTTTTTCACACTCCCGGGGTCAGGAGATTCTGATTTTTTCACACTCCCGGGGTCAAGAAAATCACATTTTTTCACACTCCCGGGGTCAGGAGATTCTGATTTTTTTCACACTCCTGGTGTTAGGAAAATCACATTTTTCACACTCCCGGGGTCAAGAAAATCACATTTTTTCACACTCCCTGGGTCAGGAAATTCTGATATTTTTCACACTCCCGGGGTCAGGAAAATCGGATATTTTCACACTCCCGGGGTCAGGAAAATCAGATTTTTTTCATACTCCCGGGGTCAGGAAAATCACATTTTTTCACACTCCCAGGGTCAGGAAATTCTGATTTTTTTCACACTCACGGTATTAGGAAAATCACATTTTTCACACTCCCGGGGTCAGGAAAATTGGATTTTTTCAAACTCCCGGGGTCAGGAGAATTTAACTTTTTTTCAGACTCCCTGGGTCAAGAAAATCACATTTTTTCACACTCCCGGGGTCAGGAAATTCTGATATTTTTCACACTCCCGGGGTCAGGAAAATCGGATATTTTCACACTCCCGGGGTCAGGAAAATCAGATTTTTTTTCACACTCCCGGGGTCAGGAAAATTGGATATTTTCATACTCCCGGGGTCAGGAAAATCGCATTTTTCATACTGCCAGGGTCAGGAAAATCAAAAAAAAATTCACATTCCCGGGGTCAGGAAAATCAGATTTTTTTCATACTCCCGGGGTCAGGAAAATTGGATTTTTTTCCCACTCCTGGTGTCAGGAAAATTGGATATTTTCACACTCCCGGGGTCAGGAAAATCAGATTTTTTTCACACTCCCAGGGTCAGGAAAATTGGATATTTTCATACTCCCGGGGTCAGGTAAATCGGATATTTTCACACTCCCGGGGTCAGGAAAATTGGATGTTTTCATACTTCCGGGGTCAGGAAAATCGCATTTTTCATACACCCGGGGTCAGGAAAATTGGGATTTTTTCACACTCCCGGGGTCAAGAAAATCACATTTTTCACACTCCCGGTGTCAGGAGATTCTGATTTTTTTCACACTCCCGGGGTCAAGAAAATCACATTTTTTCACACTCACGGGGTCAGGAATTTCTAATTTTTTTCACACTCCCAGTGTTAGGAAAATCACATTTTTCACACTCCCGGGGTCAGAAAAATTGGGTTTTTTCACACTCCCGGGGTCAGGAGAATTTAATTTTTTTCACACTCCCGGGGTCAGGAAAATGGGATTCTTTTAACACTCCCGGGGTCAGGAAAATTGGATTTTTTTCACACTCCCGGGGTCAGGAAAATTGGGTTTTTTTCACACTCCCGGGGTCAAGAAAATTACATTTTTTCACACTCCCGGGGTCAGGAGATTCTGACTTTTTTCACACTCCCGGGGTCAAGAAAATCACATTTTTTCACACTCCCGGGGTCAAGAAAATCACATTTTTTTATCACTCCCGGGGTCAGGAAATTCTGATATTTTTCACACTCCCAGGGTCAGGAAAATCGGATATTTTCACACTCCCGGGGTCAGGAAAATCAGATTTTTTTTCATACTCCCGGGGTCAGGAAAAATCACATTTTTTCTCACTCCCAGGGTCAGGAAAATCAGATTTTTTTCATACTCCCGGGGTCAGGAAAAATCACATTTTTTCACACTCCCGGGGTCAGGAAATTCTGATATTTTTCACACTCCCAGGGTCAGGAAAATCGGATATTTTCACACTCCCGGGGTCAGGAAAATTGGGTTTTTTTCACACTCCCGGGGTCAAGAAAATCACATTTTTTCACACTCCTGGGGTCAGGAGATTCTGATTTTGTTCACACTCCCAGGGTCAAGAAAATCACATTTTTTCACACTCCCGGGGTCAGGAATTTCTGGTTTTTTTCACACTCCCGGTGTTAGGAAAATCACATTTTTCACACTCCCGGGGTCAAGAAAATCACATTTTTTCACACTCACGGGGTCAGGAATTTCTAATTTTTTTCACACTCCCAGTGTTAGGAAAATCACATTTTTCACACTCCCGGGGTCAGAAAAATTGGGTTTTTTCACACTCCCGGGGTCAGGAAAATGGGATTCTTTTAACACTCCCGGGGTCAGGAAAATTGGATTTTTTTCACACTCCCGGGGTCAGGAAAATTGGTTTTTTTTCACACTCCCGGGGTCAAGAAAATTACATTTTTTCACACTCCCGGGGTCAGGAGATTCTGATTTTTTTCACACTCCCGGGGTCAAGAAAATCACATTTTTTCACACTCCCGGGGTCAAGAAAATCACATTTTTTTATCACTCCCGGGGTCAGGAAATTCTGATATTTTTCACACTCCCAGGGTCAGGAAAATCGGATATTTTCACACTCCCGGGGTCAGGAAAATCAGATTTTTTTTCATACTCCCGGGGTCAGGAAAAATCACATTTTTTCTCACTCCCAGGGTCAGGAAAATCAGATTTTTTTTCATACTCCCGGGGTCAGGAAAAATCACATTTTTTCACACTCCCGGGGTCAGGAAATTCTGATATTTTTCACACTCCCAGGGTCAGGAAAATCGGATATTTTCACACTCCCGGGGTCAGGAAAATTGGGTTTTTTTCACACTCCCGGGGTCAAGAAAATCACATTTTTTCACACTCCTGGGGTCAGGAGATTCTGATTTTGTTCACACTCCCAGGGTCAAGAAAATCACATTTTTTCACACTCCCGGGGTCAGGAATTTCTGATTTTTTTCACACTCCCGGTGTTAGGAAAATCACATTTTTCACACTCCCGGGGTCAAGAAAATCACATTTTTTATCACTCCCGGGGTCAGGAAATTCTGATATTTTTCACACTCCCAGGGTCAGGAAAATCGGATATTTTCACACTCCCGGGGTCAGGAAAATCAGATTTTTTTTCATACTCCCGGGGTCAGGAAAAATCACATTTTTTCACACTCCCAGGGTCAGGAAATTCTGATTTTTTTCACACTCACGGTGTTAGGAAAATCACATTTTTCACACTCCCGGGGTCAGGAAAATTGGATTTTTTCACACTCCCGGGGTCAGGAGTATTTAATTTTTATCACACTCCCGGGGTCAAGAAAATCACATTTATTCACAGTCCCGGGGTCAGGAAATTCTGATATTTTTCACACTCCCGGGGACAGGAAAATCGGATATTTTCACACTCCCGGGGTCAGGAAAATCAGATTTTTTTTCACACTCCCGGGGTCAGGAAAATTGGATATTTTCATACTCCCGGGGTCAGGAAAATCGGATATTTTCACACTCCCGGGGTCAGGAAAATCAGATTTTTTTTCATACTCCCGGGGTCAGGAAAAATCACATTTTTTCACACTCCCAGGGTCAGGAAATTCTGATTTTTTTCACACTCACGGTGTTAGGAAAATCACATTTTTCACACTCCCGGGGTCAGGAAAATTGGATTTTTTCACACTCCCGGGGTCAGGAGTATTTAATTTTTTTCACATTCCCGGGGTCAAGAAAATCACATTTATTCACAGTCCCGGGGTCAGGAAAATCTGATATTTTTCACACTCCCGGGGACAGGAAAATCGGATATTTTCACACTCCCGGGGTCAGGAAAATCAGATTTTTTTTCACACTCCCGGGGTCAGGAAAATTGGATATTTTCATACTCCCGGGGTCAGGAAAATCCTATATTTTCACACTCCCGGGGTCAGGAAAATTGGTTTTTTTTCACACTCCCGGGGTCAAGAAAATGGGATTCTTTTAACACTCCCAGGGTCAGGAAAATTGGATTTTTTTCACACTACCGGGGTCAGGAAAATTGGGTTTTTTTCACACTCCCGGGGTCAAGAAAATCACATTTTTTCACACTCCCGGGGTCAGGAGATTCTGATTTTTTTCACACTCCCGGGGTCAAGAAAATCACATTTTTTCACACTCCCGGGGTCAGGAAATTCTGATTTTTTTCACCCTCCCGGTGATAGGAAAATCACATTTTTCACACTCCCGGGGTCAAGAAAATCACATTTTTCACACTCACGGGGTCAGGAAGTACTAATTTTTTCACACTCCCGGTGTTAGGAAAATCACATTTTTCACACTCCCGGGGTCAGAAAAATGGGATTCTTTTAACACTCCCGGGGTCAGGAAAATTGGATTTTTTTCACACTCCCGGGGTCAGGAAAATTGGGTTTTTTTCACACTCCCGCGGTCAGGAAAATGGGATTCTTTTAACACTCCCGGGGTCAGGAAAATTGGATTTTTTTCACACTCCCGGGGTCAGGAAAATTGGGTTTTTTTCACACTCCCGGGGTCAAGAAAATCACATTTTTTCACACTCCCGGGGTCAGGAGATTCTGATTTTTTTCACACTCCCGGGGTCAAGAAAATCACATTTTTTCACACTCCCGGGGTCAGGAATTTCTGATTTTTTTCACACTCCCGGTGTTAGGAAAATCACATTTTTCACACTCCCGGGGTCAGGAAAATTGGATTTTTTCACACTCCCGGGGTCAGGAGTATTTAATTTTTTTCACAGTCCCGGGGTCAAGAAAATCACATTTATTCACAGTCCCGGGGTCAGGAAATTCTGATATTTTTCACACTCCTGGGGACAGGAAAATCGGATATTTTCACACTCCCGGGGTCAAGAAAATCAGATTTTATTTCACACTCCCGGGGTCAGCAAAATTGGATATTTTCATACTCCCGGGGTCAGGAAAATCGGATATTTTCACACTCCCGGGGTCAGGAAAATTGGATATTTTCATACTCCCGGGGTCAGGAAAATTGCATTTTTTAGACTCCCGGGGTCAGGAAAATCGCATTTTTCATACTCCCGGGGTCAGGAAAATCACATTTTTCACACTCCCGGGGTCAGGAGATTCTGATTTTTTTCACACTCCTGGGGTCAAGAAAATCACATTTTTTCACACCCACGGGGTCAGGAATTTCTAATTTTTTTCACACTCCCGGTGTTAGGAAAATCACATTTTTCACACTCCCGGGGTCAAGAAAATCACATTTTTTCACACTCCCGGGGTCAGGAAAATTGGATATTTTCATACTCCCGGGGTCAGGAAAATCGGATATTTTCATACTCCCGGGGTCAGGAAAATCGGATATTTTCACACTCCCGGGGTCAGGAAAATCAGATTTTTTTTCATACTCCCGGGGTCAGGAAAAATCACATTTTTTCACACTCCCAGGGTCAGGAAATTCTGATTTTTTTCACACTCACGGTGTTAGGAAAATCACATTTTTCACACTCCCGGGGTCAGGAAAATTGGATTTTTTCACACTCCCGGGGTCAGGAGTATTTAATTTTTTTCACATTCCCGGGGTCAAGAAAATCACATTTATTCACAGTCCCGGGGTCAGGAAAATCTGATATTTTTCACACTCCCGGGGACAGGAAAATCGGATATTTTCACACTCCCGGGGTCAGGAAAATCAGATTTTTTTTCACACTCCCGGGGTCAGGAAAATTGGATATTTTCATACTCCCGGGGTCAGGAAAATCCTATATTTTCACACTCCCGGGGTCAGGAAAATTGGTTTTTTTTCACACTCCCGGGGTCAAGAAAATGGGATTCTTTTAACACTCCCAGGGTCAGGAAAATTGGATTTTTTTCACACTACCGGGGTCAGGAAAATTGGGTTTTTTTCACACTCCCGGGGTCAAGAAAATCACATTTTTTCACACTCCCGGGGTCAGGAGATTCTGATTTTTTTCACACTCCCGGGGTCAAGAAAATCACATTTTTTCACACTCCCGGGGTCAGGAAATTCTGATTTTTTTCACACTCCCGGTGATAGGAAAATCACAATTTTCACACTCCCGGGGTCAAGAAAATCACATTTTTCACACTCACGGGGTCAGGAAGTACTAATTTTTTCACACTCCCGGTGTTAGGAAAATCACATTTTTCACACTCCCGGGGTCAGAAAAATGGGATTCTTTTAACACTCCCGGGGTCAGGAAAATTGGATTTTTTTCACACTCCCGGGGTCAGGAAAATTGGGTTTTTTTCACACTCCCGCGGTCAGGAAAATGGGATTCTTTTAACACTCCCGGGGTCAGGAAAATTGGATTTTTTTCACACTCCCGGGGTCAGGAAAATTGGGTTTTTTTCACACTCCCGGGGTCAAGAAAATCACATTTTTTCACACTCCCGGGGTCAGGAGATTCTGATTTTTTTCACACTCCCGGGGTCAAGAAAATCACATTTTTTCACACTCCCGGGGTCAGGAATTTCTGATTTTTTTCACACTCCCGGTGTTAGGAAAATCACATTTTTCACACTCCCGGGGTCAGGAAAATTGGATTTTTTCACACTCCCGGGGTCAGGAGTATTTAATTTTTTTCACAGTCCCGGGGTCAAGAAAATCACATTTATTCACAGTCCCGGGGTCAGGAAATTCTGATATTTTTCACACTCCTGGGGACAGGAAAATCGGATATTTTCACACTCCCGGGGTCAAGAAAATCAGATTTTATTTCACACTCCCGGGGTCAGCAAAATTGGATATTTTCATACTCCCGGGGTCAGGAAAATCGGATATTTTCACACTCCCGGGGTCAGGAAAATTGGATATTTTCATACTCCCGGGGTCAGGAAAATTGCATTTTTTAGACTCCCGGGGTCAGGAAAATCGCATTTTTCATACTCCCGGGGTCAGGAAAATCACATTTTTCACACTCCCGGGGTCAGGAGATTCTGATTTTTTTCACACTCCTGGGGTCAAGAAAATCACATTTATCACACTCCCGGGGTCAGAAAAATGGGATTCTTTTAACACTCCCGGGGTCAGGAAAATTTGATTTTTTCACACTCCCGGGGTCAGGAAAATTGGGTTTTTTTCACACTCCCGGGGTCAAGAAAATGGGATTCTTTTAACACTCCCAGGGTCAGGAAAATTGGATTTTTTTCACACTACCGGGGTCAGGAAAATTGGGGTTTTTTCACACTCCCGGGGTCAAGAAAATCACATTTTTTCACACTCCCGGGGTCAGGAGATTCTGATTTTTTTCACACTCCCGGGGTCAAGAAAATCACATTTTTTCACACTCCC